>CAJNDT010003779.1:1256580-1874099 GCA_905221615.1 Symbiodinium sp. CCMP2592
GCAAAATGAAACCCTTCGAACAGCCCCCAGCTGTGATTTAGAGGAGGTGTTCTTATAAGTTGCTTGATTGTGTAAGTTGCTTCTTAAGAATAGAAGGTATATGCCGGGATTTAGGGCCTAGATGCTTGCAGGTCGAGGCTGTCAGGTCTTTAACCCATGGTCAGAGACGCTTTGTCCCTTCAACCTCTTCAGCCTCTCAGACCCACTCAACTACACCGCTTTAGGCCAAGCCTTAGGCTTTTCTTGGGATGTTAAAGGTTGTTCAAGGGATGTTAGGGTGAACCCGTTCGGTGTGACACGAACTGCTCCAAGGCTCGGGTTTGTGGATTCGGGTTCAGAGAAGGGCCTGGATTTAGGAGTTTGGGATTACCAGGAACCCCCAGTGGCCCCTATGGTCCTTAACAGTGGCGATTAGGGGCACAATAAAGGGTAGTTGGGAGTCTCTGGGTACGTCCCTTTGTCGGCTCTGGACGCCTGCGAGTTAGAAGTGGCACACCTTAGGGTTGCTTAGGGCATACCTAAGGGTTCTTTATGGTCTCGAGTTTAGGTGTTGGCGTGCAGGTCATAGGCAGCATCCCCGAAACCTTTCTATCTTCATTTTAGCGTCGAGATTAAACAGTCCGATCATGGCCATACTCATATCTATGGGAAGTTCTCGTAGCTTGGGTCGCTCTGGGGGACCAAAATTTACACGCCACTCCGGTGAGAAGACCCCCTCAAAAAAAACCAGCAGATCTACAACCAGCCTGAACTTCCCCTGCACACCGTCTGCACTATAAGTATAAACTCGTTTCTCTGCCTGCAAATCCCTGAGGGAATAAACGCGTTTCTCTGCCTCCAAATCCCTGAGGGTCTAAAGGCCCACTCTTTACATACCTTGGTTTAGTTTTCGGGCAGTACATGATCATGAGGTGCTTGGACCCTCAAGCTCTTAGGAATATGGTAGAGCCTTCAAAACATCAACCCTAAACCATAAACTCTAAGTTACTAAGCCCAAATCCTTTGAAACTACAACCATGTCTGACAGTTTACCACATGCGATGAGCTGAGAGTCCCACCATGCGTCATGTTAAGTGGCCTTCCATAAGTCACACTTGGAGGTTCATGGGTAGTTATAGATGGGCTTATAAGTACCTCATACGAGATATAAGTATAGTTGCCCTACTTATAACCCTACTTAGAACTACCCATGAACCTCCAAGTATAGTCCTTGCTTGCAGAGTACAGGGCTCCATGTGCACCTTCAGCTTTTTCATCCCTTTTCAAAGGCCTTACTTGCCATGCAGCACAGGTGCAGATCGTCACGCGGCCAGGGGCGATGAAGGCCATGGGCCATGAGGGCTGCTGACGGCTACAGTGCCGAGCTCATCCCTGAAACCCGAGGATTACAATCTCGCCGCTTTTGGGTTCATGATTAGATGCCTTCCCTACCAGTGGAGGTCGCAATTGAAAAGACTGCTGTCTGTAATGCGCTGGTTCCCAGTTCCGGTTCATGTCAGTGCAGGGAGTGCAATCATGAGCGGAATGTAGGCCTAAGGGATTTATGCATTCCCTTTTTGTATTGGGGGGGGTTCTCACGGCTTGCGGTTTCGCATACCTTGACAGGCTTGGATCGTTTCTGTCGTGCTTTCGTGTCTGTCCGGGCAGTCTTGTGCAACATGGAGCCGGCTAGCGGCGCGAATTACACAATAGTTTCAATTCAAGTTCATTCCTACTCCTCTACTCCATGGCCGCGATTACGTCATCAAATGGCTTGTCGACGTGATCAAAGATATACAAACAATGTAAGACAAGGCCCCGTTTCTTTTGCAGATGCACGTTGCACCTAAACTGACAAGGTTGAAAGCAGGGGGACACATCACAGACCCCTTTCCTCAAATCATGCGACAACTTAAGCGGCAATTCGTATATTGCAGAAGAGGAGCCCCGCGTTGGAAGTTTACATACCGGCTTGCGCCCATTCGGGAGAAACTTGTTTTCGGCATGTCCAGAAATCAAAAGTGACTCATTCTATATGCTGCCGTTTCCGAACACTATGCCACTACGCGATGCAACCACGCAGGTCGACACATGTGACACATGTTCGTACACGGACAACCAATACACGAGCATGCCACGCATGCCATGTTGCCAGTACATTACAAGGCGACGCCGGTCCTGGTGTAACCAGTGCGATTGCAGTTCGGCGGCAAGCATATATGGAAGGCTTCCTACAAAATCCTCGCGGCGGCTGACCTGCGGAAAGAGCACGCGCGGCAGAGAGAGAGAGAGAGAGAGAGAAATAAAAAGAGAGAGAGAGAGAGAGAGAGAGAGAGAGCGAGAAAGAGAGAGGGAGAGAGAGAGAGAGAGAGAGAGAGAGAGAAGGGAGGGGGAGAGAGACAGAGAAACAGAGAGACAGAGAGACACAGAGACAGAGAGACCGAGAGACAGAGAGACACAGAGACAGGGAGACAGACAGTGAGACAGACAGAGAGACAGAGAGACAGACACAGAGACCGACAGAGAGACAGACAGAGAGACACAGGGAGAGACACACGGAGAGACAAACGGAGAGAGACAGAGAGACCGACCGAGAGACAAACGTAGAGACAGACAGAGAGACAGAGAGGTAGAGACAGACAGGGAGACGGACGGAGAGACAGACAGCGAGACAGACAGAGAGACAGACAAGAGACAGACAGAGAGACAGACAGCGAGACAGACAGAGAGACAGACGGAGAGACAGACAGAGAGACAGTCGGAGAGACAGACAGCGAGACAGACAGAGAGACAGACAGCGAGACAGACAGAGAGACAGACAGAGAGACGGACAGAGAGACTGACAGAGAGACAGACAGAGGGACAGAGAGAGAGAGAGAGAGAGACACACAGACACACAGGCAACAGCAGACACACAGACACACAGGCACACAGACACACAGACACAGACACACAGACTCACAGACACACAGACACGCGGACACGCAGACACACAGACGCGCACACACACAGACACACAGCCAGCCATACAGAGATACGAAGATACAGAGATACAGAGATACACAGAGGGAGCGGGAGAGAGAGAGAGAGAGAGCGCGCGAGAGAGCGAGCAACGAAGGCGAGAGCGAGATGGACGCCAATCCCCGTAAGAGTTCAGATTATGCACGTGCAACCACCTGGATCCGAAGAACTCGGGGGTACAATTTACTGTTTTGTAGCTTCCGTGGAAGCGAGCACTGTGGGTTTTTAGTTGCAACTCAGCATGCTTAATGTCGCGGGCGTATGTCGATCCGAGTTGTTTAGCTCGGCATCATCCAAAAGTTCGCTAAGCCTTGATAGTTAAGTTTTGAGGTGTTTGTGTATTCTGCAACAGTCTCTTGGAGGCCTGGAACCGCCCCCCAATTCAGAATAGGTTAGGAAGGGCAGGGGTGATTTGGGTAGGATTCGCCCCAGTGTGTGTTTGTTTTAATTACGGGGGTGCTTAATTAACAGAAGGGGCAAGTGATTCGTGGGTTTAACATCACGGGCGGGCTGAGGCTTATCAGTTTCACCCTTAAGCCCCGGCATAGCCCCAAGTACGATGCAAAAGGTTTCAACACATGAGTCACTGGAGCTGTAGGGCTCGGGTTTGCCATTGCCGAGCTACCGTTTACGCCGGCTGGCGGGTAGCTTGACTCCAATATGGCTGCCACTCCCGGCCGCTCCATGAGCCCTACATCCCAAAGCCATCAAGCCCGGAAACACAAAAGTTGCCCTTAGTTCAGTAGTCTTCCTTAGCTGTTACTGGTCTTGAAATGTTTTTGTTTCACGGGTCATCCCTGTATACCCATAGGCCTATAGGATGGGGGGAGATCTTAGTACGAAGACCATCCGTACAATCTCGTCCTCCCTGTATGTATGTATGTATGTGTGTATGTATGTATGCATGTATGCATGTATGTCTGTATGCATGTATGTATATACATATGTACATACATGTATATATACATATATGCATTTATACCTATATACATATATGTGTGTATTTATATATAATCACAATCTTCTAATCTACACAAAGAAGAACGCAGCAAAAATTGTTAAGGCTTTTTTAACCTAAACCGTAAACCCTAATTAAACCCAGCAGTGACCTTGAACCATTCCTTCGAGCCAGGCCCCGGAGCTCTTGAATCACAGGCTGGGAACACAGGGGCTTTAGGGCACGATTAGTGTAGCCCTGGTTAATCGTGTACACAAATATGTATATGTATATATATATATATATATATATACATGCATATGTACATGCATGGCCGTGGGACATACAGCAGCTTTTCAGGGGTTTGAGGCTTTGGTGGTTTTAGGGTTTAGGGTTTAGCCCCAAGCCCTGAGCTCTATGATTTTGATGCGTATTTCGGGCAGACAGGCTGTAGGTTTCAACGTAGAAGCCTAGAAGCCAGAAAGTTGGAGCATCATCAGCCCCCACTTTGCTCTTGCGGTACAGCTTAGGTATCCCAGCTGGTCATGCTTCTCCCATGTTCCAGGTAACTGTCCCAACTTCACGACGCAGGTCTAAACTAGTTTAAGTAAGGGTCCACGTGCCTCATCATATGGAATCATCCCATACTCCACCAAGTACTAGCTTACGTTACTGTACTAGTTTCCGAAGCCCAAGCCGCTGATGATCGTGCCCCGTGGACCTTTTTTGGTCGGGGGGCTTTATGATTGGATGAAGGAAACCATAATAGGCAACTGTGATTTTGGATTCAGGTTAGAGGCCTTGGGTAAGACAAACAGTTTAGGGCTGCGCATTCTGCATGTGGGGTATCGCCGTAAAGGACTGATGATTTCAATTTGGTGTTGAGGGCTTCAGGCCTCTTTCGGTTTGGGATATTAGGTTTGGGTTGATCTCGGGGTTGAAACTGCGGATTGGTGTTTGGGATGTTAAGGTTTAGATTCGGGTGGTGTTTTTTTGTTTGTTCGGGGGGTGTCATGTTTGCCTTCGTTTTCTTTCGGACTTTGGTTTGTTGTGAGACCCAGGGTTTTCAGGCACTGGTGGCAGATCAGTTTGGACACAGCCCCAAGTCTATTTGCGACATGTTGACGGCCGTACTACGCCTACGACAAGAGACCAAGCTACTAAGGGCTGAGAAGCCGTTCCTGCTTTGACACGGTAAGGTTTTGCGTCTGCGGCTGACTCGACCGTGTAGGGTTCACTGAAGAGTCAGCCGAACTATGTGGAACAACGTTATCGA
This sequence comes from Symbiodinium sp. CCMP2592, assembly GCA_905221615.1. NCBI lineage: Eukaryota > Dinophyceae > Suessiales > Symbiodiniaceae > Symbiodinium > Symbiodinium sp. CCMP2592. The sequence goes on from CAJNDT010003779.1 coordinate 1,261,794, forward strand.
GAGCGCAAGATGAGGATAAATTATATTCGCCCTTGAAAGACCCTAAGATTGGGATGATAGTATAGTACCCAAAGAGCCCAATACCTTATCCATTAGGAGCTTCATATTATAATTTAAGCTAGGTTCCTTAAATAGGGGGTATCGGCCTCTCTGGGTATGCCGCAAAGTTTTTTCCTGTATGGACCCTATACTAAAGCCTCCAAAACTCCACTTATGCCAACCCTTGAACTTTCTAAAGGGGACTCGACTGTGGAACTCTATTCTGGCCCTTATAGCAAGCGTCCCGCGGAAAATAGACAGACCTAAATAATTACCAATGCTATTATGGGAGGTTCCATATTATAAATATAATTATGATAGTATAATTGGGGCCTATTTTAATGATATTATGGGGGTTCCATATTATAATAATGATAGTTTAGTTGGGCCCTAGTCTAATGATATTATGGGGCTTCCACATCATAACAATGATAGTATAACTGGGCCCTATTCTAAGAATTTAGGCCCCTATTATTGCGTCGTTTGAAGATCGAAGGTCGGAGGGTCTCTGGGCATTTGTGAAATTTCGGATTTGGCGCTGTTCTGGAGCTAACTTAAGGTTTCGGTTCTTGGGGTTCAGGGTTTGGGGTTTTAGGGTTTAGGGTGTAGGGTTTGGATTTTTGGGTTTAGGGTTTTAGGGTTTAGGGCTTAGGACTAGGTTTAGGTTTGAGGGTTGAGGTACAAAGTAAAGTCACCCCAACCACGGCGAGGTCGACACGGCGTAGCACCTCATCATGTTCAGGTTCACTCGATTTTCCTGCCAGACACCCCCTTTAAAGGAAGCCTAGGAACCCTTAGGAGCCCTTATAGATCCCCTTTAAAGGACGCATTACTATATAGTCTCCATTGTAGTTCCTTTTTGGGGTTACCTTATATATAGTTGGTTAAGACCAAAAAAAGGAACCACAATGGGGACTATAGGTAAGTCGTATAATGAGGAGGGCAGGGGTAACCACCGTTTGACTACGGCAATGAACGGGTACAATGTCCTGCACTACACTTCGCGCTGTTAGGACGGAGAACAACGAGCGGGCCGAGCCTCGTGGGCCAAGGCAATGGCAACAGAGAGAGAGTGACGAGTCCTGGGTCCTTGGGGTATAGTGTCTTATGTATCAGTTTAGGATATCGTTTTCCTGTCTTGATTGGGGCAAAAAAAGCGAGACTGAGCTTGCAGGCACTGATTGCTAGGCTACACTCTTCAGTCATCAATGGCTACGGAACTTCGCTTTTGGCGAAGGGTTTTTGAAGGCCTTCTGCTGGAGAGCCCCGGACTGAACCATCCCTAAGAAAGGAACGTGCCTCAGATCGCAGTGGCAGCGGCTCCTCAAGAGTATCCCAGAATGGGAGGGGGAGATAGCCTGGATAGTCAAAGCCCTCAAGCCCCAAACCCCGTCTCACAAAATCAACAGAGGTCTTCAGGAGACATAACCAGCCTACGGATCCGCAAGGTTAACAACGCAATATGGCTTTAGGGCTTTAAGGGTCTGGGATGAAGCTGTTCTACCTGCCAAGATGACCTCCCAAGAGCCTCGCGTAGCATGGTTGGGATCCCACATGGCTTGATTTACCCTAAGGGTCCATGTACCCATATAAAGATACATGAGCCCCAAAGTACCTATATAGGGACTACATTAAGGCCAATGTATATACCATATGAGTACATGGACCCTTAGGGTTACTTTTGGGGGCTTTAATTGACATCCGTGAGATCGCCGCTGCAAGGAAGTTCAGGGGCTCGCTTGCGCCTTTACGGATGTGGACTCAAAAACTGACTGGCATCTACATAGTTGCTCGCTTGTATCCGTGAGGGTCCATGTACCTATAAATAGCATATACTTTGGCCAAGAAGTACCTATGTAGGGACTACACTGAGGCCAAAGTATATACTATTTGGGTACATCCCTTAAATCCTAAACCCTCAACCCTTTATGGTAGCCTTATGGAACCCTTAAAGGGACCCTATTTGGCTGCATGGGCCCTTCGGGGATCTGCAACATTGCAACTTTGCAGTGAGGCCTCCTGACACGGCCGCTGGCAAGGGAGGCTCGCAAGGCACTTGTGTGCTTATTGAAGGAGCGTAAATCTAAACCGAAGCAGACCTACGTATACTTTAGTAGTCTTTAGTTTGGGGACCTGTTCGCCAAAGGGACCACTACGAAATAGAAGAGCATGCTTTCGCCCCGGGTCCCAAGTTGTATACCTGAAGAAGTCAGAGACTTTGCTTTTGAAGCCTTGCACCCTCTTAAGCGATGCATCTCCGACAGCAGTGTTCCGCAAACACGAGGTAGGTGAGCAGAGGCGGATTTGAAGATTGATGGTTCAATGATTCAGGGCCTTACTTACGGGTGTTATTTCGGGTGTGCAGAGGTCGATCCGAGAGAGTCGTTACTGACTTGGGGGGTGGTGTAGACCATGTGGGGTGTAGGGGTGGGGGGGGGGGGGGGTGGTGGTAGGGGTGGCACGTGTGGGGCTGTGGTGGTCGCAGGTATGGGGTTTGGGTGGTAAGGGCGGGGGGGTTGACTCAGTGCAGCGCGGTGTTGTTTATGCTGTTTGCAGTCGATCCGGTGCAGCACAGTAGACGGTTCAGCGTTGAACCGCCCATGATCATCAAAGATCTTCCATCTACTCTCCACCTTGAATCCATAAACTTACGGGCGCCCAAAATTTCTACACCCCATTGGCCCATGCCCCCGACCCAAACCCAGATAGCCCAATGCCCCTTTATGAAGGAATATACCTTGAATCATCAGGGGCTTCATATTATGTTTTGAGCTATATGCCATATTCCTGAATTAAGGGGTATTGGGCTCTCTGGGTACCCATTAGCCTTGAACCTTAAACTCCTTAAGCCGACACCAGGTGGGGCTGGCAGCCAAACGGCTGCCAAGAAGAAGTCACAGCAGAGTCCTCAGCCCCTACCTCCCACTGAGCACAGAAAGCATGGAGTTTAGGATTCAGGGTTTAGGGTTCCTGGTTTCTGGCTTTGGGACTTAAAGCATGGAGTTTAGGGTTCAGGATTTAGGAGTTTATGGCTCCTGGTTTCAGGTTTTGGGGCCCCCAGTTCAGGGTTTTAGGGTTTTGAGATGTGGTTTAGGGTTCTGCTGATCGTTATTGCAGATGAAAGCAGCTGGACACTGAGATTCCGATTCAGATAACCGGTTGCTTACAAGGCTTGCGGAAACCCGGAAATTCGCAACGCCACGGCCCCAAAACTAAGGACAGCTACGGGGCTTCGCGGTAGCTACAGGCCTTGTGCAGCCTCATAGGTTATGTTTTTTACAGCCACGTGGCCGTCAGGTACACCGTATTACACCCAAGCACGCCCAACGCAAAGCTCGAAAAACTCGGTCCGGTGCGAGAGCAGTCACGGTCCAGTTAAAAGAAGTTGAGATGGAACAAACATGACGTGAAAACTCCAAGTCCAAACTGCAGCCGTGGTCGAGGGACAGATCCTGTTCGTATGGGACCTATACTTTTCAACTTCATATATGAGGATTCCTCATTTGTCGAAATCATTGCATTGCCCCCCCAAAGCCTACTTCAACCCTTAACCCGAAGACCTCTTTGGGAGCTTCCGGAAACAGAGGACCCTAAAATAGTACCCTTTATAGTAGGATCCTTATTTTAAGGACCCCAAACTAAGGTACCCTAAACTCCCCTATAAACTCTGAACCCTGAACCGCAACCAACCCCCGAAGCCCCGATCCCAAACCCCCACTTGCAGGTTCATGGGCAATTACCCTAAGGGTCCATATACCTAAATAGGATATACTTTGGCCTTAAAGTAGTCCCTATATAGGTACTTTGGGGCCAGAGTGTATCCTATTTAGGTACATGGACCCTTAGGGTTAGTAAGGAATTGGTTCTGAGTTCATTAAATATCGGTTATAAGTACAGTTACTCTGCTTGTAGCCCTACTCACAACTACCCCAACCCCAAACCCCAAACCGTATAGAACCCTGAAAGGATCCCGAAACTCATATGACCCTACGTATGCCTACCCATGCACCTCCAAATCCTATTCTGTAAACTAGAATCCCTTTGCTTAGGTCCTCGAAATAGTACGGCAACCTCATAAACGGATCCTACACTGGACGTACGGCTGATGATATAAATCCTGCAATACCCATAATAAGGAATATACCATAATTCCCATAGTTTAGGGTCACTAAGGTAATGCAGGATTTATATCATCAACCGTAATTTACAGAACTACCCCTATCTTCAGGCTCGCGGTGCCCAGTCCGGGACCCCCCTTCGCCAGGCGGGTTCCGTCTTGGCATTCAGTGGTTTGGGGTTTTTAGAGGATTTAGGATTTAGTAAGAGTTGTGGAGGCCGGTTCTAAGGAACGTAGCGCTTGGGATTTGAGTCAGATTAGAACTTTAGGGTTTTAGTTTCAGTTTGAGGTCAATTAATTAATACAGGTTTAGCGTTTCGGTTCCAATGGCAGAGCTTTTTACAGCCTGTGGACTTTTCGATATATGACAACAAGGACCCAATCAATTGAACTCTTACATCCATCACCCCCAGGATCCTAAGTTAACTCCTAAGAGTACCCTTCCGGGGGATACTTCCTATTATAGAAGTTTTCTCACTTTCTAAAAGCAAGGTAATTCGAATTCTTTGGGCCAAGCAAAAGACCGAAACGCGACTCAACTTATTAAAGGGCCCCTGAAAAAGGGTCTAGCAGGGTTTAGGGTTTGTGGGACTGCAGCGCTGAAGGGTTTGGATTTAACAGAGGGCGCAGCTGGAGCGAAGAACTCAGGCCCCAAGCTAAACCCTAAAGCTGTAAACCCTAAACTCCTGAAGCTTAAATCCTGGGTTTGGAGTACCATACTTGAATACATTTGAATATGTTTTTGTGGTACCTGTTCCTTGAAGGAACTATTATGAAATAAAAGTCTGTACTTTTTCTTCCTGGTTGCTTCAAAGTCCAGAAATTCCCTGGATAGGTGTCGCTTCATGGACGAGGATTGGCGGCTTTGTGAGAACGAGGCGTGGGACCCCGGCTACCGAACTGCACAATGTCAGAGTGGTTGGACACATATGGATGGGAGAGTTGACACCCTAGTAAGACCCCCCAACTCCCTCCATTGTGCCCCAAATATAGCCAGTATTAAGGACCATAAGGGCTCTATTGAGGGGCCGTTGGGGGTACAGGTCGTTAGCAGGGTCCCATCCCAAAAGTTGTCATGCCACTGCATCAGAACTTGTCAGGAAAGTCCAAGCTTTAGACGCTTCAGACCCTTGAATGAATAACAACCACCGCGGTGTAACCGTAAGCGGAAAGAGCGAAGGTCTCTGCGCACCTCACCGAGTCTAGCGACTTTGCCGTGGTTTGCGCCGTGGGCTCTGCGGGCGCAGGGCGCTCTACCGCACCTGAGTCTGAAAGAGAAGGTTCGGCGTTGTGGGGTTCCAGGACTTGTGGCTTGAGGCTTCATGCGGTTGAGGTAGGTTCGATTTGTAGAGAACCGGGCTTGTGTAAGGATAAATTTAAGAAGTATATGTTCTGCTGCAAGAGCACAAAACCCTGTTTCATTTGATTTGGCCCCTTCGGAGTGCTTTCGTCCAGGCGATACAGTCATTCTACAGTCGAGGCCTCGTTCCTCCATAGGACGACCTCTCTGGGAACTGCTGCGTAGGTTGGGTACGGCCCCCACTCAGTAATAGTTGAACGGTATTCATAATATAGTGATACATGATAGGACCTTAATATTACTAACCATTGATATTATGGGAGCTAAGGAGCCAGGGATGATGATAATCCCTATTAAGTAAGGAGCTAAAGAGCCAAGGGAACCCCCAAAACCACTGGTTAGTTATCCCTGTTATAGACTCTTACTGTATGGGGGCAGTACCTAATGTGTAGGTCTTTGAATTCGGGGGCCTTGGACTTCCGCACCAAGAGACGATGAACCCGAAACCCTCTATGCCCTAACCCCCTTATCTGCTAACCTCCAGGGTTCGCACAAGAGCCCTAAACCTATGAAGCCCAAGCCGAGGTCCTGTCCCTGTTGCTGTCGCCCTTTCTGGTGGGCTCTGAAGCTCGTGGCTCGGCGAAGCACTTGGAGTGCCAACGGCACTGGGTGGAGAACACAGAGAGAAAGAGAGAGAGAGAGAGAGCCAGAGGGAACGGAACGGAGACTTCGCAGGCCTGGCGAATATCAATAGCTCTCGGATGTATTGGTTTTCGGATTCGGCATCGGGCACATCTTACACGCTGAAACTCCGAAACTCCTGCCCTACACGATGAACCCTGGCTACAAATTTTGAAGCGCCGAGCCCGGAACCCTAATAGCCGAGGGGCCTGAATAATTGCCAATATTGTGTTGTGGGTTGCCTATGAAAGTTGTAGTACAATTGGCAGCAAATTCTTGTTCTAATTATTAAGGCCCCTACATTAGCCTAAACCCTAAACGCTAATTAGCCCCTTGCACCGAAAGTTTTTGCATGTGGGTGGTTGTCAAAATTATGGTCCCTGTTTGGTTCCCTAATATAGTACGGCACCCAATATTTAGGGTACCCCAAAAGGGACCATAATTTTGACAACCACCCATGTGTATCCGGCTAAGGCTCCAGCTTGAGCCAGAGCAGCTTCAAGGCACGGCTGTGTTCCGTGTTCTTATCTTTGGTCAGTAGGGAGTGTAAGAATGGTAGTAATAGTAGTTATAATTGTACCCCTTTCCTCCATTCCCTAATTACTAACCAAAGGTAAGTGTTGAGCTTCCCAATCCCTAGGGCTCCAGTTGTTCAAAACACTTATGTAGTCCCTTTAGTAGGTTACTCAGTGTGACTGACCATATACATATAATGTAACCCAGAACCCGCACATTCAAGTAGCTGGATTTTGGGGGGAATGGGTTGAGATATGAATCCTAAACACTAGACGCTAGTTCAACCCGCGGCCTGAATCCTACTTAAAGCTCACAAAGCACTAACCTCCCCAAAGACCAATTCCCAAACCAGGGCGGCTTGTTGACTGGCGACCTGTAGTTTTCCGGTTTTGAACAGAAGAAATGTCCGCAGTGGCCTGTTGCCACTGAGACAAGACTCCATACTAGGCGTATTGTTTCAAGTTTGGGGTTTCGGGAACATTGGTGTGGGTTTAGAGTAAAGCGTATAGTCTGTTGTTGTTTTCCCATGTGCATGCATGCATTGGTCCAGCCGCGGCAATATTTACCGGTTTGATTACGACTGCGACCATGACCCGAGCGAGGAGGAGAGAGTAGTTTCCCGGACGGTAGCCCCCTGCAAGCCCAAAACCCTAAACTCAACCCTAAATCCACGCTGCCTCTTTCTGTCGCACTCTGAGAGGTGCCTTTGGGCATCAGGACGGCCGAAGCCTTTCTATCAGGCCGCAGCACGGGTTATGTGGAGCAAGGGCGTCCTAAGGGTCCATGTACCACATAGTATACAGTATATGCTTTATAGTTTCAGTTCTATATCGGCTATTTACTGTATATTTTGTATCAGATATAGTACATATTCTACGCTACAGCACTTACACAGGGCCCCAAGGTGCATACAGAATCGGCAGGCACATGGACCCTGAGACATGTATCACGGGTGTAGCTTTTTGTTGTGATGGCCCGAAGGGATCTAGCCTGCGCCTGCACTAAAAGCTTCAAAAACCAAAAGCCTAAAATCGGACAAACATGAAGCGAAGCTGCAGCAGACGGGGGTCTAGGTGCATGGCTTACAGGGCAAGAGTCTGGTTAGTTGGCCGTTGGTTCTCCGTGGTCGCCGAGTCGCCACCAGCGCCACCCACAGGACCTCAACCCAGAATCCTGCAGCCTCCCAGCAACACCCAGATCTGAATACCGTACGGTACCCGAAGGGTCCAAAGGACCCAATAATTAGGCACTCGGGTTTCGGATAGTAGTTATGTAGGCTACTATTTTGGAGAGTTTTTTGTTTTTTAGGTACTTGGGCCCTTAGGGTTATGCACCATTGACCTTGAACAGAGCTTCTTGAGGTTCACAGCCTGTACACAAGTCTCACACCACTTCAAAACTGGGCATAGAGCTTGCCGCAAGGCAACCCCTCACCAATGGGTGTGGACATGTGCATCTCCACTGCTGCCCCGGCCTCAGAGAGCTGTGTTTTGTTCCTGATTGCTAGTGCTTTATGGGGGGACGGCGGCAAAAAGACCTAAATCCCAAACCTTAAACCCAAAGGCCACAACACCAAAACCCTAAACCCTGAATCCCTGTCAACCGTTAACAACGTAAGCCACATCAGATCCCCCAGGATCGGCTCTTGCTTCTCGATGCGCAGCCCCTCTTCGAGACCGTCACAGCCATGCCTGAGTCAGATCTGAAGTGCCCGGGATGAACAGGGGTGCAGGGGTTTAGGGTATACCTGTAGTCGGAAAGACCTAGGTTTTGGGGTTCCTTATTATATGATTTCTATATGTATTTCCTGAAAAAGGTACTTCCTTTCGGCTACGGGTAGGATCTGCGAACAAGAAGTTATTTACCAACTTGGATTCGTCATTGATTTCCCATGTTGTTTGATATATCAACCCGTTGTTTACATGATGTTGGGGACTGTTGAAATCGACACATGGTATAGTGTTGCTAGACCTAAACCCCAAACCCTATAGTACAATGTTGCTATCCGCAAGTCACAAGTCCGAGCCTCGGTGAACGACTCAAAGACCCCAAGCGTGAAGACTGACTCAGGAGCGAGCTCTACTTGATGATCTTCTTGGCATCAATATGCCCGGGCCTCGCTTATTTATTGATGTCCTACCCAAGGCTTCCGGAGACCTTATTATTGGGTCCTTAAGGGGTCTAGGGCCCTAACTGTAACGTCCTTGGAGGCATAGGGCTATATAATAGTAAGAATAATAATAATCATAATCTAATAGTATTCAAGTCATTGATTATATATATGTATAAATTATGATACTATTCATAGAGTATACCTTACTGATATGTTTGAATACGCTTCCGGGAATTCAGCATCCAGGCTTTCGCCTGAGGAGTTGCCTGCCTCCGGCTTACCTTACCCTACTTAGAGGATCATGGGACTTAGTAAGTAGGTTATAATTGGGGTTATAAGTCCCCTAAGTGGGGTTATCCTAATTATAACCTACTTCAAACCTTACTTACTAAGTCCCATGAGCCTTCAAGTAAGACTCCAAGTATACAAATAGTACCCACTTTGGGGTCTAAAGTCTATAAATACTACCTACTTTGGGCTATTTGGAGTCTTAGGGCTAACCCCAAATATCCTGCCTTTTCTCGGAACTCATATGAGGAGATTACATATCCTCTGGAGCCCGAAAAAGGTAGGGTTTATAGGGTCTAGGTCTGGGTAGGGTTTATAAGCCTTGCCACGCATTCGGTCGGATTTGCGCAGAGGTACTTCTCCTGCACAAGAATCCCGCGACGTCTCAAGACCAACTCACCCCCGAACCCCGAGCCTTAAACCACCCTAAATCCCTAAAGAACCCTAAACCCCGAAAGAACCTTAAGCCCCTAAAGAACCCTAAACTAAACCCCTAAAGAACCCTAAACCCTTAAAGACTTCAAGAACCCTGAACGTCTGAAGAAGCCCTGCACGTCTGACCCTGAACATGGGGGCTCCACTGGCATAAGGGGGTGTGATGCTTGGAGGTTCATGGGTAGTTATAAGGGTTCCTTTTAGGGTCCCTTTTAAAGGGATCTGCAGGGATTCTATAAGGGTGTAGGGTTTAGGGCCGACTAGGAGGTTCATGGGTAGTTACAAGTAGGGTCATAAGTAGGGTAACTATACTTATAGTCCATATTGGTGGACTTATAACTCCACTTGTTATCACTACCCATGAACCTCCAAGTAGGGTTAGGGTTTTGGGTTTCTCTAGGGTTTGTCTTCGACTACCTGAACCAACTTATTTGCAGGGCCTTCTTTTATATCATCTAATTTCGAAGCTTTAGGGACTCCGCGCAAAAGTGGCTGTTGGGAATTCAAGTTGGTACTACAGAAGCCTGCTTATCATCATATAGACCCAAAACCTGTTCGAACTATTCCTACACTGTCCCAAAACCCTAAACTCTTTAATCCCAATCCATCAAGGTCCTGAACCCTGAAGCCTAGTGATTTCAGGCCACACCCTCCTAGTCGTGACCGACACGGTGATGGCCCGCCCCCCAGCAGAGACGGCACGGATTGGGTAATTAGGATCCTAGCAGGTTCATTGGTAGTAGCACAAGCACCTAGAATCTGCAAGCAGCGAAATAGTAAGCCTGTTTGGTCCCGAACACTACATCTAAGTTCCCAGCCAAGTGCTGTCTTCCGAAAGACACCTTTAAATTTGAACATGTGTAGCTGAGACCCATTAAATTCCCAATGTGCCTTACACCATCTTCCGGATCCGTCCATGGTTTTCCCACAAGTGTACCTTAAGTTTTAACCTACCATGGCCTACTTCTTGTGTGGGTTCTTATCAAGACCCTTATGTAGAATATCCAGGGACCATACAATACAGTGAGCTTTGGCTTGAAGTACCCTCACCCCTGCTCCCGGGAGCTTCAGCAATTCGCCTGTCGAGGAGGTGCACCTGTGGAAGTTCTTGAGGCAGATGGCCATGCTGAAATCGAAGGCCGGAGGATGCAGCCCTTGTCGTTGGGGACGGGTTTAGGGTCCAGGGTTTACGGTTTAGGGGTGGGGGTTGTCGGGACTTAGGTGCCTGAAGGGTTCCTTTTCCATGAATGATTTGTACCACAAAACCTGGGTGCGATCAATCTGTGTTTGAGGGATTTGACGTCGGAGTCTCGGTAGACATCTTGCCGGGTCGAGCTTGGGGTCTATGTTGTACACTCCCTGTGGGCAGGTTAAACTAACTCTCTCCGAATCAGCCGAAGTGATTCTCCCTTGATTGCGATTGCTGCGTGACGTCAGTTGCTAGATATCAACCTCAAACCGAACATGCAATCCGAAACCTCGAAACAGGTACTAGCACAAGAGCCAACCACACAGCCTTAATTAAACCTCAGAACCTAATCCCACGCCCAACACTCCAAACAAGTTGCAGTTAGCTTTTGGCCGACCATGGGAGGAATAAGGAGAGGGTTTGGGATTTAAGAAAGGACACATCGACCCTCTTCACCACCAGAGTAGAGGATGTAGGTACGTTCATGAAGGTTCCGAACTTGGCAACCTTCGTTCGTCAGAAGCAAGCTCAGGCGCATGCTGGGCTTTGGTTTTGTACTAGAAAGGGCAGCGGGTTAATGATTTTCTTAGTTGTTGTTTTGTTTGGGCGATTTCGTTGCTGTTGTGGGTTTTGGGTGCGGCTAGTGTGCAGGCAGGTCTTTTTCTTCATGAAGTGTTTTCAGTTTTGTTGTTGACGGTTGGTGGGTTTCGACAAATTGCTTTCAACAGCACTGCTCAGGGGTAGAGTTCAATCTATCGGCTTGTTTATTACATTCGCTCTGACTAGGACCGTCTAAGACCTTCTGATTGCTTTTGACAGAGGGTCCTGGTCTCTAGGAAGCCTCATGCATCGGGAGCCATAGAAAACTAGCCTTAAACCTGTCGATCCAACAGTCTTTTGCTCAGTGATTCGATCTGTAAGGTGTAATGTGGAGTCGCGGTTAGTAAACCGTCTTTAGGAAAGCGTTTGGATTATCTGGGTCATGTTCGGGTTGCTCAAGTGCCTGTCAGAATTAGGGATCGAGTTTGCTGCGTGGTGCCGTGTTTCGAGCACTTGCCCGAAATATCACCCTACTTTGTCCCTTGACTTGATCCTTTAGGTAAACCCTACGCCTAAACCCTAAACACCCTTGTGGTTTGGTGTTCAGAGCTTTAGGGGTGTAGGGTTCAGGGTGCAGGGGTTGAAGGGTATGGAGTTTAGGGCCCCTCCAAAGGCAAAGACCGAACACAAGTCAAAACAACATCCGCAGATCGCATGCCAGAAAGCCGGATTTATCGTTTCTACGGAAACTAAATGCATCGCTTCTGCAAGGTCTTATACGACGCCTTATAACCTTATAGTCGCAGGAATGTCTGTCCAGACCACCTCCGACATGCCGCCGCCCTGATCCCACAAAATCTCCATAGTCTCCGTGAGAGGCATCAGCAGAGCCCGTTCAGCCCATTCAGGAGGCACGGTTTCTGTGTTTCGGCTGTGGTTTGGGTTGAGGCGGTGCAGGGTTCAGGGTTTCAAGGGGGTCCAAGGATTGAAAGTAAAAAACTCCGGTTGGCGGCAGCGACGGTGCAGGGTTGACTGTACGTGAGTTGTAGAACTCGTTATATAGAGCTCGAGGTGTGTGATTTAGGGAAAGCTAGGTTTGCCAATCGCAGTACATTCTGCGCCGGGGGAATAGCCTTTCGTGTGGTTGGGTTTGGATGACGAGAACCGGTAGTCAAAGGAACAAAATGGTTGGTGGCAGGCAAGATATAGATGGAAGTTCCCAAACCTTAATTAAGTGTCCATGTACCCACATAGCCTATACCCTGGCTTTAACGTCGTCCCAAGGCAGGTATCTTAGGGCCAAGGTATCTTTCATATGGGCACATGCACCCTTAGGGAAAAAGCGGCTAGAATTTAATTGCCGGCTCAGTGCTTCCTGGAACGAGTGCCCGCTATTGGTTGCTGTATCAGACCGAGAGAGCCCAAGACCACTTAATCAATGAATACGGCTGATTTCATAATATGAAGCCCCGCATAATTTAAGGACCATTCCTTATTTAAGGGATATTGGGCTCTATGGGGAAGTCGTGTCATCCGCGAGCTAATCCAGGATCTGCCGCGCCTGCTGGCGGTTTTCAACAACTTGAGCCTCCAGATCGACGACGGCATGGAGGCTCGCGCACTTCGGTGGTGAAGCAGGAACTTCAATTGTTCCTACATGCTGATGTTTGCATGTGTATGTTTTATACGCATGTTGATGATAAGACTGCATGCATACACCCGTACTGGCGTGCATACCTACCTACTTACATACACATACATACATACACAAATACATACAGCTGTATGAAAACACGTATTTAGTTACTAGGAAACTGGGAAACAATACTTCAGCTCCGTTTATTGCGCCTTATAGAAGTCTGCCCAAAACCATTATGCCAGGTCGTCGAAAGCCGTTAAAGAAATCCGTATACAACCGTATAACATCCTATATTCAGCCCGCCAGAATTCGATAAAGCCCTGTCAGATCCTTTTAGCAAGAAACACACCATACACCAGCAAACAAAAAAAGTATAAGCCCCAAACCCTAGACCCCTTTGAACGTATAGGCCTTGATGGATGTCGTCCGAACTTGGTTGGCAGACTTTAAGAAGGAGCTCAACAGAAAAAAGCAAAAACACACGTTTGAATCCCCCAGAGTTTCAGGTGCCAGAGCTTTATGAGCCCGTTCAGAACTTTCTCGGCCACTGCGAGTGGAAGGCCTCGTCGTTCATTCCTAGCTGAAGGTTCAAAAAGGGCTTGTGAACCCGAAACCCGAAACCTTAAACCCTGAACCCTAAAAGCGAACTTCATGGTTCAGGGCTTAGGGTTTAGGATGTAGGCCCGAGGATCTGGGCTCATTGGTTTACGAAGAGTTTGAGGTTTAGGGCTTCGGGGTACAGCAAGTGATGGTAGGTTGAGGTGGGCTTACCAGATAGCTAACGAGTCTTCGAGACGCAAAACATGCTGCTTTCGTTCGCGCAGTGCCTGGTTTGGGCTGATTGCTGTTCCCGGACTACAAAGGCGCCAAGAGAAGGCAATGCTACCGAGCCATCATCATCTTAGGTCACGTTCGGCTGGCTTAAAAAGAGCTAACTATCTAAGCCCTGGCCAGCAAATTAGATTCCAACAGCATTGAAGCCTTGAACATACGAGGCCCAGCCACTTCCTTCACTACATTTGCCTGAGACCTGCAACTCCCTTGCCTTATTCCTATCTTTGCTTTTCAGAAAGCACACGGGGGTGTTCAGATTCGGGCCCTTAAACCCTAAACCTTAATCATGGAGCTTCCAATTTCAAGAAGCCCCCTTCGTGAGATTTTAAACGTCCAAACCATAGACCCTAAGCAGCCCTAATCGCTAGATGCTCAACCCCAAGCCTTAAGCCCAAATCGCAAACTCAACAACAAATGTCAGCCCAAAAACCCTAAACTCTAAAACCTTAAGCTCTGGAAAGGCAGCACCTTCCGTCGACTGCATGGGCTTGCCGCAGCTGCCGGGCAAGAGTAGGGGCCTCAGTCTCTCCCACGCTAAGCCCTGCTCTGACCCTAAGAAATCTGGACAGAGCCTCCAAGCAAGCACCAGCTTGATCCTGTTTCAGAGGTTGCCCACAAACTGCAACAAAAAGCCCTTATGCCCCTTAACCCTAAACCTTAAACCCCGAACCTGAAAGGAACCCTAAAAGGAACCCCAAACCTTAAACCCCCAAGGAGAAAGTGGGCAGATTGAAGGGTAGTACCCTCATAGAAGCCTTAAAGAAGCCCTTACAGATCCTCTCTACGGTGGACAGATTGAAGGGCTTCCCGTGCCGAGGTTGCCAGGAGCTCCTTTGCAGCGAGAAAGCTGCGGCCGCCGGACTTCGCCAGAATCCCAAGCTCTCGTCTCTCTGGTTCTTCGGGTTTAGGGGTTAGGGTCCCTAAACCCTAAACCCTAAACCCCTAAACCCTAAACCCCTAAACCCCAAACCCTAAACCCCGAAACCCCCAGATCCTGAAGCCTCGACTCCATAGACACTTGCAGGGTTACTGCTTTGCACACCCGAGTCCAGTCGCAACATTGTGACGTAGGGTAGGAAAGACGCAAAGTTTCGAAGGCACAGGACACAAAGCCACAGTAACTTTCAATGACAAGAGAAGCAAGCTAAGACAGGTCGTGGATCATTTGAGGATCAGGGTTCTGAGGTCAGATTTGTATCTAACCAAATGTATGGTCTTTAGGGGTTTGGGGCTCAGCCGTTTTGTAGGCAAGCGTGGGAGCTCACGGTGCACAGCGGCAATACATAGACGATCTGCTCTTCCACTGGTCCGTATGAGGTTGCTTGATGTAGTCTGGGGGTTGAACAGTGTTTCTGGTAAGGATCATAAATATTGGTTAGTGAGTGCTTGGGGTAAAGTTTATAGTCTTGTTTATAGTACATCCGTTGGTTCATCGCAATTGAAAGTCAATGCTTTTTATAGGGTTGAAGGTTTACAGTGTCTACAGTACATAATACATAATACATACCGAGATGCTTTTTGGGGGTCCGACTATGTACTACAGGTAACTTGTCTGGTTCTGCGCAAATTTGAAGCAACACTCAATGATTTCCTGCAAATGCCACCGGCAGGTCTGCGCCAGCACCTCTTCTCTGAAGGCTTGATTTTGAGGGCTTCAGCACCAGACCTTGCAGGATCAAGGGGTCTACGTGGGGCCTCACGGGCTGACAGACTTTCGGGTTTTTGAGGTTTACCGTATGATTCGGGCGTTGTGCTGAAGCATTGCCTGCAACTTCCCTAATCTTTCAACCCTGGGCTGGGTCTAAGCATACATTAGGGCCATTAGGGTTCAGGGTTTGGGAGTTTAGGGGTTGCGGGTGTAGGCCGGACCCCCAAACCCTAATGCTTCCTGATCTGAAACCCTTACAGGGAACTCCAGAAAGTTGGAATAGGGTTTGTGAAGGCGTTCCTCTGCCCACTTTTACAGTCGGCCTTACGGCACAGGCTTACGGAATCGAGAAGTGTACCAAGTTCGTTCGTGAGGCCATTTTTGTGCGATCAAAGAAGTCTTGCAGCTTCACAGGTCATGAGCCCAAGGTGCTGAGCGCCTTGGGTTCCGTAGCATCGTGCATCGCGAGGGTTCATGGATTCAGGCCTGCGTCGGCGGCGGAGCAGAGCAGCTTCGGAGGGCCAAATTGATAGTGCGGCTGGTGGGGACTTAGTTCTGGCGTCGAGTGTGTCAGAAGAGACGACCACTGGTCAGGCAGGTGTCGGGGCGACAGTGTCCCCGTTTTGGTCTGAACGAATGCAGTTAGAAGCTCAATTGCAGGCAGCAAGGCCGCCTGATCTGGATGAGGTTGTCGCTCGTCTGGAATCTGGACCCAGCAGCGCATCGACGGAGCTTCGGCGGAATGATGGTGAGATGCCAACTCCGAGTGGCCCTCCGGTGAGTCACGGTCCTTGTGTGGACCGCGGAGGGGCAGCCGAATCTACGCCACGCGCTGTGAGTGCGCAAGCTGCGGAACCAGCTCCGCCAATCGTGGAAAGTGACCCAGATCCGCGTGATCCGTCGCAAAGTGCGGGGATGAGACCGGGCGAGCGATTGATCATGGAGCGCATGAAGGAGTTGCTTGAACATGTATTCCATCAGAATTCTGAGCTTGTGGAACAGAATAAGGTAGTTCAGGGTCGGCTAGAAAGGTTGGAAGAAGAAGCGACCATGCGGTCAGCCTCGTCGGGTGGACACAGGGATCAGTTGGATGCGGTTCGTGAATTCTTAGATGTTGCCTCAGGGTTTTCCGGAAATCGAGGGACTGTTGTCGGCAATACGGGCATCAAAGGACCAGCTGGCTTGTCAAGCGTACCAGCAGCAATTCAAGGGGATTGTAGTGCCTCTGGGTTTGGTAGGTATGTATCAGCTAGGGAAAGGGGTTCGCTAGACTACCACGAAGGTGTCGAGGAAGGAATGCGGAGAGCTTTAGCTCGGAGGGATCAAGAAGAATCGCGGACACTCGTGCCGCAAGTGCCGATGGTGCCCGCGGCGCTCGGGCATGGACGAGACCTTAGTCCCCCTCCTCCACCGCGACCTCGTGATGAATCTTACAGGCCCACGACCCCTAACGGTACTGCAGTTCCTTTGGGAAGCCCCCCTGAATCTCCTACGCCACAGTTTGGATCGCCTCAGCAGTCGTTGTTACGAATGAGCTTTGAAGGCCACCCAGCTAGATATATGGAAGGCATGGTTAGGAATTCTGCTCCAGGTGTTACTGCCACAGTCGATGGAGTCAGTACGGAGACCATGTTGGGGTCAACGTCCATGTTTGGGTCTATGTCGATGGGAATGGCTGGTGCTCCTGATGCTCGACCGGGCTTAAGTCCATACAGACAGCCGCCAACCCCGACGGTGCCAATCTCCCCAGCTGGCGCTTCCATGCCGGCTGTGAGTAACGGCCATGTTGCTGCGTCACCTGGGCGGGACCCGTACTCTCCAGGGGATCGTACTTGGTGGAAGCTCCCGTCCCTTTGTGGTCCACTAGAAGAAGATGCCTGTATCGCGGCAGCTGATTGGATCACTCAAGTTTCTCCCATAATGGGTGATCTGTCACCGGCTAGTGCGGTGTGGTGGCGTCGCGTGCTTGCTACAGCTCAAGATGCGTACAATCGGTGGCAGGTGGCAGGGGCGCTTGAGAAGGCGAGCGTGACATGCGAAATTCCAGCAGAGTTGCAGGATTCTCGGTATGCTCGTCTAGAGTCTAGGGCTGTTGGTATGTTGTTGGAGGTTTTTCCGGAAGAAATAAAGCAACGTATGATAGCCGATGCTGATATGTCTGCTGCGAATGCCATGTTTCGGTTGTACTTGGCCTATCAACCGGGAGGCCTTAGCGAGCGGCAGCGCTTACTACAAGGATTAACGGATCCTGGAACCGCAAAGTCAGGTCGAGATATGGCGAATCGCCTTCAAAAGTGGCAACGGTGGCTTAGCAGGGCACAGACCCTGCTCATAGCGGTCCCGGATGCAGCGCTTTTATTGGCAGGATTGGATCGGCTGGCAGCGCCTCTTTTAGCCACCCACCCTCAGGTAGCGTTCCGATGCAACAGCGCCAGGAACATCCACCAACTTGACTTCAGCCCTAGCACGGTGACTGTGATGGGTTATGCCAGGCTTCTTCAGGCAGAGGCGGAAACTCTAGCATTGTCGGGATCTGATGTGGACTTGTCAGCTGGTGGTCCCAAACCTCCGAAGACTCCTAAAAATCCTAAGGATGCCTCTCTAGCCAAGGTTGAAGAAACGGGAAAAGGGAGTAAAGGGGAGAAAGGGGGGAAGGGAGACTCGAGCAAGGGTTTGATCAAAGGTGTGCCTTCCGAGGGTAAGGGAAAGAGCAAAGGGAAGGATTCCAAGCCCGAGGGGCCTGTACCTTCAGCTTCTGCCAAGGGTGTATGCAAATTTTATCTTTCTGCCACAGGGTGTAAGTTGGGAAAGAACTGCAGAATGACCCACGACACGCAACGGGCACAAGCGGAGGGACGTTGCTTCGCATGCGGGTCGGGGAAGCATAAGATAGCGGATTGCACTAGGCCTAAGGGTGACACGTCGGCTCAGGCTGAGGCCGCCCCGCCGGTAGCCAAAGCTGTTGGTCAGAGCGACCTCAGGGGGGAGTCCTCTAACGCCTCATCAAATGTGTCGGCCAGTGCTCCCGCAAATCAACAGTTTGCTCCACCGACGGTACAAGACTCCACTAGCAACGCTTCTGGTCACGGGTCTCAAAGGGATGGTAACTCTGGTGCGGGGAATGCCTCGGTAAGATCGGTTGATGCTCAGGCTTCCCAGGAGAGGCTTGTGGAAGAGGCTATTGGGTTTCTTCGAGGGATCAGATTGGCGGCTGTGCAGGGCCCATCGAGTGGGGAGGATTCTGACAGTCAGGACCCCTCACCGCGCTCGGAAATCTCGCAAGACCGCAATAAGGACCCTAAAGTGACGAAGATTAAATCCCAAAACCCTAAGCATAGGACTTGTCTCCTGGACGGAGGGGCAACCCACTGCCTACGGACGGGCGCAGCATCGGAGCTGCAGCTTGCCACACCGACCAGGGTTGGGCTAGCTCAGGGTCAAGCGCACATGCATGTGAACGCTCAGGGAACGTTGCTCACGGATCAGGTAGTACAACCGATCTGCTCGTTGGGGTTGTTGGTGAAGGAGTGCGGGTACAAGGTGTCATGGGATGATCAAAGGTTTGAGCTCCGAGGACCGAACGGCGAGAGAATTGAGACGAAACTTCGGGGTGATTGTCCTGTAGTTTCGGAGGGTCTTGGATTGGCTATGATTAAGGAAATCGAAGATAAGAGACACTCCAGAGCCGTGCGACAGCTCTATCTTCGGGCAGTCAGACAGAAGGCTGCGGGAGTCGAAGGGTCGTCGGAATTAAGGGTTGCAGGTGTCACGTTGATTGAGATACTGGAGTGGCTGAATCGAGAGGCTGGGGAGCTGGGAGAGAGTGTGTTATCGCAGGTCCCTCCAGACAGTTTTCAGGTAGAGCATCATTCGTTGGTGCTTAATCGCCGCAAACGTCGGGCCTTGGATCGGGCAACCGGGATAGTTATCCATGTGTTCGCGGGTCACCTAACATCTCGGGATCTTAAGGGCCTTCCAGCTGGAGTTGAAGTGCTGTCGGTAGGGAGTGAGCTTGGGCGCGATCTCAGGGATGATAATCTCTTTGCTTATTTGCTGGGCCTTGTCCGTGATGGCAGAGTGGTAGGGATCATCGGAGGGGTTCCGCAGAGAGGTGCCGGCTTGATAGTCCAGGTTCTGCGAATGCTCATGTTGCAGTGGCTATGTGAGCAATTGCATCCAGGTAGGTCCCTGCTAGCTATTCAGGGCTTAAAGAGTGTGACCAACTTGCGAGCGCAACTTCCGGAGGAGGAGCATCCTCCGCTGTGTCTGTGGGAGGTGCCAGTCATACGCAGGATGCTCAAGTCGGGTGCCTATCAAGTAGCCACGTTCGATGGGACTAACCGTCTCTTGACCAACCAGGAGAAGTTATGGCAATGGCTTAATGGGCAGCATACAGTTCTAAGGCCAAACAAGGAAGGAGATTTAGGTGTCAGGCTTGAGCGATCTAGAGGGGTCGGGAGTTGGAGTCAGGGGCTGTGCACGTGCATAGGACAGGCTCTCAAACACCACTGCGAGCAGCTCTCCTTGATAGCTGTGAAATCGCAGGCCAAGTCCCAGGTACCAGACTCCACGCCACAGGTCCAGGCTCTATCCCAGCGCGAGCTAGCCTTTAAAACCCATTGCGAGTCCGATCATATCACCTTTCGTCCTGATTGTCAGGTTTGTCTCAGCGGGGCAATTAAGACCCACATGCACTTCCGCAACAAACATAAGGCACGCAACGCACTTACGCTTTCAGTAGACCTTGCGGGCCCACTTGTGAGAGCGAGGGATCAGGAGAGTAGCCCTTTGCGACCGAGTGATCAGATGCGGTATCTGTTGGTGGCGACGTTGTCGGTGCCATGGTTTGAGGGTGGTAAGCTGGTAGACCTTACTAAAGGGGACTCCCACCGTGATCATCCTATCCCTCCCGATGGCGATGATGAGATGTTTCTTGCCGATGGCATGCTGGATGGACTGGGATGTGAAGTTGAGGAGGCTCCAGGTGAAGAGGCTGGGGGCGTAGGTCTGGGGGAGGTCTTGACGCTTGACGCAGACGACGAGGATGGTCCCGAAGACTCGGTAGGCGCAGTGAAGGCAGGAAAGAAAACGGATGAACAGGAATCGTATTGGCGTAAGGAGTGTGAGCGTCTTCAACAGCCGTGTAGAGTGCGACATCTCGTATTTGCGATCCCAATTAGGTCTAAAAATGCTCGGGTAGTCCTTTCAGCTGTTCAGCAGTTGTTCTCCAGAATACGATCGCTTGGATTAGGAGTACGTCGACTTCACACAGATCAAGGTACGGAGTTTCGCAACGGGTTGCTAGATGCCTGGGCTGAAGCTCGGGATATTCATCGTACGTATTCCCTTCCTGGAGACAGTCGTTCCAACGGGCTCGCTGAACGAATAGTGGGTCAAGTCAAGGCAGGGGTACGCAGTCTGCTTGCGGGGGCTAATCTCGGAGCTACGTATTGGCCTCATGCGGCGCGGCAGTGGAGCGCACAGCATCTGGCCCGGACGTTGCAGGAGCTCGGACACAAGCCGGCCAAACCCTTGGTTCCGTTCGGTACCCCCGTGGTTGTGAAGCGTAGGGAACTGCCTGCCGACAAGAAGCATACTTTCAAATCACGCACCTTGGTAGGAAAGGCATTGGCTCCTAGTGTTAGAGTCCCGGGCGCGACTGTAATAGAGGTCCCAGACGACTCCGGCGGAACTCGCCTCTACACTGCTCCGGTGACGTACCAGCATGTGCGCACGCCTGCGCAGTTTGCGGGTCATGAAGCTGATCTGCTGCTTCCTCCCGGCACCCGAATACGCAGGAAGACACCGGACCCACTCCTGAGTGCTGTAGTAGGCGACCGCTCCAGTAACAATCGAGCTTCGCTTATTGGGGGGCAAGCCAACCCATGCGAGGATCATGTTGCTCTGCTTATTGGGGGGCAAACCAACCCATGCGAGGATCATTCTGCTTTGCTTATTGGGGGGCAAGCCAACCCATGCGAGGATCATGTTGCTCTGCTTATTGGGGGGCAAACAGATGCCGGAGTGAGCTCCGGGGGGGAGTCGGTGATGCAAAAAGAATCGGAAAGACACGGCGCTTCTGATGATCATGATGCTCAGGATAGGTGGAGTTTCGGAGAAACCTATGTGAGGGTTGATGGTAACAATCGCGAAGAAAAGCAGAAAGACAGTGGTGAGAGTGAAAACGGTGAGGGTAGAGAGAGTTGGGTAGCTGGAAGCGCGTCCTCCACAGAAGCTGCGGTAGATGTTGTGGGACGTGAAGCAAGGATTCTAAGCGAGGCGATGGCCGAGAAGTTGCTTAGCTATCCGGATCCGCCCACGCGAGAAGCTCTCGACAAGGTTGTGCAGGCTGCTCTGCAACAGGGGAACCGGGCACATCGACGTGTAGACAAGGAGAGTAAAACACGAGGGTGTAAATCTCTTACCTGTGGATTTTGGGCTTATGGAGGTTCTGTAGGCTTGAGTAGAGACGCCATGCAACATCCGAACTTGACCCGTCTTGTGAACTGGTACCTAGCCGAGCAGTATCCCGACAAATCCTGGGCTGCAATCCGAATTACCCTTAACAACCAGTCGAGTCCACACAAAGACCATCACAATCAACCTGGTACGAGTAACTTATGCGTCCCACTCACCAATCACAGTGGAGGTCGTGTGTGGGTGGAAGGAGAAGGCGAGGAGGAAATACAGGTTGGGTCTAGGAGGGTTAAAGGGTCATTTCTCGGAGACTCGAATTCTGTGGTAGAGTTCGATCCGCGGAAGCTGCACTTTACGGAACGGGCCTTAGGAGATAGAAGGGTGCTCATAGCGTATACTCCCAGATCGCTTGAAAAGGTGGCTCCTGTAGACAGAACGTTGCTGCAGTCGCTAGGCTTTCCTCTCCCTATTGACCGAGCCCCAGATCCGCGTCCTCCCTATACGAAGGCCCTCTACTACTCTATACAGGACCCAGACGAGTGTCAGAGCCCAGCAGGTTTTGTCGACGTCTCCGATAGTTCGGGGGATGAGGCAGTGGCCGCCCTGTGTGCGGTTGAGGGGTCGTGGGAGCAGATAGATAGTGAGGGTTACGAGGGTTGGATAGCAGCTGCTAAGCGACACGTAGCACAAGAGCAGAAGCACATGTGTGACGAGATGCAAGCTGGCAACGACGATGCGGCGACAATTACTGCCGAGTGTATCTCAGCGCTGTACTCTGAGATTCGGAAGGCGGAGGCGACAGTCGAGTGGTTGCGTGCCCAGAGTTTGAAAGCGTGTGGCTCGGGCGATGAGGCCCAGTTGAGGGTGTTGCTTGCGCGTGAGTCGTTGGTTGAAGACGAAGCTCAGTTGGTCGATGAGGCTGCTTGGACTCCGTTGGCCGATGATCCAGTAGAAGATCGGTGTGACCCTCATTTAAGTCCTCAGGATTATGAGCTCCTGAATGGGGACGGGCGTGTGGTGAGGCCAGATCAGGGTCCACAGTCATGGCAGGCTGAGCCGGCTGGACCGCTTCACACACAGACCATCAGCCACGCTGAGATCAACAAGGATCCTAGGAAGTGGGACTCCACGGTTGGTGAGGAACTGGGCTCGATCTTCGATGTACACAAAACGCTCAAGAGAATAGACGACGACGAGGTCGAGAGACTTCGTGAGGCCGGTTATGTTATTGAATGGGTTCCGACCAAGGGGATCTTTCAGATTAAAGCTCATACGGCACGACAAAAGTGCCGCTTAGTGGCATGTGGCAATTACGCCAGTGACGCAGGCTCGAAGGATCGGTCTCACAAGCAAGCGCTCTATGCTGGAGGCCTTGACTCCCTGGCATTGCGATGCCAGCTCAGACATGCGGGCCTCAAAGTCTCCCAGAATCACGACAAGCCAAAAGCGGACCAGTGGACCGCCGCAGGCTCTGACATCAAAACGGCGTTTTAAAATGCACCGTTGGATCTCGGTGACAAACGTGTCATTCTACTCAGACCGCCAGCCGTTATGGTGCGGAACGGCTGGGTATCGCCTAACGAAGTCTGGCGCGCCGATGGCGCTATCTATGGTTTGATTCAGAGTCCGTCCGCTTGGTCTCACCACAGGGACAGCAGAGTCCCACGCTTAAAGGTCCAGCTTGGTGATCAGGGTTTTCGGCTAGTCCAATCAAGATCGGATCCTAACATCTGGTTGCTGCGGAAGAGTTTGCCTGATGGCACACTGGGACAGGACATTGAAGCCGTTGTAGGCATATATGTCGACGACCTTCTCGTCACCGGACCCAGATGTAAGGTTGATGCGGTGCTGGATGCTTTCCGGGCGGAGTGGCAGCTGAGCACTCCAGCTTATGCTACTGATGCGGGTGGCATCAACTTCTGCGGCATGCACATCAGTCAAGCTGACGACGCGATCTATGTTGATCAGACCCAGTATGTGGGAGAGCTTTTGGCTCGATACCCGGATGTTGAAGGAACGCTTCATACGCCTTTCCTGAAAGACCACTCGGGGGAGGAACCGTGCAGCAAGGTAGATCCGGCTCGCCTCAGGCTTGGACAGAAAGTAGTAGGGGAGCTTCTCTGGCTCTCAGCCAGAACACGCCCCGATTTATCATTCGTCGTGAGTCGGCTGGGGCAGCTCGTTTCTAAGGATGCTGAGTTCACCATTGCAGCTTCTCACAATGTGTTGCGGTATCTTAGGCACACGAGCCACTACCGGCTGAAGTACGGTGACGCAGGGTCCGGGGGAGAATTGCCTGAAGGGTGGCAAGAAGGCTCCCCCGGTTTGCTTGAAGTTTTTGCGGATGCATCCTTCTGCCCGGGGTCCGAAAGGTCCCAGAGCGGCATAGTGTTGCTTTGGGGGAGGGCTCCAGTCGCATGGTGCTCGATGAGACAAAGCACCGCGTCTCTCTCAACGTGTGAGGCGGAGCTCGGTGCGACGCTGGATGCTATGACGCTAGGTAACTGCTTGATGCCCTTGCTGAACGAACTTTCCCAAACCTCTCAACAGGCCGTAGTTTATAATGATAACGTCGGTGCTTGTACAGTCATGCAAGTCCCGGCAGGGGCGTGGCGAACACGCCACCTGAGGTTGAAGGCACAGTGGTTTATGCAGCAGCTTGAGTTCGCTAAGTACACGGTGTATCATGTTCCGGGAAAGTGGATGTTGGCTGACCTCGCTACCAAGGCGTTGCAAGCTAGTCGTTGCCTTGAGTTGCTTCGACTCATGCGTTTGGACTTAGGCGAAGAGCCGTGTGTGAGTGCTCTTCGGGGGGAGTCGGGCCCTTCAAACGACGAAAATATGAGTCATGGCAAGCGTGAGCGTGGTTGCAATCAGTTGCGTGACTTTGGTCGTGCCCAGTTGCTGGAGCGTGGTCGTCGTGAGAGCAGCGCGTGTAGCAGTCTCGGGTCGCTTGAGCGTGCTTGTCTTGAGCCTAGCGGAGTAGCGTCGAGCGTTGGAGCGACGGCTGCAGGACCTGCAAGCGCTGCCACCTTGATATCCCTCTCCTCGTCATCTGTAGGGGTTGAGGACAGTTGGTTGCGTAAAGCGTTGTGCTTGCTTGTTTTGGCATCGCGAATTTGGGCCGCGCGAGCTCGCGAAGTAGTCACGACTGTCGGCTTGGACGAAAGTGGTGAGGAGGCTAAGCTTCCGAGGAACCACGTTGTGGGCATGCTTGTGACCGTGCTTGTGGTTGTCGCCGTGCTTGCGTTGGTATCTTGGTGTTGCCGTGGTGAGCCCAGGGATCCAAGTGAACCACAGGTGAGGGCAGCTGCTTCACTCGATGAGGTTCAGAGTGAGTGGTCTCTGATAGAGCCGTCTCCTTCGAGAGGTGGGCAGAGTAGGATAATCATAAATCCTGATTCCTTAACCCTTCATGGTTGCAGTAGTGTCCCAAGCTTTGTACCCCCTGCAGGTCTGCGGCAAAGAATCCCTAAGGTTGCTAGCCGTCCCGGCGCCTCTGATGACCCTAGTACGGTTCCCCTCCCTATGCCTAATTTAGGTTGTGCGGAGGGGAGGAGGATTGCAGACGGAGGAGGACTGCAGCTCGAAGAGTCAGCAGAGGCACGAGCTGGAGTCAGACATCTTCGGGAACTTCTGGCAGAGTGTAAAGTTACCATGTATGCGGACGATCTCCACATTACTGGTCCGAGGGCTGTCATCGAAGCGATTGTTGAGCGCTTCAATCGTGAATCTGGCGACCTGGCAGCTGCAGGCCTAACTGATGCGAGACTTCTGCAGACATTTGACCAGAAGGCGGAGTCCTCACGAGAATCTGGTGCGAGAACGGAGGCCGCTCTTCTCGGTCGTACAGTTGAGACATTCTTGCATGATGTGCAATCATTTGACCAGAGGGCGGAGTCCTCACGAGACTCTGGTGCGAGAACGGAGGCCGCTCCTCTCGGTCGTGTCATCGAGGCAGTATTGCACGCTCCTGAGGTTCGGAATGTTACAGACGCATCATGGCCTGATGAGGTTCTTGATCCAGGCGATGAGAGTGCAGAATGGTTCGGCAGTGTAGCGAGCTCAAGCCCAGCGTCATCGGAGAGAGAGAAAGCGCTACCGCCGTACCAGTTTGCGCAGAGGTGAATGAGCCAGCAACCGAGTCACAAGATAGATGAGCTATTGGCTGCAAGGAACGCGCAGAGTTGAAACTGCTGTGGCGCATAGACGTAGGCATCTGAATTTTGACAGCCCCGGAGTAACCCGTTTGGCTGAGTACAGCGGATGCGGAGGCATAGACGCTTCGATTTGTGCGTATGCGCAGTTCAGCTCACCTGACGGTCTGATGATCTGATGGCCTTGAGTCTTACTGAACATCGTTTGAAATCGATGGCCTTGAATCTCTTCACAGTTTTCCGGAGGTGTAAAGGTGCAGTGGCCGAGGGCTCTGTGAAGTCCCTGCATGGAGTGCAGGGAGGGGGAGTGTGAAGGCGTTCCTCTGCCCACTTTTACAGTCGGCCTTACGGCACAGGCTTACGGAATCGAGAAGTGTACCAAGTTCGTTCGTGAGGCCATTTTTGTGCGATCAAAGAAGTCTTGCAGCTTCACAGGGTTTCATGGTAGGATCCCCTATATTTTGCCTTAAAGGGACTATGAGAATGATATTCCAACTTTCTGGCTTCTACTGTATTCCGTACAGCCGAAGTACCTTGAACCCAGAGCCGACACCGTGCTGTGCCAAGCTGTCCTACCTGAAGTCCCCAGAGACTCCAATACCCCTTAATTATGGAAATATACCTTTAATTACAGTAGGATCCTCAATATGATTTAAGGAATATTCCGTAATTAAGGGGTATGGGAGTCGCTGGGTCTCCATGTTTGGGGTCCATCTAATTATTTGGTTAACTGTACTAACAGAGTTAGGGTTTAGGGTTTAGGGTTTCGGGTTTAGGGTTTAGGTACAGTAGATGTTCACACTGCCCAAGTCCGGCGCCTTGAGCCCTGTAAGACTTGGGGTTTAGCAAGGGCTTCGAAGGTTTAGGGTTTGCTTGGAGCTTCATGGGCAGTTATAAATGGGGTTATGAGTCACCTAGTATGCGCTATAAGTATGGTTAAACTGCTTATAGCTACCCATGAACCTCCAGATAGCTTCAGGTTTGGGTGGCTTGGCCGCCTTATACGGTGAAGATCAAAAAGAAAAAGCCTTCTGCAGACAAGTTTTCGAAGCTCCTCGCCACGGTACGACGCACTCGACACAACCGTGTCGCAAGATAATTATCGCCTACGCGCTATTCCACGGCGAACCCTAAACCCTGCATCCTAAACCCCAAACCCTATATCCTAAACCCTATAAGGCACGAAACCTCGATTTGGATGCTGCGCATGGCAGGTCATCCACGCGGCCGATTTGGACCCGACGGGCCGCGTTGGCTGAGCTTCATGTGATGCTGGGGTTTAGGGGTGTTAGGGAGGTTTAGGGTTTAGGGCATGTTGGGGTAAAATTCTTGCAATTTCTGTTTGAGGATTCTAGGAGGGTCGTTTCGGGACGGGTTTATGAGGGTTTTTTGTTCTGAGGGCTGGAAGGCTTATGTGGCTAGTTCTGTGTGAGTGCATGTATCACTCCTTCGGAAGGAAGGTCAGGGTATACCTTAGAAGCTGCCCCCACCCTGTATTAGTGGTATAATAGGAACATACTAGGGCCCTAATACAATCCTTATAGTCGCTATTACAGGTTGGGGGCAGCTTCTAAGGTATACCCCCACTCTGTGCACATCCCAGCAAGAGTCTCCAGTATAAGCCTTATATTACTAAGCGACGGCCAAAAAGTGAAGATAAGTCAAGGAATGGATTCACGGAGCTCAGGTAATATAGGCTGTAACAGGCAGAATCTATTGTTATTGTTTGGGGGGTGGTTCATTCTTCATAGTAAATTTTAGAAGATACTTGTTCATGGGAACCGTAGCGGGATCCTAGTGGCCAGACGCAGCCTCTCAGGCTCACCGCTGCAGTACTTGCACTTCGATACAGATGCCTGAGTCATTCATAAATGCTACTCTTCCTTTGGGTTCCCGATATATGATAAACCGATCGAAACATATTGCAACGCTTCAAGGAACTTTTTAGACCTACAAGAATCCCAATAGTTGGAAACCTAATGGCCTCAATCCTTAAGAGTAATGTATCGGGAATCCTAGCACTATTTGGCCTTAGTCCGGTTTCCAACTGTATGGGCTTTACTGTAGTCTCCATGGTAATACACCCTAAATCATTAGGGGCTTCATATTATGATTTAAGCTTTTTTCCTTACTTAAGGGGGTATTGGACTCTCTGGGTCCTTCGTCTTGAATGGCCGTACATTTGGACTCCACAGTCCTGCTGCTTCGGCTCAGGCTTCAGCTGACCGAGAAGCAGTGGCCCGAACCTCAGAAGCCCTCATCTGGTGTGTTTAGGGTTTAGGGTGTATGCTCCCTAAACCCTAAACCCTAAACCCTAAACCCCTAAACCCCTAAACCCTAAACCCTAAACCCTAAACCGTGGGAGTTTTGCTTTGGGGGTTTCAGGCTTCAGGGTCGACAGAGGGGTATGAGGTTTTAGAGTTTAGGGCTGTTCAGGATCCTCCTGTAGTGCAGGGCTTTAGTTACATTTGCTAGGATCCACAGGTTGTTTTGGGATTTCAGGCGTGTAGGATTTGCGGGGCTGTAGTGGTGTACGGTGTATGAGGTTCAGGGTGCAGGGATGTTGTGTACTATAGGGCTTTAGGGTTGCAGTGTGTTTTCGTTCGGGCAGTGCTCCATGATTTCGAAGTCTAGTTTATGTGGTATTGGTTTGGGGATGTGGGTGTTCAGGTCCACAGGGTTTCAGGTTGAAGCACGGAGCTTGGGATGTAGGAGTTACAGACAGGGTGTGGGGTTTCGGGATCAATGGCTGTGGCGAATTGTCCTGCTCGCTCTTATACCTAAACCCTAAACCCTAAACCCTAAACCCTAAACCCTAAACCCTAAACCCTAAACCCTAAACCCTAAACCCTAAACCCCTAAACCCCTAAACCCCTAAACCCTAAACCCTAAACCCTAAACCCTAAACCCTAAACCCTAAACCCTAAACCCTAAACCCTAAACCCCTAAACCCTAAACCCTAAACCCTAAACCCTTAAACCCTAAACCCTATTATAACTATATTCTGGTATAGCCGGTGGAACCTGCAAAGGCCTGATCACTTGCATCAAGCCTGGAAGTCCCAAGGGCCCCAAAAAAAGCACATAAGCAAGAACAAAGTTGGTGATATCCCATATAAGCGCACTTATAATAGAGCCAAAAAAGGTAGAGATAAGTATCCCGTGACTTGCACCTGATTAGTCCTTAAACCTCCTAAACCCCTACATAAACCCCTGAACCGCGCTTGAGCGAGGCTTCACTACGTTGCCGAGTACTGGGACTTCGTGCAGAACCATGCAGCCACCGCCCCAGATCCTAAGGGTCCATGTACCCATATAGCATATACTTTGGGCCCAATGTGCCTAGATAGGGAGTACTTTAAGGCCAATGTGTATACTATATGAGTACATGGACCCCTAGGGAGACCCTCGCTCATCGCCCGAAGCCCTGATTTTAGCACGGTCTTTTGAGCCCCCAAGTCATGAAAGACCTACGTTTGTCGGGATTGACGGAATTTTTGGGGCATTGGGGGTGTTGGGGATATTGATCCCCTAGCGTCCCAAAAGCCAGAAGCTAAGTGCTGGATCTGGGGTTGGGGGTTTGGATCTGAAATTCCCTTGGGTTTGGTCAAATTCGGGACCCGAATTTTGAGAACTACCCATATCGAATCTTCACTCCGTAGCCATCAAGTGAGAGCCTCCGCCGCCCTGCGTCTGTAGCCCTGCAGTACCCTAAGGCCCCAAAGTAGTTCCTTTTTGGGATTACCTTATAGGATTCTATATATGAACCCCTAAAAAGGATCTACTTTGGGGCCTTAGGGTAGCTGCCAGGATATCCAATCCTACTTCGACGTGCTGATGGCAGGCCGGCCTCAGAATTGGCGGTTAACTTACCTTTGGTTAGCAGGAAATGGAGGAATGAGGTACAATTATAACTACTACTACTACTACTCCTCCTCCTCCTGCTGCTGCTGCTACTACTACTACTACCACAGTTCTTCCATTCCCTACTAACCAGAGGTAAGTTAAGAGTTTAGTGCTGCAATGCCGGCAAGCCCCAGATTTTCATCAGTTGAAGGAAGCGTTAGCAAGATGCCCCACATCCTGCCTGCCTCTAACTCCAGCACAGGATGCTGTGAGCAGCGGAGCCGTTTGGAATATTTCGGCCTAAACCCTAAACCCTAAACCGTGGCTCTAGAAAGCCAGTTGAACTGGCATAGTCTGTCATATTCCTTGCACGCCCTTGCTGGCAGGGTCGGAAACTTAAATGAGATGTCCAACAAATACAAGTAGCATAGACAAGGCCTGGGTAAGGCATGACATGCCAGATAATTGTGTTAAGACTCGTCGGCCGCAATTCCCAGTGTCCCGTACGGAAAACGCAGACTGTGACCCAGAAAAGCCGTGAACATTGCAGAGAAGCTTCGGTGAAACCTCATCTCCATGCCCCCCAGAGCCTGGAAGTAGTTCGAGTCCAGAATACCAGTGTAGAAACCCTGAACCTAAAGTCCCAAACCCTGCACGAGGTTTAGATTGAGTTCATGCTTTTGCGCACCAGGGGTTCAGCTTGTGTCCTTTTATACTTGGGCCTGAAAGCTACAGTGTAGTCGAAGCCTTGCTTGTGCCCTGAGGCTTGCATCAATCCAAAACCTGTACTCTAAAACTAATTCTCTATACCCTTAGCCCTATGGCCCTATGGACCCTTATGGTTCAGGGTTTAGGGCCTAGCCTATAAGCCCTAGATCCTTAAGGTTTAGGGTTTCGGGCTCAGGCCCTGAACCCTGAACCCTAAACCCCTAGGCCCATGTCGTCTGAATTTAGGAGTGCGTCGCCAGACCCTTGCAACACCATCAAAAAAAGCCTAGGCCCTGAAGTCCTGAAGCTGCAACCCCCCGAAACCCACAGGCAGCTTCCGCAGCAGTGCCTCACCGGATCCCAAGTCCTGAGAAAGCCACTTAGGGCGACGCGGAAGGAGGCGCGGGTTCCATAGGGGTGTACCCAGAGAGCCCAACATCCCTTAATTAAGGATTGTAGCTTAAATCAGAATATGGAGCCCCTAGCGATTTGAGGAGTATCCCTTAATTGAGGGGTATTGGGCTCTTTGCGTTTAGGGTTTAGGGGCAGGTTTGGGCTTTAGGGGTTTAGGGGTGGGTTTAGGGCTTTTAGGGGTGAGTTTAGGGGTTTAAGGATAGGGCTTCTTTAAGGAATCCTTTATGGGATCCTTTTTATTTCTTACAAGGTTTCTTCCAAGGTTTACGAAGCCCCAAGCACTGAAACACTGTACCGCAATGCTTGTGACTGCTCACCTGGGGCCTGTCCTGAATTGTGTGATCTGGTTTGCAGGTCAAGGTACCTGAAGGTTGAAGGTCACAGATAGACGATCTTGACAGCGACCTCCTCACACACACAACGAAAGGCCTAAGACACTGCATACACCAAGACGCCGTTATCATCCCTGAAATCTCAGCAGCTTGCCTCATATCCCGCACCCCGCTCTTCAAGCCCCAAAGCCCTGTGAAGCCTGAGACCTCAACCCACCAAAAGCCTTAAAAAGCCCTGCAACCCGACAGTCCGCAGCGTCTAAAACATCCTATAGAGGCTCGGAGGGTCCCAGTACCTAGCGTAGTAAGAAGCACCAGGTTCCCCAGTACTACCCTCTTTGGTTCCCTTATTAAAGCCAGTTTAGGGTTTAGGGTTTAGGGTTTAGGGAAAGCCAGTAGGTAGGAAGAAGGGTACCCTGAGTTTTAAGGGGCACCTCAGGAACCTGAGCATGAACGCCCCCCGAAACACTGACCATTACCAGTATCCAAAACCTGGGCGCCTTGCGATTGCTCCCGTGATGCTAACTTACAGAATCAGTATATCCTACACCCAAGCACCTTGTTGCTTGGGTCCTTCGGACCCTTCGGGC
The DNA here is from genome assembly GCA_905221615.1 of Symbiodinium sp. CCMP2592. Taxonomy (NCBI): domain Eukaryota; class Dinophyceae; order Suessiales; family Symbiodiniaceae; genus Symbiodinium; species Symbiodinium sp. CCMP2592. Next base: position 1,293,596 of record CAJNDT010003779.1, read on the forward strand.
TATAAGGCCCCAAAGTGGCAAACCCTAAGCCCTATAGGCCCTATAAGCCCGAAAACCTGAAAGGCCCTAAACCCAGCTTCAAGCCATGGCCGTGTTGCGCATCCTGTCCTTGTCGGGCAGCGTGGTGACCGCAACGCGGCCTTGACAGTTCTCAGACCTTTGGGGTTGGGCTTAAGAGTTCCTTTAAGGGTTCTGTTCAGGATTCCTTCAAGGGTTCTTGTAATTGCGTGGAGGGTTGGTTCTAAAGGGTTTCAAGTCTGACAGCTCTTGAGGCTTGATAACTTGAGACTGAAAAAGCTATTCTTGGCAGCAGGGTTTTAGGTTTGTATCTGAACTCTTTAGCACAGTTCCTTAACGGTTTCGTCTTGCTGCAACGGGAACTCCTAGACCCTCCATCTACCCTCTATTAGACCCTAAATGCCCACTACTTGGGACCATATACCCCTGTTGGAGGGCACAAGGAGGGTCCTGGCTATTATACTGCCTGCATTGGGCGGTGCAGGCAAGCCTTGACGGTTGCGGGTTTGGGGCTTTCGCGATGCCAGGGCTTTGGGCTAAGGCAGTTTCGGGTTAATATAGGGGCCTTCTTAGTTAGAATAGCTTTTTTGGGGGCCCACTATACTATAGTTATAATTATAATTATAATATGGACCGCCAAAACCCTATTCTAACTATTCAGGCCCCTACACTAGGGCTCTCGGGCTTTCAGGGCTTTGGGATGAGGGATGTTTCGGGTTAGGGCCTGATGAAGCGCTGTCGCGTTGACAGCTTCATTTAGGTCTCGAGGTCTCGGTCTTTCCCCGGCCAGAACCTAGGAAACCCAAACCTGTGCAGTTTCTCCGACCTCCAGAAAACGAGCCCGAGGCACTCGACTCTGAGGAAATTGGGAAATTAGAGGCTGGGGTGGGGCCGCATGCGTTTGAGGGCAGATTTCTTAGGGCTCAGGGTCTGGATGTCGATTTCGAGTCTGTCGTGCAATTCTCCCTGCTTCTTGGTAGGGAATGGGAAAATGGATATTGGGGACTTTGGGGGGCTACTATAGGGATCCGCTCCCCCATTCCCTACCAAGAGTCAGGCAAGTTTGGTAGGGGTAGGGTGATAGGCTCAACCACGTGTAAGACATGTTTCAAAGGATCATGTAGCGTCCTGTAATTATTGACTCACTGTGCTTATACATGTATGTATGTATGTATGTATGTATGTATGTATGTATGTATGTATGTGTGTAATATATATATATATATATATATATATATATGTGTGTGTCTGTGTTTGATGAATTTGTGAGATGAATACACATACATGCACCGTTACTTACATACGTACATGCATACATATATACATACATACACACATACATACAAGCCTACCAGGATATTGAAAGGACGCATTGGCCTTGAATGCTCTCCATGTGTAAGAAGCTCTACAGGAGTACAGTGAACCGCATAAAGTTGGAAATCGGATTAAGGCCAAACAGTGCTGGGATTCCCTATACATTACTCTTGAGGATTGAGGCTATTGGGCTTCCAGGCTTCTACTGTAAACCCTAAACCCTAAACCCTTTATAAAACGCTTATGGATCCCTTTAAGGAACCCTCAAAGGATCCCTTTAAAGGAACCTTAAACCCCGCCACAGCCACTCGAGCTGTCCCTGGCTGCAGGGCACGAGTTTCGTCTCTGCATTGAAGCATCGGCTGCGGCCTTTGCTCCCTGTCTCTGAGGGCCGAGGGTTTGTTTATGGCTTTACAGTAGAAGCCAGAAAGTTGGAATATGATTATCCTAACCCCTTTAAGGTAAATTATAGGGGATCCTACCTTAATCATTAATCCATATTCCAACTTTCTGGAGTTCCCTTTAGAGTTTGGGGCCCAGAGTTTCTGTATTTATGGTGTCCCAAGGGCAGCTAAGCAGGTAGGTGTCCCTATTTTTTAGAGAAGCCAAACCCTTGACCCAAATCCAGAAGAGAAACGAAGGCTTGGCGTGTCTCGCTTCCGCCAGCGGCTCCTCTGCGGTGAACTCACAGCCTCCGACACGGCGAGTTATGAGGCCAATTTGTCCGCAGGTTGAGGATAGGGATTAAGGGGCCATTAAGGTGACTGGGGTGTGGGAGTTTCGGGTTTCAGGTTTAGTGTCTCTGTTGCTTGAAGGGTGTATGTAATTAGGGGGTTGGGATTTACAGTGTCGACTGTGTAGTGTTTAGGGAATAATTGTCAGGGTTACAGCTCCACTGGACCTCAACTTTTGAAAGCACAGGCGCTGGTATAAACGCCCGTGCGCTGTCTAAACTCCGAGCCGAAATCCAACACAAACCTTAGCTTGCACACAGGAATCTGCTGCGCGCTCATAACCCTCAACCCTAAACTTAATCCTAAACCCCTAAACTCGGAACCCTAAACAGTGACCCCAAACCCATCTTAACGTTCAACAATTACGTAACCTTCAACCCCTAAACTCGGAACCCTTAACTCTCACCCTAAACCCGCAAACTCTAAACCCTAAACCATCAACCCCTAAACTCGGAACCCTTAACCCTCAGCCTTAAACCCTTAAACTCTGAACCCTCAACCCTACATACTCAACCCTCTAAACCCTGAACCCCTAACCTCTAAACCCTCAACTCCTAAATCCTGAACTACACCCTCAACCCCTAAACTCTGAACCCTCTATATACACCCTCAACCCTACATGAAATCCTTGAGGAGCTGGGATCTCCCCGGGAGCTTCATGTGGTTGCTCCTGCCGCAAGCAGTGGCGCCATAGCTGAGGTCTTTAGGATCTAGAGCATAGGATTAGTAAGGATTGAGGATTTAGTGCATCTTAGCTGAGGTCTTTAGGATTTTGAGCATAGGATTAGTAGGGATTGAAGATTTAGTGCATCTTCGATGAGGTCTTTAGGATTTTGAGGATAGGATTAGTAGGGGTTTAGGGTTTAGGGCCGAGGTCTTTAGGATTTAGAGCATAGGATTAGTAGGAGTTTAGGGTTTAAGGCATCATAGCTGGGGTCTTTTCGGGTTAGAGCAGGGATTTAGCGTTTAGGGCTCGTGGCCGGGGTCTTTTCGGTTGAGGGCAAGGATTTGGAGTTTCAGGCATCATAGCTGAGGTATCTACGGTTTAGGAGTTAATTAACGGCTTCGGGTTCAAAGCTCGTTGGGTTCAGGGTGAACTTCAAATCTCTAAACTAAAGCATTAGAAGTCCCGCTTAGGGTTTCAGCTCTTGGATCTAGGGGTTTAGTCGCGGATTGGCTTTTCGGCCTTTTTGAGGTTTGCTGCTTTTTAGGTGTGTCAGTGATCTTGACACTCAGCGACGGGCCGGTTCTCTTTGCGGCATTTGGGCTCCCATATTGGGGCTCAATCAAACCGCAAGCCTTCGGTTCGGAATGCCAATATTCCCCACCGGGTCCTGAACCTGCAAAGCCTAATAAACTGGTAAGACAGCTGGTGTCCTGCAATGGCTTGGGTCCCTGAACGTGTCTGGAACTGCCAGAAACATTGTTGCTCGCCTTGGCCCAGGCCTAGACCTGAACTGCCCTACTTCCACATTGCACAACTGAACACCTACTTAGAGCATGAGACATGCAAATCCCGATAGCTGTCTCCTCTGAAGCTTGGCCTTTTGCAGCAACCTTTTTCTCAACCAAAATGGGCCTCGAGAATTTATGTTGGAATGACGGCTGCGCTGTGACGAAGCAGAGTTCCTGTGATCGAATATTTCTGTTGAGGCATGTACGGATGTCCCCAGATGCCCAAACCAGCGTGCACCGAACAACATACTACATGCAACGGTGTGTGTACATATATATATATATATATATATATATGCATATGTATATGTATATATGTATTTATATATATATATATATATATATATATATGTATATATATATATATATATATATAAGACAGCTCTCCTTGTCTTCCGGATCTCCCGACCATGAAACCCTAAATCCCAAGGCCTAAACAAACCACTTGAGCTCTGCCTATCCCGGTCGAAGAGCCCAATACCCCTTAATTAAGGAGTATCCCTTAAATCATTAGGGGCTTCATATTATGGTTTAAGCTGTATTCCTTAAACAAGGGATATTGGGCTCTCTGCCTATCCCGGTCGACGCGCCAAGGTTGTCCTGCCCTACAGCAAAGACAAGGCCAGCGTCCGGGAAACCCCCAACCTGCGGTATGAACAACCCTGGGGATCCCTTATGAGACTGCAGGGGTTAGGGTTTCATAAACCAGGCTTCATGACGTCCTGGAATGGCATAAAGTGGCGTTACTTTCGCAGAGGTTTAACTAAAAATTTATCTCCAGAAGTTCAGAAGCTTATCGAGGGGGGTGGCTGTTCTCTCAATCCTGTGACGGCTTCTATGGTGTGCCTGATGCTTGTGAGGGAACGGCACTCTCGACACGTTTCTGCATAAATGTCACGGTCCGAACATAGCACACTGTGCAGGCACATCTGGAATGGAAAGTTCCACCTGCCTACATCCTCGAGCCTACCAAAACATTCTTTCTGAGCCGATTTCTAAACTACTCGCAAGATACAAATAAGTTCAAGGCCAACGAAGCCATATGTAGATATCACTGGGGTTATAGGGGCTCCTTATGCACAGGTTTCTACACTGGAGGATTCAGGGGTTGAGACATTGTTGACGCTCAGTTCGCGTCCAGACAGGTGCTGGAGCTGCGCTCCGCTTCAGCGAGAGGCTGCGATTCTTGGCGTTCTTCTGGCTTAGGATTTCAAGGATAATTGATGGGCAACCCGTAAACCCCTGAACCCCTAAACACAGCCTGAACCCCTAAACCCGGAACCCTAAACCCCTAAACCCTAAACCCAGCCTGAACCCCTAAACCCAGAACCCTGAACCCTCAACCCTAAAACCTAACCACCCTCCAACCCGGAACCCGGGATGTCTGTCACCCCTGGAAGGTGCTTTGGAGGAGGTGCAGCAGCTTTTGGAGCTGCCGCAGGCGCTGGGAAACTGATGCCATGATACGTATATCAATTAGGGTTCCTGTAAAGGGATCTATACGTGTTCCTTGTGATGGTTCCTTTAAAGGGTGCTAAAGGGCTCCTTTAGCTTAGATCCCCGATACCTACCCCTTTAAACTTGTTGGGTTCTTGTAGTTTAATAGGAATCGTGGCTTATTGGGGTATTAGGGATACTTATGGGACGTTAGTTATATAAGGTCCGGTTTAGAGTTTAGGGTTTTCCAATGTCTCTGATGAGGTTGAGAGGATCGCTCACTTACTCAGGCACGCACGAACTCACTCTAAGACTCTATAAGGTTTGGGGGAGATTGGGCCCTGGCCGTGGCCTGACAGGGTGCCTATAGGGTGTTTTGGTCGCGTGCTTGAATGTGCGTGTTTCGGGTTCCTTTCAGTTACAGAATCCCGATGCCTAAACCCTAAAGCCTAAACCCCAAACCCGTAGCATAACCACTTCGCAAAGTTGCTTAGCTAGGTCAAGAGAGCGGACGGCCTGCTTGTGCAGCCTCGGCTCTGCTGACAACAAATCCGTACTTGGGACCACGCCCCTTTCGGCGGATTCGGGCTTTTGGGCCGTAAATCCTGATCCCGAAACCCTAAACCCTAAAGCCTAAACCCCTAGCCCCTACACCTCTAAGCCCTTAAATCCTGATCCCTAAAGCTTTTCATGAGGATCCCAATGTTGCTCGAGCCGACGACCGCAGTGCGGGCAGCTCCAGCAGGCGGCGGCTGACGGTTTCGACAAATATGACGGTTTAGAGTTTATGTTTTAGGTATAGGGGTTCTCGTGATGATGACCCGACTTTTCGGAGTGTGTGGGTGGTAGCTGCGCACCCTGCTGAAAACCCTAAGGGTTTAATACCGTCTGTTCACTTATCTCCGGCACGTCCTTTAGCCTTGATTATACCCAAAACCCCAAAAACCCTGAAACTCAGACTCCTTGAAGATGAGAATTTCTGATACAACTATACAAGGCCCGATGTTCAACTGTGAATGTATGGGGGCTATAGAAGCCCTACTTCCTACTGCGTAGGCACAGCCCTACACGCTGCAGACCCTGAAATCCTACAAGCCCTAAGCCCTAATCCCTACGCCTTAGCCCAAGGTATATGCAAGCATACCCCAAAACCCTATAAGCCCTATAAACCCTAAACCTCCAAAGTCCTACTTGGAGATTCATGGGTACTTATCAGTGGGGTCATAAGTCCCCCAATACGGGTTATAAGTACATTCGCCTTAGTTACAACCCTACTCATACCTATCCATGAACCTCCAAGTAGGCCCTAAACCCTATACTCTTGTATAATCCTTATAGATCCCTTTAAAGGGACCCGTAAAGGAACCCTTATAACAAGTAGTCTCTAGGCCCTGGCCCTTTTTGGTATGATGGGCCCCTTCTCTTCGCGGCCCATACTTGGAAGTCATGTTTTTTTGTAAGTGGGGTTACAAGCCAAGGCATGGGCCATACCCTTATAGAATCCCTATGGATCCCTTTAAAATCAAGAGGCCTTCTCTTTCTTCACACCCTTATAGATGGATCCCTTTAAAATCCCTAGGCCTTTGGGCCTCTTTCTTCACGGCCCAGGCTGAGCCGCGACCTGGCCCTCACTCCACTGCAGTGCGCGGCGGATTGCGGACAGCTCGAGGCTGCGGCTACAAATAGGGCTCGTTTAAGAGAGGGTCTACAGGGCCCTTTAAGGGGTAGTCTGTAGGATTCCTTTAAAATTTTAAAAGGGGTAGTCTACAGGGTTCCTTTAAAAGGGGGTTGTCTGCAGGACTCCTTTAAGGGGTAGTCTGTAGGATTCCTTTAAGGGATAGTCTACAAGGTTCCTTCAAGGGGGAGTTTGTAGGATTCCTTGAAAGGATTGTCTACAAGGTTCCTTTAAAGGGCAGTTTGTAGGATTCCTTTAAGGGATAGTCTACAAGGTCCGTGAAAGGGGTAGTATATCCTTTACATATCAGCTGCCCCAGCCATAGACGCTGAAGCCGAAGTCCTTGTATACTCGCGCCTGCAGCGCAGCCTGGCACGTGTTGCAAAACATAACCCTAAGACTCCAAATAGCCCGAAGTAGGTAGTCTATGTAGACTTTAGACCCCAAAGTGGGTACTATTTGTATACTTGGAGTCTTAGGATGAGACTGTGGCCGCCGTCTTCCACATGTGTTCATCTAAGTTAAGGTATTCATGCATGACTCATGGCTCCAATGTCTATGCCGTGGGGCTAAACTGACTTGTGGATCTTTTCTTGCTCTCCCTCTCTCCCTCTCTCTCTCTCTATCTCTCTCTGGCTTTTGTTTTTTATTCTCTCTCTCTCTCTCTCTCTGTCTCGCTTCTCCTTGTTTGTTTTGTGTTCTCTCTCGCTCTCTCTCTTTCGATCTGTTTTTTGTGTGTGTTTTTTCTCTCTCTCTCTCTCTCTCTCTCTCTCTCTCTCTCTCTCTCTCTTCCCTGCTTGGCAAACCCTGAACCCCTTAGGTCTGAGCCCCAAACCTTACACCCCCAGACCATGGAGCCGCCAGCCGCCCGAGCGCCTCTCCCGGAGAGGTGGTGCAGCTGCTGTTGGAGGCCTTGGCAGAGCCAGATCGAGGCTTCTTGCCTCGGAAGTGGATAGTTTGTAGTAGAAGCCAGAAAGTTGGAACAGTAGAATCCAGAAAGTGGGAACATTAGTATCATCATGCCCTTAAGGTAAAGCATAGGGGATCCTGGCACTAATCCTCCTAAACCCATGTTCCAACTTTCTGGGATCGCTATTTCGGTTAGGGCTGTGGCTAGGATTCTTAAGGGTTTAGGGCCTAGGGGTGTAAGGTTTAGTTGATTCATGGGTATTGGGGGGTTATAGGGTTGAACTTTGGAGTTCCAACTGTTTAAGGTTGAGATCTTAGGGTTTATTTAAATGAAGGGTTTCGAGGCTGCCCTAAGCCCTGAGCCCTGACACCCACTGACACCAGCTAGGTTTCTAGCGACTCTGATGCTAAGACGCCTATCCGGCCAAAGTCATGTCATCGTACATGACGCTTTCAGGGCTATGTTGGCTTTAGATATTGCATGTCTGCCGCCGTCTCAAACCCATACCCTGACAAGAGCTCCTACTTGTTAAGCCCTGAAGCCCTACAGGAACCCTATCAAGACACAATGAAGCCAGCAACCCCTGAACCCTAATGCTTAAAAGCTGCAGACTCGCTAAACCCTTGGCTTTAACCCTAACCCTAATCTTGAACTGCAAGAGGCTGTCCGTCTCCGCTTGGGTTTGCTGCAGCTCACGGACATGCCGAGGCCAGACCTTTTCTTTCCTGTAGCAGGGGATTTGTGGGGCTTGTTTCACGTGGTTAAGGGATCTAGCGAGAGGGTTTGAGTATTAGGTATTAGGGCTCGGGTATTTAGGGCTTCAGGTTGGCGAGGGCTTCCATGCTGGCATCAGGGGTTGTTAGCGGCCTTGCGGGGAGTTGTGATCCCACAGGTCCAAGCACCTGTTTAGCTGATGCCCTGGCCCGAGATCACTGCACAGACGTGCTCCCTTCATTCGGAACTGTATGCGACGCATTGGTTGGACTTAGGTTCTCCCATGCAGCGAGCACTCGATCCACTCTCAATCCTATAGTGCAGATAGCACATGTAGTAGTCTTCCAAAGAGCCAAGCCATTGGTTCCATTAGTTGGGATGTCCTTATCGGGAAGTGTTCCTCCTCTGACAGGACCTTATATCGAAAATTCCCCGGCTTGTAGGATTCAGGACTTAGGCCCATATCCTCAGGTTACCCCGTTAAGAAAGCCAAAAACCTTTCCCATGGAGGTCGCGCAATGCTTGCTTGAAGCCAAAGCGTGCAAGGAGAAGGCTAGGAATTCCTTTTTGCCCTTGGGGTTCAAAGGGGGCAGCCTAAGACAAATGCGAAATCATCACTGGGAATGAAGACTTAACGGCCTAAGGTTCATGGAATCCTTCAACTCTCAACCCCAAACTGTAAATTCGGTTAGGGTTTAGGATAAACCCGCAGCTGCAAGTCGAATGGTGTGTGGGCTTGACGGTTTAGGGTTAGTAGGGCAGGATCCGGAGCTGGGTATTCAAGGCTTAGGGAGCTGGATATGGAACTATAAGACTATACCCATAGGCCCCAAAGTAGTTCCTGTTTGGGATTTCCTTATAGGATTCCATATATGAACCCCAAAAAGGAACTACTTTGGGGCCTTAGGGTAAGGGCTATCTACCATCCGCAGGCCAGGTGTATCCGAGCAGGTCAGCTGAGGAAATGTAAGATGCTTTTAGTCATGAACTTGCTCTCCTGAGTTGCTGAGATCTCAGGGGTGCCCGGGTCGTGTTCAAGATTTCAGAGCTACAGTTTGTACGACACAGCCAAAACCCAAGACGACTTCAAAAGCTTTGCCGCCGTTGCTTAGCCCCAGCTTCGGCAAAAGCAGGGGGCTGGCTAACCCTAACCTTCTCAAATCCCATGTGCTCGAAGTCTGACACATCGCATAGAGTCATGTGCACGCAGCCAAGCACAACCGAACTCTTGGGTCATGTGATCAGAGCTCTGGTTGCTGGGTCTGCGGGTTAAAAAAATCGTCGTTGCATCCCGGTTTTGGGTCCAAGGGCTCCGTGCATGGGACGTGGACAGCGCAAAGAAACACAGGCTCTTACCCTCCCCTAAACAAGCAACAACTCCACACATGGCCCTGCGTCAAGCTAACAGTCTTTGGGGCGCTTGTAGTAGGTGATATGTTAGTCTAGGCACGGTAGCGAGTACTTGATCCTCGTTCCTACAATGCTTATCTTCAACTTCAGCCCATAATTATTCCAAAAACACTTGCATAAAATACGCTGCACTCCAGCGTCGAGTGAGGCAAAACGCCTGAATGTAATAGCTGGCGTTTAGCGCGTTTAGCCCAGGGTGGTTGAGCTCCTAGCACTAACCCCTTAGGGCCGAAGACCGACAATGCCGAAAACCCTAAACTTCAAGCCATAAGCCCTTAGCTCCAGTCCAGTGCATGCCAAGTCCCCTTTAAGAGTGCTCTTATCGTAAAATCAGCGGAGATCTTACGTGAAGTCCTAAACTCGCAACCCTAGACCCTAAATCCTAAGCCATCGCCCTGACCCCGAAAACCTCAGCGCTTTGCAGCCTAGACAGGACCCAAGCTCCGCCCCGCCCCGCTGGTTTAGCGTTTGGGATTCAGGATTTGGGAGTTTCCGAAAATTAGGGGCACCTTATTTTGGGGTCTTCATAACCAGGATCCTACTATTTGGGGTACATATATCTGTTGTTTGCGGAAACTCCCATTTAAGCTTTAGGGCTTAGGGTCCAATGAAGAGGACGGCACAGCAACAAAGACAAGCTCATGTTTGAAAAGTCATGAAGTCCATGGTCCCCTATAGGACTCGCAACCAAAGCCATAGCCACAACCTTCGCATGCCCTATGAAGCACACAAACAACACCATTAATCCCTCGTAGGCAATATGGGAGTTTCCGAAAATAGGGGACCCTTTTATAGTACGCGTTAAAGAGTAGGATGCATATTATAAGGAGCCCAGAATAAGGTACCCCTAATTTTCGGAAACTCCCAGATAATACCTACGCCAGGCAGACAGCTCCGACCGAAGCCCTGTCTTCATGGCTGCAATTCATGGTGCCTGGCCTCATATTGGCCTCATGTGGTTTATAGTTGTCCAAATTAGGGCCCTTTTTCGGGTGCCGTAAGTATTAGGTGCGGTATTGTAAGAATAAGGACCCAAAAAGGAACCATGATTTTGACAAACACCCATGTGGTTTATAATTGTTTGTTGCATTCTATCAGGGTTTATATAGAGAGAGAGTTGGGTGCACCAAGTTCTGGGTTTAGGGCTTTGGGTCTGCTGAGTTCGGATTTTAGGGTTTATGGGGTCGAAAGTCGAACAGGTTTGTGGTCCGGGGTTGTATGGCTTGGGGTTTTTACGGTGTGTTGCAAACCTTCAAGGGGTTTGAACCCATTTCATTGCCGGGTTTAGTCCGCAGCTTGTCACACACCGTGCGAATCCCTGGTGGAAAGAGACCCGCGTCGAATGCCCCGTCATGAAACCCATAGGATACTACTATTATGGGATTATATAGGTCCCAAGAGACCATCCTTGGTATGGTTTTCGGGACCTAAATCCATAACCGTACTATATAATTATGGGACTAGGTCCTAAGAGACCATCCTTAGTGTGGTTTTGAGGACCTAAGCCCATATCCGTACTATATATATATATATATATATACATATATACACATATATATATATATATATATATATATGGACCCTCTTGGAAACAAGCTCAGAGCCTTCGGCTCTGTGTGTTCAGGCCACTACGACGTCATGCAACTGCTGGTCGAGGTTCTCCGGCCTTGGGGGCCAACGGGTTCATGATGTTGTTACCGCTCTCATGGGGCTTTAGGCGGTTTAGGGTTTAGGGTTTAGGGATGAGGATAAGTGGACTCTTGGCATGGATCTTTTTAATCATCTGTAGTAACTCAGTAGGATCAGCAGCCGTGCAGAAATAGCACGGCCCGAGAAGTTGAGCCTTGCAAGCACACTCCTAGTTAACTACACATGCAGAAGGCCTAGGGCCTAGTCCAGACTGGTGAAGTTCCGATGTTTGGGAGGCTCGCGCTTCGGTGAACTCGATTTCTGAGAATGGCCACTCCCCTCTGAGCGCCGTTTGCGCAATGGGCCGCAGCTTGGCAAGTAGGGTTAAACCCTAAACCTTAAACCCTAAACCCCACACGGTCCCTGAATCCCATTATCCCGAGCCAAGCCCTCAACTTTCCAAAGGTTCAAAACCCAAGCCCTGAGACTTTCAAACCCGACCCCGAAGCCAGTTGCACTATTCCCTAAACTTTTAAACCCAAAGCATACGTCATTTACAGTAAGCCGAGGAGAGAAGATGGTCCGTAGTTTGCTGGAGTTGCGTGCAGACCCGGCCCCTTGGCAGTTCAACGATGGACGGGATGGGTTCAGGGTTCAGGATTTGCATTGGGTTTAAGCGTTTAAGTTGGAACACCATTATCCTCATGCCCTTAAGGTAAAGTAGAGGGAATCCTAGCACTAATCCTCCTGAACCCATGTTCCAACTTTCTGGCCTTCACTAGACGGTCTACGACCCAACCCGTCACCTCAAATTCTTCAAGTAGCTTGAGGCTTTCTGAGCGCGGGTTCATGCAAGGTACTGAGAATAAGAAGGGTTAGGGTTAAGGGCTCGGGGTCCAGAAGTTTGCGAGTTTCGGGTGTTGAAGAACCTGTGTTCGAGGTACATACTATACGACAAGCTAACCTGCTTGTAAGGGGTTTCCGCCCTTTGAATGCCTTATCAGGCTATACCATGGACACCTGCGGGTGAAGTGTCGTTGGTCTCGGCAGTGAGAGGCGGACATGTTGCTACTTGGCGACCAGTACAGTCCCAATTCTGAGACATTGAGCCTACGGTTAGTTAGGGTTTAAGGGGGGTTTAGGGTAGTTACAAGTGGGGTTATAAGCCGCCTAATATGGGTGAGCTCTTTCGCGCTTGTGATGCACAACTCTAGGGCTACTCGGCTGCCAGCTCTTTCTACTCTCCCCGCTAGCCTGCGAGAAGCCATTTCCGTCATTCCTTCTCAGGTTCTGGGGTTCGGGTTTAGACCGAGTAGGCGAGGAGATAATGTTCAATCTTCCAGGGTATTGCCTAAGGCCGAATGATTCTAACGGCGTTTTCTACCTTGCTTTTCCTCCCTTAATCCCGAGCCCCCAAACCCGTGCCCTTGTCAACGCCCGTTTCAGGATCAAGACCTCTCACGGGTAAATGCATAGTTACTTCTATTTTAATGTTTGGTACTACGTCCACTTACACCATGATTAGAGAGTTTTTTGAGACCCAAGTAATGGCAGTATCTTTCGACCCCTTAAGCACTTTTTAAGAGGAACCCTCGACCCCCAAAATGCAGTGTCCGGCACTTCGAGGCCGTCGTGTCTGCACTCTTAGATGCCGCTGCAGATCCATGCTCTGCAGTGCCAGGACCCCTTTCTCTGGGTTAATAAGAGTAACAATAACAATAATATTAATAATGATAGTAGTAGTAATAGTAGTAACGGGTTCTGTGCGTCGGGCTTGCGGGCTTTAGGTTTTGGTCGGATTAAGGGTGCAGAGTTCATTTTTTGTTTTTTTGGTTCTTTGGTTCTCAGGCTTGGGGCTTTCACGACTGCCCTCTCAGCCACGCAAACCGGACCCACTCAATGAGCTATGTTCGAAACAGGTGGAGAATTGACACTTCAAGACCTGCAGCCCCACCTCAACATACCTCTTCAATACCTGGATGCCAGAGCAGCTTCAAGGAGAGTCGAGATATGAATGCCAGGACAGCCATGTCTTGCAGACAGCACTCGGTCACGCAGGCCCGACGCGTAGCATCCGCATCCATGCTAATATAAAGACAGTATTTCTATGATTCTATGACAGAAGGCAGATCTCACTTGGAGCCTTGATCCAAGTAGCTGTTTACGTTTGTTTTGCATCCGTACATCGCACAAAAGGCAGAAACAACAAGTACACTACAGGGCGAGAGCCTGGCCGACAGCACGGCTTTGAGCTAAAAGCAGCTCAGAGATCTAAACGTGCTCTAAAACCGTGAAACACCCACCATATAAGGGTCTAAGTTGCTATATGTAGTCCTTATATATGGCTTTTGGTACCCAAAAAAGGCCCCAAAGTTCTAGATTAAGCAGTACTTGGACCCTTAGGCCACGCAAGATCTGATTCTTGCCATTTAGACCACAACGGTTCTGGGACCTGGAGACTGGTAAGCTCGAGGTGTTGGCGAGGGGTTTCGGTGATACTTTAGGTTTGGGATTAATTGGTTCCGGCAGGGACAGGGACCGTGAATAGCCCAAACTTTCCCGAAGGCTCCATGTACCCATATAGTATATACTTAGGCCTTAAAGTACCTGTATAGGGACTACTTTGGGGCTTAAGTCTCTACTATAAAGGTACATGGAGCCTTTGGGTTTAAGCATTTCAACTTCCTCCCGGCGCGTCAAAGCCGCCCACAGAGTCCCGGATGAAGCCAGGTAGCCCATGCCCCAAAATCCAAAATGCTTTTACTGTCACTGCCTCTAATCCTTGGCCCTGAAATTCGAGACCCTAAGCCGTAAACCGAAACTTTGAATCCCAAATCCGATAAACCCAAGCCGAAACCCTCAACCCAAGCAATCTTCAGAGCCTTTCGAAGTCCCCAAGCCCCATAGTTTCCAAACCAACGACCTAAATGTACTTCCCAAAACTCCCAAGCCCTAAGACCCACACCCCCAAAGTCGCAAGCCGCAATCCCCAAACATCCAAACTCCAAACTCTCCTAAACCCAAGCCTTAAGCCCCACAAGCGCAAGGCACGAAGATGTCGCCCAGCTTCTTTTCGAGGCGCGTGCTGCGGAGGACTCAGAGACCTATGGAGCTGAAGAGCTCTGGGTTCCTCACAAACCTTGGGGCTCCAAATAGCCCACAGAAGGTCCTATTTATAGACTTTAGGGCCCAAAGTATACATACTGTTTGTATTCTTGGAGCCCTAGGGAAAAGGTTGATAATAATAAGTTACTATATGGGTGGTTGTCAAAATTATAGTACCTTTTTGGGTCGTTATTATAATACGGCACCCAATATTTAGGGTACCCAAAAAGGGGCCATAATCTTGACAACTGCCCATATGGGATCTATAGGGGTTCCGGGAAGCTTAAGAGCTTCTGCTTTGGCTTTTGGGTTTCGGCTGCAGGCTCCAGTATATGAGGCTTGACCGTCGAGGGTTCACAGGGATTAGGGTTCTAGTCAGGGCTGAGAGTTGCTGGGAGTCTCGGGGTCCAGGGTGTAGAGCTTCTCTAGGATGCCCAGTAGTACCCTTCTTCCCTTTATGTAGTCCTAGGTTCCTTCTACAGTTACCCGATACCAAAAAGGGAGCCCTTGTTATTCCGAGGTTACTGGGCATCCTAGTTATCGAGTATGCACTTGGAGAACTATTTGGCAATTGCATTTTGCAAGACCGGTCCGTGCTCTTCGAAAAGTATTAGTATTGACTCCGAAACCAGGGTTTAGGGTTTAGGTTCAGGGTTTAGGGTTTAGGTTCAGGGTTTAGGGTTTAGGTTCAGGGTTTAGGGTTTAAAGCATTGCCGAAGACTAGCGGTCCCAAAGCCCTATCAAGCCTTCAACCCTGAGCCCTCAAGCCTGCTACAACCTCATTGCAGATGCACCCAAACACAATTCGAATGACCCAGCAAGTTTCGGTGGCGAGCCCTATAAACTCTGAGCTTTTTTTGTGGGCCTTCTTTCCCGACGCCAGGAGCGCACCGCCAAGCGCCGTCGCCGCGATGGCCCACCATCTGATGCAACGCCGTCGAGCGCGCCGGAAGAAGATAGCAAAAAGGGAAAGCTCCTGAAGACACTCTTGTAATTTACATAATACATGCATCACCGGGTTTGTGTGGACAACGGCTTTTCGTGTTTGCATTCATTTGATTACTGCTCCAAGATGTTAGGCTCCAGTTTTCCGGTCTGACAGGGTTCTTTCCTTTCAGCCGGTACACGGATTTATGTCAAGTACAAAGTTGCTGAGTAGACTACAGCCCTTGTTCCTACAGGACTCTGCTTAGTGTCTGCCGTCCCGACCTCAGAGGCTTCATCTTCGCAGGAGAGGGGGAAGCCTTTAATTAATGTTTCTGGGGTAAGAAGGCGCCGTTCCAATCGGGAGTTGTGCGAATCTCGTCTGTTCCTTGACTCAGACAGCTGGGAAGTTCTATCACACATCAATTTCGGTCGTTGTGTGTGTGTGTGTGTGGAATTTCAGGATTGAAGCAAATGAAGACCAGCACCAACCCCCGAGCCGACTCTAAACCCTAAACACCCCTAAACCCTAAACCCTGACAACGAGCGCCGATGCGCGGTGGCAGGCTGCACTGCGGTACCGTACCATATCAAGCCGCAGGGCAGGCCGGGCCACCGTTGAGGTTTAGCTTGACTGTCAGGGATCATGCCAGAGTAAATGCAGGCTAATATCTATATAATATGTGTGTATATATATATACACACACACATGAACATAGGTCTTGTCTCGCATTTGCCAAGTTGGAAGTAGACTCACTCTTTGTCTCTCGTTCATTCTTCTCGCTCGGTATTTTTCTATCTTCGACTCTTCATGTCAGCCATCCTCAAGATCACAATCATCTTCGGTTAGATCTTCTTCTATAATTCGCAACCTTTTCTCAGGTTCATGCCACAATCTTGAGGAGGTCTTGCATGATAAACCACCTTTTTGTTTGTCTGTTCGCGCAGCTCCCGTGATGTTGGTCGCCAGCTGCCATTACTACTTTTTTCTCGCAGTGGTTAAGCTAGCTGAACCTTAAATCTATTATTCCTAAATGTTGCGTAATCGGCGCGATCGTCATGACATCGATGAGAACGATGGCTGGCTCGGTTTTGCGATGATATACGTGCAGGTCATCAGTCTCTGGATGCTAGTATTGCATACTGCTCGAATCTCAGGTTACGCAGCCCTATGATGTTCTCAGATTTCTCAGGACCCAAAACGTGACAACTCCCTAGTGCGTAGTAGGGAATGGGGGAATGAACCCCTATAGTAGTCCCTATATAATCAATAGTAGTCCCCATAACCCATTCCCCCATTCCCTACTAAGAACCAGAGCCTAAATCGTCAACTGCCGGAAAATGTGCAGGCGGTCATCGCCCATTCCTGATGGCGAGAACGGCCAGGCGGCGTACCAGGCCAGACAAGGTCATCGAGATCGTGGGGTAGGGTTGTGGTTAGTGGTAGGTTTTACCCATCGGCTCCATTGTAGTTCCTTTTTGTGGTTCATATGCAGGTTCCTTTAAGGTACTCCCCAAAAAGGAACCACTATGGAGCCTATGGGTATGCTTTAGGATTTGAACTGTGTGGCTGGACTTGGGGATGTTGCAGGTCGGTTTCCGAGGGTTGGCCGCTGGGGCTCAGCTCTGAAGATAGAAGGTACGAAGCAGTAATATTAGGGGCCCAAAAAACACATAAGCATAAGCCTTTTATAGGGACATCCCTACCTTACTGGGCTTCATTATACGGGGATTTATTTGGGATATCCCATCCTTATTGTTGCTTATGTGCTCTTTTGGGGCCCTAAATATAGGGGCCTTAGTAATTGCCTATACTATTTTAGGGGAGTACCTTATTCGACTTATAGTATAATGGGCCCCAAAGCCCTATTCTAAGTATTAAGGCCCCTAGAGTACCTTAAGGGTCCATGTACCTATACAGTTGAAACTTTTGCCTTCATGTGGTTTCTTATATGGGTAGTTGTCAAAATTAAGGTCCCTTTGGGGTACCCTGAAGTGCCATATTATAATAAGGACCCAAAAAGGGACCCTAATATTGACAACCACCCATATATGCACCCTAAGCAAGGCCAAAGTAACTATGTAGGCACATGGACACTCCGGGTCCCACATCATCTCACTACCTTTGGTCGCCCAAGAACCCTAAGACAGGACTGGCTGAATCTGCACGTCCATATTCTATAGGGTTGAGATATAATAGTATATGCTTTGGCCCCAAAGCACCTATGTAGGGACTACTCTAAAGCTGAAGTACTGAAGTGTATACTACATGGGTAGATGAACCCTTAGGGTTGTGGAGGAGTGAGACCCCAAGCGCCGAGTTGTTCACAGGCCTTTATGTTGCTCTCTCCGAAGCTACCTCGAGCACAGCACATCAGTACATAGGCGGCAAAAGGGCTGCCGTACCTGTGAGCAAACAGGTCGGGTGCCTTGAGCAATTCTGCTTGTTGTTGCCATTCTAGAGAACGCGTTCCCTGAGATCCGCATAATTAACAGTTAAATCCTGCACCCAAACCCAACTTAGCGTAAACCTCTCTATACCCTATAATCCCTAAACCACCGAACCCTAAAAGCCACTAAACTATGAGGCACATGATCCGACCAGCACCTATGGCGACCTGATCTCTGAGAGCCGTGCCGAACGCTGCGCAGACAGCTGCGCGGAGCCGCACGCCAGAGAGGAAGTTTGGGGTTTAGGGTGTACGGGTGGGTTTCGGGTTTAGGCTTTAGAGGGCTCGTGGCACAAGGGCTTTTACAAGGACTGACACCATAAAGCTCGATGCCCATCTGGCCATTACGTTGCCTCAACCCGTATTCTGCAACCTCAGCGTGCAGCTCGCTCTAACTACATCTCAAGCCGCTGAAGTCTTATAGGGAACCAGTTCTACTCATAGTCAGAGGAAGCCTTGGTTTCGCAACATGTAGGCAGCTGGGGGGGGCCCTGTGTTGAGAAGATGCGTAGCATGCCCCGAATGCTTCCTCCCGTGTGGCTCGCCTGGAATCGACGAGCGGATTGATGCCGGCAGTTGACAGGGCTTCCGGAGGCACCCATGTCTGGCTTACATAGAGACAGAGGGTTGAGGGAGGGGTCCAGGGGTGTTGGAGTTATAGACGATTCCCGCAGCAGTATGCTTGCTGCTTGAAAAATATCTCCAAACATGCTTGTCTTTGTGGCCCATGAGCAAGTCTGAGTAGCAGGGAATAGGTACTCTTGTTTTCAATTGCCACTTGGACGCTACGACTGGGTCAATGTCATCAGTTCGTGTCAAGAGGCGTTGTTTGTCTTCTTATCTAAACCTGCTTGGGGATCATCATCCTTCTCTAGATGACGGAGGCAGGTCTACAGGTGTGAGCAGCCGTCTGAACAAGCTACTCCAAATTTCATTAGGGTTGCACATTGCAGGACCCTCAAACCCTGAACCCGAAGCCCTGTACCCTAAGCCCTGAACCAAAACCCTGAACCAGAAAACCTACCCTAAATGACTCTAACCCAGACCGCAAGCCCATCGGAGCCCGAAGCATCCTGCAGCCGGCGCCTGTCTCGAACACGTGAACCGCAATGCGCGGTCGTCCATTCGTCGTGAAAAGCGCACCAAGGCTGCCATCCAGAAGTTCTTGAGACTTGACACTGTAGAATTATCGACAAGACCTCAGAAGCACGAGAGAAGTCCAACATTTACGAGGTCGACAACTCGAGAGAACTCCAGAATATCCCGGAATCGATACGCACGAGTAGGTCTTCGTGTAGGTCGTTGACAGACACGGATGCCCCAAAAACCAAAACAAAAACCAGGACTGCAGGGTGTGGGTCTTCGGCCGTCTGCATGCAGAGCTTTCGATCCTGTCGGGATATGCGTACCGCTATATAGGCTCCATTGTAGTTCCTTTTTGTGGTTTATTTAGGGTCCTATAAGGTCATCCCGAAAAGGAACTACTACCGAGCCTATTGGCAGGCATGTAGTTTGATCATGATCGTTGCTTTCAGTGCGAATGCTGCTTGCCTTGCAGATGTTAAAGGCATTGCAAGTATCCGAAACGCTCAATTCGCAACAGAAAGGCCCTAAATCCCAAGCCGTACAGTTTGTAAGGATCTTCAACTCCTTAAGCCCTTAACCCTATAAGCCTTGGGTTTCCAAATATCCTAAACCCCCAAACCCAAAAGTGCTGGTAAGGATGCTAAACCCCCAAACCTGTGAACCTCTAAACCCTAGAATGTTGCCCTTACCCTAAAGCCAATAGAACCTGGCATTTCTAAGTTTCTAAACGGTCTTACAGCCCTAAGCCGTAACGTTCCTACAGCCGAAGCTTTGAGGCTCCAGAGCGTAGATCTCTAGCCTTTGATTGTGCAATCCTAACCTCCCAAGAGCCTTGAGCCAACAAAGGTAAAGCTTTTTTGTAAGGTTCAATGTTTCAATTCCTATAAAGTAAACCTCGAACACCCCCTTACCTAGATCCGCAAGATTGAAAACCCAACGAGCCTTCTAAACCCAGCCCTGCAACACTTCAGCTGACACTTCAACCCGAAATGCTAACACCACAAATCCTAGGCCGGCAGGGTGAACCCTTCTTGCCATCGCCCTCAAGCCTTCTGCGTACAGAACGACTATATCCGTATATCATACACATGCCCAAAGACTGATGTGCGAACCTTCGTTCTGATTCCCATGGGCGGCCGTACTTCGCGCCTTCGCTGCAGGCCGGGAAGCCGAATTTGAGGGCTCGGCTAGGCGGAGCCCCCATGTGCCGTTAAGGGTATCTAATAATCCTCGTTGGGGGTTGCGTGTTTTGGGGTTTAGGGCTTCAGGATTGCCTCAGGGTCTGCGCAAAGATAATTCTGGGACCTTTGGTGTAGAGGCACCCGGACAGGGTGTCGGGTGTCTTTTGGGTTGGAAGTGTTTGGGAGATAGACGTTTTAGACAAGACGCAGAGACACGATAGATTTCGTGCGTGACATGCTTGTGACCTGCGATGCTTGCTATCATTTGAAACACCGTTGACATCAATTTCGATCTGGGTGTCATTAGGATGTTGCTTTTTTTCATGGGCACCTTCACACATGCCCTGGCTCGAACAGTTCGAACACCCTCACTACAGACAGCTGCGAGTGAGCAATGCGCTCTAGGTCTCGCCGCATGTCTTCGGTCAGGCTGTGGGCCATTTCCGCCACTCGGCCGCGGTATTCAGTTTTTCTTGATGCATCCCGTTCGAATCAAGCAGTGGAGGCGTGACAGTTCTTGTAGGGGCGGCCTGCCTTTGTGCTGGAAGGATTTGTCCACACAGACTAAACCCAACCACAGGTGATCAACCAAGGTTGTCCTTGCTACTGCTAGAGGTCCTCTGCAAATTGCAAGAGAGATCCATTCGGATAGTTTCGTGAAAGTGAGGCTCTTATATAGCAGCGGACAATCTGCAACGATTTGTTTAGTCTTTTTGGAGAGACGACTCTGGAGAGAGCTTTGGGGTCGTCGCTCGTGGAAAGACCGGACAGGGACCGTTATGATCGAACCCTACTATATACTGCAGGGGCGGTAATGATTACCTAAACTATATTGGGGTTCCTCATTAACAAATTATCGTATTTCAATGGGCCCCCAACCCCTTTTTCTATACGTGGGCCAAGGGTAAGCATAGACAAGCTAGATCCTGTGCCTCCCCCGAGACTTGCAACCCCAAACTCCCACCAGGCCCTGACTAGTCAGTCTCTGTCCTGAAGCTGCTCAGGACATTCACACAGACATCAAGGACTGTCGTCTGGGCGTCGTTTAAATTTGCGGCCTGACAACATGGAAGTAGCCAAGTTTCCGAGACTGCAACCCCCTCAAGCCTACATCTCATCGCGCTCAAGCTTACGGAAACTGGAGCCAGAAGCCGCGCGCAGGAGAACCTTGCATGGATTGAGAGTATCTCAGATACGGACTTTCTGGATGATGCGCTGATCGTCGCAGGACTTCTTTGCGAGAGTTCGCTGAAGTTTCCTTAACAGGCAATACTGTGCAGAGCACTGATCCGTTGATGGTGGAACCAGTCATAGACCTTCAACTTGTGAAAACCCTAAGCCGTAAGCCAACCCTGAAAACGTCTCGCAAGTCGTCTAGAGTTCTGAATTTTAAGCCTTAGCCTGAGAACCCTAAGCTGCCGGCAGGAGACGTCTCTGACTCCAACGAAGTTCTGCAGAGGACCTTGGCCAGGATCTTGGTTTCGGTCAAGCGCCCTGAGAAGGGTTATGATACTCTGATCATAAGGGTTCCCTTATAAGGACTACTGAGGCTTGCTATCACTCTACTTCGCTGGTGTTGCTTGGCGTTGGCCTTTTGTCTTGGCCTTCTGAAGCCCACACCCGCCTGGGGCTTTCAGAATCTTGCGGGTGTGGGGAGTGGCAGATGTTCTCGGTAAAATTATCTGGGTCGGCTTAAGAATGGTGGAGTTCCGGGAGCTCCGCCTCAGATGTGCTTCCGTTTGGGCTTCGGCTTCTCTTAGAGGTCCCAGGTTGATTGACGGACCAGATGGCTTATTTCGAGCACCCATGTTTGGAGCCATAGTTCCAGCTGATGTGTGCAAAAAATACCTGAACTCTCAACCCCGTAGACTTGGGGAAGTGCACAGCAAGTCCACTCGTCGATCCCGCAACCCCGAACACCGATTCCCCAGAATCATCCCTTGTGTAGTCGTTTGTCTTCGTTGCAGTACCCCTGTCTGTTTGGAAAGAGTTGATAGGATCCTAGCGGTCCTAGCAACTCCTAACCAAAAGTCATAAAGCTGCATAAAAAGGAAGTATAATGAATACCCGTATCTCTAAAGCCTAAACCGTCAATCCTAAGCTTAAAAAACCAATCGTATCACGCCAAACCAAAGTTAAAGTCTACCCGGCACCCAGGCGGTGCTGAAGCGGAAGTTCGCGCATGTCTTCTTCGTCCCGGGCAATCACGATCTTTGGGCCAGTCTGCTCAGCCTGTCTGGGAAGAAGAGGTTGTTAGATTGAGCATCTTGGGTTTGTACCATATTACACCCCTAAACCCCAAATTTTCCTCATCCCTACACACTGAACCCGACTTCCTAAACCCAAAGGAGGAGGTTGAGGAAATCCTCCTTATTCTCAGCATAGTATGATGGGCCCCAAAACTCTATTCTAATAATTAAGGCCCCTACAACAATCTGAGGCAGAATCCAAATCGCTGGATGTTTGATTTGAACTTGCTAGAAAGAGCCCGCACTTTTTTATCCGCCTCGTGAATTCGAAGATATCTCGGAAGAATTGCATGTCTGTGGCTGAGGTCGATGGAGACGACACTTGCGTGGATAAGGTGGCACAAATCCAGGCGCCCCCTGTGCTAAATTTGTGAGGAGATAACTACTTGCAACTCATATGGGAGTTTCCGAAAATCGGGGATCCCAGTATGGTACCCTAAATAATAGGATCCTTATTATAAGGACCCCTGAATAATGTACCCCTAATTTTCGGAAGCTCCCATATAACCTACAGCGTAGACCATGGTTTGAGGCCCATGCTCCCCTGAACGATCGAGAACTCACCAGTTTATAACCAAAGACCTCATGAACTCTAAAACCCGACGGCGCCAACATTTACGAGAAGTTTCAACGGTATCCTTGTTACATACAGCTCGAGTGTAACCTATCTGAATTGATTATGCGTACCCAGGCAGCCATGCAAATTAAGAAACTAGAGTGTCAGTGTGGCGCCTCTGGTCTTGAATCAAGCCGTCCCAAATCCGTCCGATGTGGTTTTGTTCGTAGCTGCGTTGCTGTTGAGTGTGTCTGCCTTGTAAATCGAAAACAACTCTTGACTCTTGACATGCTGATACTCACTTCCTGCTCCAATTAGCCGCTGATTTCTTGTGTACTGCGACCACGTCCCTGAAGAAACTTCACAGCAAACCCGCACAAGAAGCACCAGCGGCCAGTCATGTGGAAGCCCGAATGCTCAAACATACGATTCCTTAGATATCCGCACTCGGCTTGAATACAGTTACAGCATACCATCATTAATAGGCCTTAGTACAGTCATAGTAAGCGACCCCCTAAACCCTATAGACCGCAGATCCCGGGAGACAGGATCTTTGTCGCCGCCTTGGGGTGCACAGCGCCGCGGCACGCGTGGGCACGGCGGAGAAGGCCCTGTCATGCGTCTGTTGAGAGTAGTGCAGTGACCAAATAACTACACTAGGATTTGTTGGGGTTCTTGTCCGAAAAACTTGCGAAGGAATAGAACAAGCAAGTGTTCAGGTGTCCACGCAAAAGGATGCTGGTTGCCCTTGCCCTATATACCCAAGTCTCCCTCATCTCCAAAATCCCGTAGTTCCGAAGCATGGCAAGGCGTTCAAGAGTTCGAGGCCACTGTGATCGAACCCTGACAGATCCTGCCTCGGACTCCGGGTACCTAAAGAATAGGTTGTTGGGATGCATAGTATGGTTGACCTACTATTAAGGTATCTGGAGCCCCAAGACCCTGATCTCCAAGACTTCTGGAAACCCACGCCTTAAACTTGGAGCCCCTGAGTGAAAAACTCTCGGACAGGGAGTTTGGGTGTGTCCCATCCTGTCGTGGCATCACCAGCAGCTGGGTGGCAGTCCAGCAGATGGGTTTCCGTAGTTTCAGTGATGTTGCCAGCGTGTAGCTGCCAAGCCCCTTTTGAGCCTTCCGTGCCTGGATTAGGTTCCCAACCAGTGCCCTTGCTCTTTTGTTTTGGAGTTCGCTATTAATGCTACTGTACCACTAGGATCAGGGGTACCCGTATGATCAAGGAGTTACTCCCAGTAGCTGAGTGGATACGCTTTACACTTTTTGGGATAACATTCCCCACGATAAAGCTGAAAGTGTACACTTTTTGGGAGCTTGTGAATTCAGCAACTAAGTACTGAAGAACCTGGTAGAAGCTTCACACCTCCACGAAGCTCCCATTGCCGAGCTGAGGAGTTGGGACCCCGAGCCCGATCTCGAAGGCAAGAGGGCTTGGGGGGCTTCGGAGTTTAGGAGTTTAGGAGGGATTGTTTAAAAGAGTTTTGATGATTGGAGTCGTAGGGTTTGTGATGAGAGATTCGAGGCTTCTCGGGCAGGGTTTGGGGTTTAGAGCTTATTTGTGTTTGGGGAGCTTACGGCCTTGAGGCTTGATGAGGGGTGTTGTGTTGCGCTTCGGTGCTTGTCGGGTTTAGGTTTTGAACGCTCGTCGCTGGGGAGGTTAATAGTGCGAAGGACTCAGGCTAAGAAGGAGTTAACTTGTGTCCTCGAGTCCTGCCCCTTTGCTGAATGTTTTGCGGTGATTCCCCAAGTTGCATCCTGCGCTGCCAAATCCCTTAACCAATCCCATATTGCACGAAGCTGCAGAGCTTCAGCTTCCGAAACTCTCCCCATGAGGCTGGAAAGTTCCTTCGGTCGCAGAGTGCATGGTGGACTACGAGCGGTGCCGGTTCCCACCCGGGGTCGTGGCCCTACATGTGTGATACTTTCCATAAAAGTCAGGCGGGAGCAATCTGTCGATCTTCCAACATGTCCCATCTAATTGTTTTGACCTTACCTGCTGTAACTTAACTGTTGCCTTGGAGACTTCTGGTCACCCCGTGTTTTCAGTAGGGCCCAAACGTGCCGAGGTTTCCATGTTCGATGACTCGGCGGCGCGGCGGATTGACAAAATGAGACATGGTAGCATCAGATAGGGGTCGAGGAGTTCTTTCACTAGAGGCGACTTCGGGGTTTCAGTTTCTAATCAATGGTTCGTTCTTCGGTTTTCCTCCTCTACTGCAAGACCCGTGACAGAGCCTGACTGAATTAGACTAGTCTTCGGCCTAGATGCTAACTGCCAACTCTCGCAAACAAGAGAGAAGGCCTATCGCATGCAGATTATCTACCAAGACCGTTTGCTTCGGCTTCGAAACATTTACGGTGCACTGCCCAGTGCACTACCTAGTGTACTCTGTGTCTTTAGGGTTGCATGAAGTCATTAGTCATGGCATACAGACCTCAATCAGATGCTCAGAACATCAGGAATGAAGCGCTTGGATTGCAGCTTCCGTTGGCCGACCGCCCCAGCGATGAGGCCTTTCGGCGGGGCCTGTCGAGATCGGCTCCGGGCCTAGCTAGTGTTTAAGGCAGGCATTGCAGTTGTAGTGCGTCCTTCAGCGGATCGCGAAAGTAGTGCTTGTGAGGGAAGGAATCGACGTGCAAACTGTAATTAATGCCGCGACAACTCATCGTGGCGTCTTGCCACTTGCGATAGCAGTAGAAGCACGAGGTGTGGGCTCCGGAGTGCTGGCAGCTTTGCTTCCAGGATAAGCGTTCGAAGATTGCAGTGGATAACCTGCGCGTGAGCTTAAATATTTTGAAGATCAGTTCTTCAACGCCAGCACTCCGAGCCCGAAGCACGTACTGCCAGGATCCCTTGAAAAGGCCCTTAACCGTTCGACTGGCTGTGGCTGCAGGCTCTGGTGACGTTCTCACATTTCCTGCCCCGGATCGTTTCCTGACGGCAGAGATTCGATGAAAGGTAAGATGTTTTGCCCGGGTAGGGCTTCAGGCATAGCTGCTATCAGTTTTTGCATCGCGAGGGCGTGTGCACCGGAGTTGCCGTCAGGCAAATATGGGTGCTGCTATAGCTAGGATATCCAAGTCTGGCACCGCGTTGCAATAAGCGCACAGATGACAGTCGGAGCCGATTTTCAGCGCACTCGCAGCTACGGCAGCAAGGCTGCAAGGCCTAGCCGGAAGCTGCTTTAACCGTTGCAAGACTGGACTAGACGATGAAGCTGTCCCTTCACCTTTATTTACCGTAATGACACTCGAGTCTCTGATATCCCAAGCACTTCCGGGTACAACGCGTTTTCAGGTTGAGTTCCTGCTTCACCTTGTGTGGCTCATCGAAAGCAAAGGGCCGCTCCGGATCCTTGTCTCGCCCAGGAGCTTTCGCTCGAGAAGCGCTACTTGGCGCTGCCCTGCCTGCCAAAGGCCAGGCAACTTGCTGCCTCACCCAACGGGTCCAAAGGCCCCATAGTTAGGTACTCGGTTTTAGGATAGTAGGTATGTAGGTTAAGAGTTTGGAGACTGTATGATTATTAGGTACTCGGACGGTTGGGGTCAGGTAGCCTGGAAAGTGTTGTTCAAAACCCTCAACTCCTAAGCCCCGACCCGAAGCCGCAAGACGCCAGCACCATGAACACCAAAGCCTGTCTCAGTGAAAGGCCAGCGGTTCAAACTACCTGCGGAAGCGGGTGGAGGAACCAATGGGCTGTTTGCTTCGCAGTTTTTGATCTTCGGAGGATTCTGCCTCATTCATCATGCCGTCATGCTTTGATCAAGATCATCAGCTTCGTGAGGTGTACGCCAGAAGAAGAGGCCAACATCGTATTCGCAAGCTGAAAACTCCTTTGCCCCAGTGCGCGCACTTTCAGCTTCGACAATGCTACCCGCCCCGGTTCGTGAAGCTGCTAGAACTCTCAGTACCCAACCCCAAACTTGAAAAATTGGAGGGATTTCTTAAGGCTGTCAGCAGTAAAAGTCACTGCACCAGGTCGCGGTGCTTGATAGCTGTCTGTCTGATGAGGAGGATCCTGTAGGAGCTACTCTACATCACTCAACCCCTACATCTCGCGGGAGTAAGGTCGAGCGAGCAATTGTTATGCCTCTCTGGAAAGGATGGTCATGTACCTATTTCCACAGCCCCGACAATGCATCAATGGCAGCAGTATAGTTGTGGCATGCTTCAGTCCGAAATTTCATCAGAATCCTCGAAGCCCAAACCCTTGGATCCGGAAGCCTGAACAGGAGCTTAAGCCGGAGATCCACGTCTTTGGCCATACGCATTTCGGCTGGGATGCAGTGCACGATGGCGTGCGCTATGTGCAGGCAGCAGGGATGGGCTTGACTGGGATCAAGTAAGTACTGATTTCATTCCATGCCCCGAAGACTTTTTCCAAACCCCAGTCCCGAAGCTTGTTTCCTGAACCCCGCCTCACTCGGAAGTTGGCAGCATAGGATTTGGCACGGGGACCATGACCGACTACCCCACTCAGTCACCATTAAAACTGGTTTAGACCTGGTGAAGTCCCTAGCAGACCTCATCAAACGCTACAGCCAGGTAGAAAGATCCAGGGAGTACTTGAGCCCTCCAGCGCTGTACACCCTGAAGGCCCGAGAGTAAGGCCTTAAATCATCCTATTCCTAAATCCGAGACCGTATACGGCTTGCGGACCTGAAATCCCAAATCCTAAATCCCAGAAAAATCTCCCTCAACTCATACGGTCCCAGGCCGCCCTAGGCTACCCCCATGAGCGCGAGATGAGGCAGGGAGCTGTGGACTGATCGACTTCGGCTTTGAGATTCAGGAGTCTAGGGTTTAGGGTTTATGGTCTCCGGCAAGCGCCTCTTTGTGTCTTTAGGTCGCCTAGGGTGTCAAGTTTAGAGGACTGTTGGTTCTTAATCTCCTATTTGGCACTCTGAAAATGCGGCGGTTTGGACTGGTGGGAAAACTTGTATAGAGCTTACTTGAGATTTCCGGCCTCGTGGCGGCCGTGGAAGGACAGCAAGTCTCAATCCGAGTGTTGAAGCGTCGGCTTCCACTCTAATTCCGCATTGCCCCGTGACACTGACCTGCTGGGATTCCGGCCTAGTCCAGCAAGCACGAGAATGCCCGACGTCATGCACGGGGCAGAGTTGCAAAAGGTCACGCACTGGGAGATATGTATTGTTGGCAGAATTGATGCGCCGAATAGCACCTTTGCAGAGCCGATTGTCGGGAGCCAGCGCATGCACTTCGACAGAGGGTCAGCCATTCATCCTTCCTCGTTTGGGCGTTGTCTCCCAAATGCACATATGCAGGATTCCGAAGCCCGTTAGCTTTGAACGCTTGAATATGACAAATCAAAAAACTGTAATTTCCCCAGTGCCTGCCACAGATCCGCATCGTGCCACGGGTGGTTGATGGGCCTTGCCAAGGTGGTTGATGGGCCTTGCCAAGCCCCCGAAGAACCACAGAATTGATTTTGAGATCTCAAAGCCTTTTTCGAGGGTAATGCTTATAGGTGTTCCGAGCACTTTGTATTATGTACCAAGGTACCAATCTCAGACCCTCACACCCAAAACATATCCAACACCCGGTACTTTAAGAACCCACACTCGGGTGTAGATCCTTGGTAAACTCCACGTAGTCCGTTTTGCGGCAGGTGGCCGAGCTTAGCAAATGCAGCTTTTGGTGAGGCCAGTCTAGGTTCAGGGCTTGAGATTTTAGGGCTTCGGGTCGTCAGTATTTTGTAGCTACCTAAAAGACGTGGCCTTTTTGTTTTGTCTCCGCTGCCGTGGACCTAGGCTTGCAGAGTCTCAGCTGATGAAGCCACAGTTTGCACCTGAAGTCCTTGCTGTTCAGTGTTGACCTACGAGACCCTACACGCACAGATCCATCATGTCTCCTTTAGCATTCAATCCTGAATTTCTGACCCGTGCAAACAGCCTAGCCTTGCCCTGCCATGGAGAAAAGGGGGGGGGCCGAAACCCAAGGTAGGAATTATATTTAATTTACACCCCGAATTCACCGTAGATGTAATCTGTCTTAGTAGCCAAGTAGGTGATCTTTGGATGTGTTTGGGCTTCCTATAAGCCTATACCAATTCCGAACCGACACAGAGCAAACGTTGATTTTTTCGTGCCCCCGGAACTCAGCAACTGTAGTTGCCACAGGGTTGAGTTCCATCTGACCCTAAGATCGCCGTGGCAGGCCCACCAACCCCTCCTGCTGTGGTCTTCCGACGCGGGCTTTGCCCCGAAGACGAGGCGCAGCATGCAGAGCTCTGGCAGGGTGCAGGGCTTTAGAGTTCCTTCGGCAGGTTTTGCTCCCGTGGTTCATTACAAGACCCCCCATATCCTAAATCCTTATTGGTATCCGAAGATAGGCAGAGAATCGGCGGAGCTTCCGAAGGGTTTACTGCAGGCTGTTAGCCCCGAGGGTTTTGAAGTTTGCGGTTGGGATGTGAGGGCCATTGCCTGCCGCTAATTACAGTACACGGTACCGAACCAGACATGGATGGATCTTACTCCGCAGGCTCGAATTCAAACTGAAACTCGAGGCTTTCAGTTCGAACCCTGCACCCTGAGTCCCAGTCCGAGGCCTGAAGACATATAGTAGTAGCCAGAAAGTTGGAACATCATTATCCTCATGCCCGTAAGGTAAAGTATAAGGGATCCTAGCACTAATCCTCCTAAAGCCATGTTCCAACTTTCTGGCTTCTAGTGTGAAGCTTTGAAGCCTTTACAAGCTTCAGAAGAAAGCTCCAAACCCGTTTTTCATTTATGCCGACATCTCGCGAGGTGTCGCTGGTCGGGCTTCTACGAGCATCATGGTCGAGACCCAGAGAGGGTGCCTGCCCCGATGGTTCGGGGCTGTGGATTTGCGTAGCTTTGGGGGTTTAGGGTTCGCCAGATTGAGCTTTGTAACTAAATATGCTTCGGAGTTGTTGATTTTCTCACGAGTAGGCCGGTTTTCTAAACTAGCAGCTGGGGCTCCCGCACTGCAAGGCCACGAGGCAACATGCTGGAGAAGTTGTTAAGACATGTCGGACCTGCTCCTGTAAAGCCGTATAAACATTCAGGGTTCGGGCCCTAGAAGTTTCCGGGTCTGCATAGTGTTGGGCCGCATGGGTCGGCCTTACACGTGCGCGACAAGACTTACTCGTGTTTGAAGCTCAAGCGCGGTTTTCACAGAGCTTCAGCACCTTTTCAGAGGCGCAGGGTTTCGGGCGACTTTGAGGCAAGATACATGTAGCTCAGGCTCGGCCAATATATGCAATTGTCATTGATCCCGCCATCGTCGCACATAAGCTCGTCACAGCTTCGGATACGAACAATAGCTGCTTCCCCGGCACGATAGCTGCTTCCCCGGCACGAGGTCTGGGAGCTGGCTTCATACACCGCTCGGAACTACCGCAAGACGCACGACAAGGCAATGCCAGGGCCTCTCGAGACCGGTGTGCAAGTTTCTGAATTTCTAGTCGAGGAGAGTTTCTCGTTGCGCCAGCCCCTGCAATTACAGTTACACGCCAGAGTTCATTGATTCCGGCGAATGTGGTTGCCGGTGCTGGCTCGTGAAAACTGATTTGCAAAGGCAGCCGCCTAAAGCTTGATCCGAAGGCTTCCTACTGCATCTTCCGTTTCGCGGGTTTGTGTGTGTGTGTGTGTGTTCCTAATTCCGTTTGGTGAATCTGGCGACGACATAGTTAGCCACCAGAACCCGGATGATGATAGTCGCACGAGCGAGGCGATGCTCGTGCATGGCATGGCTGGTTGGCTCAGTGATTTCGCCATCACGACCTCATTCGAGTAAGCTCGCGGATACTTCGCTGGAGGCCTTGCAAGAGAGAAACAAGCAGTTGCACGCTGAACTGTCCGCAACTCCTTGGCCACGGTTGGTTTCATTGACATTCAATCGCCAACAGTACGCCTTGCCCCTACATGCTGAGCACAAAGCAGAAGCGGATCTGGTGCAGCTGTCACTGCAACAGCTTGAGTACTTGGCAGGTGTCTTTGATGGCGACGGCTGTGTCCAGGGCAGAAGCGGATTGTCTCTGCGCGTCTCACAATCCCTCGACGGAGTCAGTATGTTGATGTGTATGCGTCAGGCGCTCGGGGGAAGCATCCACAAATCGCGAGATGGACGAGGTTTCCAAAAGCCAATGTTGCAATGGGCGTTAAACGGAGGCAGCGCCCGTCATGCTGCGAAAATTCTGGCGCCATTTAGCATCGTGAAAAGAAGACAGCTTGAGCTTCTTGTGGAGTGGCCCCAGGCACATGCTGACAAAGCAGACTGTGCCTTTAGGCTCGGCTTCCTCAAGCGCAATGAAGCAGCCGTGCCTGGGCCATGCTCTTGGGCGTACTTTGCGGGCTTCTTCGATGCTGAAGGCTACATTGAACAACCTAGAGGCAAGGCGTCAATCGTTCTGAAGATAGCACAGAAGCATCCAACGATTCTCGAATGCTTGCAGCGTTTCCTTGCAGAGAACTCGGTGTCCAGGCCGAGGTTTATTACGGAAGTCGAAGCCAGTGTCACGATTTAAAGATCACCAAAACATCAAGCTCTAAAGCTGTGCTGCAGAAGCTGGTGGATTCTGGGCTGATTCGCAAGGCTAATCAGGCAAACCTTGCGCTCAGCCTCACTTTGGAGAATGCGGAGGAAGTTCGTAATGCCATGACATCCATGGTGGGCAACCAAGCCTGTTTACGCAGATTGGACGGGGCCGGCTTGCAAAGGGCCATAATGATTACCTCTGCTTTAAGGAAAGCCACGCGGGCTTTGAAAAAGGGACGCACGTCTCTGGCTCAATCCTTTTTGGCAGAAGTTGAACATCATAAGCGCGAACATGCACTATTGAATGCGTGGAAAGTGCATGGTCAGCTTCAGGCTCACATCAACGAAATTCGTGACATGTACCAGAACCCTGGTACTAACAATTTGTGAAGACCGTCTCACCAGTCCGCAGAGAGGAATCAGGAGCGTCTTGCCAACGCTACGCCATGTCCCCACCATTAGGGTATATGTAGGCTATATTGCGGGTTTGGCAGATGGCATCGCCTGGATGGTCTGACACGTCGAAGGTCGCAATTCGTATCCGCAAGAGCCAAGAATCCGCTGCAAAGGATGTCCACTTCGTGACGATTCATCTTGGCCGCAAGAACATGCCTCTGTTGGCGGTTCTCATGTACGTCCCCCAACTGGTAGGTGATGGAGTCCTACCACGTGGCATTCAAGCTGTGCACGAGAGAGTTTGCGGCTGCCATCAGCGCACCTGATAAAATCCGGACGTTGCCTAGGTTGAAGTGACTTGCATGGCTGAAGGCTTCCGTAAATAAATGTTCTGGCTGTAGCTTTTGATGCTAAAGGCTTGTGCAAGACCTGTTCAACTTTGTCAACGAGGCTTAGCCAGGGAACTCGGCCAAGGTTCATGGCAACAATGTATGTGCCGTGCGATGTCAAACAGAGCACCAGAACCATTGGCTGATCTTTTGTCACATGATTTTCAACATGACGTTTAAGCAACTGATCGGAAGGACCAATTTCGGATTCGACAAATCAGAGCAGGACCGCCCAATCCACGTATTGTTTTTGTCGAATGCTGTCGCCCTGCCATCAGGCGAAGGAATGCATGCCGGACTTCTCCTTCTGGTGAGCAGCTGATTCTGTCTGCCGCGTGCTGCCAGTCAGGCTTTTTCAAGCAGAAGATTCTCAGTGGATTGAGCTTAAATATATTCAAGTTCCAGCACCTGGAGTATGTACCAGGATCTTTTGCGATGCAGTAGAAGACGAGTTAGAGCCCGTCCGAAGTGCACGTCTTGTGAAGCTTATGCAGCCCCCAACGACTGGGGCTTCGACGTGTGGCCGATGTGCCAAAGAGCCTCGGCACCTCGCTTACGGTGCAGTCGAGCTGCGCGACATGTAGAGTTTGGCCTCACGCCTTTTGCAATTTGGGTCGTAGATCTCCGTGCTTTAGGGTTCGGCTTCAGGTTTCCCTATAGCAGTAGGCATATGCTTTCAGATGGCCCGGTCATGAACGAATGGCTGCGCAATACACGAAAACTACGGCTCCAAGCCCTGCTTCTGCCCTAAACCCCACCCAAGGACGTGAAGGTTAAGCCCCGTTTTTCGAACGCAACCAACATCGTGAACACTAAGCAATGTCTAGGAAAGTTTGGCTTTGGGCTAGGGTGTGGAGCTTGTTGTGAGTCCTTGCCGGTGCTTTGCTCGCAAGCCTGCAGGTTTGACTGGGGCTTCAGACCTCCCCTAATGCCATATTCCGAAAGCCCCACGCTCTGCCGAAACCTGGCATCATCTTTAAGGTGAGACACCCTAGCCCCTGACACGTCCTCCTCACCTTAGAGGCCCAAGCCCTAGACTATAGACACTCAGCCTGTCCCAAACCCCAACATCTAAACCCAGACCCCAGCCCAAGTAGTGCTCGAGCCGGAGCTACTTGGATGGCCCTGTGACGGAAAACCACTCTCTGCGGTGTGTCCTGGCATTCAACGAGCTTTGTACTTGTGGCCGGTGTTTATGCAGGATAGGAAGCTGAAGCTGCTTTGGGAGATTCAAGGTGAAGAACTAGCAGTTTCTGGATTTAGCATGAAGTATATCCAGATTGTTCATTAAGGGCTTTTTCAGGCGTAGGGTCCCCCAACCGTACAACTGGAAAACCCTCAGGCTTCAAACCCCGAGTCCTCAGGCCCTGTTAGCCTCCCACTCACAGCAGTCGAAAGAACTTCATCCGGGCTTCTTCGCACGGACTCCGGGTCTCCGGGACCTGTTTTCGTCGTACATGTTATCTCTTCTCCGATATCGTTGCTAACGTTCCAGATGCAGAATACAATTACTGATAATTACCACGTCCTACCTTCAGCTAAGGGTGGTGGTTTTGACAAACACTCGCTGACGGTTGGATGTTCGAACTCGCGCAGTCTCAGCGCTGCTGGCACAGAGTCGTGGCTTCGGTGACACCGCACTTTTGGAGCAAGCTCCCGGTCCTGTCTATACCGAAAAGAGGGGCCGTCAGCAGCCTTGCATTAGCCGATATTTCGCTGAATGTTCTGCGAGAGCAAAACAGGCAGCTGCAGGCCACGCTCGCTACCATCCGGTGGCCACCCCTGAGCTCGTTCTGGCTGAATCGAACAAGATACACCCTGCCTCTGAAAGCTGAGACTGAATGGGTTGAGACGGATGTCTATAAGGTGGCCGAGGACGAGCTTGCATACTTAACAGGCTTCTTTGACGGCGATGGCTGCGTCACCGCTGGCGCTTTGCAGGTCGGGCAGTCTATCGATGGAGTCGCCACCTTGATACGCCTGCAAGAGGCACTCGGAGGAAGTATTCGCCGATTGAAAAATGGAAGAGGCCTCCAAAAGCCAATGTTGAATTGGGTGTTGACCGGCAGAAGAGCATGTCATGCAGCAAATCTCATGGCACTACATAGCATTGTCAAGAGAAGGCAGCTTGAGGTTCTTGCGGCACTGCTCGGAACGGCGATTGACAAGGTAGACTATTCCATCGAACTTGCCATGTTAAAGCGCAGTGAGTCAGCCGTTGCTGGCCCATGCACTTGGGCGTATTTGGCAGGCTTCTTCGATGCAGAAGGCTACATTGAGCAGCCAAGAGGGATGGCTCTGCTCCGGTTGAGGATGTATCAAAAGTATGCAACGGTGCTGGAGTGTGTGCGGACTTTCCTTGCCACAGAGGCTTGCATCGAGGCGCACCTGTATCAGATGCGAGGGCGTCCGGGATTTGAACTCCGAATCAGCCGGAAGCAATGCTGCAAAGCTGCTCTGCAAAAGATGTTGGATGCTGGTTTGCTTCGTAAAGCTGCTCAAGCAAAGCTGGCTCTCAGCCTCACTTCGGCGAACGCACAGCAAGTTCGGAGTGCAATGGCAGATATGGTTGGCAATCAGAGTTTTGCAACACGATTGGACACAGCTGGCTTGCGACGAGCGGCATTGATCACTCATATGAAGAAGATGGCCAAAATATATGAGCGAAATGGGCAGACTTCCCGGGCCAATACACTGTTTGCAGATGCTGAAGGTCTGCAGCGCGAACATGTTTTGCTAAACGCACAGAGGCTCAACGACCAGCTCTGTGGCTACATTGACAAATTACAAGCCATGCGCCAGGAGCATTACGAGTACAAGCTATGATCATCTAATTAATGGACCTGCGATAGACCTCGGCAATCAGGCAGAAATACGGGATATCGCGCAATACACCGACTGGCGGCCGGTTGGAGCTTGATCGCACAGTTGTATGTGGTCTTGCAGAGTGCCATGCGTGGACATTTAGGAGGAGTTATGGTGCGAAGAGACACGGCGGTTGAACCGATTCAAATTCCTGCCTGTTCTCAAGGATGCGGTTCACAGTGCCTGGAGGATCTTAAGAAATACGACGAGGCCCTGGCATGCTGGCTGCAACTTCTTCACGGCATGGCGGAGGCACTGGGATGGTGGGTTTTCGATATTGGTTTGTCCTGTGTATGGGAGACTAAGACTGGCTCTGCCAGCCCGTAATACCGACTCTGGCTTCAGTAAACAGTGTACTGCTGAAGGCCGCTTGAAAAGTCCACGTGCAGAATCCTGTAGGCCAGGACACAATGTGACTGCATGCGTGGTTCGGTATTCTGTTCAGTTGCCCAGCCGGACGAGACGGATGCACCAAACATGCGAATCTCGCAGGTCTTTGAAATCTGTGTATGAGGGCTGTTTTTGTGGCCTCAACGATCGCGGCTTCGACCTGTGTCCGATGTGCCAAAGAGTCTCGACACCTCGTGGAGCTTCTGAAAAGCATGGCATGAAGCTCTGTGGGTGTTCTAAAAGCTTCAAACTTACTTGTGTTTCGACAGAGGTTGAGGCTGCCAAAGCTCCGGCCCCCTAACCCTTTGCACCATGAGTCCGCCACTCGAAGAATTTTGACTTCTGCCCACCCATCCCACAACTCTGCGCCCTGACTGTTTATCTCAAGTGCATGACTTCGCGAATCCTGAAGTTTAGAGGCCAAAGTCAGTTTTCACCTCTCACGGAGCTGTCCTTGACCAAACCTTACCGTACAATTCCGACCAACCGAACGAGGTGTCGGAATGATAGAGGTTCAGTACGTGTTCTGGTATTCAGGTCAGGGTCTGCGCTCTAGGCTGTGGATCTTGTTGGACCGCTTTTCTGTTTGCTGTTCGTCTGCAGCCTTTGCTGGGGAATCAGGCCCCCTGCTGAACAAGATCCCAAAGCCCCACGCGCCGCCGAACCCTATACGCCTGTACGAACCTCATCCAATGTCATCTCCAAGGTAGCACACCCTCTTACAGACGCTGTAGTCTCAAACCCTCAACCCTGATGCCGTGAAAGAGCACCTATATGACCCCAACCCTAACCTCGAAACCTTAAACATACACTAAACTCCACACCCCGGCAAGAAATCAGGTCCCAACCTTCCAAAGCCCAAGCAACGCCTGAGCCGCCCTCGGGACCTGGGGTACTTGGATGGCTCCTGCCGCGGATGGCGACTCTCCGCGGTGTCCTGGCAGCCGCGAGCTTCGTGGTTTGGAGCGTTGAGTATGCACCTTCAGGGCGTTTGCCTTCAGGATTTTGGGCATGATTTTCTTGATTCTGTCCTGCGAGATGGGATTCAGGTGTTGTCCCTCGCTTGCTCTTTTGTTCCGTTCCTTCTTAGACTCTCAGCCCTGAATACATCCTGGACCTGGGCCCTTAAATGCAGTTTCTTTGGTAGTTGCCTTGTTATTATCCCGCTAGCTTACACAAGAAGTTGACAAATCCGAGGTGCGACTCGCATCCACGTCGCCGAGCGCGGCCGTGTGAGCGGAGCAGGCCGGCTCGCTTGATGTTGGGATCTGAGGATCTGAACGGCAGAGTTTCAGAATGGCAGGATTTCAGCAGACAAACACTTGAGGATCCCCGCCGAAGTAGCGCTTTCATTTGAGTAGCATTTTTTTGGCCGTGTCTACGCGATGTAAGGACTTCGTGTATTCATGTGCTTGCGTAGCTATTTTCGCTGGGGAGCGTAGTCCCGCGGTCCCGCGTATGGTTTTTGTGGAGTAAGGGCTGCGTAGGCGTTGGCGCGCAGGTTTGAAAATCAAACCTCCCCAATCTAGTACCGGAAGGTCCGAGCTTGCAGTAGGGACTTCCTGAGCCTGCAGTGCGGTTCTCGTAAACACGGAATTTTGTTAGCCTCGCGTCTCTCGCAGCCAAATAGTCAGACTTGCGGTGCCATTTCGCGTAGGCCACGCGTAGGAAAAGCGTACGGTGCGCGTAGCTATAGCAGTGTTTTTGCCTCTCCTGGCCCTTCCTGCTGTGTAGAATCTAGAAGTGTCGAGTAACCTGCGCAAAATGCTCGATTTCCCAAGCGACGATGCTTGGCACAAACGCTCTAGACGCTCTGTTGGGAGGATGATTAAGTGCATTCTAGTGTTTCGGGTGGTTTCCACTACATACTAGATACAAGAAGGGGGACGCCCGCGCACTCCAGCAACCTGTGCAAGCGGCTCGGGTCTCTGCAAGCCTGACAGCAGTCCAGATGCTTGAGGAACTACCCTTGCCATCCCTTGCATAGCGCGTAGGCTGCGTAGGCAAGAACTATCCATGGTGCAATTGCGTGGTCCCGCGCCCCATCTAAATCAGGGATCCAGCGGAGTCCCGCGTAGTCACCAGTGATATAAGAACAACCCGAACAACAAAACAAATCACTACTCACTTGTGTC
The DNA here is from genome assembly GCA_905221615.1 of Symbiodinium sp. CCMP2592. Taxonomy (NCBI): domain Eukaryota; class Dinophyceae; order Suessiales; family Symbiodiniaceae; genus Symbiodinium; species Symbiodinium sp. CCMP2592. Next base: position 1,331,154 of record CAJNDT010003779.1, read on the forward strand.
TTACGGCTACACATTCCGCTATCCTGATAAACGTACGACCAAGCCACTTTAAACGGTCTGGAAGTGGATATACTTTCTGCTCATAAGAGCCTTGGGGAGGCGTCTTTGAGCCGTGTCGGGCTCTGCCTGCAGTGAAGGTGTCGCAGCAGAAGCGAGGCGGAAATTTGGAAGCCTTGGGTGATTTAGGATTTTTGCATACTATGATATTTAAACCTATGCCCTGTGCACTAGGGTGTGTTTAAACCCTAGGGTTCTTGTATACTCAGAACAGACTCACAACCACGTTTGTGTGGTTGGGTTCAGGGCTAAGGCTTCAGGTGAGTTGATGCCTCAGGCAGAGGATGAGAGCTGTGTGCCCAAACCGTTCTATTAGGTGCGAAGGCTGGGGGTCAGCGACATAGGGTGATAGGGTTCGACTTTCCATTGTGCTTTGGGGGAAGTCTTGCGGATTGTGCGTTCTGATGTCATTGCTGTAAAGGCCCAGGCGCGACCGCGGCAGCTGCCACATTGTCTAGTGCTCAAGCCCGGACACCAGCCCAGCACACTTCACAAATCCATAATTATGAGCCACATACGAATTGCGTTCTGCTTGTAGCATTGAATGGCATTGGTAAGGACCGGGCTTGTAGTTCTGAGGTTGACGGATGAACTATATAGGGGCCTACATGTGTTTTGTGGTTTCTACTGGTGTTATTGGGGTTATGATTATTTGGGCGGTGGACTACATATGGAAAGGGGTCAACTCGAGTCAGAGTCTTCTGCGTATAGGTTGCAACAAAGCTTATACACCTTCATCTGGCAATACCAGGGTTTGAAGCGTTGCAGCCCAAAGCGTAAGCCCCGATAGTATGCCGGGTATGAGTTTAGTTCGTTTTTGCTCTAAATGCTGACGGCGCCGCTGTGTCAGGTCTCACTATTATGAGGGCTGCTGCGGCCGTGCTACCAGGCAACGAAGCGGGTGGGGTGCCATGACAACACCTTGACCCCTAGTCGCTCCGAAGTCATGTGACCCAAGGCAGCCTATGTCTGTAGTTCCGTTGCTGCGAGTTGCACCTAGGGCAGCTTTAGTGAGCAACTCCAGACGGAAAGCCCCCCAAGAGTAGAAACGAAGCCCCGGAAAGTTCCTGAAGGCGTCACAGCTGCTGTGGCAGCAAGGAAGAGGCCTCTTTGTAGTATTGGTGCGTAGCTTGTGGGGGCATTGGTGGTTGCAGGGCCTGGGCTTTCAAGGATTGGGTCGTTAGGTTTAGATATTTGCGGGTGTATGTTCCAGGCGGCAAATTGCGGCCAGAACAAGCTGATCCCCGTTGCAGTCTGTTGGGCTTTGTAGCCCTACGTCGACCGAGCTCTTCCCGCCCAAAGTTCTTTTGATTCTAATTATTTGCAGATCCACGGAGTCTTTTTCCCAAATACACCGACCCCAAATCACATGCTTGGAGTCTTAGCTTTGCACTCACACACAAACTCGGGAATATCACGCGGTCAGGACCCTAGCCCGGCCAGCCATGCCGGCTGCCTGGGAGGCGGCCTGGGTGTGTGGATTCATGGTGGGCTTCGGGTGCCGAGTTTAACAATCTTGACTTGTTGAAACTTGTTGAGAGATGCAGGATGTTGCAGGGTGGGGCCGTAGCGGCCTGAACCCCCAAACCTACCAGGCATATAGGAACTTGAGAGGACGCTTCTCGCTTCCATGGTTAATGCAGGTTTCGCAGTCACTTGCCATTGATTTCGAGGCTATGTTTCCTGTCCAGTTTTGACAAATCTGAGTACACAAAGACATAAACTCTTTGGTTGGGCTTGAGATCTGGTGTTGTTTGGGTTTTTTGTCGGAAGTCACTTCATATCCCTCTTGTGGCTTCAGGCTTTCGAAGCCACCACAGCAAGGGAGCTTCTGAAGCAAAGGAACACCCCTTCATACTCCACCTTGCCCTAACCCAATCGCAGGTCGCCTAGTCCTTGGAGATGTCAGCCGGAAACTGCCAGTGTAAGGTTGTGCTAAATGGCCTTCTGCTAGTTCCTTATTCAATGGTACTCAGTTTACTCCTCATGTTCCAGGATAACTGTGCAGAATACCTCATCAAAATGGAATAAGAGAACCCTATAGGTTGTCCTTGCAGTCCAAATGGCCCATAGTAGGTGTGCTTTCAAGCCCTAAGCCCCCTAACCGTAAACCATCCCAAGCCCAAACACCCTCACTCATACCGATACTTTGAATCTCAAACTATCGCCTGTGAGCCCTGACAGTAACCATGAGGTAAAAGCCAGAAAGTTGGAATATGATTATCCTAACCCTTCTATGGTAAATTATAAGGTATCCTACCCTGAAACCATATTCCAACTTTCTGGAGTACCCTTTAGAGCAGAAGCCTTTCGACCCGATCTATGCAGGCCTCCCTGCGTCTAGTGGAGGCAAGCTCCTTCGGGTTTGAGAGCTTGGTGGAGGATTTGGGGTCTGGAGTCCGGGGGAATTCAGGATTGTCGGGCAAGGCCTCGGATGCGAGTGTTTGGGGCTTAGGTTGTCAGTTTGGGGTTTATTAAGGTTTGCAGGTCCATGGCTCAATACAGAGATTGCAGTGTAGACAGGTATCTGTGAAATCCATGCTTGGGGGTTCAGGTTTGTCAGCGCTCGACGCCCCCGACAAACATCTTCTGACCCATCGTCGCCGAAGCTAACCAAAAAAGGTCAAGAACTCAACCGTGGCCCTGAAGAGCCGAACAGATCTTTGGCCAGGAAGTTGGTCAACTGTGTGCCGCCCCTGGAGGTTTCGGGACTCTCTATCCCAAAACTATAATCCCCAGGTGTACAGTGTACAGCTCTTCGGTTGCCTTTCAGTTTTCCAGACGGTTTAGAGTGCTAATAGGATTCAGGCTTCAGAATGGCGAGTTCAGCTTCATGGACTCCTCTCAGTAGATAGCACAGGACTTACGAGCTCTTCATTGGCGCCTATGCACTAGCTTTTTGAGGAGAAGAGCCGAGGGGCTCTATCAGCTCGAAAGATGGCCGGTGCAATGGTTTTGGTTTTCTAAACTTACACGGCATAGGCATAGAGACGTCTTCGTCATAGCCAGGTCTAAGTAGTGCATCACTGTGCTTTGTAAGATATGTAAAGGTTATGTCCGAAGGTGGAGTTTGATACAATCGGTGACTTTCATGTAGACTCTTACCCTCAGGGCCCCTACCAAGACTGCGGTTTCACTATATCCAGGTTTGGCACCTATGCGCTAGCTTTTTGAGAAGAACAGTCGAGGGGCTCTATCAGCTCGACAGATGACAGGTGCAATGGTTTGGGTTTTCTAAACTTACACGGCATAGGCATGGGGACGTCTTCGTCATAGCCGGGTCTAAGTAGTGCATCACTGTTCTTTGTAAGATATGTAAAGGTTATGTCCGAAGGTGGAGTTTGATACCATCGGTGACTTTCATGTAGACTCTTACTCCCCGGGCCCCTTGAGACCGCCCCCGCACCACCCCCCCCCCAACCCCCGCCCCATGCTCGGAGCCCCTCCATAGCTAGGGCCGTGATTCACAAGTTGGCGTCCCAAGCTTCTGTGGATGCCCAGGTCAGTTTCTACCTCGAGACGAGGTGCTCGCATTGCTCAAAGACGTGAAGAATGGGAAGCGAGTGCCTGAGATTTAGGCTTTGCGTACACACCTCGCACGGCAGTCGTCTTATTCGCTTCGACAACTTCAGATATAATGGCTGTAGTATTCTAATTGGGTCCATGTGGCATCAAAAAAAATAGGTACTTCACGGACGCAGTATATTTCATGTTCCATAGGTGCATGGGCTCGTGGGAAGGGCTCGGGGGGTCGGGTGTCTAGAGGGTGCTTATCACGCGAGACTTCGGAACTTCAACCTCGTGTATGTGTCAGAAGCTGCCCCCACCCTTTCATAGTGGTTTAATAGGAATATATTAGGCCCCTAATATAATCCTATATAATCCTTATGGTCACTATTACAGGGTGGGGGCCCCTTCTAATGTATGTGTATGTCATGGATTCCACAGCCCCTACTTGTAAGGCTCGGTCCCCGAGGCTGACGTCGGGAGCACTTGGAAGAAGTTCGGTGTTTCATGAAGTTGCCTGAATAGCTGTTGTACTACTTACGGTTCCCACGCCCTTTCGAACAAAGACAGCAACTTGCCTGAAAAAGATCGGGCCTGCAATAGGCGTTGGACCATCGAAAGTAACAGCCTGGAAGTCATTGAGTGGCCATCCCCCAGGCACCAAACTCTGCCATCGCCTGCGGCGACAAAGTCGCAGCCGCTCTATGCATCTCGGCTGTTCAGAGGGTTTTTTGTTGGCTTAAGCTTGTCCCATCGGGCGTTACACAGATAATAGGGTTGTCATGAGACGGGAGCCTTTTCCAAACCACAGCTCCGAACTTGGATTCAAAACAGACCTGTGATGTCACACTCGTTCAGCATGCTCCAAGCCTCAAATATCACAGCCCCACAAACTGCCTGCCACGTCTCTGTGGAGGTACCTCCCAAAGGGCATTCACGGACCTTTCTGTGCCCCCGCGTTCCGGAGTTTACCTCTCAGGAGTTATGTATGGGTCAGGGTCTTCAGAATGTAGTCTGTGCTCCTAACAGTGGGGAACTTCAGTGTGCTCGTGTGTTGCTTGCCGGCCACGAGCGCGATGATACTCATGCGCAGGGGGTTTTCGTATGTGGAGTTTGCAGGGTTTTCAGAGATATGGGAACTACTATAGCGCTTACGATTCAGGGTTTGCGGTTTAAGGGTTTAGGGGTTTAGGCTTTGCAGCTTAGTTGAACTTCTTGCTGCGGCTCCGGCCTACCTCAAGCCCTGATCCGATGGCCTGAGACCCCTGAAGCCAAGCAGCCCCTGATCTCGGGGTCTCAGTTCTCCAACACCACTTCCAACACCCGACCTCTAAACTTTCTGGGTGTCTTATTACAGTGTAGTAGTAGTAGTAGTAGTAGTAGTAGTAGTAGTAGTAGTAGTAGTAGTAGTAGTAGTAGTAGTAGTAGTAGTAGTAGTCTGAAAGTTTGACCACTTGTTCCTGTTGCTGAGGGGGAAGTAAGGATCAGGGTGTCCGAGGGGCACTCGAAGAAGAACTCTTTCCAAAGTGTCGGCACCCTGAGAAACACACCACTTGATGAACGCAAACTTAATAGAGAAGTCCAACCAACCATATGTAAGTATATTATATATATAGTATATATTTCCATACACAAGATGATGCATCAAACCTGTGTAATTAGAACTCTTCAACTCTTCAAAACCTCAATAGAACCCTCTAGAAGGGCGGGGAGTGCCAGGTACGATGCCGAGGGAGGGCACACCAGCGGGGCGCCGATTGTGGCCTGCGCGGGCTGGGCCGATGCAGGTGGCGACTTCTCTTACTTGGAGGTTCATGGGTAGTTATAACTAGTGCTATACGTCTTCTAACGTCAGGTATAAGTATAGTTACCCTACTCATAATAATATAACTATAACCCTACTTATAGCTACCCATGAACCTCCAAGTAGAGTAGTTCTCTAAACTGGGGTTCCTGTTTGGGTCCATTTTACGTGAGTGGAGTACTATTTGGAGCCCTGAAAAAGGACCCCTAATTTAGAGAACTACCCATAAACTACGATCGTGGAAGTTGGTCGCCAAAACCACAGTAAGGATCTTCTTCCGGAGCCCAATGTCATAGTACTGGTAGCCAGAAACCTTCTAAATCTCCAAAGCAAAGCTTTGAAACAATGCATGAGTCTGGGGTGTCGGGATTGGGAATTGCGGGTTTAGGGATGATGGTCAAGAGTTCTAGCATTTGGGGACTGTTGTCTCGGGTTTGTGGGGTTGAGCGTTTAGGACGCAGGACCCTTAGACTCTCAGTCATTGCAGGGTGGGACCCTCAGTCGTTGCGCATGGCCACGTTTCTGGGAGTGCTTGCCTCTTTGTACAAACAACGCAAGTGCCAATGAGATCTTCAACATTATGGGGCACCGTAAAACATGGTCCTATTACAATACGTACATTGCATGGGGTGCTGTTATAGGGTATGTGGTTAGGCTACCGTACTTTTGTATGCAGAGCCGTCGGAACCCATACACAACCGGCACTGCGTGGCAGCGACACATGGGAGTTGGTCCATGTCAAGTCGCCATCACTGCGGGCTAGTGGTCGAGCGATCTCGTTTAAATCACGGCGTCCCGAAGCTCCCAACTTTGATCCACACTTGGGCCGCGATAAGAAGCCGTATTGGTAAGGATGCCATAATCTTAAGAGCCTTTGGTAACTTGGTAACCGGAACCAAATCAACTGTGCAGACGATGCGGAGCGAGCTCGGCTTCTTCAGACGTCACTGTCCGTGCTGAAGGCAGGCTGTCGACAGTCGACCGTTCGTTCTGCAGGGTAGAGCGAGAGAAAGAGAGAGAGAGAGAGAGAGAGAGAGACAGAGAGAGAGAGAGAGAGAGACAGACAGAGGGAGAGAGAGGGAGAGAGAGAAGTTGCAGACCCCACTAATTAAATTTCGCTCCGCCCTCTCCGACCACGAAGTGATTTGGCATGTTTTTCCGGTCGTCCCCTTGGGACTTGTTCCAGCTGAATGGCCTTTTTTTACCATGCACCTACGTGTCCTCGCGTCTTGGAACAAGTGCCTGTCTTTTCAAATCCCTCCAATGCCCCAGACAATACGGGGGGCCCTGGTGGCCGGAGGACTTTAATCATCCCGTATGCCCTGGAGAAGAAGAAAGAGAGAGAGAGAGAGAGAGAGAGAGAGAGAGAGAGAGAGAGAGAGAGAGTCAGACCAGAGTGCATCCACCCTGGGCGGTTGTCGCCTGTAGGCCCTATCAGGTTCGCGAGTTGGAATCTGCTGCGGTTTTCAATGAAATGACCTCTGAGTTTCGCTATTGACAGCCATTCATCTATGGCGCTCCTCCACTAGGGGGTGCCTGCTATCAATCCTAGACATACATATCCGACGTATCGAGCTTGGGCACGGTCCGCACGGTCGAGACAGGTGAGTGCTTGTCACTGGTCACCCACGCTATCCCACGCTCTAAGCCCTAAACCCTCAGCGCAACTCTTAACCTAGGGAGGGTTTCGTGTTTCGGATCTCCTAAATAGCACCTTGGAGGCGAATGGCTTTGTGGTCCTGGAAAGGCTCGATTCCGGGGGTGCCCGCGGAGTTTGTTTTCTTGGGGGTTTTAGGTGACAGGGTGTGGGGTTTCAAGGCCTGGTGTTTAGTGTTGTGCCTCTGGTCTTATGGCTTAATCTGTAGGCATGTGGGCTCCGGGGCCCATGTAGGCTGAGTAGCACCAAAGCCTCCAACGGCTAAACCCCACACTCCGTAAACCCTAGACCCTAACAGTGAGCCGAACCTCGACAGACCCCGAAAGCGGCAGGGCCCTATAGGCCTAGAAACATGAGCTCCAACATACAAGTTAAAGTACTTTCATCAATTTTTTATTATGCAATAGTTCTATAATGCGGAAGTTCAGACGGTCTTGTAGCCCGCCCAGAACCTTATTCTAATCCTGAAGCCTGTTGTATCTTTCCGTCCGTGATTCTGCGCCACAGCCCTGAACCGGCCACCTCCATCCTGCAAAGCCGAGCTGTAGCTAAAAGGCCAGTAGTGGCTGGCTCGGGCGAAGTCTTTCAAAGTGTTAGCTTCTTGAAACCGAATGCAAGTTCAGAGTGAGCCTCCTGGCCTCTGTCGGAGAATGGTTTCTTCGATACGCAATGCCTTACTGGGATCACAGCTTCATTGTTATGTTTCTTTCAGGTCTGTGGTTGTAGGGATGTCGGTCAAGGGTGCTGGGTTTCAGGACCTCCATTCGAAACTCCTGCGTATAGAAAGCCACACTAGAGCTCTTATAGAAACCCCATAAAGCCCTCACTAGATATATTCCTACAAAACCCCAAGCTCAAAAACTATTTCTAGATGGAGGCTTCTGCCAGCAGACAAGCTGGAGGCACAATCCCGGCCCCCTGCACACTGCCAGGCGCAGGCATCTTCAGTTCTTGCTTCAATATGCCAGGGTTCAGCCGAGATGTTGGACAAGCGAAAGGAGGTTTTTCAAAACACAGATTGTCAATAGACCTGGCTTTTATTTCTGCAGTTATTGAGTTGAGGTATTACACTGAAAACCCTGCTACAAAACAAAGTGATTCCCCATGGCTTGACAGTAGCGACAAGATGAAGCATGATGATGCTAGCCATGCAAGACCAATGTCTAGACCCTGAATCTTGCTTAGCAGTGGGCTCGGCCTCATCTGAATTCAATTCCGAACTCCGAAGGTGTTTTATTCGTGGGCTTTGCGAGCTACTAAAGCTACTAAGGACATAAGAGCAATGAGGCAAGCTTCAAAGGTGAGCTGTGAGTTGCTATGACTACACTGCTATGGAGGAAAACCGACACAGGATCGCGACCCAACCCTGCAATCCCGGCATACTTAGGCCCCATGCTGTATTCACTGCCTATTGCAATTTCCTGAGTTTGATGTTGTATGTTTATCGCGCGTCGCCGCCTCGACCATCCCAGCTCAAGCACACATGGGTTACATGAGCTCGTATCACCCAAACTCCCCAGCCAACAGCCAACCCCAACCCCCTACACACCTGAACCAAGCCGCCGTATCCAACTTGTTAGGGTTTAGGGTCTATAGGGGTCGGTTTAGGGTTGAGGGTTGGAAGCAGACGAGGGTTGCAGGTTCAGCCGTTCGGTTTGACCTCTCAGCAGCTGGTCCATGGGAAACCTCCGACTCTCCTGGAAATCTACAGCCAACACCAAAGACAGCCAACCCCAACGCCGACGGCAAAAGACCTCCAAATCCTGAACCCTAAACTAACCCAGCCCTAAAACCTTAGCTCCTTAACAAAGCTGTGGCCATGCATCCATGTTGGCCCAGAACTCCGTGGCTGCACAAGAAACGGATGAGCAGCTGCGCGAGACACGGATGAGTGGCCGGGCAATAGTTGTCCTACCCTGATGACCCAAACCACCTACCGATACCCCATGTGCTACCAGTAGCCACGCCCCCCAAAGCAAGACATGAAGACAAGAATGCATCCCGAAAGCTCCAAAGCTTTCTTGATCGTCAACCCTAAAGCCCCTGTGACCCTAAGACTCTGCTCATCAATCATTGCACCCCGAAAACTTATAGAACCTTCACAAGAGCCCGGAAAGAGCCCTTGCAGAAACCTTGTCGAACCCGTCAGAGACCTCGTCTAGAGTCGCTAAAAGCATCTACAGTCGAGGTGGGAGAGATGAGCGAGGAGGTGGATGTCGATGCCGTGGCAGATGAGGCCCCACGCTTAGATAGCCGTAGGGCAAGAGGATCTACCGTAAGTAGAAATTGACTTCTGTTTTTTCTACGCATGCTCATAGCGATTGGGTTTTATTGCTTCATACCATTACTGCTACTGTTGTAAGGCGAAGTGTTTCCTTTGTGATGATTATTGCAGTTCTATATCACCGTTGCTTGTGTTTGGAGGTGTGGCTCAGAGGGTTTGTGGCGCTTGCGAAGTCGAGGGTTTTAGAGCTCCGGATAGGGGGCTTGACCTTAACATGCCAAAACCGGCTTTCTGCAGGGTCTTATTATGAGCCCTAATATGGAATTTCGAGTGACCCTACGAACATAGGTTCTGGTGGGTTAAGGTAAGCCCTAAACCCAAATCGCAAACCGTTGCTGCGCAGGAGCCGCCATCTCCCAAAGAGCCCAGCGGTGGCAGACGGCATTCCATGAGCAGGCATGGGGTTCGGGGCTTTAGGGCTCAGGGTTTTGAGGTTCGGCGTTTAGGGCTTTAGGGTTTGGGGCTTTCGGGTTTGGGGGCTTTAAGGGGTTGAGGGTTTAGACATAGGAAGGGCGCCGAAGTGAAGCCTAGACCGAGACTGCAGGCTCCAAAGGTAGGGTGAAGGTACACGGATGGAACTAAAAACCTAAACCCCTGCGCCAAAATGCGATCAGAACAAAGCATGGGATCCCTGACAGGGTTCTAGCAGCACTGTTAACAGATGTTCTTGCCAACTGCTCCATATCTCAACGGACACAATTTAATTCGTTGAACCTGGGGCTTAGGTTCATCTGGGTGTTCGCCATGGAGTGGTTCGACATTATGGCAGTTTGCTTTGTTGACATCAGGTGGCTACAACATGAATAAGAGCCCCCTCCCCCAATGAGCTCCATGCTACATTTAGCCCCAGTGAGCACAAGGAACCAAAGCTACCAGTGCACAGGGAGGATCTGAACACTTTAGAACAGTATGTGGTATAGTTTGTCAACATTTCCATGGATCAAGCAAGCCGAGTGAACTTAACGTAGACCCCTCATTGTTCATACCCTTTTCGCTGAGGGTTTCAATCGTATGATCTCTCTTAGGGCACCAAACTTCAAAATCACACGCTGCACCCTGAACAAATCTGATATCCGAACCCTCAAACCCTAAGCCTCAAGTCAAAGCCCCTCATCCTAAAGCCCTTTTCACCTCAGGCGAAAGTCCAAGTCTGGCTGGGGTCGGGCGCAGGATGCGTCTCGGCTGAATCTTGAGTCAAACAGAACTCCTGAGGTCAATACCCGAAGCTTTGGTAACTTTGGGGCTGACCAACCGGCCTGCCTATAACATACAGAGATGGAGAGGTAGTTCGTCATGTACATAGATCAGTCGATAGATAGTTCGGTAGGTAGATAGGAAGATAGATAGACAGATAGGTAGATAGATAGATGGATAGGTGGATAGATAGGTTGATAGATAGGTAGATCAATCGATCGCGAGATGGATAGATAAACAGACAGGCAGACGGACGGACAGACGGACATACTGAACACAGCATACACATCGAATGCCCTGTAGTCAAACAAACCCAAGACTTTGGCCCAAGACCCATTTACGCAAAGGCTTACTTTATGTAGTATGGAAGAAGACTTCCCACGTACCAGCCTGCCTTACGACTCTCCTAAGCCCGTATAGCTCATGAAACCTGAGTACAAACCAACAGGTCCTTAATCCAATCCTAACCGAATGGTCTTTAATAAACCTGAACCCTAGAGGCAGTAGTTAAGTTATCAAGCGCCCTGCACCGCAAGCTAATGATACCCTACCAGCACTGCGTCTGAAGGCTGTCTTTGGAGCTGATCCGCGCGGCGGGACGCTGAGAGCTGACCCTGCATCTACATCCTTCGACTTTTATGATGGGCGATGTGGGTTTCATAAGTTGTCAGTAAGTGATATATGTCGGCTCTATTCGTTGATTTTGGATTGTCAGTAAGGTTTCTGCTTAGAGATCTGAAGATGGCGTTTTGAGGAGACACCCCAGACCCAAAACCCAAAGCCAGAAAACCCTGAAGAACCCGAGAGCCCTAGCCCTAATCCCAATGTCTCAATGATTCCTTTGCAGCTTCTCAGATCGCAAAAAATTTTCGTCACCACATCGAGGTGCTGTCGACGGCGTGAACTCCGCCGGCTCGGGGGGAGGCCGTCATGCTTCGCCGGTTCCTGACCATAAACCTAGCTAGCAACGCGAGTAACTACCCAGAGTTTAAAGGCGTGAGCTGAGATTTTTGCTTTGTGCTTTGTAGTTGTTTTTTGGAGTGGACCGGGTTTTTGGTGTTTAAGCCTTCGGTTTGCACGTGGTGTTAATGGATATCTTTTTTCCTGGGTTCGTCTAATATGGCTTGGTAAGATTCCGGCGTGTAGGTTTCCCGGGCTTATAGCCTTCACAGGCGGTTCCCAGGCCTGACCCAGACTACAAAGAGATGCACGCTGAATCGCCCTGAAGGTTCAAAGCTGCTCCCCGAAATGCTCTACCACAACAGCCTGGATCCTCACCCAAACCCCTTCAAGAATCCTAGAGCCTCCTGAACTCCACAGGCCGATCCGCCATGAGTTCGAAATGCCTAATCCCTGAGCCCTATCTACAGGCTAGACTGCCAGCAAGATGGCCAGAATCCCATAATTATTAAGATGGCTAGCTAGGACACGAAATAACTATGCAACAGAGACCACGTGCATACTTGGAGGTTTATGGGTAGTTATAAGTTAAAAGTGGGGTTACAAGTAGGGTAACTTTACTTATATCCCATATTAGGGGGACTTATAACCCCACTTGTAAGCACCCATGAACCTCCAAGTCGCCCATAGAATAGAAGCCTTCCAGGACCCCCAAGAGGAGCCCTCAAAGGAACCCTTAAAGAAATCCTACAGGCCCGAGAACCCTCAAGGATGAAAGCTCCCACCGGGTCCTCCTCCTCCTCCTCCTCCTCCTCCTCCTCCTCCCCATGTTCCTATGTAGGGGGAGCCTTGGGCCAAAGAGCCCAAGGAAGATTTTGCATAGGGCCGTAAGCCCCCCAAACACATGGGCCTTAGCAGCTTCTCTTCCAGGCTTTGGGGGCACCGCCCTCCTGCGTGTGACGCAGGAGGCCACAGAGCGAGAGTACGGAGAAGGCCCGGATGGGTTCCTTTCAGGTCTTCTTTTACTTTGAGGGATCCTTGAAGGGTTCCGTTAAGGGTTCTTGTGTTTGTACGCATGCATGTGTGTTCTTTCAGTGTGTACAAGTATAGAGGTGAAGTTCGGAAGTATCAGTAATCGTGTCCCCCTCTATTCATGTGTACAAGTATACTAGTATACGGTACTCCGAACCTTGGTTTTAGCCATGGACCTGCGAGTTTTTTTGGGTTCAGGGTTGGGTTGAAGGCAGTCTAGGCTCTAGATATGATGGTGAAGTGTATGAAATGGTTAGAATGGGGTTCCCGGTCTTGACATTCAAAACTCCATTTCACTACGATACCCACCTTGTATGAGCGTGGATTGCTTGTGTCTATACTGGGAGACTCAACGCCAACTACCATCACTACCCCACGAAACACTCCCAGAACCTTATAAACCCTAAACACAACTCCTGCAGAACCATTACTATATCGGAACGCCCGGAGGAATCTTTACAGGAAGCTTGAAAGGAAGCCTTGCAGGATCCCTTTAAGGAGCCTTCAAAGCAAGCCTAAGAAAGTCTCTGCCCGCTGCTTTTCACAAGGCTACGGTGGCGACCTCAAGTTGTGGCAGGCGGCGCAGGAGCGAACTCAAAGCCACCCAACACCAAAGTTCAACGATGCCCAAACCTGGTTAGGTTTCAGGGTTTGTGGGGCTTAGGCATTAAGGCTTCGGGTTTGGAGGGTTTCGGGGATCAGGGTCAGTCCTTCTGAAGCCCGAGAGCCCCAATCCGACTCAGTCCTTCAACACCACCAAGCACACACCGTTGCGATGCCCTGAAAACCTATGGACATACAGGTTACAGCGGCTTCTGCCGAAGCCGAACCCCTTTAAGACCCGTAGCTTGAGTCCCAAACCCAAAACGAAGAGCGCCCATGCCCGACGCCCCCGAAACCTGAAACCCTCGCCCTAAGACCCAACCCCCCTAACCTGTATCCTCATGAGCCTTAAACGACAAGCCCAATACCCTGATCCCAAGACCTAAGCTGCAAATGCCTAGCCCTAAATCACAGGAAGGCAACGCCGAGGAAGTTGAGCACTGGCTTCGGGCTTCTTGTCTGAGTGTCAGGTCTTCTGTCTTAAAGTTTAACTAGGGCCGTCTCCACCGCGATTCAGTGGCTGTCTGTGCTTTCGCAACAGTTTCTGAAGGTACCAAAGGCATTGCCAACTACATGGAGGCTCCACTAACGACCAAATAACACATGAGTCCAACAGGCTCTTAAACTGGCCGGAGACACCAATTTTGTTCAAGCCCTTGTGCTTGTTCGGTCCTTACTTGGAGGCTCATGGGACTTAGTAAGTAAGGTTATAAGTAGGTTATAATTAGGATAACCCCACTTAGGGGACTTATAACCCCAATTATAACCTACTTACTAAGTCCCATGATCCTCTAAGTACCCAAAGCTCAACCTAACCCCAAGCACTCCTTGGCATCAGGAAAGCTTCGAAGCATGAGCCCCAAAGCACAAGCCGATGAACCTGTTTGCTTAGGGGTACTTAGGAATATTTTTTAATTTTTGGTTATTATAAGCCCTAAGAAACAGCTAAAATTACAATTTTTGCTGGGGTTCTAAGTTCAGTATAGTTTGAGGTATCAAGGAGTTGTTTTTCCTTCGCGAGGGCAGCAGTAAATCCAAGTAAGGTTTTCTTTCATATGCAATGCTAGCTGCTTTGCACCCCTGCAGCAAGCTGCTGTATACCTAGTACTGGTAGGAGCCTGAGCACTACAGCACAAGCCCCTGACAGCTGTAGGATAAAGGTAGGAAGACGGCAGACGAGGTCGGTGCTGACTGGTCTTGGACGATGCCCGATGCCCGACAAAATTGGTCCGCGTTTCTGCTCTTTCTGATGGTAGAGGGGTTGAGGGTGCGGGCCCCAAGAACACGTGGATGATACTGTCAAAGTTACGCCCTAGAGCTCCGGTTGTAGGTTCTAACCAAATATGATGCACCCCAGTAACCTCTTTTTTAAGTAACCGGAGCCCTAAATGTACAGAACGGCCCATCTTGATATCGCAAGTGGCGTCCCAAAAACCACCGACAGCTTATTGTCTCTGCTTCCTGTAGTAGGGCTCTCATGCTCCTACCTGTAAGTGGGTATTAAAATTTAGGAGTTCCAGTGACCGGTAGTTGGTGGTTACAGGCGGTTTACAGGTTTGCGCGTGCAGCTTATTCATGTGTCGTCGGACGGCCAGGCTGCAGTAAGGTGTAGTATAGGGGTCGGAATATTTGACTACCTCATTCCAGAGGGTCCTTGGTGGCTCATGGGATTTCTTAATCTACTGTTCCTGATGGTCGCTCATGAAGTATGTAGTAGCATAGCGCATCCCAAACCCAGCTATCAAGGCTCCTCTGTTTGAATTTCTCCTTCTGTGCTCAAGGTTCTTCTAGGGTTGAGGCTTTAGGGTTTAGGGCAGCCTTCCCTAAATGCTCTACGATTCTAGTACCTTTACTAACCTTTCCTATGGCTCGGGTCCTACACCAGGTATACTTTACACCCAAGCCTTAAGTCCAAAGCCCCCACAAACTGCGGCTCCCTAACCCCACAAGACGGCTTCAACACCCATACTCCCCACACCCTCAACTCTAATTCCCGAAGCCTTAAACCCGCAACTCGAATTCCCAATTTAATACTTGAATACAGCCTCAAAATCATTGAAAGTGAAGAAGTCAGCAGCCCTGAAATCTCAAAGCCCAAAGTTTACCCCAAACAGCCACAAAGAGCCAAGCTCTAAAAACCTATAAGCCCAATAGCCATAGCCTTCAAAACACATCCAGCCGAGGACTCTTCCGAGAAGCCTCTGAGGTACAAGAATCGGAAGGTCAGCTCACAGGCCTGTGTTCCTAGGTTTACCTCCCCTGGGACACGTAAGACCAGCGTAGATGTGGTCTCGGGCCACAACGGATGATTATCTGCCAAGTCCTACACCTTCCTGATTCCAGAGCTCTGGGACTATGGGGGTCCAACAGTCTAGGGACTCTTGCAGTGTGGAGTTTATAGTTATAAGCCTGGGCCTGGTGTTTGATATTGAGGGACTGTGGAGCCTGGAGATGGTGAATGGTATTCAGGGACTTTCTTAGCAACGCAGTCACCTTTCTTTTGGTTGCCCCCCCCGCAAGGTTGGTGTTTAGGAGGCTCGGGGGGTTCAGGGTTTAGAGGTTTAGGGTTGCACTTGGACGGTTCATGGGTAGCCATAAGTGGGGGTATAAGTAGGGTAGCTATGTTTATAACGCATTTTAGGGGACTTATAACCTCAGGCCCACTTATATAGAGCTTAGGGTCCTCTTGCATCGCAGGCAATCCATGCCGCTGCCTCGGCAGATCCGCGAGTGCCCTGCTTTTTCCTTGTCCTTAGGGGTCCATGGACACCAAATTAGAGTTCCTTTGAGGGTCCCCTTAAGTTTACCGTAAGGGTTTTATAAGGGTTCTATAGGGTTTAGGGGTCAAGGGTCCATGTACCCAACTAGTACGTACTTTGTTTGGGCTCTATCCGTTAAGGCCAAAGCATATAGTTACTATTTGGGTACATGGACCCTTTAGGGTGTGATCTTGTTCTCAGGGCGTCGTTCGGCAAGCGTTTCCGGTGTGGGCAGCTACTTAAGTTTTGTGCTATCTTTTCCGTAGATTCTTGGCATACACCTTCTCCTGAAGCTACCATAACATTCTTGGTTTAAGTTCTTATTATAAACCCTGATACAGACTTCATAGAGACCCTACAAAAAAGTACGTTTTGGCACTTCGAGCTAGTTATGAACTGGTTGAAGGCTTATGCGCCAGTGTCGACTGGACGGCACTCGACCGGAAGCCCCGGATCCTGTCGACCCCTTACCGAGAATACTTTTTCGCTGCCTTTCAGCTTGAGGTACACGGAGGTCAGGTTCATTGCTTGTTTGCATGTCTTGGGCTCTATATGGGTGCCAGCAATTTCAATGATAATGTGCAGGAGGAATCCTTCATCACACTTCCGGAAGCACGTCTATAAGCAACACATCGAGCCCTGCATGCCGACTCCCTCAGAAGCCCGAAGCTCGAAATCCCAAGCCTCAAGCCACCTCATTATTGGGTCCTTAAGGGGTCTAGGGCCCTAAGTAAAAGGTCCTTGGAGGCATACGGTAAGGCTCCTTAGACGCCAAGCCGCCAAGCCTACATTGCGCAGGTACAGTTGGAGTCTCGCCGAAAGAACCCAGACAGGGACGGCCAGGCGGACGCAGGGAGTTGTATATGGTTAGTACGTCTGAAGCGGACTGTCTCAATTAGATTTGTTTGTTTTCCTTGCTACCGGAGCGATGTACCACATACTTCCCGGGGTATCCGATCAGAGATTTGCCCGAACGCGCCAGTAGGTTCTGTGCAAAGAGCCCCGAAGAGCTCAATACCTCAATACCTCTTAGCTGAGGATACTTTGCGGCGGGTTGCCTGGATTGTTTTTCCTTTTGGGGTCCTTGCTGTGATCTTCGTCAAACTTAATCAGATAGCCAATGCGAGATTTGGTCTACCTTTTAAAGTTTGAAATTTTCTGGGCCCGGCCATTGAAGAAAAGAGTCAAACTGACGTAGTCTTCGTGTGATCCGACGACCAGGACCATGCACCCAGAGAATATAGGTATATGAGGTATATGGTTCCTGATGGTAGGCTTTTAGGGTCTAATAGAGGGTAGACGGTGGGTCAATAGGGATGAAGCGGATCTCAGAGAGTGGCTCAGACGCGGTAGGGATTCCGCCTGTCAGAGTCCTCGACAGGCTTTTTCTGAGATGCATAGCATTTAATGAGGGGTTGGTGCGAAGTTAGTCTCAAAAGGTAAGGGATTGTAAGGTGAGGGCACGGGTTTTATGATTTCAACCTCAGCAGTCCCACCTGAACCTACTTTGTTGTGGGGTTCTCCTTTTGGTAGGGCTCTCTGGGCAGGTGGAAGTCTGCGGTGGGTCGTACCATTGCGTGGAAGCGCTCATCAAAGCGAGGGCGGATGTGAGAGCCAAGGCCGGACGTGCTTGGATTTTCAGGCCTTGCTACAACTCCTGCGTCCCTAAACCCTAAACTTGCCCTAAACCCTAAACCCGTGTTTGATTTGAAATGGAGTGTTGCTCAGCTGTCACGGGTGTTACAGCTGCTATTGCTTGGAGTCGTGAGGCTCTCTGTGCAATCGGGCTGGGACTGCTGCGCCAGGGGTAGGACATGGGTCTGTAGGGCCTTTGGAGAGATTGTAGGGTAGTGGGGTTTAGGGTTTAAGGGTTTAGGGTTTAGGAGCTTAGGGTTTAGGGTTTGGGGTTCGGGTAGTAGTACAATGCTTGGTTTGGGCTTTCGGGTTTAGGGCTTACGATCCGGGCATAGCACGAGCGATGGGCTTTGGAGTAACTATAGAGTTTGCGTGTATGTTTCTCGAGGGCAACAAGCCCCAGAGTCTGCAATGTGACACATGCAGGCCTTGACCATTTTGCATGCCCGATCATCCGCCCCTTCCGAACAAAAGCAAAATAAAGCCTCAGACACCCACAACACCCAAGCCTCTGCACTGAACCTTTCGATTTCAAACCTCGCAAAAAGATGTGCAATAGCTTGAGTCAACAACGGGAATTAGAATTCACTGATAGCTGCGAGAAAGCACAAAATAGATTCTCTCCACATCTTGAAAGTTTGCCATGGTTCCAGCAAGATTAGAACTTCAGTTCCGTGAACACTAACCCCCATAAACCCTAGCCCTCGTCCCCAAACCCTCAACCCGGTTTGCAACCCGCAGCACGGACCCACAGACCCGAAAGCCTAAGCTTACTTAAACCCTAAACCCTGAACTCACAGACCCGAAGCCCTAAACTTTCAGACCCACCTAGACCCCCCAACTGCCCTCTCATTTTAATGTACCACAGATACCCAGTATTAAGGGCCATACGGCCTCTATTACAGAGCCCTTTGGGGGGGTCCTGGCAGCAGGCCAAGACGAAGGACGGCGGGAAAGAAAGGCTCTGTGAGGCCTTCGGACTCGGAGGATTAGGGCTGATTGAGGCTCAGGATTTCGGGGCTAAGGGGTTTAGGAGCCTAGGGTTTAGGGGCTAAGGGGTTTAGGAGCTTAGGGTTTAGTGGCTAAGGGGTTTAGGAGCTTAGGGTTTAGTGGCTAGGGGTTTAGGGTTTTTGAGAGTTTGGGGTTTCAGGGGTTTGGGTTTCTGATAGATGTTTCCCACTTGTCCAGGCAGCCTTTGCTTTTTGGTGGTTTGTTAAAGTACTGCAATACAGGGTGTTTGGACCCTTTGGGCTCAGTTTCAGCAGTAGGGTTTGAGGTTTTGGAAGTTTCGCTTCAGCGGTAGAGTTGTAGGGTTTCGGATGCTGAGAATTGCTTCCGCTGATTTTGGCTTGTCTCGTAAGTTTTTTCGGTATGATTCAGGGTTTCTGTCGCTGGCAGGGATTTGAGAGTTGCCTTGACAGTAGGATGCAGGAGATGCAGCGCAAGCGTATTGTAGAGGCTTTAACAAGTAGAATCGGTTTTGGTGTTCTGCAAGAACTCCCTGATGAGGACTTCTGTTTAGTCTATTGAGGCCTGCATGAGTACATAGCAACAGTTCAGATTAAGAGTGTTTCGGATTTAGGGCTTAGGGCGGAAACTTTGAGAGCCTGCAACCAGGCCATTCACATCGCAGCGGGCAGCGGCAACCATGAGCTCCATGGCCTACATTTATGTGTCCCTTTGTTGGTTGTTGTTTGCGTGTGCGTTCATCTTCTTGCTGTGTATTTTGTGTGTTCATCTTCTGACTCGCTTTAGATCTATCACCATTTCTAGTAGGTGTTTTTTGTTGCTTTGAGGGGTGGGGCGAGAGCTTGTTGTTAAGCCTCCAGACTTGGTAGTTGTTGTTTTGAGTTTGTTCCGGTGAAACGTCCAAAGGGATGTGAGGATTCTTTAGAACCCGCTGTAATCCTCGAGCCGTATAGACCCATACTTTCCTCATACACGTGAGCAGGATATTCAGAAGCTCCTACTGTTGTCATTTCTACTATTATCCATTATTTTTGTATCTATTCTTATTGTATCTATCAGTGTATGCCCGGATGTCACAAGCCGACGGGCAAAGGATCGTTCGACTCTTGGTGGAGAACAGCGCGAACCCCGAGTCCGAGGCCTTTGTGGTTGTCTTGCATTTAAACGCCTACTGGTATCGGCTTGGGGCGGAAGTTGTGAGTTTCAAGGTTCTCGAGATTAGTTTCGGTGCTGAGTTTCGGGGCGGAGTCTCGGAACATGGTCCGGGACAGTTTCGGATCAGGACATGGTCAGTTTGGGGTCTCTGGTCTCACGCCATGGTCCGTTTGACGGCCAGGTCAGCGAGAATCGGACCGAAACTGCCCACATCGCCTCCCGAAGCCGGAAACTGATTCCCGCTGTGCCGAAATTGGGCGCCGAAACTGTCCTCCTATGATCCGAAACCCCCGGCAGCCGATCCGAAACTAGAACCCCGAAACTAAGGGTGCCCGGCTTGGGGCTTTCAGTCAGTCGGAATTTGCGGGGTTTATATATGGTTTGCTGATTTAGGGTTTGTGGAGTTTTGCCTGTGGCTCCACTGGTCTAATGGTGTTGTACCGCTTTATATGTCTTACAGTTAAGAGGTCGCTGTCTACTATTCTGTAGGGCTTGGGGTTTCACGTGTTAGAGTGCATCGGATTAAGAAATCATGGGATTTAAGATACATGAAGACTTGTTGAGTTGTCGCACAGCTGGATTCTTGAGAGAGAAACCAAGGATCCTCGAGTAGCCGCGGTTTTGTCGACACGCTGGTGTGTGAATGCTAGAAAAGAAATGGACCAGAACAGGCTTTATCCCGTCGCCAGGCCACTGTTGATGGCAAGCTCCATTACTACCCCATTCACGACGCAGCTCCTCGATTCGAATGTGGGAGAGTTGGCCTCTTACCGGGTCCGCGAGGTATCCTGAGGAGACCCGTTGGGGACATGTAGGTTGAGGCGATCAAGGAGGGCAGTTTGGGTGGTTCTGTTGTGCGAAGAAAGCCCTCTACGGAGCGCACCACCATGCAATGGAAACTGCCCCAACTTGTACAGTAGCGGGCTTCTAAGCAACAAAATATTTATATCAGGGCCCTTCGTCCAAAGCCTATATCAGGGTCTTCATTGCACCTAATTGGAAGGCGGGTCGTGTAAACGGAACCTTCAACATTCTTATCGAAGAGGCACTGCCTGTAGCTTTTCCATGCTGTTGGGTTCAAGGGTGCATCCCGGCTTCGGGCTTCAACATAGGGGCTTGAACATAGCTACCTGGCTTTACGACCAGATGCCCCCAAACCTTGCTAACTGATTCAGTATCATTCAACCCTCATAAAATCGAGGAGTTTAAGAATTTTTTATGGGTTCAAGGACAGCTTACGGAGTTGATGGAGATCGTCCCCGGAAGTTCCTTCCAGGGTCCTTGAAAGGGGCTCTATGAGTCTGATTGAGTTGGGTTCCTATACGTAAGGGTTACTACTAGTGTTTATTGCTTAGGGTGTTGATCCATTTTGTTTGTCCAGGCTTCTGTCCAGAAGCTTACTGTGATTTTGGGCTTAGGGTGGTAATGTTTGCCGGTCGTCCGTATCACATCTGTACTTTCTAAAACAGATGTTATGTACATATTCCACAGTGGCTACTACCACACTCTCGACTACACTGTAGTTGTTGCTCAACACCTGCTTCTAGTGCATTGTTATGTTTCTTCGTCTCTGACGGTCGCAAGTGAGTGCATTTTGGTGATGAGTTGTGTCTCTCTGCTGCAGTCTACTCAGAAAACCTTGTAAAGTCTCAAACCCCAAAGGCCCTAGGGCCCTAAAACCTTAAGTTCTTCCTATACTCTATACCCGAAATAAGCTTGATTGCTGTCCCAACAGTTGCGGTGGCCTACTCGGCAGCTGAAGGAGCAAAGGTGGCTTCCTCTTTGAGGGGTTCTAGGGTTTTTGTGTAGAGTGTTGAATAGTTCTATTTTTCAGGCATTACTAGCTACTATTATAATAGATAGTCTTTAGTCAGTAGGATATGCTTGGACAATTCGTGGGGATCCGCAGCTAGCGCCCGTTTCGAGTTTTTGTGATTAGGGCGCCGGACATGAACCTTGGCCTTGAAGCTGTCGAGACCATGAATAATTAACTTACCTTTGGAGGGTCCCTGATTTCATGGCTTCCGTCTAGGAACTCCTGCAAAAGATGGGTTTTGCAGCCGGAGCCATGCTTCGTCCACTGGCGCTCCTTGCTTGGCTCGATTGCGCAGCTGCAATGCCATCCTCATGCCGCGAACACTGGGAGGATCCACAGATGAGGGCACATCTCTTATGGCAGAGTCTACGTTGTGTGGGGCAGGCCGGCCCTCAGATCAATGCCCAGCGCTGCATGGGTATCGTGTGCAGTTGGACCGTTATCAAGGCGCAGACTCCCGAATGCGTGACGGCGGCCTCCTGCGCGGAGGCTTGCGACAAGGCGGAGGGTTGCAGTGACTTCAGCCGCTTCTGCGGCGCCATTACAACCCAGGGCACCACTTTCCTCCTTGCCACACAAGATCGACCTCTCGCAAACTCCACTGCTCTCATGGGCTCTTCGGCGACTACTTCGGCAAATCGCAGCTCGCAGGCTAATATTTCAGCGCACATCGAGACCCTAGTGCTCCACGATGCAGCAGTAAAGCACACGCCAGGATTCCCCAAGAACTTGGGCTCGGGCCTCGTGTTTTGCAGCGCTTTTCTAGTGATTTTGGGCTCATTCAAAGCCCTTACAGCCTTTTGGGCTAGGACATCCCGGCCCGAGGTGGCGGAGCCCTTGCTTGGCTAAGTAGGCTTGAACTTCTACTCCGGCGTTACCGGTAGTTAAGGGTTTTGGACGATACTGTGGGATGCTCCAGTTGTCTAAGTATTTAGTAGGTTACTATATGAATAGATTTGCACCCAGTAACCAATTCGGTAAGCAACCGGAGCCCTAGGGAATAAGGTGTCGGTATGCAACAGTTCCGAGAAGTGAAAAGCTCGCATGCGTTGGATGTTTCGGCGCGTCACCGGGTCCTTGAGGACGGGCTTCAGATCTCTTGTACTTGAAGGATTTGAGCATTGCGGCGCATCCGGGCCTTTGTGTGATCTGTGCTCGTTAATGACACAGGTGTCGGAACATCCGAAGCGTGACGAGAGAGGCCGTCTCCTTATGCAGCTCTGTAGAATTTACAAAGCTGCTCCTATGAATGACATCGTGGATGAAGGGGGCGCAGAGCCTTGAAAAGAAGACATCGTTCCCCTGGGGCTCCAAATAGCCCAAAGAAGGTCCTATTATAGACTTTAGAGCCCAAAGTAGGTACTATTTCCCAAAGGGTCCTATGTACCGATATAGCAGAATGTAGGGTTTCCATACTAGGAATTGCTATTATGACTTAGGGAAGTAGCCCCCATAACAGTACAAAGGACCCTTTGGGTTTGTATACTTGGAGCCCGAGGGTTCGGAAGGATGGATTCGCCGACACCGGGTTTTCCGGAGTCCTAGAGCCGACCTGAAGTAAACCTACAAGCCTCTACCTAGCCCTACTCAACCTATCGCTCTTTTTGTGTCGATTTAGCTTAGGCATATGGGCGTGTCCGAGAATTTGGGGTACCTTATTTTGCGGGGTCCTTATAGTAAGGATCCTACTATTTAGGCTGCTATACTAGGGTCCCCTGTTTTCTGAAGCTCTCATATGGTTCATACAAAGAGGTTGAAGCCCCAAAGCGGTTGGTTCAGGCTGTAGCCTTCAACGAAAACCTAGACATGAACCTTACCGCGTCCTCTTGGAGGAGATCTTCAAAGAATGGGGATCCTAGTAGCCCATCGCGCAGGCTTTGTCGGAGAGTTAGTTCTTCATGTGCTGAACTCACCACAGTGTTGAAGAGGCGTAGACGAAGCTCAATCATTGCTAAGACCCGGTCAAGATCATAGCAGCCTTGCGGCCTTATGCCCGATCGATGATGTATCATCAATATCCGCAGGTCCAGAGTGTTTAGGGCTCATAGGGGGAGCCAAAACCCTCCACCCGAAGCGGGAGTGTCGCTCGCATTCAAGCATTTGTGTTTTGGTGGTTGCATGCCGTGGGATCTTTCTAGAAATGCCCGCACTTGATGTACATCCTGATGAACAAGGCTTCATTTCTTGATAAGGGCAGTTGTCAAATTTGTGGTCCCTTCTTGGGTACCCTGAAGATTAGGTGCCGTCTTAGAATCGGGACCCAAAAAGGCGCCGCGCCATAATGTGGACAACCACCCTTAGATTCAACGGATCCTGTTATGGTCGTTGGCCTGGTCGAAGGCTTGAGGTTGTCTTGAGGCTAGTAATCCGACTAGGAAGTCTTATAGCAAGCCGTTTCGAAGCCTCTAACCGAACACTATTCTGATTATTGAGGCCCGAAATCAAACAGATGAGGTCGAAACCCTGAATTCCTGAACTACTATGTATAGCAACCCGTTCTTAAGTCATAACCCTAAACCCTCTTATAACAACCCAGCCGTATGTCGTAACCCTAAACCCTCTTATAGCAGCCCACTCTTAAGTCATAACCCTAAACCCTCTTATAGCAACCCACTTTTGAGTCGAAGCCCTAAATTCTCTTATAGCAGCCCATTCTTAAGTCGTGACCCCAAACCCTATAAAGCCTAAACCCTGATAAACCCTAAGCCCTAAAGCCTAAGCCCTGACAAACCCTAACCCTAAAGCCTAAACCCTTATAAAAAACCACGCCCTCAAGCCTAAACCCTGCTAAACCCTAAACCCTATAAAGCCTAAACCCTTATAAACCCTAAGCCCTCAAGCCTAAACCTGCTAGACCCTAAACCCTAAAGCCCATAAAGCCTAAACCATTCCAAACCCTAAGCCCTAAAGCCTAAACCCTTAAAAAAACTCAAAGCCCCAAGGGCCCATCCGTGCCAAGGTCTGGTTCAACCAGATCAAGTCGGTGAAGATGCTCCTCCAAAGGAAGGCAAAAGTCCACGCTCCTTTGCTGCCGATTGTGTTTTTTTGTTTTAGGGTTTAGGGCTTAGGGTGTTTAGGGCTTAGGGTTTAGGGTTTAGGGCTTAGGGTTTAGGGTTTAGGGTTTAGGGGTGTTTTTGCTGTAAATGTTCTGTAGGGCGTCGGATCGTGTTTTTGCTGTAATTAAATGTTCTGTAGGGTGTCGGGCTTATACGGTTCGGGTTGAAGGGTGGGGTTTGAGGGTTGGGGAGGTAGGGCTTTGGGTTTAGGCTTGTTGACTGCTTGTAGGCTTTACAAGCATTCAAGTGCTTAGGGTGTATGTGTTCTTCGTATATTATTCTGGCATATTGGGCCTAGGTAAGGGTTCAGGATTTAAGGTCTCGCCTGGGATTCCGAAATCTTGATGCTCGAAACCCTGACCTCCTCAAAACCTCAACCCACCCTCCCATATGTATTTCTTTACACATGCACCTATGGTACTCTTAGGCGGAACCCTGATAAAGCCCTTACAAGGGGCGCTTAAAATACCCAACTCTCATATGACTCAGAAGGAAATTCCAAAAGCATCTCTGCCCGAGGCTGAAAACAACGATAAGAACACCGCTCTGCACCTGGCGGCGATGCTGGGCCACGCCGGGTCCTTAGGGCTTAGGTGTTTGGGGGTTCGATCCTTAGGGTTTAGGGGTGCAGGGGCTTGGTCCTTAGGGTTCAGGGGTTTAGCGTTTAGGGTGTCTCAGGATGGGGTTCAGCGTTTTGGGGTTTAGGGTTCAGGTCGTCTTAGAAACATGCTCAGGGTTTAGGTTTGGTTTGCAGTGTTCTTGGAGGGGTGTGGTGTTGATGTGGACACGAATTACGGGACCTGTTTTTTGTTTCCAGTGTTGCATTTCCGCTGTATTCATGGTCATATGTAATACAAAAGGAGATCCGTCAAGATCCCCCGAGCATGCTTGACATCCTTCTCCACCTCAACACTCGGATTCTGGATCGGACTGTTACAAGGGTTAAGTCTGAGGTTTAGGGTGCAGGGCTTAGGGATGTCGCAGATACAAGCAACGATCCCTCCACCCAGCACGATGTATTCCTACCAATAACATCCCTCCTCACACCCTGAGCCCCACGCCCCAAACATTAATCCTTGCCCCCCTTTCAAAACGACAAGCCCTAAAGCAGAAGCCAGAAAGTTGGAACATCATTCTCCTCAAGCCCTTAAGGTAAAGTATAGGGGATCCCAGCACCAATCATCCTCAACCCATGTTCCAACTTTCTGGGATTCACTATAGCTCCCTAAACCCTAAATCCTAAACCCTAAACCCAAAACCTACGCCACGATGTATGCAGCTTCCTTGTCATAACCGAGGACGACATGGTTGAGTTCTTGCTGTATGAGCGCACGACCTTCCTGAAGATGAAGGAAAGATGGCTTAGGGATGTAGGGCTTGCGGGTTTAAGGGCTTCAGAGGTTGGGGCTTAGGGATGTAGGGTTTGTGGGCTTAAGGGCCCAAGGGCTGAACGTCTGTAGAGGTTGGGATCTGGGGTGTTGGGGTCCGGGTCTAGGGTCTTAGTGGCTTCGGGAATTCCGCTTTAAGGCTTAAGGGCTTAAGGGCTTAAGGGCTTGAGGGGTTGGGGTTTGGGTTGTTGGGCTTTAGGGTTTAGGGTCCGGGGGGTGTATTTTGAAAATTTTGGTTTAGGGTAACGTCTTTATCATGTTAGCAACTTGTTGTGACAATAACCGCCGATACTGCCGTTTGCTATCCTTCTAATGAAAACTTGTAAACATGAGCATACAGTATACCTAGATGCACACGAACATATGCCTGCTTGCACCTTTGCACATTGCGTGTATGCATATATATATATATATATATATATATATATATATATATATATATATATATATATATATATATATATGCATGCATACATGCGTACATACATACACATACCTTGACCCTAAGTAACCTACCTTTTTAAGGACTTATATAAAGAAATCATTTTAGGGAACCCTGAAAGGGTAGGTTCCTTAGGGTCCAGGTATACAGAGAAATATAGGAATAGATGCTTGCGCAGCCCCATCACACGGAGGACGGGACCTCGAAGAAAGACGGGGCGAAACGTGAAAACAAGCTCCTGGTGACCAGCTCCCCCGACGCAAGAGCACAGTAGGCATTTGGAATATTTATGGCTGGAGTTTGGGGGGGTTCGAGGTTTCAGGGTTTGGGGTTTGGGGCTTTATAGATTTCGGGTTTCATGCGTAAGGAAAGGGGTCTAAGGTTAAGCTTTCAGATCTAAGTGTTCCCCTCTGACGGGTCTGTAAGGGTTCCTTCAAGGAGTCCTGCAGGTGTCTTTATGGGATCCTTTAAGGGGTCTCTCAGGGGTCTTTAAAGTGTACCTTTATAGGGGTCCTTCCGGAATTCTTTATGATTTCCTCTGCCCCTCATACAGCCCTACACGTGCAACTCGCTAAAGCCCTGAACTCCACTCCCTGAGCTCTCAACCAGAGGTTTTGAAGTCCCAAAGGGTCCTAAGTACCTGTATGGTAGAATGTAGGGTCTCTATATTAGGAATTACTATTATGATCCGGGCAAGTATCCCCCATAACAGTACATGGGACCCTTTGGAAGTGCCTTTGTTTCGACCCAAAGGTCATGAAGCTTGAAAACTCTAAAGCCTTCCAACCGTGGAGAACCTTATAAAACCTTGTACCATCCTTACAGCCTCAAACCCTAAGCCCTAAACCCTAAGATCCTAAACCCCTAAGATCCTAAACCCCTAAAGCCCTAAGACCCTAAACCCTGAGACACTAAACCCTAAGACCCTAAGCCCTAAGACCCTAAAGCCTTAAGACCCTAAACCCTATAAGACGCTACGACCCCTTAGAAGCCCGAATCCCAAGGCACCAATCGAGAGGGCAAGGATGCCTTGCAGCTGGCGGTGGAGAAGGGGCCGCCTGACCGGCTCTACGGTGTTTAACATGAGTTTTAGGGGTTAGGGATTAGGGTTTACAGTAGGGTTTAGGGTTTCAAACCCCTAAATCCCTAAACCCCTAACCCCTAAACTTCAGGGGTTAGGGGTTTAGGGTCTTAGGGGTTTAGGGTTCGGGTTTAGGGTTTAGGGGTTTAGGGGTTAGGGGTTGGGGGTTTAGGCGTTAGGGTCTAGGGTTTAGGGGCTAGGGTTTAGGGCTTACCAGGACCCCCCTAAGGCCCCTTTAATAGTGTGTATTTGGTGTATATCAGAGGGTAGTCGAGGCGTCTAGGTGGGAGTCAAGGTTATGGCTTAAAAGTTTTCTGTAAAACGGCTTACTAGTGTGCAGCTGTACGGGCTTACTATTTTAAGTTTGGGTTACTTAAGGTAGCTATCTGGGTGGTTGTCAGAATTAGGGTCCCTTTTTGGGTACCTAAATATGAGGTGCCGTATTATATTAGGGACCCACAAAAAGGGACCGTAATTTTGAAAACTACCCAAAGGAAGGTTGTGGGGTTGACGGTTTAGGACATAGGGCTGAGGGTGAGGGTGAACACGGCATTCTCGCCATCTTTTCGGGCTCCTCGCCCTCCAGGGTTTAGGTTTTGGGTTTATTCGCAGATCCAACCATTGAGATCCCAATATCCCTTAAATTAAGGAATATGCCTTAAATCATATTAGTAGGGATCCTGCTCTCATCTAAGGTATATCCTTGATTAAGGGGTTTTGGGATCTCAAGGCCCGAAACTCAACCCTTTTGTGAGCGCCTTGGGCTTGGGAGTAGCAGGCCTCAGGAGTCTGTGGCTATCAGAGTCAGAGGGTTTGGAGCCGGTAAGGGGTTGACGTTTATACTACAAAACCTGCCTCTTCAGCAAAGGACCCATCAAAGAAGAGGCTATATCCTAAAACAGCGAAAATGCTGCAGGGGTCAGGAGAAGGCACTCCTCTCTGTCTGTCTTTCTGTCTGTCTCCCTCCCTCAGCCTTTATTCCAGATGCCGGCATCCGAATCCCACTGGACCCCGGTCTGCTTTCAAAGGATTCGGGGTTAGGGTTTAGGATTTGTAGTATTTAGGATTTCGGCTTTAGGGGTTAGAGGGCCCTAGTTGAGGCAATTTTCCGCATTTCGACTGAACCTCTTCACCAATGCCCAGCTGCTGGACATTGAGTCTGGAGGCGCGGGAATCGGCGGTTTCGGCTTCGGTGCATCTTAAGGGGACTACCGAGAGTCTCCAGCATGGTCCCTTGTCTGTGTTGGTGTAAGCAGCTTTACAGTTAGGATGCAAGCAATAACGTGACCAACAACGAAACTGCAATGCAAACCAGAGGCAGTCCGGGAGGCTCGTGTTGTGTTTGGTATCTTTGCTTTGATTATATGCATATGACAACAGTTATATAGTGTAGTGGCTAAAGATGAGCATGTCCGTTTCCAGAGTTAGTGTTCTATACTCTCTACTCAATTTAATGCGGCTGTCCTTGCAACAGTAGCAGCGCAACAACATCATGCTTGTGGTGTGATTTGGCTCTTAATGCGAAAGCTGTCCTGTTTTGATGTTGATTCCATTCGCGGTTGATGTCTCAACTCTGTTGTTGTCAGTCTGCCTGGGGCACACTACCGCTAATTACTCCCGTGGCTTACTGAAGCTATTGTGTGGGATATTTTGCGTTTGTCGCTGCTGCTGATCTTGCTGTTGACGTTGATACTTCGCTTGTTCGAGTTTTGCGGTTAGCACTGCATGGGACTGGATCCGGCATTCCGCAGTCCGTATCACATGACAGCTTGCGGCATTGGTTGTTGTCGCGGTACTAGCGGCAATCACTAGCAGTGGATAAAGCATTAGGCTCCATATATACGGGCTGACAAGCCGTGTACACAGGCGGTCCTTTGACATTGTCTGTGCCACTTCCTAATGCAAGTGTGAGGTTGGAAGCCTGCATCCAATATACCCTCACCATGTGAGCAGTTGGATAGAACCAACAAGGCACAGCGAATTGAAACCGCAGTTGGGTTTAGATCGGGCTAGATGTTGGGGGCTTGAGGTGGAGGGGGTTCCGAGTTTAAGGTTTAGGGTTAAGAACCTAAGTTGAGCCAAGCCCTGAACTGACAAACCCCAAGCTCTGAGAAAGACCTGACTCGGCCAGATCGCGCGGAAGCTTTCCTTCAGGCGCATCAGTGTATGACTCCGGGTCTTGGGATTTTTTAGCCTGGAGCTTTGGACCTGATCGGGGTCCTCGAAGTTTCGATCAGAAATTGCTTTGTTCATTCAAGGCACCCCCCCCTAAGCCCTGTTCAGTCAGATCGGTGTACATCAGGATTAGGCAGTCCCTTGTCGGACTGGGCCATAGTTATTTCTAGGTCCTTTCGCCATGTGCGTGCCTTGCTGGTTGACTTCTTCAACTCACCTCCAAAGTGGGTGATCCAAGGGCAATCAAACCCCGGAAACCTCGGGGGAACGGCTCTCAATCTGAATACGCGTCTCGATGCGGGCTCTACTTGGAGGGTTACGGTCATGGTAGTTATACCTGGGCCCTAAGGAATCTACCTTTTCAGGGTTCCCTAATATGATTTCTTTATATAAGACCTTGAAAAGGTAGGTCACTTGGGGTTAAGGTAAGCTTCCTAGGGACCCTCATGACTCAACGTTGTTTTTGTTAGCTTCTAAGCCTTCGCTGTCTGTCTTCCCCTTAAAATCCTCCCAAGGATCGTACAATTTAGCGGCACCAACAGTTGGTTGGGTTCAAGCCTAACCTAAACCCAACAAACCATCCAAAACTGTCCCAATAATCTCCATATTAGGTCTTATAGCAAGAGCCTTTACAAAACATGTGTTATGGCAGTTGAAAGTATACCGGTATACCTTAACCCAAAAAACTCACCTTTTCAAGGACTTGTATAAGGAATCATAGTAAAATAATAAGTCCTAAACCTAAACATGTAGGTTTTTGAGGGTCTAGGTAGTCCCTAAACACCAAGCGAGGTTGCCCGCAATTGTCCAGATGCGGCCACGGCGTGTCTCGACGTTGAGACTGGGTTTGTGCACCGTTGCTACACCCATGAAGTTCTGTTAGGGTCACGGGTTTAGGGTTCAGGGGTTTGAGGTTGAGGGTTTAGAGTTTCAAGGAGTCCGGGACAGGGCTTTAGTTGAGGGATTCCTAACTGTAGGGTCGTGAGTCGTATGTGGATTTCTTCAAGTATTACACCGCTGATGCCCAGGCACCTACAATCACTTCTTTTCTGCTAGAGGTTAAGTTGGGGAAGCTGTGAGTTTTGGTTTGTTCGGATTTGCTGCAGCGTGTCGTGTCGTGCGGCCTAGGGCTTCGGTGTACTACAGCTTTGCTGAGTTTCCGGCGAAACAAGGGTGTTGGGTCTCAGGGTTTAGGGTTTTTGGACTTTCTGATCTTTGGGAAGCCAGTCCCTGTAGCTTCACTTTGAAGTGCAGTTTGCCAGAGCTGAGGCCCTGAGCGCCCTCTCAAGTCTCCTCTAGCCGAAAAACCCTGATTTCAATTAAAGCTCCTGCATGGAATAATCCTACGTAGGAGGGACCTAACTATCGTTTAGACTACATTCCCTGTATCGCACCGTATAGGGCTGCAGTTTCCAAATAGTATGTTGTATAAAAGCCATGCAATGTAACCCAGTACCCCCGTATTCAGGTAACTGGAGCACTAGGGACAGCCCTCAGAACCCCATTCCCCTTTATTTAAGGAACACAGCTTAAACCATAGTATGAAGCCCCTAATGATTTAAGGTATATTCCTTATTTAAGGGGTACTGTTCTCTGGGAGGCTGTTACAGTCCCTGGGTTGCGAGGCTCCTGCGCTCGGAGTATCCCGACTCCAAGCACGCGCGGAACTTCGCCGATGGGCTCCTTGAACTCCCAAGCATAAGAGATTAGGGTTTAGGTTTAGGGTAATATAGAAGCCTGAGTAGCTTCCGAATCTTCATCTTAAAATCATGGCCCATAGTACTGGGTACTTAGGATCTAACAGAGAGTAGAAGGAGGGTCTAGAAGGGTTTCTACAAGGGCTTGGATTTAGGCTTGAGGGTCTAGGGCACAACCAGGTAGCTAAGGGTTCCAAGAAGGGTTCCTGCAAGGGTTCGTATATAGGATTATCTTCGGGCCTCGATAAGAAGCTTGAGTAAATACCAATCGTAGTTCTTAGGATTCTTCATGATCGTAAAACGCAAAATGCCATTCTCATCATGACGATACCTATGTTACCCAAAGAGCCAGGTCATGACGGTTTTATGATGGTTCAGGGTTGAAAGGGTGTTCACAGGATCTCAAAGTGGATTTCTGTAAGGGGAGTCATGGGGTTGCTGCTGACCTATGCTAACTGCTTATTACTTCACAGAATTATAAGTTTTGGAGATATCTGGGCCGGAAAAACGAACAAGTCGTGCCAGCCTCGGTGTCAGAAGATGTCAGAAGTGGGGTTGGGTTCTTAGGTCAATCCTGTCACATTGTTGCACCCAACCCGCGACCCCTAGGTGTACCGACATCATGTAGTACTAATTTTGACCCTCGACTGCGCAAATGGGCACTTCAAGGCCAAGCCATGTACAGGATATCGACTTGGTTTCTTGTTTCATATAATTAGAGCCCTAATTCTATTTAAATACATTTGGGTACTGTTCCTATACTATGTAGGTACGTGGACCCTTTAGGATAAGTCTAGCCAATGCATCTCTTCTTGAGAAGCCTCCGGCACTGTAGAGCTCCATCGCCCTCAGACGCCAGGGACCCGAAACCTCCATGTCCTCAGCCCTATCATGCCCACCTCTCTTTATCAAAATTCCAGAGGCCTGTACATCCTAGAATCCTACACCTTGAAGCCTTCCTTGAAACCCACAACAAACGCAATAAAACCCGGAAATCCTGAAAACAAAAAATAAAAAAAATAAAAACACAACTACTTTAATGAAGCCTGAGCTCCGAAGGCCACACCCCTACATCCCCAAAACCGTCAACCCCAACCCTACGCAAGCCGTTGCATGCCTCTTATAAGATCAGACTTACTTCCCTCCGATGCAGCATTGCAGCCCCTATACCTTAAACCCTATAAACCCTGAACCCTGAACCCTAAACCCTAAACCCTAAACCCTAAACCCTGAAACCCTAAACCCTAATTCCTGAGAGCCGAGCCACAGAGGTTTGATGAAGTGGAAGTCCGCAGCATTCCGATCAGCACCTCGGCCTTATGAAAGGCTAGGGTTTATGACTTATATAGTAGCTGAGTGGATACACTTTACACTTTACACTTTTTGGGATAATATTACCCACTATAAACCTGAAAGTGTAAACGTTTTGGGGCTTCTGAACTCAGCAACTAAAACTTTGGCTCTCAGGGTTTAGGGTTAGGCTTGAGGGTTTGGGCAGGTGTGGGAGTTCTGCAAGGGGGTCTATAGGGGCTCTAGAGGGGTTTTCGGTTAGCCCTGATCAGGGCTTCTATGGGTTCTAGAAGTGTTTGGGGTTCAGGCCGTGAAATGGTTTTAGCAGGGTTGGTTCTAGACGGGGGAATAGAAGGGTTCGATTGCAGCAGGGTTTTGCGGAGGGCTTGTGGGGGTCTTTGAAAGGGTACTAGATTGGCTCTATATGTGGGGGCTCTACAAGAAGATTCCGGGCTTATAAGGGTTCCGCTAGGGCCTACCGCTAGGATTTCTACAATATCAAGCGCAACTCCTGCTCATTTCGGAGTTCAGTGTTGTTGCTCAGGCTTCAAGTAATTAAGTGTTTCAGGGTTACCTCGCCCAAAATCCCTTAGGTTGTAGGGGAGTTTCGCGTTTAGGGCACCCTGACTCTCAAGCCTGATCCCAATAACACCCTAACCCTAAACCCAGAGGGTCCAAGCACTCCCTATTATAGGACTTTAGGGCCCTTTTAGGTACCAAAAACCATAAATAGGTATACCTTAAATTACCAAACCCTACTATTTTGTAGGTTCTTGTTATAAACCCTAATAATTATGGAGTTTATAGGGACCCTACAAAAAAGTAGGTTTTGGTAGGTTAAGGTACTTGGACCCTTAGGGTAAACCCTAGATGCCGAAACCGATGCGCGGGGGGTTCAGGCCCCAGCTGGACTTTCAGCATCCAGAGCGCCGTGAACCGGGAGCCTCCTGTGATCACGGCCTCATGCTCAGCTCAGTTTAGGGTTTAGGGTTTTAGGGGTTTAGGGGTTTAGGGTTTAGGGGTTGGGTTTAGGGTTTAGGGGTTCAGGGTTTAGGGGTTTTGGGTTTAGGGTTTAGGGTCCAGTTTAGGGGTTTGGAGTGTTTCAGGGTTTGGGACATGGAAATTAGGGAATCGGGTTCAGGGTCTGGGGATTGGGGTTTCTGGGTTTCGGAATTTAGGCTGCCGAGATTAGAGATTCGGGTTTAGGTTGTCGAGATTAGGGTTTAGGGGTCCGGTGCATCGTGATCGCGGCATTTTGCTCAGCTTAGAGGCTTAGAGTACCTAGACCCCCAACTACCCTCTAATATACCCGAAATAGTTACTCACTATCAAGGGCCATAGTTAAAGACTCTATTAAAGGGTCCTTGTGCTGGTAGGGTTTTGGGTTGCAGCGAAGCGGCCTGTGAAGAACCCGGGGTTTAGGATTTAGTGCTTTAGGGTCTAGGTTTTAGGGTTATTAGGGTTTAGGACCGTGCTGAAGTGCATTTTTGGGTATCACATTTTTCCAGACTCGTCGTGGACGGGCGCGGAGGCGGGTGTCAATTTGGGGGGAGTTGCGGTGATTGAGCTTTGGCCTCTATTTCCACATAGTCCATGCACGCATCCGAGATCTAAAGCGCATGCCATTTCAGCTACTTGGAGGGTCGGGAGACTTAGTAAGTAGTTATTTTATAGAGTTATAAGTATCATGACCCCAACTAGGATCCCGTTTAGGGTACTTATAACTCTACATACTAAGTCCCCCGACCGTCCAAGTAGGCCATATATTCTGATCATATGCATGACCCCCGCAGATCCTTGCGTGTGGAAACCGCACTAGACCCTATAATTGGCACTCACCCCAAGCACCTTGCAATAATCTCTGAAGTCCTTAGAGCCGACTATAGGTGCCTAAACATTTACCAATACTGTTCTCTTGGGGGTCTTGAATATGAATACAGTGACAGTATAATGGGCCCCAAGACCCTGTTCTAATCATACAGGCGAATATGATTCCTCAGGGTTCCTATAACTCTACCATAAAGGAGCCCAAACCGTATAATTATTAAGTAACCCTAAGGGTCCATGTACCCATCTAGAGATACATGAGCCCCAAAGTAGCTATATAGCGACTACATTAAGGCCAATGTATATACTATATGAGTACATGGACCCTTAGGGTAAGGCCCCTACATTACATGCTCCAGCAGCCTTTAGGTCCAGAAGCTCTGTGAGCTCATCGAAGTCGCGCCGCAATCCGCAGCTGGGCTGTGCTTTGGGATAATTTTTAATTTCCCTTGTTTCCTTACAAAGGGTTTAGGGTTTAGGGTTTAGGAAGGGAACCTATTCATAAAATAGTTTTCATAGGGTTTAAAGCACAACCCAGGCAGTGGACCTCCTTGACATGCTCACGGCAAAGCCAAAGGAGCTTCTCCCGGGGGGTCCAGGGGTGAGAATGTGGCTTTGTTTTGAAGGCTTTATGCAGTGTTAGGGGTTACTAAAGGTTTTAGGGTTTTGGGGAGTAAGGTTTACAGATCAGGATTCGTCGGAATTTAGTGTTTGCTTTCACCGCTCAGCATTTGTTGGAATTTAGCACTTGCTGTTCAACGAGTCATGACAATGACTGCTGCTTACAATGATAGCTGGCCGCTTCCCCCCTCAATGCTTCGTGCTCTTTCTGGTATTACAGCTGTCTCGCGACCCTTCTGCCAATAGTCTACTTACCCTCTACGATGGACCAGAAGTGCTCTACTTAAGAGAACCGGGAGTCTGTATATCTGAGTGCATATTGCCTGTCCTATATCCCTCTAGACTTCCATGGAGACCCCGACCCCATGATCCTTTGAATCCATGCTCCCACTTCCACCCTCCACCAACTCCGCAAACTCAGCACTCCAAGGTGCCAAGTACATGGTCGGGGCCCAGAGGTACATACTATACTGTTCCTCGGACCCTAACTGCCTAACCCCTATGCCCTAAACCCTACCCTAAATCCCTCTGTAAACTCAACAGGAAGGGAACAAGTTCCACCGGCCTTTGCCAGCTCCCTCCTCAGCCAGTGCCATCGTTCGCCTGGGCTTAGAGTTCGCCTGATGGTTCATGGACAAATACCCCTGAACCGTCGGCCCTGGACCAAACATGCCTCAAGGTCCTAAGCCTGCACAACTACTTGGAGTTTCATGGGTAGTTATAAGAGGCGTTATACGTACGGTGACTATACTAAAAATCCGTAGTAGAGAGGACATAACTATACCCATGAACCTCCAACTATGCTCCACTGAGCACTCCCTGATGAGATGGTCGTGCCGTGGCAACCTCCGTTGGATCGGAGCCATACCCCGCCTTTTGAATACACGGAATCACGCACAAGAATAATCATAATAGCAATAACAATAAGAGCATTAATATGATCATAGCTGAAATTTATCATGATAAAGTGTCTTTTGGTAACATGGAGCCCTAAACACAAATCAAAAAGGTTCGATAGTCTTCCTCCTAGACCCAGTCCGGTCCCAGGTTCGTGCGAACATTCCGGTGGACCAGGAAGCTTGCCGCCTTTCCTGCCCGGATCTCAGAGCACGTCCTCGGGCATATGTCCGGTAGTTCTTCTTTGTGTGCAGTACAACTTGGCTGCATGCTCAATCATGTTTCAGTAGGGGGTCTTCAAAGGTCTTTGCTGGCGCCGTTCTTACTCTGTCGGCTGCAGTTAGAGCGTTTCAGGGTGTTCGGCTCCAATAGCTTCTGAAGGCTATCGAAGGGGCTTATTGGTCAGGCTTCAAGGTCTTTCTGTAGATCCTACTCAACCCTGGTTCTCTGAAATCACAGTAAGCGCAAGACCTTAAACCTTAAGCCAACAAAAACGTATCTCCATTTGGGTGGTTGTCAGAATCAGGGTCCCTTGGGTACCCTAAATAATAGGTGCCGTACTACATTAGGGACCCCAAAAGGGGACCATAATTTGACAACCACCCATTTCAAGAGTGACCAGGTGTGTACATCACGGAGATGGAGTGGACCTGGAATGCCTCGGAAACGAAGCCTCCAGCTTGGCAGGAGCAAATCGGGTGCTTCTCTTGGCCGTCCTAGGTCCTAACCCAAGACTTGCAGGGACCTTATTATTGGGTCCTTAAAGGGTCTAGGGCCCTAGCTATAAGGTCCTTGGAGGCATTGGGTAAGGGACTCAATGACAAGGTATGTGGGTGTTGGATTAGTGGTTGCCCAGGGTCTGGCATGGAGATGGTTCCGGGCTTGACCGAAGTTAAATGAAGGGTTCTGTTGGTGCTGTTGTACGTACCTGGCAGAGTCCTCTCTCATTCGTATCTGGGTTCGAAACGGCCAATCGGGATCATCATATCGTAAAGCCCTCACGTGGTGACTTAGGTTATCAATTGCATGTGCATGCCTTGTCTTAGGTGGCTCCTATTCCTTCAGGGCGCAGGCTCGCTTGAAACTTGCGGCTTAGGGTTCAGTGTCTCAAAAGATAATTGGAATATCGATTGTATATCCATATGTTCCTTTCCCCAACAGTTCTGAATCAGACGTGCTATCACTGCAAAGGTCCAAACCCTATTCCCGATCTAAACCCGATTCCCCAACACAATCCTTGATCCTTAACCCTAATCCCCGAGCCCTCCAAGCCCCCACCTCCCCCGCTCCCGATGTGATCCGGGCAGGATCAACTGGCGCCGCCCGATCCCAAAAAGAGCCAAGAGGTCACTGTCCGCGTGCTGCTGCTTCCAGGCACTGTCACGCACCCCGTTGTGCTGTTTCGTTTTTTGTTGTTGCTTCTCTTGTTTTGTGTTTGTAAGGGGTGGGATGACGGGGGTTAGGGTGGCGGGTGTAGGGCTTCGGGTTCAGAATTTCTGATGGTTGGGGGGGGGGTCTGCAATTGTATCTTAAATTTTCTCTGAATCTAGATCTGTATCTAGGACGAAAAATGTATGTGTCGTGTTTGGGTGTGTATGTATATATATATATATATATATATATATATAGTGTGTGTGTGTGTATGTATGCATGCATGTATGTATGTTCTATGTGTGTATGAACGTATGTGTGTATGGCTTATGTATGTGTATGTGTATGTGTATATGTATATATAAATATGTTTACAAAGCTGTTCACCAGATAGTCCATACATGACGATCGGATGAGCCTGGCCACTAATATCGTTTTTGCCCCATCCTATCCATCGTATGCTCAACCATCGTGCCGATGTCCTAACGAAGCGCTTACGAAGCCAAATTGAACCCACCATGTTCTTCTAGACTCTACAGCAGCAGGTGTTCTGAACTGTGAAATGGTCCACTGCCTGGCTGCAACCTCAGCATCAGAAGGACCAGGGGAAGGAGTGCTGTAACTTGATAACTTGATAGCAACAGAAGCGTAAGTAATCACCAAGACTCTTCCTTACCCTAGGGCTCCAGGTATACAGATAGTACCTACTCTGGGCTCTAAAGTCTATAAATAGGACCTATTTTGGGCGTTTTGGAGCCCCAGGGTTAGGGTTCCTTCACATAGTACAGGGGCCTGCAGGGCACTGGTCTGGCTGTTGAGGCCCCTACATCACGGTCTTTCTGGCACGTCGGTGGGGGAGGGGTTTAAGGATAGGGGGCTGCATGTTTGAAGTTTCAGTGTTGCGGCTTCTGGGTTTACCAGGCTTGCAAAGGTCTGACAAAGCGCCCACCCCAGACCGAGTACAAGCATCATGAGCCCTGTGCATCCTTAGCCCTACACCCCGAACACCTTGAAAGATCCGTTCCTAAAACTCCGCACCTATAAAAGACCCTCCTTCCACTCTCTCTTCGACCCGACATATCCATTATCAGGGACCACCTACCCCTACTTCTGGGGATAAGGGTGCTCCTGGAACAGACCCTGAATGAAACCCTTGCTCCCTTGGATCCCTGGTTAGAGACCAAGGCGGCCACGAGGGATCAGCGCATTTTCACCAAGCTGGTGATCCATGCGCTGCTGAAGCACTTGTGGCAGGCTTTCAGGCAGGTCGAGGGCGATGGTTCCGTGCATTCCAGGGCTTCCATAGGGATTTTGCAGGTTTGGACGAGCAGAATTCCACGATAGACTTCTGCCATAGCGTACCTCAAAGCCTTATAACTCATAATTCTTATCGTTGTTAAGACGCTATGACAGGCCACGGGCCGACTTCGTCTACGTCTTCTTCCTAAAGCAATGAACCCATAGTCTAACCCCTTCTAACTATCCGAATTATCAGTGAACCTGATTCTTCAATATGCACAAGAGCCGCCTGAAATCTTGCCAAGCAGGCCGATGTTTCTTATCGACCTAGCCCACCAGGCGCGGGGCCCTGGGCTGTTTTGGCGTGTGCAGCGTCTCCGGTTTGATATGTCTTGCTCCAGGTCCTCCAGGTTCAGGGTTCGAAAGGTTCGGGGGAACTGGATTATAGAGGAAAGACAACGATTCAGGCTTCTTCATTGTGGTTATGGTGCAGAAATAGCAACGATTCAGGCTTCTTCATTCTGCTTATGATTACCGTGGCTTTGCATCCAGCTTTGCCTGCATTAGCTCAGCAAAAATGGGCCGATCCTACTGAAACCTACCACGTTGCCGGAGCTAAATGCCTGCTTGCCTTGGGGTCATGCAAGTAGTTACAATACATTCAGGCTTGAGGCCATGTGAGCGATTTGCGGTGACCTAATAGAACATGCCGTGCTGTTGGGTGCAAACCCAAGCGTCAGATCTGTCTATCAGAGCCGCACAATGAGGCAGGTTCCGTGGGTCGAACAAACTGAAGCCGCTGAAGCCTAAGCCCTGAATCCCAAGCCCGAAACGTACAGCAAACACGTAGACCGTAGTCCCCGCCTCCCTATGAATCTGAAAACACTGAATATGGTCTGTTGCAAAATCTAAGCTCTCTTCTCCAGAAGCTTTAGAGTTCTTCCTGAACCCGATGAAATGCGACCTGAGCGCAGATTCTGGCCAATGCAGTGATCTGCTATTGGATCTGGGGCGCTGGCCAGGCTCGTTTTGGGGCGTTCAGCTTTTGGGAACTGGCAGTGTTGTTTGGCTTGGTGGCAAATTTTTTTTGAAAATCAGGATCCCTCCCATCTTGTTCAGGCAGAGGGAGTTCGTTGATCATGACTTCGAAGGCGCAGTTTGTACAGCCCAACCTCGGACACCCGCTCAAAGCTGCAGGTGCAGGCGCCGAAGATGCTGCGCTGCTCGTTGCGGCTGGTCTGCACGAACCCCCCCGCTGATCTTGAGTGCCGCAATATATAACTTGTACCGATGTTGGCCTACTTTGAGGGGAGTGGAAGTCTGGGTCTACCCACATGGTTTCCAGGGGCTGTCGAGAAGTGCGGATCGATTCTTCGCGCGGCAAACTCTTCTTCGAGACTCGCCTCCTCTCCAGTCACAAAGACTAAGCAGGGTGGGTGTTGTGCCTGCGCATGCCATGTAGGGTGCAGGGTTTAGGGTTTAGGGTGAACCACAGAACGGAGAAACCCAACCCCCCGACACTCAGCCCTCCCTACACATGGGTACCTTGTTCTTCTCGACAGGGTTGCGGGATAGCGGAATAATCAAGTACCGGGCTACAATGGCATACTCGTTCCACAAGGATTATGTGGACCCCTATGTGGGTAGTTGTCAAAATTATGGCCCTTTTTTGGGTACCCTAAATATATTAGGTGCCGTATTATATTAGGGACCCACAAAGAGACCACAACTCGGACAACCACCCATGTGCACCATGTATCCTAAATATTAGGTGCTGTATTATATTAGGGACCCACAAAGAGACCACAATTTTGACAACCACCCATGTGCACCGTGTATAAAAAGCTCCGACCAACCAGGTGGGGACTCCTTGCTTCAGAGGGCGTCTCGGAGTGCTTCACTTTCGCCCCTTGGCTTTGAGGGTTGTAGGGCTTAGGGTCTGGGGTTTAGGATTTAGGGTTTAGGGTTTGGGTTATTTCACCCCTGGCTTTCGGTATATTGTTTGGTCGGGTTTTAGGTCTGTTCGTCGCCTGGCTTTTGTCATGCTGAGCTTTTTTTGTGGGAGATGGGGGTCGATAGCGGCCCTTTCTTCATGTTCAGCTTTGGTGGTTCCTGTGTTGGTTGCAGTTTAAGGCTGTAAGGGTTTGATGGGTGCCTGCTTGGGGCTCCCTTGACATGAACTTTACAACTCTCTTCGACTGTGTATCAGCAGCCGTGGTACCTTCAGAGTTCGCTTACGCGTTTGTCGGAGATTCTGGGCGTTGGGATCTTCTGACAGCAGGGCTGGCGGTTTCGGATTTCGTGGTGGGCCACAAGATGAAATCATTCCGGCTTTCGGTGGGAATCATAGTCTGAAGTGATTGATGAGAGTTGTTGTTGCTCTATTTACAATGTTTGCAAATTTTGAAAACCAGCTTGGGGGAGAACCTTGTCGAACCATCTGCCTCAGGGAGGGGCAGCAACCTGGAGCCAATGCATGAAAGCTGAACCGGTTGGGGTCTGTGGGTTTAGGGTTGAGGAAACCCGAAATTGTTACGGCTTCCTTGATATACCTAAAACGTTAATTATATAACCTATAACCTATTTTGATTTGCTAGAACGTAGTAGTAATATCATGTGCTGCAACAAACTGTAATATGCTCTAGCACAACAAAGTCAACGAGTAGGCAAAAGCCAACATGAGTCTCAGGTTTGGACCTTTGTGCATGGCTACAAGCGCCTGAGCTCCTCGGTGCAGCAAGTGCGATAGTAACCCTTGTCCCATGAACCTCTATATGGTATATGAACCTTAAACCCTTTTCGGGCCCATTTCGTCAAAAGGACAATAACAATAATAGCAATAACAATAATAACCATACTACTACTAGGAGTTTGTACCCTCGGCACGGGAACCCGTCTTCCCGTTGTTTGAAGTCGTGCTTGGCACGGCATCGCAGTTCTGCCTGGGGCGAAGAAGATATAGGGTTGGCTGTTGAGCACAAAATCTAAACACTGGCTTTGAAGCACTTGCTAGCCGGTAACTGGGTCCCCAAAGGCCCTCTTGGATGTAGGTGAGCGATTCAGCTACCCCAAAATTCAAGACCCTACACAGCCCTAAACTCTAAGGCCGTCAATCCCCGAAGCCCTCAGCCAAAACCTCGTACCCTTCAACGTTGATCCCTGAACCCCAACGTTTACATTCAAAACAGCACTGTCCTCGAAGTGCTTGACCTTGTGAAGTTCAGGCTTTCCACTGTTTAGGGTTACAGGGTTTAGGGCTCTGTGTAGGGTTCATAAATAACCATGAACCACAAGCCCAGACCCTACCTATAGTAACCTATAGTGCTCTTTCCTGGTTTATATAACCAACTTAATACGATAGGATCCTAGCCGTGAAATAGGATAACCAAGAAAAGGACCTACATTGGAGACTGTAGGGTATAGGGTACAGGAAAGTAGGTACCCTAACAAAAGGTGAGGTATGAGACCAGAGGTAGAATCATTAACCTGAAACCCTAAACCCTAACCCCAAGGCCCAAAGCCTTTAACAGGAACCCTCAAAATGAGACTAAAGGTTGAATCATGAAAGGCGCGATTGCTGTTTCTGCCTCTACCAGGTCCGGGTCTTCTCTATCGCTGGGTGAAGCGCGCGCCGCGGCCGCATTCTGGTTTGCTGGGTTCCTTTTCAGGAACTTGTTGAAGCGAGCATAATGGGGCTCTATAGTATTCTTCCAGGGGTTCTACAGCGGTGTTTAAGGTTTACTTGATGTAGGGTTGTACGTTTAGGGTTTAGGGCAGAAGTATTGAGATCTTAAACGTACCAGCACCTACTCTTCCCTAGGTCCCCGAAAACTTTCTGCTTTTGCTGTGGCTAAAGCAGCCTAAACCCAAGGCTCAAGAGGCCAACAGCTTGACCGAGCATGGCCTTCGCGCTTTAAGTTTCAAAAGCCTTTAAATACTGCTGATGGACAGAATCCTGCATGACC
Organism: Symbiodinium sp. CCMP2592; assembly: GCA_905221615.1. Taxonomy (NCBI): domain Eukaryota; class Dinophyceae; order Suessiales; family Symbiodiniaceae; genus Symbiodinium; species Symbiodinium sp. CCMP2592. The sequence continues at coordinate 1,373,575 of CAJNDT010003779.1, forward strand.
CTAAGGACTCTAAACTATGGGAACTATGGTATATTCCTTATAAAGGGTAATGCAGGGTTTTGTCCATCAACAGTACTGGTCTTCACGGCCTTTGCATTTAGGGTTTAGATCGATGTTTAGGCTCTCTGTCTCCTGCATTCGATTTCTACAGCTTTGCCCGAAACTGCTCCAAGCTCATAGCCAGCCTTGTCTTGAACTCTTTAGCTTCCACACCCTGAGCCATGCACTCGAACTTCTAAGCCAAAAAGCCCGTAATGTAAGCCCCTGACCTTGAACCAGAATACCTGAAGAGCCTAGATCCTCAAGATTCAAGATTATACTATAATGGCATGAGCTGCAAACGGTAAGGCCGAAAACAGACCCTAAACCCCTGCAGAGATTGATGAAAAGGAGCTTAAACAACACAAGCCCTCTAACTTGACGTCGACAGGCTGCCGCACGGGCGGTTGTCGGCGCCTTCGCTCTGTCCCTGGCTGTGGAAACAGCGGCAGAGTTCCAGCCGGTGGAGAATGGCTCCTCGACAGACCCAAAGCCCTAATCCGCTGTATACAAGCTCTTGCACATCGTACGCCTTAATGCTTTTATAGGCCGGCATAAGTCGCAAGCCGTAATTTCTTGAAGCCATCTGTCAGCCAACGTAAATCCTGCAGCTGAAACACTAAGTCACCTCAACCACCCTTTGGACGCTCCTTCCTTCACAGCCTGCGATTGTCTTTACATGTACTTTGCAGGTACATGCAGCAGAATAATATAGGGGCTTTGAAACTTACCTATACTATTTTGGGGTAATGTTGGTGTAATATATCCCCCCAAACCCTGTTCTAAATACTCAGGCATGTTCAATCCCTGCCTTGATTAAGCCTTGCCCCTTTCCTGGGGGTTTTCGGGTTCAGGGAATTAGTGGCTTAGGGTTGAAGGACGTCTGATTTCTAGGAGCTCTCCGGCGGAACGGAGGGGGTTGGTGCCTTTAGAGGTGGGCATTGCGGTGGGGCTGCAGGCCCTAGTGGCCATAGTGCAGTCCTTAGGTTTCCCCTTTTGATTCGGGTTTTCTTGACGGTGCATGAATGTTAAATGCAAAAAAAGGTACTTCTTTCTGTTTCTGCAGAACTAATTGTCATTGTTGGCGAACCCGGAGTATTTTGCCCACTGGAACTCGATAACTCGTGAGGGGGTTTTGCTTCCAGGGCCTTCAGCGTGCATTGTCCAGGTCCGGCTTGGGGTCAAGTGGCAGTTACTGTTTCAGAAAAAAGCATGTTTTGTCGGTTTCTATGGGGCCCTAAAGAGGTTTCTGCAGAGGTTCTTATCCGGATCACTGCAATGGTTCTGCTTCAGGGGTTTAGCTATGTTGCAGGTCCCCTCTCCTTCAAACTCGTGGCTCCGACATTCGGAAAGCCTCCGTCACCAAGGGTTCTGAAACCCTAAACCCCATTTACCAGAAACCCTAAAGCCTAAACCCCAAGCCTCAACCTTCAAGGGCCGAAATACCGATTTATGAATCCTGCAATCTCTGAGCTCTATATCTTCAGTTCCTACACACTAAGCATAGTCACTGAAGCCCCCAAACCCCTGCGTCCACAACCTATTTGAGCCCGAATTCCTGAAATCCCGAAGCGCTGCAGTTCAGCATCGGTGGAGCCCTCTGAGAGGTTCCATCTTGCTCTCCATCAACAGCTTGCTGCATTGGCTGCTGATACTGACCGAGCCGGGGCCCCATCAATGCACGCGAAGATGGCGGCGTTGACTATACAGAGTACATGAGTCATCAAGTTTTTACAGATTCACATCTGGTCAATTTGTATGTAGTATTTACATAAACTGGAACTTTTAGTAGGGTTTAGGACCTAGTTTTAGTTTTTGTGCTTGGGTTGTACTTAGACCGCTCTAGATTGCTAGTACGACCAAACCCCGCTAAGGCAGCATACCTTCAAAAGCAAACTCTGATATAGAGCCTGCTCGCCGACGACCGGCCCCAATCTGTTCTGTGTTCGAGATGCCAAGGCGACTTATGCATAGCACGTTACATGCATATCCCTGCTATTGGGCTGAGTTCTATGGGGATTTATGTGGAATGTCCTCATCTTCATATTTACATATGTGTTTTGGGTCCCCTATGTGCGTGGGCTTCAAGGGCTTTGCACTTGGTCTTCGGGGAAGCAGCACTGGGACCTTGCAGTCAATTTTGAACCTCCCGTATGTGTTTTATCTCATGAATAGCATGTTCCCTGTAATCAACCCCTAAACGCTGGCTGTAACTATCCTCAAACCCAAAGCCATGGAGCCCTGGCCTTAAACAAACACCCCATAGCTCCAGAAGCCCCAACCAGAGAAACTGTAGCAGCGCTACAGACTTGAACCCATAAAGCCGCGAACCTCAAGAACCCATACCAAATTCAGGAACCATCTGACATCATGTAGAGTGTAGTTGGTCATGCAGTGCGAATGAAGGAACACTGGGCTCTGTGGGTGAAGCATGAGTTCCTTAGCTTTGTCAGTGGATCCGCGCACCCCCCCCCCCCCCCCCCCCCCCCCCCCCATGGTAATCCCCCTCCCCCCCCCTGTGGTTCCTGTGGTTCCCCCCCCCCCTGTGGTTCCTCTTGGTTTTCCCCCTCCCTTTTGTGGTTCTTCTGGTTCCTGTCTCCCCCCTCCCCCCCTGTGGTTCCTGTGGTTCCTCCGCGTGGTTGCTGCTGCTTTGTTGTTGCTGCTGTTCTTCTTCTTGTTCTTGTTCTTGTTCTTGTTGTGTGGTCGCCCGGGTCGGGGGGGGGGGATACCATTGGGGGGGGGGGGGGGGTCGAGAACGCGGAGCGCGGGCACATATAGACCCTCGAACAGAGCCCGCCAAGAAAGTTCCTATGCCACGTTTTGCCCTTCATCCCAGATGCCTAGGCTTCTGAGCATTTCTGAGCCCTCCAACTTCCTCGGTCCCTAAACTCGAAAGCACCCCAGCCTCGCTTCACATTGTAGCTGCTGCTGCATACAGAAGTTCTTGCAGAATTCCGGCGACTACTTGATATGGATGGGACGAGGATCTTTTCTACTTCGGACTTGATTATTACCCATAGCCTAGACCCGAATAAGCCTCGGATTTGATTAGGCCCCTATACTTGGAGGTTCATAGGTAGTTGTAAATGGGGTTATAAGTCCCCATAATATAGGGTATAAGTCTAGTTACCCTACTTGTAACCCGACTTATACCTACCCATGAACCTCCAAGTAGTCCTAGACCTTACGCCCTACAGGATACGCGCCTTCCGGGCCACGGGTCGAAGGCCGGCGGCTTTTAAATTCAGGGCCTTTGGGGTTGTCCCAAAGGGCCCAAGTAATGGTATCCCTAAGGGTCCATGTACCCAAATAGTATATACTTTCGGCCCAGTGTATGTATATACTATTTGGGTACATGGACCCTGAGGGTATAGTATATATAAACTTTGGGGGCCCAGATGGGAGTTTCCGAAAATACGGGACCCTAATACAGTACCCTAATCAGTAGCACCCTTATTGTAAGGACCCAAGAGAAATTTTCGGAAACTCCCAGATACCTACCATAATAATCATGGTACTTGGACCCTGTGGGTATGTCCTGCAACACATCGGTTGTGGTTCGGGTAAAGGTTCTGCAGGGGCTTGGGCGCTGTGGGTATCTATCTCTCGCAATAAAGACAAAACAGACCAGTCAACGTAGGGTCGTTCACGGATCCTTATTACAGGACTATAGATGACCTGTCTATAGGGCCCCGTCTGTTTCCCGAGAATCAGTCCATCGTGCGAGGGCTCCATTCTTGTGTTTTGACAGTGAGGCTCTAAACCCTAAACCCTAAACCCTAAACCCTAAAAAAAAAAAAACCCTAAACGTTGCATGTTTGCGTATGGAGAGGTCCTGGTGCTCGGGGTTTGAGGTTGTGAGTGGAGAGACGAAGCTTCAAACCCGCAAATTTACTTGTCGTTGCATACTACACGGCCCGAAGCTCTACATCCCGTTTAAGACCCCGAAACACTAAGAGTCACTACTTGCTTCATTTCTTTGCCCGACCACTGCGCAGTATGGCCTTGTGGGGCCCTGCTTATAAAGTCCTTGGAACCATCCTTTAAGCAGCATGGGAGGTTAGGCAACTATGGCCTTCACATTTTTTGCAAAGAGTTCGAAAGGTAGTCATATATGTTTCGGGTTTAGGTGTTCATGCTGTGGAAACTAGGGCTGCAGCTCCTTCAAGCTAGGGTTATGCCCAAATGTTTTGTTGTTCAATCCTCGGTTTCCGTTCTTGTTCGCCGCCAGCTATAGCCCCGCGAACTTCCAGTTCTGGGTGCACCCTAAACTCTGCAAGCCCATCTACGCCCTAATCCCTGAACCCTGTCTACAGGATCCTTCCGATCATGAAGTCAGTCACGCCCATCGCTGGGATGTTGCTGATCATGCCACCGAGCTGAGAAGTTTTGGATGTTTGGGTGCAGTTTAATTGTTGTCTAGGACAATGAGGTTCAGGGTTCCTTCAGCCACAGTAGGCCTTTGGTATATGTTGTTTTCATGTTCCCCTGGTTGGGCTTAAGAGGGTCTTACTTGCGAGAATCTTCAGAGAGTTTATAGGGCCAGCCTAGTTGGGGTAATGGGGAACCAACGGGTTCATCAACAGGGGCTTCCGGATGAGGGTCGAGGGCTTCCTTACGGGTACTGAGAAATATGTTTGTGTTTGATTGTTGTTATCCCTAAGAAACAGCTGAGTTTATCGTTTTTGCAAGCTTACCAAGTTCAGTAGAGCTTCGGGTTTGTTGATTACCTATGAGTCTGTGCTCGGGACGGTGCAAGGTTGTTGCCGATATCTAAACCCGAGCCCCTAAATATGCATGTATTGCTTGGACTCCTGCACAATAGAGAACCCGAGATCTGACTCGCAAGTCTCCCGATCTGGGAAGAGCATCTCTGCCTAGGTGTTCGATCACCTTAGCCTTCCTCCACGCTTTTTGGGCCATGGACCGCGCCGACATAAATGCTCCTCGGCAGAACGTCTTGCAGCACAATAGCTTTGGGCCTAATGCTTGGACTCGATAGTACAGGGCTCGTCAAAAATGGTAGGGAATACTCAGTCCTACTCTAGTCGCGGCAGAACATTCCCCCCAAGCCCGTGAGCAATTTTGTGATTTCTGGGCCGTGCACCCATCCAGCAACCCTTATACCTGCATCGAACCCTTCGAAGCCCTCATAAACCCTTATATTACAGATCCGAAAAAACCCTAAACCCCGAACCTCAAAACAATACATACCAATCCCTGAAACCCGCAGCCCTGGCAGGAAATCTCAATGTTTAACATCGTCGTGCTGCTCTTTACCGGAGAGCAGTTCCTTAGTGGCGATGATTTGGCGCTGCCACTTGGCTGACTCCATTTGTGTTGCATTTGCGTCGTTGAAGAAAAGACAGGGAGTCGAGTAAACATCGTTGTTGGACAACCTAATATAGGGGCCTTAATAAATACAATAGGGTTTTGGGTATCTTATACCATGATAAGGATAATCAGAAACCGCAAATAGCATTGGCAATCATGAAGGCGCCTATAGTCAGGTGGCTGATGAGTCAACTTCCTTGTAGGACAGGCAGAGGTGGCGAAATACGTTAGCTAGCTCCGTCACATGTCAACCGTGCGAAATCCTGGAAGTTCTTCAACTTCAGCATGGCCTGCAAGGGGCGAGGACATGTACTCGAACGCCTGGACCCCAAGAGTATGTAGAATAGTTGCCCTTCATAGGTTGGGGCCGTCATTTTACTTACTTTTGGGGGTTTCGCCAGTCTTGATTTACGAGAACTTGCGATCTGGCTGGTTCTGATGTAGATCCAGAGCAGACAAGCCGAGACGAGCCTAGAACAGAGTTGAACATGCCCGCTGGAATTATTAGAATCTGTGCCAAACAAGGGCGGCCATACACGATTGATTCGCTTAGTGGCCTCACCACATTTTTTGAGCAAGCGAGACCCGAATCTGGAATCTTGATAGTCTTGTCTTCTATCCTGAGTATATAATAGTGCATAAGCCGTAAGCCCAGTACCAAGACAGAGTGTCACAGCATGTCACAGCCGTACGAACCACATTGGAGCCAGAGTTTGCGTCGCCTAGGATGCCGGATCGGCAGAGGATCACGATCATCCTCCTTTCGATAGGCCGCGCTGTGTGGATGGATGTCTCAGGGCAAAAGTTTCGTTACTAAGGGGATGTTGAAAGTGGAGGCACTGATGTACCTGGCATATACATGTAAGATCATGCAGCGATCAGGAGCCCCGTACATATGTAACATAGGGACATCCAAGATAGTACTAAATTCCGATGTGAACCGTTTCTAAACGCGAAACCGCCCTCCTCCCAACAAATGCCGACCATGCATTTTGGAAGCTAAGGGGGAACCTGAGGAAGGATCTGCGGTTCGGGAGTTGGGGCTTCTGAGGGCGAAGTATTGACTGAGAAGGCATTGGTGAGAATCGCTTGGATGCTTCAAAGACGAAAGCGCATTGTCACATGATGGACTCGTGAGATAGTCCTGACTAGCCTGGAACACTCAGCCTCAGTCCTGTACCTTAGCCATCGAAGGCAGGTTGCTAAGCCGCCTGGCTGACTTGTTGCATTATCACTGTCTTGGCTTTGTGGTAACAGATGTATATCACATGCTAGTCTGCTAGTCGACGAGAAGCATATAGCACAAGCATTGGCTGCGCGTCTTTGAGGTGGAGTGTTCATCTTCCTGACGTGCACCATCAACGTCTTTATTGCCGTGCTTTGTGAGTGTCTTGGCCCGCAAAGGCTAAAGTCACGATTATAAGCCCCAAGCCCAAGAGCCTTGGTTTGTGTCCTGGGCACGCTGCCTAGGCTACCGTCTGCCTGGCCGAGGCAGCAATCCTCGTAGGGAGTACATGCAACATGTAGTACGCAGACAGGTATGGGTTTAGGGGTTAGGGTGTGACTTGCTGATCTTGTTGTAAAAGCAATAGAAGCAACCATCGCGACAATCATACCCCACAAATCCTATTTATCCCTTTATCCTACAGTCCTACTGCTTGATGCATCTTCTCTGCTGACCTCAGCAGGCTCCACCCTCCACCCTCAACCCGGGGTCTACAGGACTTCAAGGTTCAGACTGGTATAGTAGTATTGTAAAACTAGTATCACTATAATAATACTACTGCAATACTGTAATAGAAATAGTCATACCAATTCTAGTACTTCTACTGAACAGTTTCAGGCCTGGCTCGCCCAGATGCAGGAACTCATGAGCTCGAAGTCCACAGTGCAATCCGGGATCACCACCTCCTGCTGCTCCGGTCCTTAGTGCAGGAGAGAATCAGACGTGCAGTTCAGTGATCCGGCTACTCTTCGGACAAGAGTCCTAAGCCTCTTGACCAGTAAACCTTAAGTACGTAACCTTACCTGTGACCAACTAGAGGGTTATAACCCTTAAAGCGGTAGGTTTATGGATCCCATGGTATAACTTACAGCTTCCGGAGACTCATTACGGTTTCCTTAGATAGGTCCTTGGAAAGGTAGGCTTTTGAGGGTCCGATGTCTACCTTACAGCTTCCAATCGAGAATCCTGGAGTCTGGAAGCTCCCCAGGTGCTACGACCAGGAGCAAGAGCGCATGGCACCTGCCCTCAGACGATTGCGGTTTGGGGTCTTAGGGTTGGTGGGGAGGGTTCGGGGAGCTCATAGGCAATGGGCTTCGGAGTAGGGCTGGGAGGATTTGACCTGCAGGATTTGGGGTTTGGGGGTGTAGTGTCGAAGAGGGGAGTGCTTGAAGCTGTGTGGTGTTCGATTCCCGAGCCTGCGGTTTGGTTGGGATTTGTTGCAGGGTTCGGGGGCCAAGGAGTTCCGAATCATGACCGAGCCCTTATGATAAGGACAACGCAATCAGCAGCGCTGAGTACAACCACAGACACACAAGCGCAATACTGCGAACCATGCAAAAATAATCTAGCAATAATGACGATGAGGCCATGATGATGATGATGTTGTTGTTGTTGATGTTTTATATGTGGAGACTGTGTGTGCCGAGCGCGCCCGAAGACGAAAAATAAGATTTCTGAGCAGAGGGTGATGCCGTTACACCTGTACCATTCATGTTAAACCTTGCGCCCTGAGCTGTAGAACAGCAGCCCTGAAGCCTAGACTCTGTATCAGGCTTCACCAAATATTAAAGGAACTCAAGCGCAAGAGCTTCGAATCCCTCGCCATTGGTGCACCGTCCAAGGTCTGCACGTTCCTGAAAGAGCGCGCGAGAATCTGCAGTGGTCCCAGTCTGTGGTGTCGGAGAACGGGATGAATTTAGGATAGTAGTCGTCTGGTATGAACTCTGAAGTGTTTCAGAGTATGTAAGACTACATAGGAATGTTGTATCAGTTCAACAGCAAACGACGTTGGTACGACGACATATGCTTGAAGCGCCAGTATCTTGCCAAGATGTGTAAGATCTTGTGCAGCCATCAGAAACTGCTGTGCTGGAACCTGAGAGATGCAGCGTAGAGCATCGCAGCGTGCTACCAAGCTACCCCCTAAACCATAGACCCCAACTTCAGAACCCTAACAAACCCTAAACATCCTCAAACCGTAACTTCGATTTCCTACACCCTATAAACCCTCACAAACCCTAATGATCCACAAGACCAGGACGTCTTGTGTGCCGGAGCCTCCTCCAGTTGAGGGGTGCGAGAAAAGCTCCAAGCCCTGTGACATCCGGAGAGAATAGCCGTACTATAGGGGCCGAAATAATTACCAACACTTTCGTGGGGGTTCCTTATTATAACTATAGCATAATGAGGGACTACCTTCAGGGACGAGATTTTGGGGTTTAGGGGTTAAGCTGTAGCCACAAGAAAGCTACCTTTTCCACGGGTCCTGACTATGTTTTGAGTTAATCTCGCTCCTTAAAAAGGTTGGAGGTGTTGTAGGATCCAGGTACTAATTGCGAGAGCTGATGCACTGTGCAAGCCATAGACTTTAGGAGCTGCACCCTGAACTGCTTGAAATCGTGTAGTCATGGGGTGTCTGACTGCTACGCACCTTATTGCCGTGACCAAACCAACCCTAAACCCTACACCCTCATTTGAATGACCTCCAGTAGGAACGAATTGTAAGGCTGCAATTCTAGTATCATGCAGTGCACCTGAAACCTGCTCCAAGCGCAAGAATCTTGCATTGCTCGCCATGGTCAAGGGCATCTCTTATCCATTATAGTCTTACACCCCAGACTCTGTGCCCAAAGTAAGCCCAAAACCCTACAATCCTACATCCTCTACCCAAAAGTGGGCCCAAAATCCTCAAGGGGTGAGATCCCAAACCTTAAATCCGAAGCCCAATATCCTATACCCTAAGCCTTCAGCCCAACATCCGAAAGGGCTGAGATCCCAAGGCAGTGGCTACTTCCTGCGCCCGAAGATGAAAGCCACGGGCTTCAGCTTCCTCTCCCAGGCATCCTCCGACCCCCTTGAAAAGAAAGGCTTTAACCCTAAACTCCTTAAGCTTACCTGTGGCCAAAAACGCTACTCTTTATGGAGCCTTTTGTAGAAACCCTTACCAGGAGCGCTAAAAGGGGAGGTTTTTTCTGCAGGTAAAATTTGAAGCGGCGAAGCTCGCGAGCCTAAATCCTGACGGCAGGAGATACGGAAGCTCACGTGGTGGCGCTGGATCCTGCTTTTGGCATCTTGTCAGGTTACAGAAAGAGATCAACCAAGGCTCTCCTGAAAACAGCACTCTAAGGGTACTAGTAGGGAGTACTTTGAGGCCAAAGTATATACTATTTGGGGTACATGGACCCTTAGGCGCATAGCCCAAAAGCATAACATTATGCTGTGACATGTTTGAGGTCCTACGATTCAATTAGGATTGTAGTTCTTTTGTTTGTATGCTTTGCAGGACGTGGCTTGGCGTGGTTGAGTGTTCGGGTGTTGTACCTGGACCCCCAAAGTATATAGAATATTTGCCCTTTATAGGTTTTGGGCCTCTTTGTTACTTACTTTCGGGGGTTTAGGTAGGGCTCTAGGGTTAAAGTTTAGTGCATTGCGGCCATTGTGCCCAACCGTCAGCCCGTAACCCTGCAGCTCATGTAATCCCTGAAGCAACTAGCATTCAAGTGTCACAGCCTCCGCTTTCTTGGGTTCTTTGTGCGATATATTCTTAAACCAGGCAGTTTTTCGGAGAGGCCAGGCAATCTTGACAGAGGATCCGACATTCTACATGCTAGCCCCGAAGCCTAAGCCGGAAACCCTAAACCCTAAGACCTTAAATCCAAAACCCTCAAGCAGACACCTGAACCCACAGCTGCAGACGTGCGCCATGAGCCGAGGTAGTTGTCGTGGTTTTTTACGGCGTGACTCTCTTCCTTATCTCCGAGGCTTTGACGTTTTGGGCTGAAAGGTGTAGAGTTTAGGTTGTGTGGTTTAGGGGTTTAGGGTTCAGTTATTCAGCTTACAGAATTGAATAAAGTCAGCATTGTATCTCCTGTTTTGAGCAACGCTATCAGATCCAAGTTATAACTTTGGTAATGGAGACTTTAGGTAGGGCCTAGGCTGTCGGGTTTAAAGTAGATGCCGGAAAGTTGGAACATCATGATCCTCATGCCCTTAAAGTATGCGGAATCCTAGCACTGATCCTCCTAAGATCATTGATGTCCAGCTTTCACCCTCAAACCCCTAAGCCCTAAACCCTAAACTGCACACCCTAAACCCTGAACCCCTAAACTGTAAACCCCTAAACCCTATGTAAAGTGTATGGATTAGAGTTTTAAGGTTTGGGAAGGCTCAGGGTGCTCGGCCCGAGGGCTTTTGACTTCAGATTTCCCGTGTCACATCTCGCTGTTTTAGAGTTTAGGGTTTAGGGTTTAGGGTTTAGGGTTTTCATGCTGTCGGCGGGCTTTGGGGGACTTGGGAGGTGTAGAGTTTGACTACCTGAGCTCCTAAAATCAAGCTGTGTTTTCGAGTTGGGGGGGGTGATTCTGAGCTCCGGGTCCTGATTTAGGGTACAGGGTTTGGGATTGACTCTTCGGAAAGGGATTGTTGGGCGTAAGTGGCTCTACAGTGTTTCGTGAGGCATGGGCATATAGTGCTTTATAGGGTTCTAGGGTTCGGCAGTGGGAGGCCTGGAGAGTTCAGGATTTAGGCTGCGTGAGCTGGCTTCATTTTCGCATGGGTAGAACCCGGGTTGAAAGTTGTCCCCACGTCTCATGCCCTTGTGGCATCTGCCACGAACCCTAAAGGTCAGAAAGACCCAATAACTAGGTATTGGGGTTTATTTCAGCCCATAGAGGAAACTACCAGCCCCAAAGCCCAAAGTCGAGAAGCACAGTTTTGCTGAGCAGGCAGACATCGTCACAGCCTGGTTTGGCGAGAGCTGGCTGCAGCTAGGGGTACAGGCTTCGGTCAAGCATACTGACCCACGATTTCTTTATCTACAGATGTCCGACATAGGGTCACAAGGGTTCTAAAGGTGAGTCCCCTGGCGTTCTGGAGGGGACCGCTGCAAGAGTCTTGAACAGCTCTCTAGGCGAGGATGGCGATTGTACGGAAGTCTGATAGGTTACCAAACCTATTCCGTAGGGCTTCTTCTGATATCTTTACTATAGTAATATACCCATCGCCCTCATCTAAGTACCCTATAGAGTATACCCTTCGATTGATGTGCATTCCGAGCTCGAAATGCCCGAAGCCTTGCAACGCGCGGGGCTTGACGTCTTTTTGAGGCAAATGATGTCTCGCATGTATTGGTTCCTGCGTTTAGGATCATTTAGGGTTTCGGGTGCAGGGTTTGCTGCGACGCAAATGGATGACTCAGAGGATGTGTCCACCATCAACCCAGAGCCATCGTCCTTGGCTGCAGCCTTTGAGACAAAACCTCGAGCAAGGAAGGCCCTAGCCGGAGGCTTGGTCTTCACACCACCTGATCCTTACCTTTGGTTAGTAGGGAGTGGAAAAACGTTATTACAATTGTGCCCCATTCCTCCATTCCCTACTAACCAGAGGTAAGGCTCAGGTGCGACCTCGTGACTCGCCAGATGACCCGAGGAGCAGCGAGATTTGGCTCCCTTGACTGATGCAGCTTGCCCAGCGACCACCTGGTCCAGTTTCCCCGGCAGCTTCGTCTTCAAGCTCGACTGCTGCTCTGGAGACTGCAATGGAGCCAGAGTTGGCGATCCCTCTGGAAGACTTTGAGGGGCCAGCTTTGCACTTGTTCGGTTTAGGGTTTAGGTGCCTCCGGAGGCTGGACACATGCTGGCTTTGACGTACCAGCTTGCTCTCTTGCATGTCCCTGCGAACACCCTATAAAATCATGCAATGACGCCCGTTGAAAGACCTATCTGCCAAGGCCCTAAACCGTAGAGACTTGGGCTCATTTCTTGCAACGGTTGGCTCGGGACTGAGGCTTTCGGATTTCAAGCTTTGGGACACATAGGCTTCTAGCGTTTCAAGGTATCCTGAAATGCTAAACTCTGAACCCCGAAACCCTAAATCCTATCTGCGCAAGCCGAGGCTGTATATCCATCCCTGTCGGCAGTGGCCTGAGCCGGAGGGAAGGCAAAGATTCAGATTAATTACCCAAAACGTCATCAATGCCTATACCGATACCCTTCTGTTAGAGTTATCCATGAACTTTATAAGCCCTTGAACCGTAGGCTGCAGTTTCGAGATCCGGGTTTCAGGGACGTCTCAAGGCTTTGAGATTTCCGTAGGGGGGGGGCATATAGAACCCTACTATAGATCCCTGATAGACCCCTTTTGAGGAACCCTTTAAAGAACCCCTGTGGGTCCTAAACTGTAAGCCCTTAGACCTGAAGGGGGGGGGACGGTGGGGGCGGTTTGGGTTGACGACTCGGGCTTCGTACTAGACATGCTCATAAATGGTTTCCTGGGATCCCAAACAGTTTGTTTTGGGTTTTCCTCATACTTTAAGGTGTCATAATAAGCGGAAAAATCGGCTTTGCCCTGGAATTATGAGGTCTTTGCAGGGTTTGACGCTACTGGTTGGGGTTTAGGGTACAATGGGCAATGGTCAATGGACGCACTGTCAGCATTGTGGGGCGTTTATCAGTGTCGGTTCCGGATTCCCGCAGCCATTGCATGGAGCCAAAACATAGCCTAAGGGCCCATGTGCCCAAATGGTATATACTTCGGGCCCAATGTACCTATATATGGAATACTTCAGTTAAGGCCAAAATATAGACGATAGCTAAATAAGTTCACTTTCAAGACCGCACAAGAATTCCTGAAGGCAGGCCCGACTCAGAACCATCCGATGCGTTTCTACTTATCCCTGACTGTGCCATGGGGTTCACACGTAAGGCCGCGTGAAAGCCTGGGTGGTTCGGGTTTGCTGCGGGCATAAATTTTGGGTTTCAGCCTGAACAACATGGGCGGTTGTTAAAATCATGGTCCTTTTTGGCGTCCCTATTATAATATGGCACCTAATATTTGTGGTACCCAAAAAGGGACCCTTTTTGACAACTACCCACATGGTCCTATCTCTGATTCCTCATGAACCCTGGGCCCTAAGCCCTCAACGTTGCAACTTCCTATCTCCCTGTCGCAGAACCCTGAATCCCATAAACTATCCCAAAACCTGAGGCTCAAAAATAGCCCAAAAGCTTTAGATAGTATGCTCTTTTGGGCCCAAAGGCCCTAAAATGTGAGCCCTTAGAGCCTTTTGGAAAACCTACCAAAGCTCCAGGAAAGCCCAACCCGAACTCTACAACGCCCTACAGGCCGCAAGACCCCAAAAGCCCAAGCCAAAACAAGCAAATAGGGGTATAGGGTTTAGGGCAAATTTTGGGTGCAAGTCCGTGCTTAAAAAGGGTCAATGTTGGGTAACATTTTACATCTTTATGGGTGCTTGAACTCGACAAGGAGTTGAAACCTAGAATTCCATTACCATCCGGACCATGAACCAGAAAGGTCCTTTGCGTGCAAAGCATCTTTCGGGATTGCGCCACGACGAACTGGAAGAAGAGCTACCTCTGGCTTTGCCGGGGCCCAAAAGGGTTTAGGGTTTAGGGTCTGGGGTTAAGTGCTTAGGGTGTGGGGATAATGGGAGTTTCCGAACATAGGGCACCCCAATACAGTACCGTAAATAGTAGGATCCTTATTGGAAGGACCCCAAAACAAGGTCTCGCTAATTTTCGCAAACTCCCGAAGGAGGTATAGGTTTAGGGTTAGGGTTTAGTGTTTTCGGTTCAGGACTTAGGAATTTACTGAATAAGGTCGAGGGCTTAGGGTCCAGCAGTGAGATTTAGGGTTCTGGATTTAAGGTTTCGTGGCCTTTCGACCTTTCTTCCGAGAGCCAGACCAGAAACACCAAAGCCGAGTAACAAACCCGTGGACCCCAAACCTGAACTTTCATGCTACGACCATAGAGGGTCATACCCGGTCATACCCTGCCAGTGTTTTAAACAGGGTACCCAGTTACCTAGTACAATGAGTTTAATGGTCCATTTGGATGTTTTATACAGAAAGATAGGTACTCTATATAAGAAAGGGCCAGGGTATGACCCTTTCGGAAGCCCTGAACCTACACTTGGGTGGTTGTCAAAATTATGGTCCCTTTTTTGGCCCTTAATATAATACGGCACCTATTATTTGTGGTACCCCAAAAGAGACCCTAATTTTGACAACCACCCACTTGTTCGTGACATCGCCCGGAGCAGGCCATGAAAAGTCGATCGACGAGGCACGCCGGCTGAAACTTCAATGTTTGCGGACTCGGGCTCCTGTAAGAGAGCTTCGAAAATAGAGGACCCTAGTATAGTACCCTAAATAATAGGATCCTTCTTATAAGGACCCCCCCAAAAAGGTACCCCTAATTTTCGGAAACATAATAAGGGTTCTGTCAAGACGTTCAAGAGTTCCTGTTCCGGAACTGCTTGAAAGGGTGCATTTAAGGCTTCTTCTTGGGGTCAAGGACACCAAACCCTTAGGGTCCAAGTACCTAAGAATCATAAACTCCCCCAAATTGTAACCTACATAGCTACTATCCGAAAGCCAAGTGCCTTGTTATTGGGTCCTTTGGACCCTTACTTGGAGGTCCATGGGTAGTTATCAGTGAAGTTATATCCCGTAATATGGGTTATGGGTATAGTTACCCTGCGTATAACCCTACTTATAACTACCCATGAACCTCCAAGTAGGGAACCCTAAACGCAGGCGTTGAGGTCATAGGTTTTGCCTACGGGGTTTGACTTGCGAGTCGAGTTTAGGGGCTTAGAGTCTATAAGATTTACTTAGTAGCTGAGTGGATACACTTTACACTTTTGGGGATAAAATTCCCCACTATAACACTGAAAGTGTGCACTTTCTGGGGGGGCTTGTGAACTCAGCAACTACGTTTACCAGGTTTAGGTTTAGGGTTTGGGGTCAACATATTGCATGTCCTACAAGTGTTCAATAAGTTCAATAATCTTAGACGGGCGGCAGCCAGTGATTGTGTGTATACAATATGACTGAACTCTATCCATCTATGAAACTCCCACGAGACCCCCCCCCCCCCCCCGCCCCCCTGCTCTTTGACGGAGCCCTTATGATCCTTCGTGGGTATTTCCAGTTTTTCATAGATGGTCGTTGAGGGGGTAGGGGAGTCTAGGTCTCTCTCTCCCTCTCTTTCTCTCCCTCTCTCTCTCGCTCTCTCTCGATGTACATATACATATACATATAAATACTCATATATTTGACATATTTGTATACACATACACGTACTCGTATATGTGTGCATATACATGTACAGATACAGGTGCAAGTCTAACTACATATACATGTACATGCACACATACACATGCAACTACATACAAGTACAAAGACGAACACAACCACGAATACATATGCATGCCTATGTACATGTGTATGTGTATATGTGTGTTTATTTGCTTGTTTATTCCATGTTTCTTTACACATGCATATCTGCTCATACACGCCTACACACACACACACACGTATGTGTATATATATATATATATATATACATAAGTTTCTTTATATATGTATATATATATACATATGTATATGTATATGTATATATGTGTGTGTATATATATATATATATGTATATGCATATTGCACTATACAGGCATAAGTACATGCATACGTGCATGCAGGCATGCATCCATAAGTTGCTTTTTACATTACGTCTAGTACATTACACTAAGTTTCAGTTTGGGTTGAGCTCGCTTCAGCACATTCAACACATCTCATTACGTTACGTTACATGAACACATACATGCATACATGCATACACACTTACATACTTACGCACACAAGACATACGGCATGTGCGAACTGTTACTGTTGCACAAGTACGATTAGGTTTGGTGTGCACGAAAGCCGCACATGCGTGTACTTTGCTGGGACTTGCCGAACTGTCAGTACAATGCTTTTCGGTTCAACCAGGATTTTTTTTTGTGGCATCCTTATCCTGCCGCGGCGTCGTTAGGATCCACGGGGACGCAGCCAACAAAGGCTAACCGCCCAAAGCCCCACGGTGGCAGCACATCTTGAGCGAGGGCAACACAGGCGGCAGCCGTAGAGCCTTAACAAGAAGCGTTGTCCCGTGCGATTATACCATGCATGTGCACACCATGGCATGCCCGAAACCACTTTTCACCTCCTCCGTCCATTCTTTGGATGGGCAATACGCAGTGTAGCTGGGATCTCGAAACATCGCACGTGTAGCCTCGACCTGTAGCCTCGACCGTACCGTGCTCATGAATACCGTCTGTCACAGCTTGCTTCGAGAATCAGTAAGTCTTGCTGTTGTTGCAAACAGGAACACAATTGTATGTTGGCGACGCCTCAGATGCCCTACGTTGGAGACTTTCCAACCTTCGTCGGCGCTTTGGGCAGGTCTTCGGTCAGGTCTCAAGTGTGACACTCTCCCTGAGCTGCATTGGTCCAAATCATGGCCACGCACCCGCCAACCTTAACTTAGTCCTGCTGCAGCCGACCACCATCTGCACACAAACACCAACTCGAGGCGGTCTAAGCAAACGGATGCAACAAAAGCTGGTGCTTTTGCAGCGGTCCCGCTCCGCATACGTCAAGTTCTCATCTGGTCGTTGTATGTGCACATCCTAGGTAGTGCGTTTGCCACGTTGATCTCTTTCCTCCCCGATTATGTCTGCAGGAAACCTTCTTGGCTCCAGAGCAGCGCGACGACGAGGACCAGTTTGCCAGCGATTGGTTTCATAAGCTTGTGCAGGATTTGCTGATGGATGTTACGTTCGGAGGATCGTTTGAAGAAGAGACTATACTACCCAATCTGAGTCAACATGGACACGGTGTGTACAGCTTTGCATACACTTACGAATGCGCTGCGTGCTCAGCAGTGCAGTGTGTTGTGTCCAACGGAGTGCGAGGTCTGCGAAATAGCTTTTGCACTAAAGGTTAATCTTTGTTTGTAGCAGGGAGCAAGCGGATGTAAGTAGATGGAGGGAGGACCACACCTGCTTAAAGTTTCTAGGTAGTGGTTGTTTTGAGTTCAATAACCATAGCCTCCATAGTAGCTCCTTTTTGGGATTACCCTCTAGGATTCTGAATATGAGCCACATCATACCACAAGGAACGACTATGGAGCCTGCAGGTGCGGGCTTGGCGGCACGGGCATCAAACATGGTGGCCGCCTCACTAGCACCCTGCCAACACGTGGCTTCAGTTCCATGCGACCCATCGCAAGTTTGGGTATTTCCGTGTTCGTGCAGTTGTGAGAACCGCGGTAGACCGTGCAAGCCAGGATGTCTCTGACACCCCCAATGTTTAAAGCTGTTTGAAACTCACCTGCAATTCCCGAGACCACCACCACGTCTGAACGTCAAACAGTCGCTGGCAATTGTTGGCAGGATCATTCTGGCAGGCTGACACAAGTCAAAAAGCCACTTGACTCTGCAGCGCGAGGTTAATTTCTAGGACTCTAGGCTTCAGGATTCTGTGGTCGGAAGTTCTGAGAACAGAGCTGCATCGGTTAAGTCGGTTCAACAGTCGACAGCCCAAGGCTCTTTTCGTTGAGGTTTTGCATGGGGGCTCTGATTTTTTGTTGTATTTCAGTACGAAAGCAGGTTTCTCCAGGGATTTCGGCTGCAAGTTCCGAGAACTTCCTATGTCAAGCCGGCGTAGGCTCAGAGGCCGATACGGGTTTTGTTTGAGTTGTCCGAAACAGCATGAATGAACAATCTTTCTACTTGTATCTATATCTATGTCAGTGTTTGCCATTAAACCTCCATCTACAACTATGACTATATCTATGCCTATATGTCCATATCTATATGTAGGTTTATGTCCATGTTTACATGGTTCCTTTATCTATCGATCCATCTATCTATCTGTCGACCTGACTGTTTAACTATCTATCTACCTATCTGTCTTCCTACCTGCGTACGTACTTAGGTATCTATCTACTGATCTATGCATCTATCTGTGCATCTACCTATCTGTCTATCGACCTACCTATCTATCTATCTAACTATCTATCTATCTACAGGTCTTGAATCCTGCATAAGATGCACGTCCTGTTTCCCCTCTGATAATTCAGTCAGTTTCGAGCATTGAACCGACCCCATCTAGACCCTTTAGTGACTTTAGTGCAGCCCGACTACTCTGGATGAGTAGTTGTTCGTTTGTTGTGTTTTGTTGGAAAGGCGGAGGGTCCTGGTGAATCCTAAATCCTTAGCACAATCCTTGGCACCCCTAAACTACATCATGCACATCTCTTTACATTTCTTTTCTCATGGTTCTTCGATGTAACTACTGACAGTTATTATTTGCTTGAACAATAAGGCTCTTTCTTAAATCTTCACCCTCCGTTTGAGTGCATATGCACACCTCGAGTCGTCTCCAAGGTTCATCCGTGAGCGGCCGGGCCCCCACAGCCGGAGTGCATGTTTCGTTTTTTGTTTTTTGAGGGGGGGGGAGGGTGGGTGGGGGGGGTTAGGGTTTAAAGGTTCGTGTTCGGGGCTTAGACTACGTAGGGTTTAGGGTTCCGGCTCAAGGTGCAGGCCTGGGGCTTAGGGACGAGGGTTTGGGCATTGGGTTTAGGCTCGGGTTTATCATAGCCGTAGGAGCAGGGCTCAAAGACTTCTTGCATCCAGAGTATTTAGAACTTGCGACTTGAAGGTTGCGTATGAAGGCTTCTTCCAGGCTTCGGAATGCCTTGCGCAGTTCGGCCTGCTCCCCGCATAGTTTCCTGCTTCAAGCTTCAAGTCTGCACTCTGACATCCTCTTCGGCCAACACTTGTCCAGCTTGGACAGAACACTCTCATGCGAAAGCCCAGACAATTCCAGTGCCTGCATGGCTCCCGTCTCGATGCTGTGCAGCCCCCGCACACGAAAAATCCTGGTTCAAACTATCTTTAGCCTGAGTTGCAAATTAAACACATCACTCTCATCGCCCACAAAGAACTGCGCAGCTCAACATGGCTCCCGGAACCACCAGCTTTTCGCCGTGCCGGTTCCGAGGATGAAAGCCACCATGCAGAAGGTGCAGGCAGCCCTTCGCTGGTTTGTGGATTGGGGTTTACAGTAGAAGCCCAAAAGTTGGAAACCCAATAGCCTCAATCCTGAAGAGTCATGTATAGGGCGCAAAAAAATTCCAGCATGCCTTCCTTATTACGGTTTCCAACTTTTTGGGTTTTACTGTAGGATATGAGGTATGTAGGCTGCGAATTTCCTGCCTGCATAGGACTGGGTGTTTCGTGTTGTTTACTGTAGGGCGAACCAAAAGTGTTGGCCTAAAAGATCTGCATTTTGATTCTAAGGTCCAAGGGCTTATCGATTGTTAAGCATGGTGAGTGAATGGTCTACATGGCTTTCTAAAGGCAGCGCGATGTTCATGAACAGGCACGTGCTCGATATCGGAGATCCAGAAACCGGAAACCCCAGCGTACAAGAGTAAGGGCTTATATAGGTGTTGGGGTTCAGGTTCCGGGGTATAATGCAGAGGCCTTAATAAATACCTATACTTTTTTTGGGGGGTTCCTTTTCTATAATTGTACTCCTGGCAAACTTCCAGTCGTGAGAACCCAAGAAATTTGCATACCCTGCCTAGAGGCTCATACTCTACTTACTCTCTATATAACAGATCCTAACTAAATACCTAACTAGATACCCTACTTACTTTCTATATACCAGATCCTAACTAAATACCCTACTTACTTTCTATATTGCAGATCCTAACTAGAGAACTAGGTCCCTGGAGAAAGGGGGTAGGGTATGAGTCGGTATGAGCCTGTACTGTAGGGAAAGCTCTGAACCCTAACCCTAAAGTGTCAGAAGGTGAGAATCGGCTGTAGATTCAATGTAGATTGCTGAAGCACCCAAGTTTGAATCGCTGAACCGCCGCCACCCTGCCGTGCGTGCCAGTACCTGCAAATGTCCGTGAACGGGGTGAAGAAAGAGATGGTGTGCCGGCATGATTGGTTACAGAGCACACCTGTTTCGGTGACTTAGAACCTACGTACGGCTGCGATAAGGGTACTGTTCTTGTGGGCTTGTGGCTTTGGTGAGCTTGAGGGATCGGGATTCTTGGAGCTGCGTCTGGTCGTTTCAACTTTATATATGTTCTAGTCCCCAAGCGCAAGCCAAGACAACTCGACACATCCTTTCACAGGCATTGTGCGGAAGGGAAGTCGAGTACATAACTTGATTTTGGTTTGCCGTTTACGATACACGGAGTTGTACGTGAATGCAGAGCTTTCTACCAGTGACCAGTGCCCTTGCATGCCGGAAGCTCCACAACCCAGTTCCTCCACATGCATTTCAAGAGAGGACGCTTCAGATCTGCGTCAGCAGCAGCCTCTCAAGAAGGAAACCCGGGGCCTGCAACCTATCTATACCCGTCTCTCGTCGTAATTAGCTACTTCTCGGAGTCACCTTAGACTGAAATATGACTTTGAGCTTGGTCCAAGTATTCAACCTATACGTAGCCATACACTAGTCAGCTCCAGCTATCTAGCCTAAATCCAAATACCTGGTGATTAGGTACTTGGCACATCCATGGGACCCTGCACCCTGATCCCATGGCAGGATTGTCAAAAAGAGCTGCTGCAGCGGATCAGCACGCAGGTGCGGCAGAGTTGCACCTAATTATATCCCGAAGCCGTGTAGACGGTGATGCAAGGTGATGCTTGAGGCTTAGGCTTAGACTCTTCTAACCCTAAGGCTCAATATGTACCAATAAGAGCCTCATATAATATGGTCTTTAGGCCCAAAAGCCTTGAAATGTGACTCCTCAGAGCCTCAGGGCAAGAGAAGCTCTTAGGCACCGTTTGCTTAAAAAACAACGAAGCAAGCTAAGCCCCTCGGGCTCACATTACCTGTCGTGGTGAACTAAATCAAGCCAAGGGTAGAAGGAGGGACCCTTAATAAGGACCCTAGGTATATACCCTTAATACAGCCATTATATACCCATTATATAGCCCATTATAGGGTACGAGTCCCTATTAAGGGTCCCTCCTTTTCCCCTTTGAATCAAGGACTCTTCCCAAACCGAGCCCTACAGAGCTCCTTATCGTAATGAGACTGTCGTTCTACCTACAAGAACCCAAGGTCCCACCATTACCTTAACCAAAACCCTTCAAGACCTAAGTACCCGACAGACCCTATTATGATTATCAATTTACCAAGGTTCCGATATTACGTTAGGGCTCAGGGTTTCGGGGTGTAAAATGGGGATTTCCGAAAACAGGGGACCCTAATATAGTACCCCAAATAGTAGGATCCTTATTATCAGGACCCCTAAATAAGGTACCCCTATTTTCGGAAACTCCCAAATCGCCGCCCTTGGGGCTGAAGCGTGATGGTTGTTTTAAACTCGGGCTCCCCCCGCGAGGTTCTTTTAGTTTGGGGGCTTCGGGGTTAGGGGTTTTATGGGTTGGGGGTTGAGGGGTTGGGGGTTTGGGGGTTGCGTTGTTTAGGGCTTTAGGGGTATATGTTAGGGGTTTAGAGGTTTCGGGGTTTAGGGGTTGCGGTTTAGGGCTTTAGGCTTTATAAGGCTTCCTTCAGACCTACCGTTATGCCGCAGTCCAGGGGGGTTCGGAGTATGTGGTGTGTTTCGAGGTTTTCGGGCACCTCTTTGAATGGGAGGGCTGATGACGGGGAAGACTGGGCTTGGGGTTTATAGGGTTCCTTGGGGTTTAGGGGGTTTGGGGTTCAGGGTTTAAGGTTTAGGGTATAGGGTTTGTTTATCGGGTTCCTATGAGGGTTCCCAGGAGAGTTCCTCCTATCAGGGTTCTTATATTAAGGGTGCCTCGGGTTCTTGGGATTAAGATCACCTCCCCAGCTGTGTCTCTTGGCAGGGCTTTGGAGATGTTTTGTAACTTCAGATGTCCCCTTATTCTGTTTCAGAGCTTTGCAGGGCCAACCTTTACCCTAAGGGTCCATGTACCCATATAGTCATATAGCGTATACTTTGGCTGTAACATAGTCCCTTTACAGGCACTGTGGGGCCAAAGTATCTGCTATATGGGTACATGGGCCTTGAAACCCTAAACCGCCTGAACCCTAAAGGGTTCGGGGGGGTTGGGGGTTCGGGGTTCAGGGTTTAGGGTTCAGGTTTAGGGTCAGGGGTTCAGGATTTAGGGGATTAGGCGCCCTGAGCCGAGGGTACGAATCCGCCCAAATACTTAATCTACCTTCATCTTTGATCCCCAACCCCTAAACCCTAAACCTCTAGACCCTAAACCCTAATCCGCTAAACCATAAACCCCTAAACCCTTAAACCCTAAACCCTAAACCCCTGATCCCAAACAGGTCCGACAGCCGAGGCTCCCAAACTTCAAGCTCTAGAGACCGCAAATCCTGAACCGCAGCTGGCAAGGTGGGTTGTTTACCGCCCCCTGCTGAAGACATACCCATCCCGATCTTCCCGAAGGCCGCGTCTTTCGGTTTTTTTGTTTTAATTCCATTGCAATATGACTCCCTGTGTATGTTGTTTTAAAGATACAACTTTATATTCTGGTTCCAAGGACGCTTAAGTCTCATCGTGGTGTCGTCCAGGGGGCTTTGGAGTTCCTGTCTTCAGAGGTTGAGGAGCTTTGGATTTAATATAGAGGCCTGAGGAATTGCCAACATTGGGTTAATTGGGCTCTTCAGGGTCCCTTGTTGAAGTTCTATTCTAGTATACCCACAACTCAATTGCATGTTGGTTTATTATAACCCTACACCATGAACCCCACACCAGGGCTAATCCTTGTAACTTCCTAAAGGGATGGCCAGGCTGGCTGATTTTATGCGATTGGATACGACTTCGGGGATGATACATACAATCTCTACTAGTCCGTACACATCTACAATAGGTTCAGGCCCCTCATTATGACAAAAAAGCATTCATGCACCGCGTTCCTTCAAGAGCTTTTCGACAGCGAAGGCCAGAAACGCAAGCCTAGGCACCAGCTGCGGATTGGCTCAACTTTTTATGATTCCGAGGATTCTGCAGGATTCTATTAAGGGCTCTTACAATAAGGCTTGAAGGTTTGAAGTTGGGGCTCCAGGTTTCCGGATTTGGGGTTTTTGAGGGTTTAGGGAGCGCAGCTCGAGTTTTCGATTCCAAGCCCTTAGCACGGTTCTCCATTCCTCAATCCCTTTAGGGCTTCTAGAGCCCCTTTAACAGCCCTGAAAGAAGCCGTAGCAGCCCTTTCTAAACCCCTACACACCCCAAACCGATGGAAGGACAAGAACGGCAAGCACAGCCGCCTTCCCGGTCGGGGAGCCTTGTTCATTCGGGTTTAGGGGTCGGGATTGGGGGTTCAGGATTTCGGTCGGGGTTGTGGGATTGGGCTTTCTTTATGCGTAGCTTGTTTTGGTCAATGGATAAAGGGGACTTCTGTTAGCTGCACATCTAGGTTTGCCGGTGTTACATTCATGCTTTTGGTGTTCCTGGCAGCCAGCCTAGACCCTATAGCTAACCCTCAACCCTAAACCCTGTAGCTATGGGTCCTCGTAGCCACACTCGTCACACCTTGCGTCTTTTGGGGCTTGGTGCTTGGGGGATTGGGGGAGGGGGGGGTATGGGAGTTGATGAATCAAGGCAAGGTGCGCAGAGATCAAGATGCAGACTTTGGGCATTGAGGGGTGTGATTTGTTTAGTTTTCGAATTTTGAAGGGTTGGTTCCGGGGGTTGTGGGGTCGCGGGCTGTAGGGTTCTGGATGAACTCTTAAGTGTCGGTTACAAATTTGCATTCCGTTCCCCAGCAGCCGCCTACGATTCAGAGCTCTGCAGTCAGGGTTCATTCTCTTCCTGGACCCTAAGGAACCTACCTTTTTTGGGCCCTCTAATATGATTTCTTTATATGGGAGTTTCCGAAAATCGGGGAACCCTAATAATATAGTACCCTAAATAGTAGGATCCTTATTACAAGGACCCCAAAATAAGGTACCCCGATTTTCGGAAACTCCCATATAAGCCCCTAAAAATGTAGGTTCTTTGGGGTGAAGGTTCGGGTTATGAACCTGTGGCTTCGGATCGGGTGCCAAGACCCGGAGCTGAGCCCGTGGTAAACTAAGCACTACTTGGAGGTTCATGGGTAGTTATAAGGGTTCCCTTTGAAGGGATCCATAGGGATTCTATAAGGGTATAGGATTTAGGGCCTACTTCGAGGTTCATGGGTAGTTATAAGTGGGCTTATAAGAGTCCCTGAATAGGAGTTATAACTATAATTACCTTACTTCTAACCCTACTTATAACTTATAACTACCCATGAAGCTCCAAGTAGGCTGTTGCATAACGCATACACGTCCTGAGTCTTTCTGTCCACTGCCTCAGACTTAAGCAACCCTTTCTGGATGGAACCGTTGCAACAACTGCCCAGCAAGCTCAAAAACTCTCGCAGCTTGCCGTTGTGCCCAGGCAGTCCCCGAGAGTACAATGCAGGCCGTCAGATTGTTCGGCAGTCCTTCGTGTTTGGGTAGTTAGGAGCGCAGACAAACACGTAAGCGTCACAAGCACAGAAGCATAATTCAGGATGGCATATTGGGAGTTGTCTAGAATCCCACTGATATAGTGGATTTAGCATCGTTCTGTTTACGTGGTCTTTCGCAGGCTAGTTGTAGCCCCTCAGAGTCGGATCTGCTGAATCTGTGTACCCAAAAGCCTAATGTGCCCTACCTTAGACCCGGAAAGCCCCAGAATGTCTTCTTCTGCTGGCCTGTCGTGATCGTCCCTGCTCCGTCTTGGCTCAAATCCTGAGGATCAAGTTAGAGTTTGTTCGAAGACTTGGGTGCGTATGTGAATACTAATTACTGCGGGTATATCCTCGGAACCTTAGGGACGCGCTTCGGGAAGTTTCTTGTCCGGCACAGCCTGGCTGCTTTGATCCGTGCAACTCGCCGCAACCCAACACTGTTCACGGGAGCGTCCGCAGTAGTAGCAGCAGCAAGGAGAACTGGAACATAGGGTCAGTATGTACAGTCACACCAGTATTGATAGTTCCAACAGTATTCCAGTCTTCATACTGCTAACACTAGCCATAGTTGTCGGCTGTACGAAGAGACAGATGATGCGAAATGCGGAGAGACTACTGCTAATCCTCAAGCTCAACAAGACCAAACTGGGTACTCTTTATAGATGTTAGACTGCACAGACACAATTTGTCTCTGTTCAACGACGGCCTAGGCAACCGTCCCTGACGCCTAGTTAAAGCTTTTGGCCTCAGGTACATGCATACAATTCCAACGGTGCACGTATGTACATGACGGAAGCTGTGGCCCTAAAGATACAGGAGCTGGAACCCAAACCTAAACTCGCAGGGAGATCGTGGCATCTGTTCCCAGGGAGCCCAAGACAATTTCAAGCAGGCGATGTACTCCAAACCATGCGTTGGATCACTCCATAAAACCCTAAACCCGATAGCCTATACCCCAAACTCTTGAGTTGAGAAGTAGCGTCTTCCCTGGCTGAAGGTCACCGGGCTGCCCTGTCCGAGAAAAAGCCAACTTCGTAACCACACACTGCCGTAAGCTGAAGCCGTCGGCTCAAAGCCAAAGCCTGTCGTAAACCCTAGCTGAAAAGGAAACAGCTTACGTTTTCAAGCATCTACATGAGCCAATCATAATCTATAACCCCGAGAAGCTAGGTTATTCATGGCTCAGGTAAACCATGAACTTCCAACTCCCTTCTTAAGCCGTGGACGCACCTGGTCCCGCACCAGCCCCAAATCCGCGAAGCCTTACTTCAGAAGCCCACTAAAACCCTAAACCCTAAGCCCCAAACCCAGTAAGCCTTGCTTCAGAAGTCCTCTAAAGTCCAAAACCCTAAACCCTCCCAAACCCGCCAAGCCTTACTTCAGAAGCCCTACACACCTGTCGAAACCCGAAATCCCAGACTTCCTAGACCCAAGACTTACTTTAGAAGGCCCACACCCAAGGCTGGAGATTGCCAAATGTGTGTGTGTGTGTGTAAAAATATGTACATAGGCATATATACATATGCATATACATGCACGCATGCATGCATGCATCATACATATATATATATATATATATACATACATACATACATGAGCAGAACAAGCAGCTTTCGGTCTACGTGAACAACGGGTGTGAAATGTTGTGAAGGGAAACATGCATATGCGAACTGACACCATTCCTGAGCTAGTCCCTGGGCCAAAAAGGTGTCCCCCATGAAACCCTGAGCCATACCTGACACCCTAAACCCCTGCCCCTCAACCCTGAACCACAACCCTACACCCTGTCTCCGAATTTCGGATCCGACGATGCCATGCGCACGATGATGATAGCAGAGTCGTCGTCCCGTGACGTCCGCCCCTTGCGGGATGGTGCGCCGCAGGTGGAAGGGTTTTTAAGTTTAGGGTTTAGGGCTTATGGATTAGAGTTGGATTACTACAGGGTTTAGTGTTTAGGGCTTAGGGTTTAAAGCAAATCCCAGAAAGTTGAAACATGGTTCTAGGACGAGAAGTGCTGGGTTTCCCTGTGCTTTACCTTAAGGACACGAGGATAATCCTTTTCCAAGCTGCTGGCTATACTTTAGAGTATAGTAAGAAGAAACATCTGCATAATCGCCAGCTTCTGAACACGAGTTGTCAATAACCCGGTTTTTGAGCAGGCTTCGCTACTCGCTTGATGGGGTGTCAGCCAGGTGCGATTGATTGATATGGCAGTGTAATAGGCTTCCCGCCTTAGGTTGCAGGGCTTGTGGCCTAGGTTTTCATAATGTTTTATGACCGAGATGCTTTCCGGTCTCCAACTCAATAAATGTACGGTTCCAAGCCCAACTCTTGCGAATTTGTGCCCGAAGAAGCATACTTTGGACGTAGACGATGCCCCCTCAAGTAGCATCATGTCAAGTATGTACTATGCGAATGTCTGTGTCCTTTGAGGAGGAGCATCCGAACATGAACATTGGACGTGTCTTCTGAAGCCACGGGACCGTCTGGGTTAAGATCAGATACATTCGAAGCCCAAGCCAACGGAAAGTTGGACTTCAGCGCTTGTCCACTTCGGTTTATAAATGGCCCCAAATTGGAGTTTCCGAAAACGAGGGGTACCTTATTATGGCGTCCTTATGATAAGGACTTAGACTCCGGAGCATTTTTGTTCATGGGACCCAGGGGCGTACGTCTTCAAGGGCATCGCGCAAAACCTGTCAGTGAGCGTAGTATATGGGAGTTTTCGAAAATTAGGGGTACCTCATAAGTTGGGGTCCTTACAATAAGGATCCTATTGTCTAGGGTACTGTATTAGGGTCCCCCTTTGGGGTCCTTACAATAAGGATCCTACTATCCTATAGGGTACTGTATTAGGGTCCCCTCTTCTCGGAAAGTCCCATACGATAGTGGACTCAGAGAGTCGGCTTTTCTCAACATGAAGATCCCTGCCCGCCTAAACCCTGAACCCTAGCACCCTTTTAAGGACTTATATAAGGAAAAATATATTAAGAGAAGCCCTAGAAAGGTAGGTTCTTTAGGGTCCATGTAAGCCCTAAATCAAGAATTTCCGAAGCCCTGCAGCCCCAAACCCCAAACCCTAAACCCCAATCCCTATTAAACCCTAAACCCAAAGCCTAAACCCTAAGCCTTAAGCTTATAAACCCTAAACCCCTAAACCCCAATCCCTAAACCCCAAAGCCTAAGCCTTAAGCTTATAAACCCTAAACCCCTAAACCCCAAGCCCTGCAGCCCTGGGATATGGGAGTTTCCAAAGTTAGGGGGTACCTTATTTTTGGGGTCTTCATAATAAGGATCCTACTATCTAGCGTGCTATATTAGGGGTCCCCTATTTTCGGAAACTCCCAGATCATAATTAGGATCCTACTATTTAGCGTGCTAGATTTGGGTTCCCTAGTTTCGGAAACTCCCATATAGATCCCGCAAGCCCCGAGACAGGTTCGTCCGCTGCCGCCATCAGCGCGCTTCGTCAAGCAGCCCCTTCGGATGCAGTTCTTTAGGGTTCAGGGGAATAGAGGTTTAGGGGTTTTTGGGGTTTGGGGGTTTAGGGGTTTAGGGGATTAGGGGTTTTGGGGTTTAGGGGTTTAGGGTTTGGGGGTTTAGGGCTTTCGGGCTTTAGTGGTTTAGGGGTTTAGGGGCTTGGGGTTACTAGAACAAGGGTTACGTTTTGGGGTTTTGGCTTAGGGCTTACAGGGCTAGTCTCATGACGGTGACGATCGCATTGCTATGGCTACGGTCTAGGGTTTAAGACGGCATAAGACTTCGGTTAAAATGTGGTTAAAAGGTGCTTAGTGCTTTTGTAAGGTTCAAGATAGACGTGCGTCGGGCTTTTGTCGGTTTAGGCTTTGCAGCTTACTTATTTAGCAATTATTTCAGCTTTGATCTCAGGAAAAGCAAATACAAACACACTACTGGCCCTGGAGCTTTTTGGTTTGGGGGCTGAGCCTCTCTGTTTCTACGGCTTCAAGCTACTCTCCCAAATCGTAACCTGCAGATGAGCTGACCGACCCTAGGTACCGGATTATTGTGTCCTTTGGACCCTCAGGGTGCCTACACCCTTGAAGCAAACGGCAGGTTTCCTAGGAATGACATGATGATTCCGGCATTTATTTATAGTAGGTATGCAACCTTTAGTGCTCTTCGGGGCAGTATGATCCCTATATTATGAGCCCCGAAGGTTAACTGTTCAGCTGTAGTTTTCCTAGGAAACTGGAGAAGTACGATCGTGATTTTGCCATAAGCCGTTTGTCTTATTTGTGCTTAGGGGCTTAGGATTGCACGCATTCTCGGTGTGATATAGGGGTCGGAATAATTGCCAAGATTATTCTGTAGGTTTCCTTATTATAGGTATCCTATAATGTACCCGCAACCCTTTTCTGTTCTAGTCCAGTTTGTTGGTTTCGTTCTGTCTTCGTAAGATAGCGGCAGCTGGCCTGGCTAGCTGCCGCAAGCCCTGAACTTACTAGTAGGGACCAACTGCACATGTACGAAAACTATTGAAACCTACCCCGAAGTAGTGCTAGCTAGCGCGGCTATTATTATGATTTTGAAACTGTAGTACTTGTAGAAGTACACTCTTAAAACAGTGTCTGAGATTCTATAAACCCCACTTCGTCACGAAAGCGCCTCCTTGACGGCAACCGGCAGATCCGAGGCACTTCTTTCGCTTCTTCATCGTGTGTGTTCTTCTAGGCCGGAGGGCTCACTTGGTGTGATGCGAGTTTGGGTGGTATACTTTCAAGTCGAGTATTGGGTTGAGAGTCTGTACATGGTTCAGGGTTCAAGTCTTCTAGATTTACGTCAAACAGGGCCACTGCAACACAGCTGTACCCGGCTATGCTGTGTTGAGGCTGGTTCAAAGAGAGTTGTACATGTACCCGTCCATCATGGCACGCGTACGGGCTTTAATGCTGTTTTCCAAGGATCTCACCTACACACTCTTGGGACTGTTAGGGGTCAATCGTGAGCTCTTGCCCTCAGGGTCCTTCTACTCAAATAGCATACACTTTGGGCCCAATGTACCTATATAGGGAGTACTTTAAGGCCAATGTATATACTACTTGGGCACATGGACCCTTAGGCTTGAAGCTTTTGCCATGGGCCTCAGGCCCCGTACTGTTTCTGGCACTGGACCTCGCAGTGGCGCCGCCGAAGTGCCATTGCTGGCAGTTTTTCCGGGGACCTCAAAAGCTGGGATGACAACGTAGGAACTATAGTCTCCTTAGGAATTATTTTGCTATTTTTGTTCATAAAAAACCCAAGAGAATATTATAGACATCATTTTTATTCTGGTTCTAAGGGGGGAGAATGGAGGATTCCTTATTATGCGGACTTTTGTTAGCAACGACACCACCTATTTGTATCCCATTCTGGAGGCCCTTTGAGTTTGAAGATGAGCAAGACAGGCCTTCAGGACTTGAGGCCGTAAGCCCTAAGCACTCTTTGGAGCTTCTTGCCCTAAGGGTCCATGTGCCCAACTAGTATATACATACATTGGCTTTAAAGTACTCCCTATATTACAGGTACATTGGGCCCAAAGTGCATACTAGTTGAGTACATGAACCCTTACCGTAAGGGTTCAAGTACCTCATAATCATGAACTCCCCAAAATAGTAACCTACGTAACTAGTATCCGAATTCCAAGTACCTTATGATTAGGTGCTTTGGACCCTTAGGGTTAGGGTTATTCTATTTGAGTACATGGACCCTTAAACCTTAAACCTTATCGAACCCTTATAAGATCCTTACAGAACCCTTATGGTACCCTTAAAGCAACCCATTAAAGGAACCTATCTGAGTACATGCACCCGTAGTGTTATTGATTAGAAGGGGCCCCCAGCCTGTAATAGTGGTATGATAGGAATATAATAGGTCCCATAATAATCCTTATAGTCACTATTACAGGGTGGGGGCAGCTTCTAAGTTATTGATTTGCTTTGGGGGAGCTCAGGAGCCCTCCAGAGTGGAAGCGGTGGCTGGAGAAGCTAAAGTGGCCTGTCTTGATAATTCGGGAACCTTTAAAGGGATAGACAAGGGATCTCTAAGGGTTCTAAAAGGGTACTATTAGGGTTTAGGGGCTAGGGGTCTAGGGGTTTAGGGGTTTAAATGTAGGAACCTGATTAAGAAAGCTTTGGGCCTAAGGGTTCCTTTAAAGGGGTCTATAAGGGTAACTATAAGGGATCTATAAGGGGACTAGAATAATGTAGGAACCTGATTAAGAAACCTTGGGCCTTTATTAGGGCTCCTTGTTTGAATCGTACTATTTTGGGAGTATAGGTCCAGGGCTTCTTACTCAGGTTCCTACATGATGCGGCTCTTTAGATTGGTCTTAGATGAACGGGGTGTTGCAGCTTGTTAAAGTGGCGTGATGCACTGAGGCTCACGTCTTTCAACGTTTTCTCCCTTGGCGTACAACACGGTGCATCAAGCCTCCCTACATCCTAGGTGGCAAGTATGAGTGTATTCGGTCAGATGCCGGGATCCGACAAGGCTTAATGTGTATACCACGCCATAGAAGCCTGACTGTTTTCGAGGTATGCCTCCATACCTGTGGTGTCCGTCTGCTTCACCTGGTGGCACGTCTGGCTGGGCATTCAGATGTGTTCCTCAGCTGCTAAAAGCACCGAATCTGGGCATTCACCCCCAATTTGGCCCCCAATGCCAACTTGACACCATATACTCTGATGCTTGTTCCTATTTCATGAACATGTCTGTGTTTACGTGCGTATTTGCTTGTTCTATGTGTTTTAATGTCATTGAACAATTCAGTAAACTACCTATGCTACATACGAAGAATACAAATGCGTAAGGCACAGCAAAGCATTTCATACAGAGAAAGCCTATGGTAGTAGAGTAATTATAGGTAACATTGAAGTATTGTGTGGTACTCGAATCGCTTTATAATCCCAATGTACTCCCAAAGGTTAACCTTTGGTTCTCCACTATGCTCGATCAGTAGCAAAACGCAGGTTTCTACTTCCCCAAATCATGATAGTAATTCCTATCATAGAGACCCAACACTCTACTACATAGGTATACACTTTGGACCCTGTCAGAGAAACCCCCTACATTCTACTAGGATTCTACGACATAGGTATGTACTTTGGACCC
This sequence comes from Symbiodinium sp. CCMP2592, assembly GCA_905221615.1. Lineage (NCBI taxonomy): Eukaryota > Dinophyceae > Suessiales > Symbiodiniaceae > Symbiodinium > Symbiodinium sp. CCMP2592. Next base: position 1,405,573 of record CAJNDT010003779.1, read on the forward strand.
TTCCCAGACAGCCCAATACCCCTGAATTAAAGAATATGGCCTAAATCATAAAATTAAGCCCCTATAATGATGATTCAAGGCTCCGTAATTAAGGGGTATTGGGCTCTCTGGGTTTGAGAAAGCCCAGGTTGGTATCCCATCGAGTTCTGGGGACGTCCCCCATGCCTCGGATGGCAGGGCATCGTGCCCCGAAGGGCGCGGATCATGGCCGAGAGGTCCGCTTAAGGGACTCTGCTGGAGGGTTTAATTAGGGTCTCAGGTTACAGTTATTCGGAATTGTCATCATTGCGGTTTAGGGTTTAATCAGGGTTTCAGGTTTATGTTAATACTAATTATAGCCATACCGGTTTAGGGTTTTTCGGATTCAACTGAAATTAGATAATGTAAGCATAGCAGTGTAGGGTTGAGATTTATGGGTTTATTCCGGGGAGGTGACGTTGGTGTCGTTTGTCTGCCAGCCTGGGGTCTTTCATGCTGTATCCTGGTTATTGTAAGGGCCCCAAAATCATGTGCGCCAAATTTTCTGAAAATCCCCCTTGCTTTTTGAGGGGCCCAGGTCTGGCTGTGGGAGATCTCTGAGGTTGTAGCAGGTTCATGGGTAGCTTTTAGTGGAGTGATCCTGTTGATAGTATAAATCCTGCATTACCCATAATAAGGGTTATACCATAATTCCCAAGGTTAGGGAGCTTAAGGTAATGCAGAATTTATATCACCAACCGTAAGTCCCCTACTATGGGTTGTAAGTAGTTACCTCACATATGACCCTACTCAAAAGCTACCCCTGAACCTCACCACGCCGAACCTCCAAGTAGTTTGGTCCTTGCTGGCGCCTTCGCCCGACAGATCATGCGACCTCATGATTGGCAACTTAGTCACCGTCGAGGAGCTCGTCGACCGTGCCATGCCAGCAGCACGTTGCGGCCTTCGCGTTGATGCAGTTCGAACAACAAGAATGAACCGAATGTATATAGGAAATTGGGAGTTAAGTACTGCTCTAGATACACCCCCCCCCCCCAGTGATATCTACCATGAGGCGCACAGCAGAGGTTTAGGGTGGAAGTTTTTCTGGTCCAGGTTGAAGTTTGAGCCCAGCAGAAGCTTTCGCATTATGGATAATTTCCCATGGCTATCAGAGGAGCCGTGTCAATCCTTTAGTGTTCCGCGTAGATGCGAGAACATGTGTAGTCAGCCAGCAGGGGAAACCAGCCTTGGCCGCATGTGCGTAGATGGGTATACAGTATCGAACCCTAAGGCTCCATGTACCCTTATAGTAGATACGTAGGCCTTAAAGTACCTATGTAGGGACTACTTTGGGGCTATAAGGGTACATGGACCCTTAGGGGAAATGAAAATGATGACTGGAGTGGGATCTCTGACGCTGACCAGACCCAACTTGATGCACTCCCTGCTCACTGCTAACCCCTGCAGAATCGTAGGCAGTAGAACTTGAGCGCTTTGCCGTATATCCTCATGAAAGACCGCATGACAACCACAAGTGGCCCTTAACCCTGGACTTCACACCCTTCGAAACTAAAACCCGAAGCCCTAAATCCCCACCCGATACTCAAGCCGAAACCTTACGACCTAACTTATAGTTTTGAGGTCTATAGGGCTACTATGCTTGCCCTGAGCCATACATCCTGGTAAACAATCAGAAATGGCAAACCTTGATCCTTACCCCGAAACCCTGAAGAACTCTAAACACCAGCCCCGAAACCCTAGGCCCGGCGAGCCTCAACAACAACCCTAAACTCAAAGGGCAAAAAGAGGCACCCTTAATCTGGACTCCCCTACCCTATAATGGGCTATATAATTGGTATATAATCGCTATATTAAGGATATATACCTAGGGGTCCTTATTAAGCCTCCCTTTTACCCTTGGATAAACCATAGGCCCTCAACCAAAACCTCAAGCCAGCAACCCAGGGATCCACCCCGAAGACTTCTTTGGACAGCTTGGTCCGGCTCTAGGCCTGGCCTTTAGGAGCATCCAAGCCAGAACGTGAAGTCTGCTCATCTAGGATGCCCAGTAGTACCCTTATTCCCTTTTTGTAGTCCTAGGTTCCTTATAAAGTTACCCAATGCCAAAAAGAGAGGCCTTTTTATTCTTAGGTTACTGGGTATCCTAGTCATAGGCGGCCACAAGGGGTTTTAGCCTATGGGGGTTTAGTAGGGATTAGGGTTCCCATAATAGGGCTCATATTAAGGAGTCCCTACCCCAAGAATCTTAAACCCCTCTTTTGGCCTCCTAAAGTCTTCCAGGGTTTAGGACTTTTGCTTTAGGGGTCGGGTTCGAGATGTCGGAAACCATAGAGGAATTATGGGGGTATCTGGGTATTCCGGGGTCTTGTTGGGCGTTTACATGTTTATTTTGTTTGGGCTTTGGTTTGTGGGGTTTCCATAGGGTGTCAAGGGTTTTAAGGGCTTTTGCACATCAGGTTTGATTTTGTTAAATGTTAGGGCTTTGTGGAGTTGTAGGGTCAAGAGTCTGGGTCTACCTAAAGTGTCCATTGAAGTTCCTTGATTGAGTGAGCCAATCGTATGGTTGGGAATCGGAACCTATAATGCAAAACGCAATATCCACAATACATTGAGCTACAAGGGAGACTACAACCCCAACCCCCCTAATAGCCTAAACCCTAAACCCCCAAACCCTAAGCCCTAAACCCTAAACCCCAACACTGCATCCCACAAACGACCAAAGACCGCTGACAACCCGAAAATCGCACGCCCTCAAGCTCCCATCGCCACACTTCGTGTCCCACACCTCGAATTCTGATGAATTCTGTCCAGTGGCGGCTACGTGTAGAGATAGGTACTTCGGTAACAGCAGTGGAGAGTTGGGGTGGTGATTAGCAAGATGCCGGAGGGACCAGATGCCAGACGTAGGCAAAGCCACAGACTGTCACATTCCGGAGCTTCTTCTGGACTTTTGCATTGGCCTTGCATGCTCGGCCGGCAGGGACGTGCAGCACAGCGGTGCTGAAGCGTCTGGCAGAGAAGCACTGCCCACAGGCTTGGTACCGGGGTTTAGGATTGGCTTGCGTGATGTCTACTGCTTGGGTATTAGATGAGACCTCGGGGTATTCCGGTTTCGGTTTAGGCTCTGCACAAGCATGAAGACTAGGTAACGTGAAACCGCAAGCTCAAGACAGTAGTGCAATAGCTATCTGTACTACTCCAGCATGCCTTTTGCACAAACGCTGCAGGACATGCGCTTGGGCCGCAGTGTCAAACACGGAACACCCGTAGGCCCTCAAGGCACCAAACATCCCTAAACCCTAACTCCTACAAGCGCGATCCCTGCGCGCAAAACCCTAAAACCCTTACTAAACCCTAAAACCCCCTAAACTCCCAAACCCTAAAAACCTATATAAACCTACAAAACCCTGACCCCGAACCCTGAACCCTAAACCTGAAAAAAAAACTCAAAGCCCTGCACCCTCTAAATCCTGACCCCGAGCCCTGAACGTTTGTTCCTTCAGGTCTGGGCGCAGCTCCCGGACTCAGTCAGACAGGATCCGCTTCTGAAATGATTTTGTCCAAGGTACCTGCGTTTTTTGGGATGTCTAGGGTTCAAAGGGTTCCGGGTTGGGGGATTCAGGCTTCAGGGTTGAGGGTTTAGGGTTGACCTATAGTCTCCATTGTAGTTCGTTTTGTTGGTTAGCCAGTTTATGGTTAGGATCCTATAGTATTGCGTCGGTTAGACCAAGAAGGAACTACAATGGAGACTGTAGGCAGGGTTCGCCCTGTTGACAAGTGCCTTGCTTGCTGTGTTTGCCGAAGGCTTGCCGGCCGCTTTGTCACTTCTTCTCGCAGTCCATGTGAGAGTTTCCGAAAATAGGGGACCCCTATATAGCACCCTAAATAGTAGGATCCTTGTTATGAGGACCCCCTAATAAGGTACCCCTACTGCCCGAAGCCCTCTAAGCATCGGTGTGGCAATTTTTTAGTCGCAGGACTTCTTGCTGGATGGATGACTATATTCTCGAAATCTGGGTGTACAGTACTACTTCCCCAACCCGGAAGCCCCAAGCACATAGCCACATTGGGAGGAGCTGAACGCAAAGGTTATGGAACAGAGTGTGTGGCTTGGCTGCCCAAAGAAGTTGCTCGCTGCTTGCGGGCGGTTTCGGATGAGAATATCGGGGCCTAAATAAAAAATACCAATGCTATTTCGGGGTTACTTATTAGAATGATATAGTATAATGGCCCCAAAACACTATTCTGATTATTATTATTATTGTCCTTATTCAGGCCCCTCAATTATGCGGGAGTCAAGGCTTCGGTTCGTGGCTTGAACTGAAACTCGATGTGCGAGGATGTTTATGTTCCGCGCTATAGCTGAACCCAACTAGCTACCTACTTTTGCGAGAGCCATCCAGTTTTGTGTACTGGGGGCCTAAGCAATTTCTAATACTATGTTGGGGGTTCTTCTTTCTAGTTATAGTCTACTATACCCCCCCAAGACAGTATTCGAGTTAGTAAAGCCCCTAGAGTATAGGCCTCTGTCGTAGTCTTGCACTCGCACTAACTCCACGAAGAAGCTCGTGAGCTTGACCCTCGCTCGCTTTGATGGTAAACGATGCCTCAAAGCGCGGGACCACCGGGATCGAAAGCAGACAGTAGGTTCATGAAACATCCATGAGTCAATCAAACACCCAAATCTAGAAAAGAGCCCAGGAGGAATCAACATAGCAACACAATCTGAAACTCCACCCCCAAACCCTATTCATCGAATCCCCCACAACCTCCAAACCCTCAAGAGCTAGACCCCTGAAACATCTAGCCCTAAACGCAAAACCCCTGAACCCCTAAAGTCTTAACCCTAAACCCCACTAAACCCGAAGCTCCCTAAACCCTTAAACCCCAAAGGTTCTACAAATCCCTTAAACCCTAAACCCCATGAAGCTCGAGCCCCGGGCTTGCCCAAGCCTAGTCCTATCAGGCTTATGTTCCGGCCGGTGATTGAAGACCTAAAGCAGAACGTGCAGCTCGTCTTCTAGATTCGTGAATCGCACCCTTTTGCCCGTATTTTTATCTTAGGGTCCCTTTTATGAAAACCGAGCAATAGGAAAAATGGTACCCCAGTTATAAGGGGACTACTCAGGAACCTCGTCTTGGTGTCAGGGAACGGCACGTTAGCTAAGGCAAGTTTTGCAGAGCTTCCACTTCGTTTGGTTATCCACACGTCCTCAGCGGCGGTTGAACACGTTGCTACTATATAGTACGCGTTTCCAGCCTTCAATGCTTCCAGCCTGAACATCACGACTCTACCGAATAGGTAGCAACAGTCTTGACCTCTGTTCTCTCAAGCCTCACGTGTCAGAGTACTTTAGGGGCCTTAATATTTACATCGGTTTTTTTGGGGGGGTAGTCTACTCGATGCTATTTTGGGAGATAGCACTATTGACTATTGGCTGTTGCGGCCTCTAACTGTTCTTGTTGCATCGCCTGTACGTCGATCCCCAGACTGTTTTGTTCGAAAAGAAGTAGGGGTCACAGGATTAACAGGTTTCTTGAGTGCTCCTGGGACGCTTTCCTATTCGGATAGTCGAATTGCCATTTTCTCCTGCTTTACGTGTGTCAGGGAGCCTCACATGTGGTGTGTCTTGGGCTGTGGGTTTCGTTTGAGACCCTGAGGACGAAGATCTTCGATATCAAGCCGCTTTCCTGCACGGAGAAGAGCTCTTGAGTGTTGCAGAGAGACATCCGAATTCCGAATCCGACGAGCCCATACCATCTCAACACCTCATAGCCTTTAAAGCTTGGACTGAATCCCTGAAGCCTGGCATTGCCTGGGGTTGTCAATCAAGGACCCTAAACCCGAAACTCTAAAACCTGAGAAGGCATGGGGTGCAAAGAAAGCAGGGTTTGTGTGTTTTCTATGCTGGTCTGCGAGGCAGATGGCCGTCGAAGCCCTTATCGAAGACAAGGCGCTTCTTGTCTCCATGTTCCAGGACTGGGTTGAGGGCTTACCTACCGTTTCAGGCGTCCTGTTTCTCTATGTGAGTCCGCATAATGGCAAGCTTTTGGGGGCTAAGCCTACCGCCTCCTTTTGTTTACAACCTCTTTTGGTCTCGGGCAGGACATCTCGCAGAAGGAGTTCACCTTTGTGCTTCCGGGCTGACCTTCATCCATACCGGAAGCACCCGGAACCTACACATCCAACGACATCATAACTACAATGCCTCTGACGGGAAGTACAGCACACCCAGACTTGAGTTTCGGGATGCAGGCATTTGATGGAGGTAGCGCTCGAGTAGCATGGGTTTGAACCTTAGACATGGCCGACAAAACTTGAGAAATCTTCCGCCGGATAAGCGTATCGATCCAGCTCGAAGCTTTCTTACTCTTCCCAGGCTGCGCGTTGCAGCTGTGATGGGCTTCATTCTTGGTCTTGTGCAGATGGGCGTGTGGAGTTTCCTGGCTACAGCTCAAGGCATGGAGCTACAAGTTCGTGCTTCGGGTTTCCGAAAATAGGGGACCCTGATGTAGTACCCTAAATAAATAGTAGGAACCTTATTACAAGGACCCCAAAATAAGGTACCCCTAATTTTCGGAAACCCTAAACCCTAAACCCTTTACAGAACCCTTATGGATCCCTTTAAGGAACCCTTATAAAGGATCCCTTTAAAGGTACCCCTAAGTTTCGGAAAATCCCATAATGTGTCATGGCTTTCCTAGATGTTGGATCCAAGGATAAAAGGAGGGACCCTTAATAAGGACCCCTAGGTATATACCCTTAATATAGCTGTTATATACCCATGATATAGCCCATTGTAGGATAGGGGTCCCCATTAAGGGTCCCTCATTTTCCGCTTTGATTGGAGACTGGAGTTCGAAGCGCCGTGCGGTGCCAAGTCATTCGATATTCCTCCTGTGGAGGAATATCGAATATCGAAGACGCTCACTGGCTGTCGGATGTGCTGGGACTCCAGGGCTCTACGATTTCGGAACGATTCAAGGTCGGGGCTTTTGGTGAAACCCAGGCCTTCGGTTTAGGGTTTAGGGACTTTAGGCTTAGGGTTTCCCGGCATCCCACCGGCATTCTGTACAGAGGCAAAACTGCATGCCTCTTTGTACGAAGATCAGCCAAGATCTCCCAAGAGGGTCGGGACATACTGGGGCGCAAACCGACAGTTCCACTTCTGGCCTTTGTGGATTTAATTCTGTACTCTCAGCATGTATGGGCTCCTCACGATGCATGGACTCTTTGTGTATATGTGTCTTCCAATATCAGTTGCGCTTCGTCGGTTGCCGTTCAGACTTCCTGCTACAAATCAGGTTCAAGGCATCTTCTACTAAACTTCACAACACCCTTGCAGTCAGAACGGCCCGAAGGGTACCTTCATTATCGAGCCACGCCAGGTGTCTGTTACCACAGAGCTATGCCACATACTATACATATATCCAAAACCATGGGAACCCACCAAGAATGCTAAATCCTGAACCGAAAGATCCGGTGTTCGCACTCTCGAGGATACATCCATGTTTGGTGGAGCCTCCCCGTCACTGGGCTCGTCATCGGCTACTTCACCAACTGGCTGGCCATCACGATGCTCCTAGGGCTGAGAATGCAGGTTGTTTGAAGGGCGGGTCTATCTAGCAATACTTCTGTTCTGTTCTGTCCTGTTGTTGGAACAGTCAGACGACGCACTCTTGTCTACCAATAGTTACCCTTTACAAAATACGCAAACTTTACAATCTTACAATCTACAGTAGGGTCTAGGCGGGTCAGTGCCAGGAATTATGGAGTTTTGGAAGCCTTATGTGCCCTACCCTAATCCCCAAGCACAAACCCCACGGTACTGAATGCCCTCATCCCGCCACCCGTCTCTGGCTTGTAGAATGTACGATCCAAATCGTGCAATCAGAATAGAAATACGGATACTTCAACATGGTGTAGGGTTTAGGGAAAATAAATTGCCAGACGAACGGCACCGAAAGCGGCGACCCCATACCACAAGCCTCCCCCGGAATTAATGCGGAAGCTTGCGTGAAAACAAACTAGCCAGACGAACAGCGCCCAGGATCTTCCGGCCAGTGCAGCCGCACATCGTCTGCTGCGGTTATGTGAACTGCCAGGGGGTGTTCCTCAAGCGGCAGCAGGAGGCGTCCCAGTCGTCGTTCTTATCAGCGGCAGGTCATGCTATACGACTAATATCAACCAAAGTTCGGTCGAAGCCTGCCTACCAATAGTACTCGGGACATGCTGCAGGCGTCGGGGATTCAGTCGGTACAGGGGGGGAGGGAGTTCAGGATGTTATAAACCCTGAGTGCCGAGCCAGAGCCCGAGACGAAGGTGTCCAGAGAGTTGGCCACAATGATATCAACGAAGCTGATCCACGCGGAGAGGAGCCTCTGTCGGCATTCTCGGGACACGAAGACGCAACAAACATGATGCAGATCTCGGTTACTGCCTCAGCAACTGTTGAATTACGTTTACAGTGTACAGTACAGACATGTAAGGCCCTTAGAAGGAGCCTTGTTGTAGGCCGTTACTGTACACCTGGCTGGTAGACCAAGCTGGAGTACAGAACAGCGATCCAGAATCTTGACTTCTGGGTTCGAGGGCCTGCAATGCAAGCCAGTAAAATTGGCATCTCACTGTTTCCATACCCCCAAGCCAAAGACCAAGCATCAAACACAAGAGAACATGAGACGTTCCTTTGTCTGCCAGCTGTCACGGCTATAGGGTTGAAACACTGTACCTCAAGTCCCGCATCGTCATGAGTTCATGATGCGCTTTGCATGACAATAGGGGCCTTACCACACTGTTTTGGGGGGTTCCTTACTATAAACATACTATAAAGGAGCCCAGAACCCAGAACCCTAGTGTAGAAATTTAGGCCCCTGTATTTAGCCCTCTTCCGAGGATTCTGTCCTACGTGGTGAAGTCGGAAGGCTCCAGAAGTTTTTGGATTTCTGATTTTTTCAGTATTTCGGGGTGGGCATCGGCCTGAATGGCCATTTTGGTGGGATAGGGAGGCTTCGTGACAAGTTGCTTTAAGTCCTACAACTTTAAAGTTGAAGTATACGGGTCACATTTAGGGCCTATAAGCATGCTTTGCTATTCGCCTGCGTTGTATGACAGAGAAGCTGGACTCTGGATGTGTGATCGTTGACACAACATGTCCTGTATGTTCAAACCCGACATAAATTGGGGTTTGCGGTTGACAACCACAGATGCCAACACTTGCGAAGTTTTGAAACCTTCCCTGAAGACGTCAGTTACTAGTTGCAGGGGACACAAGTAGACTGGAGCTCCGTAGAAGTGACACGCCTTCCAATTCGAAGTAAGATGCAGGTCAGCTCAGTTCAATTCAAGGCTGTTACTAGCTGTTTCATTAATTATCCCCTAAACCCTAAACCCTCACAATAATTACGAACGACAAAAACTTGCCTCCAGACTTGCGTGGTTGTGTGAAGCCTCACCTATATGCAGAATTCGTGCTTCAGGCTTTCAGCAGGTGCTCGACATCTACCAGACGCGTCACGGCAGCACTTTCCTTAGGAGCGCGAAAGGCCTTTGAAACCTGAGTTCCACCCGCAAACACAGAAGGATTGAATGGTGATACTTCCTGAGTCTGCTGCTGGTTCGTCACAGGAAGCTTGATCTGAAAGCCCTGGAATCCCAAAACCCTGCTCCACCCCTCCGCATCCTCAGCCCAAACCAAACCCCATATCCCGGACCCTTGACCCTAAACCCTAAACCTCCCAGGCACATGGACCACGCAGTGGACCAGGCCGGACCTTTCTTCGTTGCCTGTTTCTGCATAGTCCTAGACCCTCCTCCTACCCTGGACCAGCCCCTAGGGACGATGTCCTAGTCTAGGGTACAAGGAGGGTCCAGGGTTGTCCAGAAAAAGTCTTGAGATCCAGGGTCGAGGTAAACTGGAGCGATTGCGGCTGAAGAGAGGGCACAGAGGCTCGCTGTGCACAACCTTTCCAAGAGAACCCTACATCACCCCCTCAAACCCAAGCGCCCGCCGCACTCTAAACCCCCATGTCAACACCCTAATCCCGACGCTTTGGGTAGTTATAAGTAGGGTAGCTATACTTATAACTCATGTTAGGGGACTTAGAACCCTACTTATACCTACCCATGTAGGCCCTAAACCCTATACCCTTATAGAATCCCTGTAGATCCCTTTACAGGGACCCTTAACGGAACCCTTCGACCTACCCATGACCCTCCCAGTAAGCTCCGGGAGGTCCTGGGCCGCACCTCACGCGTGCTCCCCGCCTTCGTCGGCCGGGACGCCGTGCGCGGCATCAAGGAGCCCCAACCCAAAGGCTCAATGTACCCTTATAGTAGATACTTAAGCCCCAAAGTAGTCCCTATATAGGTACTTTAAGGCCTAAGTATCTACTATAAGGGTACATGGAGCCCCAACAAACAGACTCTAAACTCTAAGCCCTACACTGTACCCTACACTCCAAACGATGAACGCCAAGCCCTGAACGTCACGTCTGAACTTCCTGGAGCCCGGCTGGGTTTGGGAACAACCATGCCGACCTGTTGTTTTAGAATCTTCGGTACTGTGTTTCGCGTTTATGTCTAAACAGACGTTTGTACACTTCACAGCATTGTTGCTTTTTTTTGTGATACTGCGTCAATAGAGGGTGTGCGAGGGGTTATTGCTCAGGGTTCAGCTCCTTGCCTCGAGCCCGAGCCCGGAGGTTTCTAACAGTTTTATCTACAGATCGCTATCTTGTCGGATGGTTTATGGGTTTCTCACCTGCCGCATTTCATCAGCACTGAGGCCGAAATCCGATATCCCTTGCGTACTCGAGGCCCCCACTGGCCGAACAGCACCTCAGAATACTTCGGCTACCCGAAACCGCATAGCCCTTGAAGAATTACCCATACTAATTTGGGGGGTTCCTTATCAGAGTTATAGTATAGCGGGCCCAAGCATCCCATTCTAATTATTAAGGGCCCTGCATCTCTAAATCCCTTATAGTAACCCTTATTAGAACCCTTTGAAGGAACACTTTTCTATTTCTTAAGGCCCCTATCTTAGACACAAGACACCTGCCCTAAGGCTCAAAATAGCCCAAAAGCCTTATATATTATATAGTATGGTCTTTGGGCCCAAAGGCCCCTTAATGTGAGTCCTTAGAGTTAGAGCCTAAGGGCTGGTAAATGAAGCCCGAGGCACTAAGTCTTAAAGCCCCGAGCTCCTGGTGCCCAGGAGGAGGTGGCGCAGTTCACCCTTGAGGCGCTCAGCAGCATTTTGAGGTGTTAGGGTTTATAGGGTTTAGGGTTCCGCAAGTATAGACCCGGGGTTTAGGGTGTAGGGTTCAGGGTTCCGGAAGTCTCGACCCGGTAAGATTATTTCTTGTTTTGCGGTAAGAGCCTATGCCTTACTAGGTTTACCAGCAATGTGGACATTAATCAGCACCCTTCTGCTGCTTGTGTTTCTGGCTTCCCCTTCTCAACTCCAAGCAGTAGGAACAAGGGAGTCCTCAGTGCTCTAAGGGGCCACTGGGGAAACTGGTTGTAAGAGTCCAGTTCCTTTATGGGGGGCCATGTACCTTACCCTAAGGCTCAAAATAGCCCAAAAGCCTTCGATAGTACGCTCCCATTATGAACCCTACTAGGGAGTTTATATGGACCCAAAAGGTAGGGTTCGGTAGGTCTCTGTAGGCCACAGCAGGGCCGTCGGATGTGTAGTTCTGGCTTGCGATGACCAACCCCTCAGGGTCCATGTGCCGACATCAGGTTCCTTTAAGGGTTCCTTCAAGGGTACCATAAAAGTTCTACAAGGATTCTATAAGGGTTTAGGGCTCAAGGGTCCATGTACCCAAATAGTATATACTTAGGGCCCAAAGTACCAATATAGAGGGACTACTTTAAGGCCAAAGTATGTAATTTCTATTTGGGTACATGGACCCTTAAATCCCAGCCTTATAAAGCTCTTATAGGAACCCTTAAAGGGACCCTATTTGGGTGCATGGACCCTTAGGGCACTCCAGGAGCTGCCCGCGCACTCCAGCGACATCGCCCGCTACATGGACCGGACGTGTCTTGGCAGAGCCACGGTTTAGGGGTTTAAGGGTTTAGGGGTTTAGGGGTTTAGGGGTTTAGGGGTTTTGGGGTTTTGGGTTTAGGGTTTAGGGTTTAGGTAGCCAAAGAGCCCGGTACCTTTTTGAGGATGGACTCATCCTGAATGTCTTGGCGGAGGAGTAGAAAGAGAGCCCGATACCCCTTTATGTATAATTAAGGATGGAATCATCCTGAAATGTGACGAGAGAAACTGTTACAGAGGGATCTTGCTCATCATGGGATGACATGTGCGGTGCAGGCATTAGGGGACGCTACTACTTACTACACAGCGATGCGAAATGTTTGCACTCCCCTGACAAAAACGAACTACACACGTGCATGCACGAGCATACATTGACATACACATATAATGTAAGAGAAGATAATACATGTTCTACCCCTCCATGTCATTTTGCACTGCCTGAACCCTGCCCCAAAGCTAACGCTTCAACCCATGTAGTATTGCTTACAGCATCCAGTCTTAACTCTTTTCAAAACCCGCAAGAATGACCTGCAGCCTAAACCCTGAGCCAAAACAGGTTCGGCTTGGCTGAGCTGGTCGGAGAAAGGTTGGCGAACTTGTGACCTGCTCTGCAATTTTTGTCTTTCAACTGCTTGAGTCTGAGAAGTTATGATCTCAAGTGTTTAGGTTTCAGGGCTTAGGCCATGTTGCGTTGTTGTGCTTTAGGGTAGTCGGTTTTCGGGTTTTGTTGGGCTTGGCTTAGGGCTAGGGCTCCGGAGTTTAATGAGGTTCTCCCCAAGGAGCCCAAACAAGCTTGTTACATCAGGAGCATGACGAAGATTGCAGAGGGATCCTTCTACGGTTGAACCGTCATATTAAATTCGTTGTGCTCTCGAAGATTTGCGGGACCCACCTGGAGGTCGATGTTCTCACAGTGCACCGCATAATTATCGAAGATTTGTCTTTGGCGGGTTTTAGTTAGTTACTGTACCTATATCTTATAACCCTACTCTTAACCTTGCTCGGAACCCCAAACTCTAAAGCCTAAACCTATGTCAGACGTAAAAGTCAACTCAACTTTAAAAAAAAAACCTATGTACCTGCGTCCGAGCACATCCTGCTCAGTTTCCGAAGACAGTGCCAGGTCCTGTTGAAACCCTAAATCCTCATCCTTGTATAATTATAGGGGCGATACAACATGCTAAATGCCCAAATGCTCAAACCTTAAACCCTAATCCCTAAACCATGAAGGCCTCAGCCCATAAGATCTTTTGGACTCCCGCGTGCTACCTCAGCTGCTGATCAGACGCATCACTCGCCCAAGGGTGGGGCACGCCCAAGCTCTGCACACTTGTCGTAATGGCTGAGTGGATGCACTTTACACTTTTTGAGATAATGTCACCCACTAGAAAACTAATAGCGTACACTTTTTTTGGGGGGGGGGCTTATGAACTCAACAACTAAGTTGTGTGCTTGAGTTCAAGGGTTGGGGTCCGACATGGATCCCTGCATATATAGTTCTCCAGGATTCATCAAGCTGTTTTGTAGACAGACCTTTATACGTTTCACGAACACTCAGCTATACGAAAGGTTGTCAGAATTAGGATGCCTTTTTGGGCCCTTAATATATTACGGCACCGAAGATTTAGGGCACCCACAAGGGGACTCTAGTTTTGATTACTACCGATATGAAAGGTTGTCTTGGGCCCGCTGAGCGCAAGCCTTCCCACGAGGCCACCAGAGCAGTTCGAAGGCATGCTCAGGCCTGTTTTCAAGGCCGCCCCCTGGTGTTTGCCATATATACTTACGCTAGGGTTTAGGGTTGTTTGCCCTACTTGAGCTAAGTCTCCAAGTATGCAACCACTATCTGCTTTGGGTTCGGTATGATTTACATTACACTTCCAGGTTATTTGGAACCTTGCTGTTGAGGGTTGTGGTTTTGGGGGTTGCTATAGGGTCCGGGGCCTTAATGATTGGAATAGGGTTTTGGGGGTATATTAAACTATAACTAAAACTATAATAAGGAACCCCCCCAACACCCTATTCTGATAATAAAGGCCCCTACACCGTAGACCCCTATTTGGGATCTCTTGTAGAACCCTTCAGAGAACCGTCGCAGGAACCCCATTCTAACTGTATTCTTGGGTTTCGGGTCGTTGCCATCTATTCAGGGTTTACCTCATGCAACAGCTGAGCCGGTGTCACACACCATAGCACCGTCTAATCCAATCCAGTCTACCTACATACATACATATACATATACATATATACATATATATGCATATGCATATACACATATGTTTACTTAACCGTTTACTTGTATGATCTTGCATGCATGCATGCCTGCATGCATGTATGTATGTATGTATGTATGTGTGTGTATGTATATATATATATATACATATGTGCACATGTGTACATGTGTCGATATATATATATATATATACACATACATATATATACACACATACACTTATGTATATATATATATATATATATATATATGTATATATATGAACATACATAATTAAATATGTATACACATGCATATCTGTAGTACTGTAGGCGCAGGCGCACACACACACACAAACACACACGCACACACACAGAGACGGCAATGAACAGCGCTCACATGCCGATCACATGCATGCGTGTGTGTGTTGGAAGGATCTTCCGGTGTATTAATGTGCATACATGTATGCACAAATACTCATATGCATTTATATACACATGTGTACACATCATATGTAACTATATATTCACCAGGTGGTTCATGTATGCATGCATATGTGTGTATATGCATATACATATACATATACATATACATATACACATACACATACACATACATATACATATACATATACATATACATATACATATACACATACATATACATATACATACATGTATATATATATATATATATATACCATCATATATCCATTTCACATACAACCGAATAATCGAATATGTGTATAAATGAGAACATGTAGTCCTGTGTTGCCTGTGATACATGCAATACGCAATACGTGCTTTCAGTCCTTGCAATGTGTCGTGTGCCGCAAGGACTTTGATTTGTCGTCGACAGCGCACCAGGCTCAAGTTCCCAATAATTATTTATTCACCGACCTAAACCCCCACCGGGTCGTGTGGTGGTTTGAGGTTGAGTCGCCCTGCTCCGGCTTACGCATTTTATTTGTTGTGGGTTTATGATTTGTTTCTCAACCAGAGCAGAACGACGAGAGCAGAAAACCCAAACCCGGGGCTGCATGCCCTCGGCCATGAACTCGCTCCCTAAGCTCGAAACAATTATTAAGCCAGGAGCCCCCAACCCCGAGTTCAAAACTCAGCGGCCCAGATCAGAAACGAGCGAGCCTTGAGTGCGACCAAGATTGTAGCAGTGGTGGTGTTTTTGCAGTCGTCGTCGTCATGCTAGATTCTAGCAGCTAGAAGACATGCTAGTCGTTTGTTTGGGTTTTGCTGCTGCTTCTGCTTTTATTCACTAGAAGCAGCAGGTGCCATAGTAGCACAAGGCACAAGGCTAGAGACAAGGAGTTGATTTTAGATAGAACTTTGCTAGTGGAGAGGAGGATGACGAGTACCCGCAGTTGTTCGGACGGCAGAGTAAAGCAAATGTAGAGACGATTGCGGCCAAGCAGGCTGTCAAAGCACAGCAGCCAAACCAGCGACCAGGATAACAAGGCGTTCGGATGTATTTTCATGCAAGAGTGAATGCTATGCATTCAAAGTCGCGTCTATGACAAGACAGCCAGGTACTGTTAAGCTCCGCCTACTATTAGACCCATGACTTCTGACGGCCAGCTGAGATCGTAGATGTAAGCTCTTTTCAGAGGACTAGAACGGCTCCTTTGGTCACTAGAGCGTGAGTACTCATGATGCCTCAAGTGCCAAGCTGCGACTTGGGGAGCAAGGGCAGCGATTGAGCAACTTTGCACCGGGGCGAAAATGGCTCGAGGTGTGAGTTCCAGGGGCGGCCAAAATGCTTTGCACGCTTTCCGTATGCATGTATCACATGAGACGTTATTGTGCTGATGATTCCATCATACCGCCATGCGAGTTCAGTTCGTGGTAAAGTGGGCTTTGCAGCATTCAAAGCCCAAGCTCGGATGAACAATACAGGAACCTAAATAATTGCCTATACTATTTTGGGGGGTCCTTACTATCATAGTACAATGGGTCCCAAAACCCTATTCTAATTATTAAGGCCCCTATACTACACACGAGACCCTTTAAACTTCGTAGGAGCGGCTAGATTTCCATCGCGAAGTAGCTTGCAGAGCGTGTTGTTGGTGTGTCCACGGGTGCCTGTGAAAGGGTTTACAGTGTGTGCGATATGACATGAAAGGATTGAAGCCTCGGCTCTGTAAAATCGTCAAAACCGTTACGCTAGGTTGATGATCGTGGGAGCAATTCAGTGGTGTTTAAGGGTTTAGGCTATAGGGTTTACGGTTTAGGGCTTTGCGGTTTTGATTCTAGAGCTGGCTTTGAGCTTGCTGTTGTGACGTTTTAGTAGGTTAGTAGGTAAGGGAGCAACTCAGCGGTGGTGAATGGTAAGGCAAACTTGGAGTCGGAGTTTGCTCTTCTATAGTTTGAGACGTATGGCTCCTTATGTCTCACTTAAACCGTTGGCAAGCTTAAGCTTGAAGCCAGCATTCAGACCTTACAGGCCACGAAAGCATTGCAGAAAGCTGCCTGTTAGGCTTCAAGCAGGGGATGTTCAACCGTCAGCTCCGAGCCGCTAAACCCTAAACACCGACCAGGAAGATGAGTGGATGGTCCTGCTTTTAGGAGGCGACGCAACGGGCTTCGGGCTTCGCGTGTTGTATGTGCATGGGTTTTGGTTGGCGATTGTTCACCCGTAACCGAAGCCCCAAGCCCAAGCCCTAAGTCTGCTGCTGGGCTACCTGTTCAGTGCGCAGTGGTGGCCCGTGGCTTCGGGTTGGGGGGTATTTGAAAGAACCCTTCCCTGTACGATGTCTGTTATGTTTTTTGTTTGATTTTTGGTTCGCATGAACGCCATTGGTGAATGCTTTCAAAGCTCAGAAATATGATATGTACAACTTCCGCACAATTCAACAAACTGCTCCTTGCTTCGTGGCTCTGGCCTTCTAATGATTAATGCTGACTCTTCGAGTTGTGGATTTAAAGGGTCCGGCCTCGGGGTTTCGATCTAGTGTGTTTAGCTTTGGTTCGGGATTGGATTTCGGATTCGCGCGGCTGCCTGCCAGCCAAAGTGCGAGAAGGGCGATCTGTTTCAAAAGTAAAAGAAAGCGTTGAATAGCAACTGTGAGCTGTTGCAAGTATCCGGGCATCCAGTCAAAACGGGAGCGAGTTACGGATTCTGCCAAGTATTCGTTTAGCTTATAGGGCTCTTATTGGCTCATGAGGCTTTTACTGTTTCGCATTTAGGCAGTTTAGAGTATCAGGGCACTAAAGCCATGGCCGCAGCAAGAAGGCTGAGCTGGACAGCACGAAGCCCAAAATTTCACAATCCAACAAGGTCCTCATGTCCAGCAGCTTTCTGAGCCTCTCGAAGCTTTAATTAGTCGCCTGGAATCTTGCAGGTGTCCTGGGCATCCTCGTGGGCTTGGTCCAGGCGTGATGGTCTACGTATAGAACGGTTTGGGGGAGATCAGGAATCGATATTGCAAGGCAAGATGATGTTGGTCGCGTGCTGCGACTTTAGCGTTGAGGGTGTAGGATTTAGGGTTTAGGGAGTGAAAGTAAATTGCGGGAGTAGCTACGACACTCTCTCTCTCTCACTCTCTCTCACTCTCTCTCTCACTCTCTCTCACTCTCACTCACTCTCTCCCTCTCTCTTGTTTAAGGATCCTCCTCTGATCAGTGGTGTGCATGAAAGGGTTGACAGGATCCTCGCTGTCTCTACCTGGGACCCAGAGCAGACCCTTGTTGCCTTTTTGGGGTTTGGGTTCCCCTGCCCAGAGAGCCCAATACCCTTAATTCGGGAATATACCTTAAATCATTAGCTGCTGCATGTTATCCTTTAGGCTATCTTCCTGAATTAAGGGTCTCTGGGTGTAAACCCCTGTGCACCAAAAGGGTACACATTTTATTCCTAGACTACTCCAAGCTACCTGCTACCTACCAAAGCCTCAGCCAAAAGAATCCCCTTGTTGAGCCTGTTTCACATCCGACTCGAATCAAGGCTCAATCCGGCTCGTTCCTGCGTGCGCGCTCTTTTCTAGCAGATTGGGCCAGATGTGCTCTGTACGAGTTACCTTCATCTACATCTTGGGCATCGTGGGAAGTATCGCCCTCATTGTGGGGTGCGTTCTCTTGCCGCTGGGACTGGTGCAGCAGGCAGAGGCATCCTCGGCGGATCCTTCAACGGAGTTTGCCAGTGTGGGCACTTGCGAGATCACGCACGCGCTTCACCGGTCAGAATACCGACAGGAAGGCGGGGGGTCCAAGCAGCACCAGGGGAGTGTATGCTGGGATATCTACATCTACAAGTTTGAGCACCAAGGGCAGGTCTACCAGTCCAAGGAAGAATGGGTTCGTCGTGGTGGCGAACGCTGCGAGAATTCTGCCCAACGCGATGGGCTCTTTTCCACGGGTCAGGATGCACCTTGCTGGCAGGCTACTGGCGACGTTTCAAGTCTGTACAGTTTCGGCAACGATGCTGGTCTGAAAATCTTTGACCCAGCCCAGGAAGTTGAGGACGCAGCGCAAACAGCTGTAGCTCTCATTATTGCAGGGGCAGTGCTCTTGCCCATGAGCCTGATCTTCTTGCCAGTGGCGGCAGCCCTTTACAGATGTGGTGGATGCAACTGCAACAAGTGAGCTTCTTGCCGAACTAAGTACCCTGAAAGGGTCAAAGGCAACAGATGGCAGCTAAGCTGCAGACAGTTCCTTAGACAGTTTCTTGGCAAGAAAAGGTGCGGGGCTCGACACATAAGACAAACATGCATATCGTGTATGAGTGACACCGAGTGTGGTGTGGGATGTAAGCTGTAACTATACTGTAATTGCAACGCGGCTTAAACACCCTAAATCACGAACCTTGTACCCGAAACCCTTAAATCATACGACATTAGTATTCGCATCTCAAGACTCGGTTGCCCAAATCCTGGAGCCAAATCCCGGATGAGGCATGGGTGGTTGCCGGTTTTCCGTTACGAGCTTTAGGGATGTGAAGCAGCTTTCGGTGTGGGGGGGTGCATGGTTTACCTTGAGGATGTAGGGCTGTAGGACTTCAATCCGAGAGTAAGCGACGTGCTATCAACATCCCAGCAGAGCCAAGGCGAATTCAAGCACTTCTCCACCCAGAAATTCTTAATAGGTAGCTAAGTGGATACACTTTACACTTTTGGGTGTAATATTACCCACTGTAAAACTGAAAGTGTTTACTTTTGGTGGCTTATGAACTCAGCAACTAAGAATTTAGCTGGGCAGCAGTTGACAGCTACCCTAAGGCTCCAAAGCAGTGCCTTTTTGGGGCTCATATATAGAATCCTCTACGGTAATCCCAACAAGGAACTACAATGGAGCCTCGGGGTAGTTACTAGTTACTAGTTGCGATGCCTTGTTGGGCACTAACCGTGTAAGGCTGCGGGCGGGCTCTTGTTCCTGCATGGTTTTTAAGCTCTAACCCAAAGGCTCCATGTACCTTTATAGTAGATACTTAAGCCCCAAAGTAGTCCCTATATAGGTACTTTAAGGCCTAAGTATCTACTATATGGGTACATGGAGCCTTAGGGTAAACTCTTGGGCCTCAACCCTACGCCCTAAACATGGAACCCTTCACCTCGAATTCGAAGGCTTGCATCATTCTTGCAGTAGGCCCGAAATGGACCCCCTGGAACTAAGAAACTGCTAAACGTTAAACCTCTACTTGGAGGGGCAGCGGACTTAGTAAGTAGGTTAGAAGTAGGGTTATAATTGGGGTAACTCCATTTAGGGGACTTATAACCCAATTATAACCTACTTACTAAGTCCCATGATCCACTAAGTAGACCTTTGCACTAAACAGCCTTGGAGGCCCTCCTCCTCGGACGATAACCTCAGCAGAGTCTCCTCGTTGCTTTGCAAGGACTTTTCGGGCGTTGGTGTTTTTTTGTTGTTGTTGTTTTTTTTTTTTTTTTTTTTTTTTTTGGGGGGGGGGGGGCGGGGGCTTGGCTTTTTTCCAGGGCTCGTGGTACCTAAATATTGGCTTACTAAACATACAAAAACAGCATGTAACCTAAGATCACCCACTCTTCAGGTAACTGGAGCCTTAGGGTACTGCAGGAATTGTTGGACGCATTGCGTTTGGCTGGGGTTTAGGAGTTTTCGGGTCTTGGCGTGAAGGATCTTGCGTTTAAGATGTCGAGGGGCTTGGCTTGGCCTTGGGGTTGTGTTTAGGGCTTGGCGTCCCGTAACGCTAAACCCTACACCCACACAACTCTGAGGGTTTCACGTCTGGGTTCAGAGATCGAGGCGTCGCGATCTTACGGCGCAGCCTTGATCCTAAAGGATCCTTTCAATAAGGGTGCGCGACCTGCAAAGGGCATCCTAATTTAGAGGACGACCCACATCCAGCAGGTTTCCGGGTCTTGACGTCGATCTAAATTGCCCAGAGTCTGACGGTTCCTGAAGGAGACATTCTGCTCGCTGGCTTTCGAAGGGAATCGGTGTGTAGAAACCATTTCAATTGAAGATGACTTTCCAGACAGAGACAGAGTGTTAGCTTGCATTTGATGGGAATGGGAATCAGCGTATAGAAATCCCGCATACACGGCGGATAAACAGGATTTGTTATGCTGTTGTCAAGAAGTAGGTAGTCATCCCATCCCCCACGCACAAGTTCTCAGATCTTTGCAGACAAGGTTTGGTTCATGCCCAAGCATGCCATTCCCCTATATGGGGGTTTCCGAAAATTAGGGACCCTAATATAGTACCCTAAATAGTAGGATCCTTATTACAAGGACCTCAAAATAAGGTACCCCTCATTTTCGGAAACTCCCATATACCTTTTCTATCATCATGGCACTCGAAATACAGAGTGAAGCCTCGATCCGGGAGTTTGCCGCAAGACGGATTGCACCTGCTTCGAGGTTCAGGGGTAGTGATAAGTCGGGTTATAAGTTGCGTAGCTATGCTTATAACCCATGTTAGAGGGTTGTTTTATGACACCCTTTAATCTATCAACCTTCAAGCGGAGGATGCGAAAGATGGCACATCGTTCACTCCACCACCCGGCACCTCAAGGACGGAGCAGTTTCGAAGGATATGGCGTATGGGGCTCAAGTCTTTCATCGCCAGCAGCAGCATCACTGTCGCCATCAACATCATCGTCATCAGTATCAGCGGCAGCAAGTAGCAATAACATCATCCGCAGGACTAACAGTCCATGAACACTGGAACCGTACTTCGGGATAGGATTGGCGATGCCAACTGGTTAGCAGTGGGGCACAACTGCGAGTGCCGGTGTTTCCTGAGCATGACGAAGTAAGGTGCATGCATGCAAACTCCAAGAATGATGGTAGATCCTCTCATTGCTGCCTGCGGCCGTTCTATGAGCAAGACTTACATTCAGAACATTATGCCAATGATTTTGTGCACACAGTGCATACTCTTACATTATGCGAATGTTTTGCATCATCATCTGCATTGTCAGCATTATCACCCCCCGCCTCCCCAGTGAGAAGCCCGTAGCAGCAAACACTGCATGCAAATGGCACTTCGAGATGATAAGCTCAAACACACACACACACGTGTGTGTGTGTGTGTAAAGTGTATGTAATCTATACATATATGTGTATATGTTATGGTATGCACGGCATACACACACACATGCATGCTTACATACATACATACATATACATACTTGTTTGTATCTAACTATATACATATGTTCATGTTGTAATTATTTAGTCGTACGATACTACTCATCTTTCTAGTCTTATATGCACATACACCCTGGATGTGCTCCCCTGAGGATTGCGAGCTGAGGCCCACAGTGCTGGCCCTCCAAAGGGGCCACGGCTTGAAAGGCTCCGTGGGACCCCACGAGCTCATGGCTCCGGAAAGCATCCAGCCCTACCTTGAGCTGCCTAAGCTTACAGTTTTTCTCATTTTTGGTAGGTTTATCGTGTATTCGGGTTTATAATCGGAGCTTACGGAAAAGTAGGTTGTGGTAGTTCAGGGTAGTCGTAAGTTTATTGGTTGTAAAGCCTCCTGGTAACTTAGCCCCCCAAAACTCCAAACCCGTAGGCCGTTTCAATTTCCCAGATCTTACCCCAGTGCCCTGTAACCCTTCAACTCCGTAAACCCTAGACCGCAAAGCCCTATAGTCACTTTCACTCTAAAAGTCGACTTTGGATGCAAAAAGTCCTAAGTACCCATATGAGGGATACGTACACAGACAGAAATAGTAATTACAATTACCCTTCTTGCGACCATCTATCTACATATATATATATATATAGATATCTATCTATATAGATATCTATCTATATCGGTACTTAAGACCCTTGGGGTTTGGATGCAAAGGGGAGCCTGGGCACGAAGCTCCGGTCGCGCGGCGTGAGCGGTGAGAGACAGCGAGGAGGGGCGCAGCGAAAATGGATGCCGCAGTGTTTAGGGTTTAGGGGCTTAGGGATTAGGATAACCCTACTTATAGAGGACTGATAGGATAACAGTTGTATTTATCACCCTACTTACTAAGTCCCCTGGGCCTTTAATTTAAGCAGGCTTCACGTTGACATGTTGCAAGTGGAGTAGAACCAACAGTGACACAGCATCAGGGATTGCAGTTGACTTATGGCTCTTCCATTGGAAGAGGAACGGTATTAGGGATGCAAACTTTCGGGCTGGAGCTGGTATGTGAATGCTCTGCTCGGAATCAGGACTCTTCCCCAAAGCGTCCTAAATACCTGTTAATGTAAATAGTAGAATGTAGGGTTTCGATACAAGGAATTGCTAGTATGATTTTGGGAGGTACCCCCCATACCAGTACCCAGGACCCTTTTGGTTCTCAAGTCTTATCAAGAAAAGTATGAGTAACCTCTGAATCAGGACTCTTCTAAACACTAAAACTCAACAATCCCTAAACCCTACCCTAAGGCCCCAAAGTAGTTCCTTTTTGGGGTTCACATATAGAATCCCATAAGGTAATCCCAAAAAGGAATTACTTTGGGGCCTATGGGTAAGCCCGTATACAACCTATATAAACCCCGAGACTGCCCAGAGCAGTACGAGTAAACTTGGAAACGATTTCAAGCCCTGGGAAGCCGAGGTGTTCCATTGTGACTGCAACTTAGACGCTCAAATAGCTGGTAAGGTTGTTCCTTAGGCTTCCTTGGTATAGCAAGTCATAATTATAGTATAGCATTAGTGTACCATAATATAAATACTTCCTATAATATCATGACTAATCCCGAGGCTTCATTCTGATGACTACTGTATAGTATGCCTTGAGAAACCCTGGTCTTGTTATTCACGACGCTATAGCACAGCTCAGGTCGCATGGTCGGCGCGCTGTTTCTCCTTGCCCAGTGACGCGGGTAAAATGTTGATGACCTCGTCCAAATTTCTAATGCCTAGGTCTTGATTGAAATCAACTGCCCGCAGTTTCGCTCGACGCTGGCTGTGACCTCAGAAGAGAACTGTTGCAGACCAAGTCCTACTACATTTTCACCCAGACCTGAGACCCTCACTGCACGGAAGCCGAAGGGCTTCTTGATGTCGAAATTGCCACAAATTGCCAGAGCACTAGATGTGAGTGACGGCCGGGCCGTGTCAAAAAGGAGCCGATGTCTCAGCTTGGAGTTGCAGGCTCCACCAGCCCCGGACACCAAAGTTATATAGTCTCGCATCAGCGCAGCTGAAATCACCAACCTCATCTTCATTCGTATCCCTAAGGCTCCATATGCACCAACAGCCTTATATAACATGGTCCTGAGGCCCAAAAGCCCTAAAAATGTGAGTCCTCAGAGCCTTGGGGTAAGTTATAGAAGTCCTCAGGCCCGGCTACCTAGAGGCTCTATAGTCGTGCCTTTTCGTGGCTCATGTTTCGAATCCTATAAGGCCATTCCCAAGAAGGAACGACCATGGAGCCTATGGGTAGAGTCTATAGAGCGAAGGACGTAGGTCCGAGGCGTGGCCTGGGGTACTACGGTTGATTATGTAATTTCTGCATTACCTTACTGACCCTAAACTATGGGGGTTATGGTATATTCCTTATTCTGGGGAGTGCAGGATTTATATCATCAACCCTAAACCCTAAACCGTACAGCAGCATCGCCACGGGAACTACTCGAAATCCCCGTAGCTGCTCGATCGTGCCATCGGAGAGGCTCTCAACCAAAGAAGACACCGGCGAGAGCTCACGGAGGTGCCTCTGTAAGCCATGAGCCGTGCTATTTGATGAATTATTCGGGGCTTCTGGTTTTGGAGTTTCCGGTGCATGCCTTGTGGGTGAAGGCTTGAGGGTTCAGTGCTGAGTGTCTCAAACTGAGGGTCCGGCGGCTCTTCATAGTGCACCTTCGGAATATGTTGATGGTTGTATGCTTGTTGTTGCTTTCAGCGATGCTAGTAATAGAATAGCTTTGTTGTTCAAGTCAGATACTGCAAATACTGCATTGCTACATGTACAAGTAGTGCCAAGTCATGCTATCCCCCCCCATCAGCAAAAAATATCGGACTAAAACAAGGATCCCTGAATGGTGTATATTCTTAGACATACGAAGCACCTTGCATTTAAGGACCCGTGGCACGAGCGAGATTTTCGTTCGGAGGACTAGAGGCAAGGACCCCGGAGACGAAACGGAAACCTTAAACCTTAAACCCGAAACTCACAAAATCCTAGCCGGGCCTAAACCCTAAATTCCGAAGACCCTAAAACCCTAAACCCCAAAACACTACGATCCCTTTCAGACCCCGATCTTTGTTTTCTTGTGGCTTCAGCCGCTTTCAAATTTGGGCGCTTGTCAAAATTATGGTCCCTTTTTGGGTCCTTAATATAGTACGGCACCTAATATTTACGGTACCCAAAAAGGGACCATAATTTTGACAACTACCCAAATGTCAGGTGAGACGGCGGATCATCCCCTGGGGGCAGCCGGCAAGTCTCGGAAGGCGTGGGTGATAAGAAGTGCTGCAATTTCACGCCTTAACCCGGAACCCCTAAGCCATAAACCCTAAACCATAAACTCTAAACCCCTCAACCATAAACTCTAAACCCCTAAACATCCCTAAACCCTAAACCCTCAAAATTTCAACTTATTATGAGGAACTATACGCACTAGGGTAGCAGCTTGAAAGTTGGAACATGGTTATCCTGATGCCCTTCAGGTAGAGTATAAGGGATCCTAGCACCAATCATCCTTGGTCCATGTTCCAACCTTCTGGGCTTCACTTTATGGGTGGTTTGTCAAAATTATGGACCCTTTTTGGGACCTTAATATAATACGGCACCTACTATTTAGGTACAAAAAGGGACCATGATTTTGACAACCACCCATATAAAGAACTGATGTGGGGATAAGGGTGTTGGAGCGTTAGTAGGGCCAAGCCCGGACCTTCGCTGCCAAACTTCCACCGGTGTGAATTCACATATAGTCAGAAGGTTCATGACTGCTTTCACGTGTGAATATACAGATACGATCTGGAGTGCACGTGTATCTGTGTGTGTATATAAATATAGGTACATACTTATGTCAGCATGCATGCATGTATGACCGTGTATGTAACACAACCCTCAAAGAAGCTTTATAACATCCTGTAGACGCCCGTCAGCCCTCAGACTCAGATTGCAACCAAGTCTCCAGAGGCCAGTGTCTCTTGACCCTGTAGACCAAAGCGCTATAATAGAGCTCTGGCAGGACCCTTATGATCGAGGCCCTTTCATATGAACCCCTGAACCCTTACCAAGCCCATAAAAAAATCCTCCACACCCTACAAGTTCTTTATAGATCCCTTACTTGGCCATCCTTGTAGCATCAGGATCAGATAGTCCCATAAATACCGACAAAAACCTTACAGATCCCTATTACTTGGGTTTGGGGCTAACGGTACCAAACACCCTATCAAACCCCGACAGATCACTTACTTGGGCTTATAGGGTTTGGGGTACCAAACACCCCTATCAACCCCTTACCAAACTCTTACTTGGGTTTGGCGTTTAGGGTACCAGACAACCTATCAAACCCTGATGGATCCCTAAACCTAAACCCCTAAACCCCAAATCCCTGCCGATCCCTTACTTGACCATCTCTACAGGTCACAGAGCCCTCCTCGCCACGCTCCCCACGGTCCCCACGGGCGCAGACGGAGCTGCCTGCGAACCCGGAGGAGGTACCGACCATAAAGACGCTTGGCCGGCATTGTGGTTTAGGGTTTTGGTTTTTGAGGATTTGGGATTTAAGGCCTACTTTTTAGGGTTTGGGGTTTACGACTAATTGCAGGAGTTGGGATTGGCGTTTGTTTAGGGTTACGACTTCGGGTAGATCGTGGCCGGCATTTAAGGCTTGGGTAGATAATGCGGAGAGAAATGGGGTTGCTGGTATAGGATTCATGATGCATTATACATGTGGCATGCTGGAGGTTGCCGCAGAAGCGTCAAGCTCACGATTTTTCCAAGCAAACTCTTGGTCCTTGTAGAGGTCTTAAGCAGTCATTGTGCACTGTGAAATGTTGGAAAGCAGGCGTTTTCGGCATAAGGGCTTCGAAGCATAGGAGCACTCTGGATGCTGAGCCATACCGGGCGCAGTACTGGCGCCACTTTCAACATGCCCTCGGCCGAGGAATGCAGAGCAGCTGGAGCAACTGCGGGTGCCTGGCCCAAAACCTGTGGCTGCGGTGTGCAGATTTGTGTAGCGGGGTATAGATACATAGATAGATAGATAAGCAGATAGAAATAGAGACAGAGATAAGATCAACATGATTGAAGGTGAGATAAGCACAAATGCAAGGAAGCGAGCAAGCAAGCAAACAAGCAACTTGTATAAATCCACAGCATTTGGAAAACAAAGCTAATTATGGACATGTACGCAGCAGTCCATTGGTAGCTTGCATGTCAAACGATCTCCAATCCTTAGCTCCTGCTCTCACTACTTTTCTGCTTTGGGATAGCTTGCTACAGTCTCCCCTGCGCCCCGTCTTTCCTTAGAAAGCGGAATGGATCAAATTGGTAACAGGTTGCTGAGCCTGAAACTGAAACCCCTGCACCTGAACGCAGGAAAGGACATGCCTAAAACCATGAATCCCAAACCCAAGCTACCTGGAAGCAATCCGAAAATCTGAAGGCTCGCAGCCCAACTTGCTGAAACCCTAAACCCCAATTCTGAAACCTAATAGACTTCCCTCAACCCGACCCCTCTCCCGCCATGACCCTTAAGCAAGGCCACCAATCCTTTATACAACGCCGAAATCCTCCCCCCCCCCCCCGCTTTGGCCCAGCAGAGTGTCTGCTCACGGCTCCATTTCTGAACCCCGTGCCGAGTTGCACATGGTGGACGGACAACCGTGGAACGCCGGCTCGGATGCTCAAGCGCTTGGGGGTTTTATGGGAGTTTAGGGCAGGGTTTAGGGGTTCAGGCTCGTTTAAACGTCTTGACAGTGTTTAGGGCGTTCTTACCGATGGCGGTGGTTTGACGGCGCCACATTGACATTGCTTGGTCATAGATCTGGAGATCTACAATTGTAGTTCCTTTTTTTGGTTAACCAGTTTAGGGTTAGGACCCTTTTCTTGAGGTTTTGGTTAAAAAAAAAAAGGAACTACAATGGAGACTTTTGGTAGATCTAGAGGTCTACAATTGTGTGGGGAGTTGGAGTCACGGGTCGATTTTGTTTGCCTGCCGAGAGGAAATGCAGAGACACAGTTTCCAGCTATCAAAGCCCCTCAGCCTACATCCTTTGCGATGTCCCTAACTCCTTGACCATCGGATTCCGAAACTATTTAATTTTTGAACCTGTTGCTGGACGTTGCTGCAATGAGGTCCTGCAAACGCGGAAGCTCTAAAGGCTCTTCAACAGGCCGGTGGCGAGCGGTGGGGGAACACATCTTGGTGTTCAGGGGTTTACTGCGTCCGCGTGGAGGAGCTTTAAGCCACCAACGAAGGAGTCCATCGCAACTAAGTTTTAAATAAGGTCACTGGACTAGACTGTGGGGTTCAGTCGGGATCACAGAAAAGCGGTTCTTAAATGAATTCTCCCCACGAGAATCTGCAAACGTTGGCGGCATGGAAGAGGCCACTCGGTATGGCGCTGCACATTCAACATTCAGTTCCCAAGGGCTCCAGTTACCCAAATAATAGGTTGCTGGGTTACATATTGTATTATGTGGTATATGGCTAGTGACTTACTATTTAGGCAACTGGAGCCCTGGGGGCTATGAATTTCCTAGCACTTTACAGCAGAGCTTCTGGGATGAAAGCCAACTTATAGGGCTTCCGAGAAACTTGCCAGAGTTGTCCAAGAACCTGTGCTACTGTGTGCTTTTTTCAACAGGCTTTACATCTTGAAGAATCTCCTAAGTCTGCAGAAACCGGGAAGTCTCCTTAATTAACACTAAACCCTAAACCCTAAATTCTGAGATGTTGACTCAAAGGGACCATTGGCATTTTGAGGCTTGGGGCTTGTCACACTGAAGACTTGTACGTCAACTCAAGCATCAGCAGCTGCGTGCTTCTGAAAGAACCTCCTAGAAGTTACCATCATCGAGATAGATATGACATACTGCGTATCTTATAATGGTCGCAACAGAAGCAAAGTTCCCTGCTTACCAAGAGTCCCTACAACCAGCCCCTCTGAACTCCTCATGGAATCCTTGTAGCCCCGCGTATGGCAATCCTGGACCAGCCTACTTGGAGCATCATAGGTATAAGCTATAAGTAGGGTTATAAGTTATAAGTCCTCTAATGTGAGTTAAAGTATAGTTACCCTACTTATAACCCTACTTATAACTGCCCCTAAAAGCTAACCCCTCAACCCTATAGAACCCTTAAAAGGAACCTTAGACCTCTTATACCCCTACTTATAACTACCCATGAACCTCCATGTAGACCCGAATTCTTCCCCTGGCCCCTGTTGTTCAGGAGATCCAGGCCGATCTGCCGGGGATCAGGGTTTAGGGGTTTAGGGGTTTACGGTTTAGGGGTTTAGGGTTTAGGGCCTGTGCTGTTCTTGTGCGCTTGATTTTGTGAGCCTCTGGTGCGTTCGTTCAGTAGTTTGTGTTGCGTGTATTTGTGTCTGCATGCTGTTGTGTTCTGAAGTGAACTGTTCCTTCAAGAGTCGAGTTGTTGGCGAATGTTGATGATTTGCAGGTCTTTAGGGTCTCTGGTCGCTTATTGGTGGAGGGATCCGTGGGGTTACGGAGACCGATTGACATGGCAACAAGGTATAAATTCAGTCTTCACGACAGCATCTCAACTAACCACTGTGCGTAAGACATCTGGTCAACATGGGCCTGAGACCTGATTACAGTTGTTATCGATGACGCCAGTCTCGCAGACTGTGATGGTGTCTGCCCCATCGATGACATCTTCAGCGAACTGGATGTCTCGTGGGTTTCAGGGATCTAGCTTTGAGTTACAGGACGCCAATGTGGCCCGATTGAGCAGAATGCAGGGAGCCGGGACCACACATGCAGATACATGTTCTCCGTGTGCGCCTGGGCAGTTCGCACAACAGAGAAGCTTGCCGAAAAATCATTTGTTGTTTAGCAGAGTTGGGGTAGTTGTGTTGCATACCGAAGGTTTTCTGACCTAGGAGCTAGGAAGGAGCCAAGAAAGAAGTCTGTTGCATATCAGGGAAGATGCACTCTCAACCCCTCAACCCCAAACCCTAAACCTTAAGCCCTGAACCCTAACTCTATAATCCCCCAACAAAGACGACACACCTGCACAGGGACTGCGCGATGAAGACCGGGCCTCAGCATTGTCTGCAACAGCTGCGGGGTTGGATCCTTCCCCAAAGGGTCCCAGTAGTTATCATTTAAGGTTTTGGGTACGTACCTCAAAAGGCTTGAAAGTTTCAAAAAGGTCCTTGGACCCTCTGGGTTCGTCCCTTCAGTTCCATGGATTCCAGGGTTTAGGGGTGTAGGCTTGAGGGCATGGCAAGGTTCATGGTTTAGGGTTGAGGGTGTCGTCCTAGATTCGAGCTGCAAGTTAATGCTTTTTTCTCTCTCATACCAGGGCCTTGCATTAGTTTAGGCAAGTTGGGTATACAGTCCAGTCTTTACTGGGCAGCAGGGTCGGGGATCGAACCTAGCTGCTTATTCATCCTGTGAGGAGGTGTGTTTCTGCGCTGTTACGGGCAGGAAGGGGAACAAGGGATTGGGTGAGATACTACTATAGGACATTCACGGCTGCCTTGCATGTGCGTCTTTCCGCCCAGATACGACAGCACAAAGCTTCGTCGGATGACATCCAACGAAATTGCCAGGACACGGGTCGTAGGAGGGTTCGGTGAATTTGTTTGGAGATCAAGGCTCCCAGAGTCGCTGGTTCCTTGCAATAATCTAGGTAGGGCATCTTCTCTTACTGGGCTTAAGAGGATCTTATTTACTAATATTTTTCAAAGGCTTTAAAAGCCCCACATAGTACCGCGGGGTTTTCAAAAACCAGTCCATTTGTGCCATCCATGTGTCGCACTATCGTAAATACAGTTCTGGGGCACATTCGGAGAACTGATCACATGGGTCGCGAACCTCGGTATGTCATGCAAGAAGAGCTCTTTCCGAGATAGTGGGTCTGCACCGTTTGGATTGCTTTGGCGTGGTGGCACCGAATCATGGTGTATCTCAGCAGGCAGTAGGAGGTTCCACAAGCTTTGCATCGGGCTGTTTTTGGCTTTGGGCCAGCGGCTTGCCCGACAACGGACAAGAAGAGAAGTCCACTCAAGGCAAATCAAGTCATCTCTCAAACTCTGGGCTAGCTAGAGGGGACTTCCACAATAAAGTACGAGTTGTAATCACTTCAATTCCTGCACGGATATTTCTCAATCAAACGCGGCTAGTTTCCTTTTGCAACCCAGGTTTCTTGCGCTGTTCCTCATCAGTGTAGGATTGGAAGGCAGCGGTCAACGAACCTTCGAAGCCTTCGCCAGGAGGTGAGAGAGACCCTCTCACGGATAATAACCATGGCAGAGCAGAATAGCGAGCAGCGAAGAAGAAGAGGCAGCCAGCTCTTGAATCAAGGAAATGGTCACTAGGCTAGGTATCGAGTTGGGATAGTTGTTGTTAATTTCCTTAGTTGTTTGCTATGGCGCCCTAATTATAGATAAGGATGGGGACTGGTTGAAGTCGACACCTAGTACTGGGTTTGGGTTTCAATCCGCCTCAGGCTCGACACATAGAATCTGGAGCTACAGTAGCTTCTCGTCCCTCCTGTTGCTTATTGATTGACGTGGTGTCAGTTTCATCGCAAGTCATCATGCTCGCTCGCGTTGATTAGGGTGGAGGCCCTTTGCAGGTCCAGAAGTACAGCCGACCTTGATCACCAAGTCACGGAGTGTTTACCATCAGGTATTGTTATGTCTGCAACTGGTATTGGTATCCTCGTAAACTGTTAAAACTCTTGAGACATTCCCTGCAGGAACCTTCCGACCCATTTCAGAAGATCAGCCTTGTCCGAACTTTTCTACTTCTATCACTTCCATCCTCAGGCCCCAGCCGCCCCTTATTTGCGGTCTTTATCCAAAGACCGTCGAGAGACACACTGAAACCTGAACAGTCGGGCAGCTTTGGAAAAATCCGCACCGAGCGTAGTCATGTACTGTAGTTGCAGTTTCCTACCCCAAACCTCAAGCAGTATGAGACTCGAACCCGAAACTTTTGACTCTCTTCCCCCCAAAAGGAAATACAGAAAGATCTCCATTGAATCCGTGGGCTTAAAACAAACATAGGTTTTTTAGGCTTAAACAAAAGCTATGCTCTCGCATGGCTCAGGGCCGCCGGACCGCGGTGCTTTTGCGGATCTTCACGAGGGAGTAGGCCGGGTTACGACGGCTTTGAAGTTGGTTTAGGGCTAGGGTTTAGGGGTTAGGGTTTAGGGGTTTAGGGTTTAGGGGTTTAGGGTTTGGGGGCTTAGTGTTGGACTCTGCATGGTTCAATGGGCTTTCAGGGATTGTGGGACGGTTCATGCAGATGTTCCGGAGGGTTTGCATGATATGGCCTTGATTGCTTGTTTTCCTGCAGTCAGAACATCCCATCCGGTGTTCTGTGCCAGGTGGAGGCACCTTCTCTCCGTCCGCAGCGCAAGGAGGCATGCCCCAAACTTCAACCGTCGCAAAGGTTTCTTCTAATTTTAATCAAGCATCTTCAACTGGAAACAAGATACGGTCGGAGTGGATCAGTCTTCGTTCATATCTTGCAGACACAGGAAGACTTGGGAAGCGGGGAACTCGATCCGTAAAGTCTTTGGAGCATGCTGCCGCTCGATGCAGCTGCGGGCTCGTGAAGACATGAGGTTTCCCGCACTTCGGAAGGCGTGGAGGACTTTGGCATGTCCATATCCAAGGTGTCTCTCCTCCTTACCGGGGTGTCCCGGCGCGGTGTGCAATCCTCCCGCCTGGTGGAAGGCCGGACGTGCCCGGAAACAGCCGGGAAGCCTTGCGGAGGCAGAGCTCCTCTCACACCTGGCGGTGCTTCTGCGGCCAGAAGAGCCCATCGAAGAGCTCTTCCGGGACTTCCCTGCGGTACGAAGCGATGGATGGGGCAGGAACACTTTGAGCCCAGATCTGACAGTGTACGGCTCTTTGCAGGCCCAAGAAGCGGCCCTGTTCTTGGAGTACGACGGTCACTATCGGCACCTGATGCCTCCCGGCATGGCTGCCGATGCTCGTAAGAGCAAGGCACTCTTGGGCTTTGCCCCTGCTGGATCGTACGTTTTGCGCATAGCCCATGCCCATCGGGAATGGGAGCCTTCATGCGAGATGGGGGAAGTTGTGGTAGACACCTGGCAGCCGAGCCGTGAAGCATCCTTGGTGAAGGCACTTCGCCAAGTCGTTCTGTTCTTGTTGAGACAACGGGGAAATGCTTTACAGCCTGCTCTTCAAGCAAAGTTGCAGACCTTTGTGGAGAATCCTATAGCCAGTGGGATCTCCCGACAAGCAGCAGTTGAGTTTACCGAGAGAATAACCGCGGAACGTGAGTGCGAGTTCGACCCTGCATCTTTGCATGAATTTCTGCAGGCACAACTGAATCTATCGTATTCGGAAGGGGAGGAACTCATCAGAAAATGCCCTGCTCTAGCACCTTGCAGCATTGAGCATCGACTCCTGCCCAGGATGCAACATCTGGAAGCTTGCGGCCTAACGAAAGCCGATGTTGCTAAAATGCTGGTTCGATCTCCGACTGTTTTGGGACTGAGCATCGAACAGAACTTGAAGGCCAAGGTCCATTGGCTGCGAGATTTGGGGCTGACGACAAGCGAGGTTGCCAAAGCGATTGCTCGATATCCCTCAGTGCTTGGATGCAGCATCGAAGAGAACTTGAAGCCCACGGTTCAGTGGCTGCGAGATTTGGGGTTGACGAAGACTCAAGTTGCCAAAGCGATTGCTCGATATCCCTCAGTGCTTGGATGCAGCATCGAAGAGAACTTGAAGCCCACGGTACAATGGTTGCGGGGTTTGGGGTTGACGAAAGCTGAGGTTGCCACAATGATTACTCGATGTCCTTCAGCTTTGGGACTCAGCATCGAAGAGAATTTGAAGCCCACGGTCCAGTGGATGCGAGATGTAGGGTTGACAAAGGCTGAGGTTGCTAGAGCGATTGTTCGACATCCACAGCTTGCAGGTTACAGCATCCGTGAAAACTTAAACCCCACGGTCCAGTGGTTGCGGGGTCTGGGGTTGACGAAAGCTGAGGTTGCTAAAGTGATTACCCGATACCCCTCAGCTTTGGGACTCAGCATCGAAGAGAATTTGAAGCCCACGGTCCAGTGGCTGCAAGATTTGGGGCTGACGAAGACTCAAGTTGCCAAAGCGATTGCTCGATATCCCTCAGTGCTGGCATGCAGCATCGAAGATAACTTGAAGCTTACCGTCGAATGGCTGCGATATTGGGGCCTGACGAAAGCTGAGGTTGCTAAAGTGATTGATCGATCACCCTCAGTTTTGGGATACAGCATCGAAGCGAACTTGAAGCCCACCGTCCAATGGTTTCGGGCTGTGGGGTTGACGCAAGCTCAGGTTGCCAAAGTTATTGCTCGATATCCCTCATTGTTGGGACTCAGCATCGAAGATAATTTGAAGCCCACGGTGCAGTGGCTGCGAGATTTGGGGATGACGGAGACTCAAGTTGCCAAAGCGATTGCTCGATCTCCCTCATTGCTGGGATGCAGCATCGAAGAGAACTTGAAGCCCACGGTCCAGTGTCTGCAAGGTTTGGAGCTGACGAAAGCGGACGTGGTCAAGTTGTTTTCTGGCTATCCGCAGGTTTGGGGGTTCAGCATCCAGAAGTTGAAGATGAAGATATGCTGGCTCTTGGAGCAGTTCTCCGCTGAATGGGTTCGCTGCCTTCTCGTTCGCAATCCGTACATTCTGGGCCGAAGGCATCAACTCTGGGTTCAGCGTTCCCAGGTTCTCCGGGAATGCGGCAAACTTTCAGTATTTGGGTCTGCGGTTTTGCTGACCGATGCCAAATTTGCTGATAGGTACAAGGAAAAAGTCAGCTTCGTGCCAGGGAGCTACCATTCTCATTGACGAGGTCCACCAAAAGAATCCTAAGTGTCCCCGAGCAGACGCCCCTTCAGAAGCCTCGTCGAGGTCTATTTACATAAAGGCTGAGAGACCCGGCAAAGTGAGACTCGGAAGCTGCTTCTCTGACCGTTTCCTCCACGGCTGCACGTGATGCAGTCTGGTAACCCCAAGGGTCCATGTACCCAAATAGTATACACTTTGGGCCCAACGTATTTGTCTAGTGAGTACTTTTAGGCCAAAGTATATACTACTTGGTTACATGGAATCTTAGGGTAAGCTCTGAGACACCTAGCCGCCCACATTGGTCAGTATATCCCTACAGGAGGCTTAATGAGGGCATCGGGTCCAGGCGGTCCAGGGTTCGGAAGTTTCCCATTCTGGGTTCAGGATCCATTGTAGGACCGCCTGCAAACATTCCTTCCAATTGCAACAGCTGGGCGAGGCGGGGCCTCCGTCCGTTCATGCGCAGGCGCCGCCCTCGGGAGTCATTTGGGATCCATCGGCGTTCTACCGTCTGTACAGTCTTTGCTCGTTCGAGTGGACACGAAGGAGAGTCTTAGACTCCAGAGACTTCTTTTGAATCTTCCGAGCTTAGTTAGCTCGTTAGTAAGTTTTGGATCTCTTGAACTGCGTCTTAGGGCCATGATGTCCCGCCAAGAGCCTCCACAATCACCAAAAGCACGGAGCTCCAGGCGAACCCCTGCAGTAACCCAAGCAGTTTCAGCAGAGCCTCAAGGGCAGTGCCCAGATTCGCAAACCCGCCCAAGTCGAGCCCCAAGCCTCGAGTCCCCAAACCCAAGCACTAACCGCGCCAGGAACTACAATGGAGACTACAGGTACCCTGCAGAAGCCTAAAGCATTAATTAGCGGCCTTAGCGCCTCCCCAGCCGATCAGCCTCAACCGCAAAAAAGCCTAAAGCCTAAACTTGCAAGCTCTGAGTTCCATCATGATTCATGTTTAGGGCTCTGGCTTTAGCTTGCGGCGTCGGGGTTGGGGGCTTCAGAGCTGGACCTGCTTGGGCAGATTCCCTGGGCCGCCAGGTGCGCCGGCTTTCTCTCCGTCCGCCTGCGCAGGTGGCAGCAATGGCAGAACTTTCCAGTTAAACTATGTTGATTATTCGAGACTCTTCCAGAGAAAGTTCGGTTGCGGCTTTTGGCCACTGTTGTTGGTGAGGCTTCGATGGCTTAGGTTCAGACTAAGTCAAGAATGTGAAAAAGTGGACTCCGACTTCTTGCTCTTTTCCGTGATGGAAGTAGACCGGTGGATGAGCAAATTTGACAGCCCAGTTGCCCAGAATGAGAAACACTGGCAGCCTTCATCGGTGGACGCACATGCATGTGGTCCTTACATGTCCAAAGACCCCACCTGAGCCTGAAGACTTACATTCATCCCGATTGCCTGGGGAGGCGGCGCTGTTTTCCAGACGTCCGTGGGCGCAGGCAAGTCCTCGCACTCCCGCCTCATGTGCAGGAGTTTGTTGATGAGACCTGTAGCCTGCGGAGATGTTTTGTATCTCGGTTCGGGTGTACAAGAAGCGGCTTAAGAGCAGGCCGAATGAAGCTAATACCATACAGTACCCCTTAACCGGGTTTCAGTCCTGTACCTCCGCATGTCAAGCCCTATCCCAGGAATCAGCTTTCTTTATCCTTCTGGACATTGGTCAACTTGACGGCTAAATCCTTGAAGGCATGCTTACTTCAGTTTGGAAGGTTTGCTTCACCGAAAGCGGCAACGAAATGCAGCATTTTTTCACTGCCGCATACACCCATCTGCACTAATAAGAGGCAGCTGGAGTGCATTGTTCGCGTACGCTAGGTGGTCTGAGGGTGGGGCTTTAGTACGTTTCGTCGGGAAGGTTCTGAAGCGCGTAGGTTTACAGGTCCGATCATGATCGAAGAGGCCAGATGCCACAATCAGACACGAAGCTCAGTGAGACCGTCCGTCATGTTCAAGATGTCGTTGGCGACGGCCCAGCACGAAGTATGTCGGTACACCGGATCTTCGTGTCTACCGTATAAATAAAACTCAACGGGTCTCGCCTGAGCCCATTACCAGTAACTCTAACACCTCAGCCTCACACCCGAACCTGGTGAGGTGGAGCTGTGTTCCAGCCCTCAGTGTTCACAGGCGAGTGGGCCCACACGCTGCACCCAATTTCAAGATTCGTTGCATTGTTGATGAAGCCAGGTGGCTTGTGCATCTTGCTACTTGTCCGTGTGGGATCTACATGTGCGGGCGGAAGAGTAGGCCGAGTGAAGCCGAGGCCATACTTTCATGGTTTCGTAGTCTCATCGAATCCTACGGTTCAGGCTACGCATCCAACGTTTGAGTTAATCCTTGAGGAGCTATTTAAAATTACCTCTAGAGAAAGACGGCAAGGAACCAGGGGGCTTCGGAAGTTACTGGGATTTGTAGGCTTTCAGGGTCATACGCTCTTCCCAAATTGCAAGGTTGGGAGCGCTCATCTCCTTGTGTCGAGGTTGCGTAAAATCCTAAGCCCGAGACCCGAAGCCTCACGGATTGGCCCCTCAGCCGTAGTTGGCATTCCGGACATCCTTGGGGCAGATGGAAAAGAGGGTTCAACAAAAGACCCCGATGTGTGCGGAAGTCAGTCGGCCCCGAAGTTCCCAAAGTTTGGGGCCACGGCGGTTTAGGTTCATGTTCAACTCCGCTGCGCGTGAACATGAGGACTCCAGAGGCTTTGCTTTCAGCCCGAAAACTCCGGAGCCTAAGCCCAAAACAGCCGGGCAGATCGGATTAGAAACTCGGAAAGCAGTCCCTAAGCAGGCGGCGGTGCTTCCCAACCGTCCGGCTGGACAGGCCGTTCAGCGACGGTTTCTCCCGGCTTTGTCGGCTTAGGGTCGCAGGTTGCGGTTTCAGGTCTTCGAGTCATGGAAGTTTCATTGTCTTGTGGATGTTCGTGGTTGCATGTCCGGGCGAGTCCAGGGTGTTCCGCGATTCTGCGAGATTTGCCTCAAGAGCAGCGGCAATGCATAAGCCAATTACCAGACGTCCCCAGATCTGTCCCCCCCCCCCACGAGCCTTTTGGTGACCATTGACCATGCTAGGTAAGCCTGCCCGTGTAAGCGTGTGCCAGCTGTCAAGTTAGCGTTTTTTGTGCATGCAGAGCGCTTCCGCGTTGCTAGTTCAGGCTGGAAGGAGTTTTTTGCCAGAGCCGTTTCCCTGCAAAGGTTTGATTCGGGTCATGTTTCCAAGAGCTCAGCAAGCATTGACTCTGACATTCCAGACTGCTTGGGCTGACCAGGTGTACGACTGGGGTCGTACAAACAGTACCCTTATAAATCCCTTAAAGTAACCCTTATAGACCCTAAAGGAACCCCATTCTAATCCGTACATGTCGAACACAGGAGCTAAAGTCGAGGCTTCAGGTCCTGCCGAGGTAGTCCCAGGGCCGAGCCCTCTTAAAACGGCTTATAGGTGTTCAGGGTTTAGGGATTTAGGGTTTAGGGCTTAGGGTTTAGGGTTGTTATGGTTTCATGAGCATTGGGTTTAGGGTTTATGGGGCTGTACGAGCCCCTACGATTCCTCCACACATCCTGACATCCACCGTCCTAGGTGGTTTCGAGGGTCTACAGGGCCTATTTGTATCGTTCGGACATATTTGAGCTGATATGCCTGGGATGAGCGTGTAGACTACAGCAATTTGGACTCCTGGCTCGTCTTTGAATTGGTGAGGCGGGCCCTTCTTCTCCCCGGCAGAGGGCGCAGGTGGAACTCATGTTTCTGTCAGGACTTGGCTTGCTTTAAATTGCAGTGTTGTTCAACATCGGTCTTCGAGGGGCCCTGTTGCATCAGCCCTCAGTCAGAAATACCTGAAGGGAAGGTTCCCGGTGAAGGGGCTCAGGCTCAGGAGAGACAATGGTCAGACTGTCTGCAACCTCGACACTCTCCCTAGCCTAAGAATTTAGCACTCTCCGGGCATGATGAGAAGTCGAAAAAGAAGCTTCCTCGTGATGTACGCCCATGCGAAAACGCTTTGGGATCGTTTGAGGTTCTCCATTAACAGTTTGATCTAGTGGTCTCGTATGGTACCGTTGCTTTTTGGAGTGCTATTCAAAAGTCGGGGACCAGGCAAAGGCCGTTGGCTGTAGGGGCCATATGCTCTGCCAACTTTGGGGAAATTATGATACATCCGAGAAGAAGGGTCTGGAGGCACGGAATATCAACATCCGGGCGAATCCTTTCAAACCCGACCAGCTACACCTGCAAAGCTTTGTGACTCCATATACACCCAAAGGCTCCAGAGTGTGTGCAGAGACAGCACTTGAAATCCAAGTATAGGAAGTTTATATAACCGGAGACAGGAGTGAGCGTAGGGACCAAGTGGTTTCGTGGACACAAAGTGTGGATATAGACAAACTTTGTTGGCTATTTTATGCGCTCAAGAACACGTTTGAAGCGCTGCGAAAAGCGCTTGTTCAACAAGCAAACTGTCTGTTGAAACACGAATTTCAACACACACAACAACACGGCCGGAAAAAAACAAATATTGCTTATAGTACGTGTCAGATTAAGGTATGTTGAGCATATGCATTTATATGATTTGGGCCGAAGTGCATAGACCGCTTGCACAGATCAGCGGCCGATTTTTTCTTCTAGCAGGCATGATTTGCACGGCTCCGTCGCTATGCAACGGCTAATTGCAATTGGAAGCTCCGGATCATGCATCGCACATCATGTATACACGGTATTACGGTAGACCCAGAGCTTGAAGCCTAGCAGTTTAAACCCGAAGCTTGAACCTGGAGCTTTTCGAAGCTATGCCTCCTCCTGCTCATGAGCATCGCCCCCATCGGCAAGCATCCTTAGCTATTAGCTGCACGAATAATTAGGAACAAAAACCGAAACCAGAAACCCTAGAAATAGCTCCTAGACCCTACAGCCCCAAACTCCGAAAGCCCCAAACGAAGGAACACCGTTTAGCCTTGAAATCCGGAGTCCTATAAACCCGGCCGAGGATATCCCCGAACCCCAAAGCCCTAAACCTCGAAGGTTAACCTTATCGGCACTTGTGCTTATAATACAAAATTTTATAACAGTAAACCCTAGAAGCCTTAAAGCCTACACACCCTAGGGAGCTCTAAACCTCTCGAATTGGGATGGGCTGTGTGGGTGTGGCTTGGGGCTCGGTTTAAGGTGCTAGCAGGGTTCCGAATAATTTCTCAGCCTAGGTTTAAGGCGCTATCGATCTTAGTGCAAGCCAGCCGCCACATGTAAAAGCGCCTCAACGTGGATTTTTCCAGGGAGCGGGCATGTGCACGAGCTGCTATGCCTCAGCTGTGCTGCTGCTCACCATGCATGCATGCTTGATTATATTAATTGCAGCAGACCACCATATTTTAGCGAAGACACGAACCAAACGGCCATTTGCATCTTCGGATGCAAATGTATGGTACATGCGGAAGTTCAGTCCTCGGATCGTACAGCAATCCCATAGGCCCCAAAACAATATACCGAACATCCTTCCAATGCTTGCCGGCTGCTTTCTGTGCTGGCGAAAAACACGAGTTCTTGAACTGCCTCAGAGCTGCAAGCTGGTCCTATTTGTTTGCTCATGTTTAATTATTTGCAGTCCAGGGTACATGCAGCTTGGGTCGCATGGGGAACATCGAGAGGGCATCTTGAGCACACTTGTGGGCGAGGAGGCCGTAGGCGGTGAGGGAGGCATTCTGGCAGTACTCCACACGAGCAATTTGTGAGTCCTCCAAATATCGCGGTGAGGCTTCAACGACATTCATCAGCTCGCTGAGGAAGTGCCTCGATGAATTGACATCGACATGCGGTTTTCATGCCCCCAACATTATACATGCAGTCCAGCTGCATGCATTGCCCGAGCAGCATAAGACCCTCATCATCGCAGTAGGGCTCTTCATGAAGCAGGTTCACGACAAAGTCAGCCAACCAGCTCGTCACGACACGAGCCTGAACCGGTGGACTTAACCAACCCCAAGCCCCACTCCTAAAACCGTACCCTGTACACATAATATAAACCCTAAACACCCCGACCCCTAAACCCGAACCCTTGAACCCTATATACCCCTTAAACCCGAGACCTAAATATACCATCCCAGGCACGTTGTACGCTTTGGCTGCCAATTCTACTTCAGAGCCATTCTTTGATCGCAGATGCTTGGCCTGGAACAGCGGTTGAGAATGCCTAAGCTGTCAGCAGGGTGATATTGTACCAGGATTTACATAATTAAGTTCTTTCCGGGCTGCGGAATTCTGTGTTCATGGCTCCATTCAGAGAAATCAGCATAGGCTTTCTTCAGCCGTGCATTTTTGGTGTCTCCAGGCCAAAGACCCTGCAGGGGCACTAGTGTTGACCTCATATAATAACCGCTATATGAACCGGTACATTATATAGCCTCAAACCCTTAGACCTTAAAGTCTAGGTCTAGATGCCCTTAGTTATCTATAGATATGTATATATACCTAGCAAACCCTGGACCCTTCAACTTATTAGCGCCTGCTGCAATAGCAGCTCCATGCAAGCCCCCGTGGCCCAGACCAATGGCCCCAGGTTTAAGGAGTGCAAGCTGCACCATCGCATCATACAAACGTGAAATCCTATCATCCTCAACATGTGGCCTCGGAGGTTTAGGGGTTTAGGGTATCACGTTTGCGGAGTTTGTTGGACAGGTTTTAGGGTTTTCGGGCTGCAGAGTTGAGGGTTTGACGGTAAAACGTTAGGGTTTGAGGTTTCCGGGTGTTAGGATTGACAGTTTGGGGTTTGGGGAATTATTTAGCATACAGCTTAGTATAGGCAAAAGCTTTGTGTGCACAATTCATCCGACCAACTCCGGGGATCGATGCATTCCTGCACGAAGTTTTGCATGCTTCGCCGGGGCTCTGATTTCAAGCTTGAGGGGCTCCTGAAGAAATTGTCCTTGCTTGCCATGCAATGGTGACAGACAAACTTGCTGCTCCACCCAGTGGACAGCCCCATCATTTCCTGCACTTCGAAAAAGTCTTATAAGCTCAAAAAAGAGATCCCTAGGAAGCAATTTGAAACATATATCGTTCAGGGTGTGAAATGACACTATCCTTGTGGAACTTCCAATCCGCTCGCAATTCTGTCATTGCAAATCGAACTGGCTGGCCATTCTTCAGCACGAGCGGTCGATCATGATCGGTAGTCGGCACACAGTCCGGCCATTCACAATCCCCATTTGTTCTGAGGACTGGCTTCTCCGGGTGGAAGCCACTCAAGCACACATTCAGCGAAGCCACTACCTTGGACATAGGGTTCTATGTATTTCGGTAGTAGGGCCCGGTAGTTCGATGGGATTTGATATTCGTGCCAAGCCACAGGACGAAGGTAGGCTTGGATCGTTTCGAAGCCACAGCTCAGGGCCTGCAACCAGGTTCTTTTGGTTTATGGTTTGGGGTATCAGAATTACGGTTAAAGTTGTAGGTGATAAGGCTAGGTCCATGTGCCGGGTTCGAGCTTAAGCCTTGCAGGTCATTTTGGTTGCGAGTTTGCGAGTTTAGGATACCGGCTATATGTAGGGTTTACTTATTTCTTATTAAGGTACTCGGGATTCGATTGCAGTGGCTGGGGCCTCCCGTATCACGAAGATCGGAAAATGATTCCTCATCGAAAATGTAGTTTTCGACAACACGTGTCCCATATAAAAAGCTGTCAGCTTCTCCCGCACACTGTGCCGGATGTCATCTCCATACAGCCATAAGGGGACACATGGGCCCAGCGACTCATCAGCCCCCGGGTGTTGTCCCGCCCAAGCCATGTATCGCTTGCAATGCTGCCAGTAGGTACGGACAGCATCCACATCAACCTCCCCCTCAGGAATCTTCTCATCACGTAGATAGCATAGCAGCTCGTGGGGGAGGATGACCGGTAGCTTCCTAGGCTAGCTCGAACTACATAATATATGGACACTAAATGCAAACCACCACATGGCCAACGTATATTTAATTGCCAGCACAGAGAACCTGAAGACCACGGTGTCGTCCGTGATCGATGTTCGCATCGGCACTCGCACCCAGGATATTGGCACCTGTTCGGATCAACAACTCCAGAGCGAGACATGTAGTCTATAGAACCCGATTAAGAAACCCTTGGCCTATAACCCCAATATAGTAGGTTCGTTCATACTGTACAAGGAACCCATAATAAATTAAGGCCCAGGGTTTAAAAATCAGGTATTGAAAACCCGATGGCTACACGTGCTATCCTCTAGTGCAACCATGTTTCGCAGCCCAAATTGTTGGTAACCGTCCGCAGAAGATCTCTCTCAATATTTTGTTTGTGTTTACCATCGCACCCAGCTCGTCTGAGCCGTTCAGCCAGCCGGCCCAATGTGCCACCCGTAGAGGCTACTTCCTGTAGCTGTGCATATGTACATGCAAATCGGATTAATCACATGCATGAACCAAACCCTGATCGGCTCTCCTTGTGGCCCTCTCGGAGCATCTCCACCGCGCCCGTCAAGCTGAGGTCCTCGATGCTATCGACATATTTTGGGAGTGGAGGAGCGGTTACTTGCAATCGGGTTTGGGATTCCGGTCTGGCTTCTGTAAGAATTTTCAACTGACGTGGTATGCATATAGTGGATGGTTAAGTTTGGGTTTGGAGTCGGTACGACAACCCATTCAGTATCGGGCCTTACTCTACGGTTTATTTCGGCTTGGAGTTCTAGAGGGCCACTTTGCTGTTATAGGAACCTGATTAAGAAACCAACTTATCATGAGTTATATTAGGGGTCCTTATATGAAGTTTGGGGTTATAGCCCAGGGTTTCTTAATCAGGTTCCTATAACAGCAAAGTGTGGGTTTGGCTTTGGAATTGCAGACCAGGTGTCACCACGGCCAGCACATTTCAGGACGTGTCTGCATAAAGGGCCAACATCTGGTCCACCTGCGAGGGCTAACGGGCTATAGAGAGAGGCTACTGTATATCCGTTGCAGTCACTTGAGGTGATGCATGCAATTCTGAAGGTGTTGTGCTTGCAGCGATCGGACGTCGATCTGGAGAGATCTGTACACAAGCGAAAATCATGATCTTGAATCTGCCATCGGCTAGAGCGTTTGCAATTGTACATGTATTGTGACCAGGACTAGCGAGGCCCTAGCTAGGATGCTTATATTATAAGCTCTAGGCTCCTAGGGTGTAGGACTCCGCCGACGAACAGATCTAGATCTGCAAAAGTCAAGCTTCCAGACATGAAGCCGCCACAGACCAGTACCTTGGCCCTTTGATAAATCCAGCAGGATCTGTCGACGACATCACGACTTTGCCTTTGCTTTGCCCTTCGCCTTTGACTTACCCTTGGCCTTGGGTTCCGACTTTGGCTTGGGATCTGCCTCGGATGCATTCTGTTGGGCTTGAGGACTTATAGAGCGGGTTTAATGTAATACAGGGGGTTGTGGATGATACTAAGCAATATAGGCTTGCAATACGTCGGGGGGCCTTTGGGTCGGGTGCTTGCATGTGCTCGAGCTCAGACTCCAGATCTAGAGATTACAATCCAATTATAAAAACCAGGGTACAACTTTCGTCTTGATCATCGAAGCGGAATCCGAGTAGGCCTTGAGCTTCTCGGTAAGCTCCTCGAAAGCCTGCTGCACCGTCTCGGCGCTGCCCTTATCGAAGTCGTCAGCCTAGCAGCTGGATAATGTGTTGGTAAAGGCTTGGATTCTTGGATTAGCCAGTTTAGGGTTTAGGATTTAAGGTGAATAGGGTTTTGTGATTTAGGTTTAAGGACTTGGGTACTACGGCGACTTCACTGTCTAGACCTGTAGCCGGCTGGGACCTAGCAAGGTGAGGGCTTGAATACATATTATTTATTTGGGTTTGGGTTTTGGCAATATTAGCGAGGTTACTTTTTACAGCATTATGCACCAATCTGACTTCGCGAAGAACCATTTCAATGTGTGTGCCTCCAGCTTGGCGATGTGCTCCGAAAGGGTCTGCTTGTGCATCGACAGCTCATCCGCATAGCCCTTGCGAAGCGGCTGGGACCTGGGATGTTGAA
Organism: Symbiodinium sp. CCMP2592; assembly: GCA_905221615.1. Classification (NCBI taxonomy): domain Eukaryota; class Dinophyceae; order Suessiales; family Symbiodiniaceae; genus Symbiodinium; species Symbiodinium sp. CCMP2592. The sequence continues at coordinate 1,450,278 of CAJNDT010003779.1, forward strand.
GTGTATTCGTACTATGTTTTCACTGTCTCATGCTAGGCGGAATTTAGTGATTCGGGTCTTTGGGGTGTAGCCCGGTAAAGCTGGATGGAGCAGTTTGACGTAGCACGGTTTAAGCTGCAAGCTTTTGATTTGTAGGGTAGAGGGTTTAGGGTTAGGGTGGCGCTTTTAGGGTATAGAATAGCGATGACTTAGGCTTCAAGCTTTATGTTTGAAAGGTATAGGATTTGGGGTTGGCTACTGGGTACAAATACATAAGCTAGTATAGGATACAGCAAAATAATGGCCATCGGTGAATAAATACAAGAACGAAGTAGCAGGTGCCCACACTCCACCACCTTCTGGATCAACTCATCTGCTTCGGTGAGCTTGTCGCTCACCTGCTTCGCCTTGGTCCTCACCTGCCCGGCTGTGCCGCCTTTGCCCTGCTTTCGCATCTTCTTCAGCTGCTCCGCCTCCTTCTCCATGGACTCCTTCGAGCCCAAGCTCCGGAGGCCTTGGGGTTGCGGTAGCACAGGACCAGCAGCGAGAGCCAGGCCAGTACTCGAGCTCCCGGATCCAGCAGTGTAGCCGAGGGCTGCTGGCCTTTGATTGGCAAGTGCATGCAACTTCGAAGTTCTCTTTTCTGTAGACCACTATATGTTATTAGCAAAGTCGCAGCAGCACACTTGTCTGCTGGCCATCCAGCTCCATGGGCCCCGTGGAGAGCTGGGCCTCCTGTGTCCTCTTGTCTGTGGCGACAACCTTCGCGGTGTCAAACACCCGGATCATCTCCCAGTCCTGACAATCGAAGGGTGGAAGCTCGTTCCCAACATCCAGCAGCAGCCTTTATGGATTCTAATGATCATGACCCTGGCCCCGTCCTCGCTTCCCGGAAGATCAGGGTGAGCAAACACGAAAGGCAGCGGGGGCTCCTCGTTCGGCATCAGCTTCCGCTTGTCCTGCTCCTCCTGCAACAGACGTTTTTCGTCCCGTATCATCTTCGCAGTCACGGCGCCATGCTGCTTCTTCAGGTCCATGTACTTGACGAACACCTCCTCAGCCTGCATCTCCTTGGACTTCGACGTAGTGGTCGAAACCACCAAGGTCGACTCGAGCCAGGACCCCCCAGCACGCAGGTAGTCGATGAACAAGTCCTCCAGCTTCATCTGACCTTAATTCGAATAATCACCGATGGCCCGATTCGAAATCCTGAAGTCCTCAAGACCCAGTGCAAGCCGAGGCACCGCTCTTGGTCTTCGCGACCGCATCGACCACCTTGTCCGGGCAGCTCTTGCCTCAAGCTTGCAATCAAAGAGCTTCGAATTGAATTGGGCTTAGCGATAGTTGCATAGTGGTCTGACATTAATGTGCATATTTCAAGTCACTTTTTGTCGATCTCTGCATCTTCACGTACAGGTTGTGAGCCACCCTCAAAATCCTTTCCTCTTCGGACTCGTGCTCCTTGCGATTCATGGAGTCCTGCGGAGGAGTGAAACCGAAAACCTTAAACCTTCAAAGCCCTAAACCTTAAACCCTAAATCCTATAAACCCTACGACCTCAAAGCGCTTACACTTCAATAAGTTAACGTTTCTATGTGTGGGTCTCCTGGTACGGGATCTTGCTCTTTCCCTGCAAGACTTCGTGCACCAGCCCCGACTGGATCGCCATGTGCACAGCCCCTTTGGCTTTCGGGAAAGGGTTCTGCGGCAAGGGATCGGCCTGTGTCGCTACCTGCCATCAGATCAAGCTTGTTACTTGTAACCTCCAGTGAAATCATGATCAGGTATGTGCTCCTCCATCGGATCTGGCTCTGGGGCGGAGCTGGCCATGCTCGCATCCTGACAAGATTGGGCTCGGCTTGCTTTTAGAGGAAAGTTAGGTTTCCTGCCTTTAGGCTAGCCATTCGTCACAGCTACATATCATAAGTACATAAATAAATAATTAAATATATATATATATACAGATAGATAGATAGATAGATAGATATGTATTATATATGTATATATGTATATTACTCGTCTTGCAGTCGCGGCTTTGGGTTTTATTTAAGGGATCGGAATTCAGGATTTATGAAGAGATCGGCATGCCTCTAGATCAACGTAGATTCGGAGGGCTGGTCTTAACTAGGCGGGCACCACCCAAGCACACTCTGCAATCGGCGACATAGTAATTATTGGTTCAGCCACCTGTCCAGCAAAGTTTTCGAGTTTGGGGTTTAAGGCTTACAAGTTTGGGGTTTAGGTCGTAGCCTAGGGTTTTCGTGTTTGGAGTGAAGAGCTAAATATTTTCTGGGCTTTAGAGCTTAGGGTTTTTTTGGGGTTTGGGGTTTAGGGTCTAGGGTTTCCGTGTTTGGAGTTTAAAGCTGAATGTTTTCTGGGATTTAAAAGTTTAGAGCTTAGGGTTTTGGGGTTTGGGGTCTTAGGGCCCCAGGGGTTTGGGGTTAAAGGCTTAGGGTTTGGGGGTTTGGGGTACGGTTTTCGGGCTTCGAGATTCGAGTAGTTTAATTTAGGACACGAGATCCCTCTTGAAAACCCGCAGCGGTCCTGGGGCACTTCGGTGGCCGCTTTCATCGGCTCATCCTGCAATCGAGATAGAGATCGTTTAGGCTCTTGGGCTTAGGGTGGGTTCATTTAACTGTACGAGTAGCGATCCTGGGTCACTTCGGTCACCACATCAGCGGCCCTTGTCGGCTGTCGCGGCTTATCCTGCAATCGAGAGCTTTGGAAAGGCTTCGTGGTTTAGGGCCGGGTGGGTTCATGAAACGTACGAGTAGCAATCCTGGCTCACTCCATCAATCGCGACATCAGCGGCCCTTGTCGGCGGTCGTGGCTTATCCTGCAACCGAGAGCTTTGGAAAGGCTTCGTGGTTTAGGGCCGGGTGGGTTCATGAAACGTACGAGTAGCAATCCTGGCTCACTCCATCAATCGCGACATCAGCGGCCCTTGTCGGCGGTCGTGGCTCATCCTGCAATCGAGAGCTTTGGAAAGGCTTGGGGGTTTAGGGTGAGTTCATGAAACGTACGAGTAGCAATCCTGGCTCACTCCATCAGTCGCCACATCAGCGGCCCTTGTCGGCAGTCGTGGCTCATCCTGCAATCGAGAGCTTAGGTTTTGCTTTGTGGTTAAGGGTGGGCATGAAGTGTACGAGTAGCGATCCTGGGTAACTTCAGTCGCCACATCAGCGGTCGGGGTCGTCAGTCCTGGCTCATCCTGCAATCGGGTTATGCTTTGTGGTATAAGGCCGGGTAAGTTCATGAAACGTACGAGAGCGATCCTGGGTCACCTCCTTGGTCACCAAAGTCGCCACATCAGTGGCCGGGGTCGGCGGTCGTGGCTCATCCTGCAATCGGGTTATGCTTTGTGGTATAAGGCCGGGCAAGTTCATGAAACGTACGAGTAGCGATCCTGGGTCACAAAAGTCGCCACATCAGGGGCCGGGGTCGGCGGTCGTGGCACATCCTGCAATCGAGAGCTTAGGCTTTGGGTTCTAGGGCCGGGTTCATGAAATTGAAACGAAGAATATAGATCCTGGGTCACTTCAGGTGCCATATCAGCGGCCGGGGTCGGCTGTCGTGTCTCATCCTGCAGTCGGTTTAAATTGGGGTCTTACTTGTTATTGGGATCAGCTGTTCCCTTGATGCTGACATGAGAAGCTTGACCTTAAGGATTCATTTGTGGGGGGGGGGTTCGGGTTTAGGGTTGTTTGGATTTAGGATCTTGGTTTCACTAAATCGGAGTCCTGGTCCGTGTCCAAGTACATCTTGGAAAGAAGACTCTCGAGGGGCTCTAGGGGCATCTCCTCATCCATCTGGCTCTCTTCCGGGATCTTAGCTGTGCCATCCCAGGAAACCGTTGAGTTTGAGAGCAGCAGGCTACACAATATTGTGTCTAGTAGCATCCATCATGGTCTCCTTCCACTCCTGGCTCTGGAGACTGGAAAAAGTGATCGTCGTCATGCTGTCGAGGCTCCGGAGGTTGCCTGCTTTTACTCATCTACACATGAGAATCCAAAGCTCGGACCATCAAGCTACAGATCCAAGTTCAAGCCAAGGATCCATCTTCTGATCGCTGGTCAGATCTAGATGCACTGCTGAGGCTTGAAGTTTCCTCCCAGGGATATGAACTTGAGTGCCATTGGGTTCTAAGTCTAACTATCCATATATATATATATATATATATGTAGACATAAGCAACTTGATGGAAACCATACTCTAGATCTCCCATAGAAAAATAGTCTGTAGCTGTATTGCTCATGGTGTGGCAAAAACTAGCCTTCTCGGAGCTTTCGAAAAGCTTGCCCTTCGGGGTCACGTGCTGGGGTGACAGCTGCTTCAGGCGCTTGTACAAAGGAGACTTGATCGGGGTGCTCTGTGTTGAAGCGGGAGGTAGCGGTTCCGTGGCTCCCCGGGTGTCCATGCACACGTCGACCTGTGTGTCTGCTTGCTCGTTGCTCTTCGGCGGCTGCGGATCTACCTGCATGGGTGTTGCTTGAGTTGCTTGCTCATCGCTCTTCGGCGGCTGCGGGTCTACCTGCATGGGTGCTGCTTGCTCAGTGCTCTTCGGCGGCTGTGGATCTACCTTCTGCTCGGTGCTCTTCGGCGGCTGCGGGTCTACCTGCATGGGTGCTGCTTGCTCCGTACTCTTCGGTGGCTGCGGATCTACCTTCTGCTGTGATGCTGCTTGCTCGGTGCTCTGCGGGGGCTGCGGCTTCTCCTGCTTTGGTGCTGCTTGCAGGGTGCTCTGCGGGGGCTGCGGATTCCCTGGCTTTGCTGCTGTCATCTTCGGCACCGGCATGGGCCACGGCTCCGGCTTCACCTGCCACGGGCTGGAACCTGAGCTGGAAAGAGAAAGGTCGTTATTGCAACTCACCCCGCTAAACAAAATTACAAAGGGAAACCCAACACCTATACTTTTGTAGATGATGAGCGGCTTTTCTGGGCTTTGGGTACCTCCTCCGTCTTCGGTGACTTTAAGACCCCGGCGGGGGGAGGGGCTACTGTTGGCTTCTTCGGAGGTGGTGCACCCTTCTTGGTCAGTCGAAGGCGGGCTTCTGGTGTAGCAGCGGAGTCGCCAGTGCCCCCAGTTCCAGACCCTGCAGGGGAATACCAATACGTTAAGTAGGCTCTTCCTGGGCTATGCTACCCATGTACATTAAGTTGACATGACCCCTCGCCTGAGCCCGTGCTCACCCCTGCTGCCTGCAGGGCTTTCTGAACTTCCTGCTCTATGTATGCGGCTGCACTCATCTTCGCTTTGGCAGCAGCCTGCCACACCCCTAAACCCCTAAACCCTACACCTAAACCCCCAAACCCTTAAACCTGTGAACCCTGAACCGCTAAACCCTAAACCCCTACACTCTAAACCCTTACACCCTAAACCCCTAAACCCTAGACCCCTTCCTTAGCCCTGAACTCCTTAACTAGTTAAGTCTTGTGGCCTTCTCAACGGCAGGATTTCCCGCCATGGCCAGCAGTAGCTAGCTTCGAATTTCAAATCAGTCGATCGTTCTAATTTCCAAGCAATGCCAGCTGATGTGCTGTAGCTAGGGCAAAGGTTAAGGACCCAAAGTTGGTCTCCTGTGTACAACATGATCTTTGTAGAACATATACTCATAATATACACACACATAGGTCATCAGTTATATATATACATATATATATATATATATATATAACATGCACGTACATGTAAGTAAGTACTGTGTATGTAGTTTAGGTATGTAGGTATGTACGAATGTATGTGTGTGTCATACATACATATGTATGCATGTACTAGTTACATGCACATATATATACGGGGTACGTTATATATATATATATATATATATGACATATATTGTAATTATATATATAATATACATACGATCCATATAGTTCCGGCACGTACAAAAGCCAGGCAGTAACGGCCACTAACGGCCAGTATCGGTAAACTTTGTCCCCATGGCCACTTCTAACGCCCAGTATCGCCCAGTATCGCCCCTGTTGCCTCCACACCCTATAGATTAGAATGATTAGAATCCAGCAACCTGGCCCACTAACGGCCACTAACGGCCAGTATCGCTAAATTCTGTCCCCATGGCCACTTCTAACGCCCAGTATCGCCCAGTATCGCCCCTGTTGCCTCCACACCCTATAGATTAGAACGATTAGAATCCAGCAACCTGGCCCGCTAACGGCCACTAACGGCCAGTATCGCTAAACCTTGTCCCCATGGCCACTTCTAACGCCCAGTATCGCCCAGTATCGCCCCTGTTCCCTCCACACCCTATAGATTAGAATCCAGCAACCTGGCCCACTAACGGCCACTAACGGCTAGTATCGGTAAACTTTGTCCCCATGGCCACTTCTAACGGCCAGTATCGCCCAGTAACGCCCGGTCTCGGCCTATTGTGCATATATATATATATATATATATATATATCAGCTATACATTTACATACTATACTAATGCATATATATATATATATATATATATATATATATAAACATATATATATATATACTCGCTACATTGTATGTATGTATGTACATCATGTATGATCTGTGTGTATATATATATATATATATATACATATGGCAGAAACCCGTTGCCACAAATCCCCGGGACTACATCAGAACTTCGGCACAGCTTGGTCCGACACTGAAGCTAGCCATGCACACCGGGATCGCACATGCTCATGCCCTTGGCCACGTTCACTCGCAGCACGATTTTGCACTGCCGTAAGCAGTCCATAGAATCGTCGTCGTCTATATGGCCTGCAAATCGAAGGTTTTGTCTTGACTTTCGGTTTGTGATTGGGCCAAGATCTGGGTGCTTGGGTGTAGGATGGTTTTGTTCAACTCTTGCAACGTTCATTGTCTGCTGTAAGTTCAGGCGAGATTGATAGGGTTGAAGCTTCGGTCTACTAGGCGGATGGATCGGGCCTGTGGGTCTTAAGTCCGATGAAAGCTCGTGGGTCATTGGATTGAAAGTAAACCCAAGTCTGTGACCAAGCAACATCATATTGAAAACCAGCAAGCGAACCCTAACCTGAAGCACCTGTCAATTGCAACCCAAACCTGAACCCTAAACCTTAGGCCTACGGTAAGCAAATTACCCAAGCCTAGGATCATCCTGCGGATGCCCAACAATCTGGCTCTGGCGAATCTGGCGACCCTACCATGACGGATCATGCTCGGCATCTTTGCTTACCCACTTAAATGCAAGCTGATACCGGGATGTAGAGTGTAGCCTGTATAGCTAATCTTAGATTTGGGTTTAGCGACCTATGGAATTCGAGGGAAAGGGTCGGGAGTCCATTATTTAGCCCATCCTCCTTTCAAGTGCTGATCGCGGCAGTCGTTTCAATCAAGATGTCCTATGTCCGTGGCTGCGGCTGATTATAATGAAGGTCAAGCTGGATCGTCATATCCATATGCCATCATCTTCAACCCTGGAAATCTATCTCATGATGTCATGCGAGTGGCTAGGTGCGAGTACAGATTGGCTCTAGATCTGTGTGTGTGTGTGTGTGTGTGTGTGTGTGTGTGTGCACGTGTGTACGTGTGTACGTGTGGCTCGAAGCTAGCTGCCCTATATAATAAAATACATTGTGGTCGTGGCGGCACTCTTACATGTCGAGCTTGTGCTACTCAATATATAGCTATGTAATACTAGGCCCCCTGATATCCTTAAATGTCTTCCACAATACATGGGCCTTATAGGACCAGTCCATAGTCAGGAACATCAGAAGCGAAACAAATCCTTCTGACAAATTAGACAAGTACATCGTGGTCGCGGCGGTGCTATCGACTGTCGACCATTCACTATTCTATCATAATGTACGGCTAGCTGTACGGCTAATTGCAGGGGTGCAGGTAGTGACTTTGGGTTTGTCGTAGTCGTACTACTACTACTACTACTGCTGCTACTACTACGTGCTACTCCTGCTGCTGCTGCTGCTGCTACTACTACTACTACGACTACGACTACTACTACTACTACTACCACTACCACTACTACTACGTACTACTGCTGCTGCTGCTACTACTACTACTCCTGCTGCTGCTGCTGCTGCTGCTACTACTACTACTACTATACTACTACTCCTGCTACTACTAGTACTACTACTACGACAATAGCTACTGCTACTACTACTGCGATACTGCTATTACTGCAACGGCTGCTGCTGCTACAACAACTACTCTACTACGTACTACAACACTACTACTACTACTACTACTACTACTACTACTACTACTACTACTACTACTACTACTACTACTACTACTACTACTACTACTACTCCTTCTTACTACTACTGCTACTACCACCGCTCCACTGCTCTACTCCTCTACTGCTCCACTCCTCTACTGCTCTGCTGCTCTACTGCTCTACTACTAGTACTACTAATATTACTACTATGATTACTACTACAAATGTAGGAACCTGATTAAAGAAACCCTGAGCCCAAAAATACTAAATATTAGGATTCATTCAAGGATCCGTAATAAAGGCCCAAGGTTTCTTAATCAGGTTCCTGCACTACTACTGCTACTACTGCTGCTACTACTACTACTACTACGACTACTAGACTGCTAGCTATAGACAGCTACGGCACTACCACAACTGCTACAACTGGGGCTCCTTCGCTGCGACTAGCTTATACTACCAGGACATACTTGAATGGCTGGCGGGGACAACCCGCAGGTCGATCAGAATCTGGTGGGCGAGTGTCGAGACCAGGGAGCATGTGCACGGTATTTGCAATCTGCTTATGAGACTACGGCCAAGGACCATGATGGTTTCAAGGCTTGCGGCATGCGGTGATATGTGCGAAACCCTGATTGCCAGCGAAACCACATTGCTCTAAATCGAGCCTTCCTAATATTACGAAATTATAGATCCGCCAAACCCCTAACCCTACACTCCTCCCAAGCCGCGGGACCCTAAAACCAAAAAACCCAAAAGAAGAAATCCCGACAAACCGAAACACTGAAAATGAAAACCCCAGATTGAAAACGCGCTGTGCCACCACCATGCCTGATCCAGAACTCGATTCCCGAAATCGCGAGTAATTTTACACCATTCCGAATCCTGAAGCCCCACAGTCCTGAAGGCCCAAGCCCGTGTACTTATAACACGTGTGCAAGACCTTGCCGTATAAGCACCACCCTACACAATCATCATCATCCTACAGCACAGAGTCCTGGGACGTAGTCGTAGTAGTAGCAGCAGCAGCAGCAGTAGTAGTAGTAAGGCTCCATGTGCCCACATATATTATATATATCTACAACGGGCTTTAAGATACCTATATATATATATAGATATATAACATACATATAATATATTATATATATGGGGGCACATGGAGCCTTAGTAGTACGTCGTAGAGCCGTAGTATATAGTATATGTATTAATTAGTGGTGGTGGTGGTGGCGGTGGTGGTGGTGGTGGGTGTGGGTGGTGGTGGTGGTGGTGGTGGTGGTGGTGGTGATGTTGGCGGTGGTGGCATGGTAGCTTGTGACACAGCTACATACACGGCTGCTAGTTCTAGTTCCTAGAGTAATCACTCCCAGCAGCCTTTATCCTAATAGATGCCCAAAACGTCGTTCCATGAAGCGAACGCATCGATGCCCTGAATTCAGGGTTTCAGAGCTCAGGCATTGTCTAATGTTATTTTTAATTTATGGGTCTTGCTTCAGGTGCACATATATGGGATCCAGGGATGCAGGGCCTTGCCAAGTGTTTGGGCTGTAGCTATATAGTTTCTAGTACGTCGGGTTTTGGAGTTCATGTTTGTCGGGGTTTGAATATACCGCTCCCTTTATTTAAATTGCTGGCCTCGAACCGCAAATCGTCCAAGATCGCTTCGTTTCCAAAGCGGCACATCGAGTGGGCCTTGGCTGATATTTATCTGAGCTAAACCACGGACCCGAAACCCTAGCACGAAACCCTAGAAACCCCAAACCCCTAAATCGGAACCCCAAACTCGAACCCTAGGCCCTCGGCCCCTAACCTCGAATCTCGGGATATACATATCAGCTAACCCACGGACCCGAAAACCTAGCACGAGACCCTAGAAATCCCAAACCCCTAAACCGGAACCAAAAACTCGAACCAAAGGCCCTCGGCCCCTAACCTCGAATCTCGGGATATACATATCAGCTAACCCACGGACCCGAAACCCTAGCACGAAACCCTAGAAACCCAAACCCCTAAACCGGAACCCCAAACTCGAACCCTAGGCCCTCGGCCCCTAACCTCGAATCTCGGGATATACATATCAGCTAACCCACGGACCCGAAACCCTAGAAACCCCAAACCCCTAAACCGGAACCTCAAATCCTAGGCCCTCGGCCCCAACCTCGAATCTCGGGACACATATCAGCTCACCCACGGACCCTAAACCCTGGAAGCCCTAAGCCGGAGCTCCAAACTCGAGCCCGAGGCCTTCAGCTTTAAACCACAACCTTGACCCCAGTCGCTCCCAAAACCCTTCTCAAGAAGAATGTATTAGAGCTGTATGGCTTGCCGAGGCTTCCAGCTGTTCAGGGTTTCCTGATGAAGCTTCGGGGTTTTAAAGTCTTTAGGGGTTTGGTTGAACGTTATTGGCTTGGGCCCAGGAACCACGAGTTTTAAAGTCGGTGCAGGTTTAGCTTATTAGGCAGTGTGCTCCAAGTTCAGGGTTGCCGGATCAAGCTTCGAGGTTACGGTTGATGATATAAATCCTGCATTACCCGTAGTCACGAATATACCATAATTCCCATAGTTTAGGGTCCTTAAGGTAGTGCAGGATTTATATCATCAACCGTAGTAATGGATTGTAGATATAATTGGGTGGGGTTATACCGGTCGGCTGGCATCCGCTTCGAACGTCCGGCCGCTAGGGTTCGAATTTGGGGTTCCGGTGTAGGGTTATTTCTACTATTAATCACCCAGGCCATGAAAGATTTCTGCAACCGAGCTGCAACACGGGCCGGGTACCATACCGTACATGTGCATGTACAGATCTAGTGCTAGCTCAGGCTACTATGCAAATACCCTGCTGGCAGCATTGACGGTGAGGCGACGGAGGCTCGTGCGAGAATCAGCTGGGTCGACTGTCGAGTTTGCACACTTGACATCTTAACCACATCAAACAGCAGATGGTGGAAAAATCCCACGAATCCCAAAGCGCCATTTAACGGTAGGATTGTCGACCCTCGTCAGTACTGTGTTCGTACTAGTATACTACGTACCTATTTAATTAGGAACCAGATTACGTAACCCTGGGCCTATAACCCCCAAGTGCTATATATATATATATATATATAGGATTCATTTATATATATATATATATATATAGGGATTATATTATTAATATATTAAGGCCCAATGATTTTTAATCTGGTTCCGTTAAACCCGTTAGGTGTGTTCCACAAGGACTGGGCTCGCAGTTTAACCTCGAGATCTTAAAGGGTCGCACGTCCCGCTATAGAGGAACTTGCCATTGCATATGCAGCATGTGTATCACACGCCTGTCCTACTTGCAAAAGGGAATAGGCTCCTAAGGGCCTGCATCAGGTCGCAGCGAAGCTACACAGTCGGATCCGTGCCCAACAGCAGTGGAACCACCTTTACATGTACATATGAGCTAGTCGTATGCAACATAGACCCGAGGCCCTTGGTAACTACTCGCATAATTCATGTCTCAGACATCAGGAACGAGTGCTCGGCGCTGTCGCATTCACCCAAGCCTGCAACGAAGCTATCAGTGAAGGAAGTTCGTTTGTAGCATGGGTTCATTATCCTGTCACCCTCGATCGAACTCAAAACAATATGTGCAATCCCTGCCACATTCAAAGCAATCCCTCATATCTTGGACCTGCAACCCCAAGCAAACTGCCAGCCCGACCAGCACTTCAGGGTTCAGATCCACCGACGAGATCCAGCCGGCCATGTACTTTGCCAGCTGCCACCTGCAAGCAATATGTGAGCAGGCTAGGGTACAACCTAAACCCCACACCCCGAACCCTCAACCCCAAAGCCCAAGCCCCGAACCCTAACCCCTAAAAACCCAAGCTCAGCTCCACTCGGCTAGAAGTCCCCATGTCATCTAATACCAGTGTGGGCAAAACCAGTGTAGACAGAAAGTTTCATGTAGCCTAGTGCAGCAAGAGCCACACATGTCGAAGCTCTCCGCGGGACCACGGCAAGGTCGAGCCCTTTTTCTTATCCACCTTGGATCGGATGTATACATGTACATGCACACTGTCGTTCATAATGCAGGAGAGGGTGGAAACGGCTTTAGATGTAGAGACAAGTAGCTTTCACCCCCGGGCATCGAGCACAGCTGTTGTTGACATAAAAGCCCCTCGAATTCAGCAACACCGTGATGCCCTTGTACTTCTTCGGATCCGCCTTTACCAGAAGCGGCGGGGCCTTGACGACGAAGCTCCTGAGATTAAAAGCCAGCTTGCGGTCCAAGCTACTAGCATCTTCGACGGCCCAGTACAAAACAACCCACTCGAGACCCAAGGCAGCCTGTGGCTTCTCTATTGTGACTCGGAAGACATCGCCCGGAACGGTTTAAGGTTTAGGTAGGGGTTAGGGGTATAGGTTTTCAGGTTTGGGGGCATTATTCTTGTTATCTTGCGAAACAGATCTGTTGTTCACTGAAGGGAGTCGATATCAGGGTTCGTAAGATGCTCAAGATATCGGTTGCATGCTAATGTCCAATCAACATGCAGGCAGGAATCAGGGTGTTGAGCTCAGAGGGGTCAACGAAACCAGATGGGAGGCAGCAGTCGACCATGCCGGCTTGCACATTAAGCCATGCCAAGTTATCCCTGGCTCTGGCTTGCTCCCTTGCACGTTTGGCTTCCTTACGAGCTTTTGCTTTACCAGGGGATCCGGAAGGGTCATTCTCAGCCTGACGGTCCGATTCCTCGCAGGGCACAATAGCATTCGCCATAGCACCATCGTCAGGCATCGCACCGCCCGACTCGGACACAACAGCATTCGCAGGCATGTCAGCAACATCCGACTCGACAGCAGCTTCATGGGCGACCACAGCAGCATTCGTAGCCATGCCAACATCGGACTCGACAGCGGCAGCATGGGCTGCCACACCGCCCGACTCGGACACAGCAGCATTCGTAGCCATGTCAACACCGGACTCGACAGCAGCTTCATGGGCAGCCACACCGCCCGACTTGGACCCAGCAGCATTCGTAGCCATGTCAACATGCGACTCGACAGCAGCTTCATGGGTAGCCACACCGCCCGACTTGGACGACCCAGCAGCATTTGTAGCCATGTCAGCATCCGACTCGACAGCGGCAGCATTCTTGGCAGCCACATCGCCCGATTCCTTGGGAACATTACCGATTCGACAGCCGCCGGATATATATCTCAGCATGCAACCTAGAACAAATGCTAAGCAAAGGTGCGGCACCGGCCGCTTGCTGATCATCCCTGGCTCGCTTACTGGCCTTGCCATCATCGAGCTCAAATTCTCCGTGTCGCTTCTTGGCATTCTTCGCCGTCAACTTTTTCAGTGCTAGCTCCTGGAAATAAAGAAGGCATTCAAGGCTACTCTTATAAAGACGAAACTCAACTCGATGTCGCACGTGTGTAACCCCCCGGTAATGTCCTCACGAATTTGTGATCTCACTTGAGCTTGCTCTTGCCGAATGTCCCCCGATGAAACCTCCAGGCTCATAGCAACCTCGAAATGGAAGGGCAGGTTGCCCTTCGGTAGAAGTGGCTGCCGGTCCTCTAGATCTTGATCATGAGAGCACATGCACAAGCTGACTATGCTCGAATTGCGATCATGATGAACATATTGTTAAAGATGCACCTTGAAGGCTCCATTGGAGCTTCGCTTGCAAGACTCCACACACACCGGAACCGTAGCCTGAGTCGATTGTACAGTGGCTAGCCGATTGTCATACACGACTCCGAAAACCGGCTAATTAATGCCAAGGTACAGCGACATCACCATCTGAGGGCATCGTCTCATCTGTCGTCGCGGAAGCCTGGGATGTGCATTGGTGCTTAGCGGTCTTAGGGGTCCTATGCTAGTGGCTGCGAGAATAGAACTATACGTAGCAAGGAGCGAACTCGCCATGCAAACTTCTTGGCAGCAGTACTGGAACCGGCTCCTGGATTCATGTTATTATCAGTCATCCTTTGTCACACTTCTCCGATCCTCGCGAGAATTATAATAGACTGGCCTGTCGTAGTGAGCCATCCACGTCGGCGGCCTGATGCGACTGTCGTTGGGTTATATAGTAGACTGGTGAGGCTAGAACAAATTCATGTACGGGCTTGGGCTTGGGGCCTAGCTACTAGAGGTCTCTGGCTTAGGATATAGAGGGGGTTGGAGGTTTTGATTTGGGTAAGGGTTATTCACAGGGTCCATATTTGCAAGTGACGGGTTCCTCTAATAATGAATCATAGCTGTTTTAGCCGCTTCCTCGAAGAGTTCAGTTGGTGCTTTTTCAGTCTAGGGTGTACTGCTGTATACATGGGCTCTGGGGTCCACTACGGTGTACTCATACGTTTTGACCCATCATAAGCCCAGCCAAACACGAACAAGGTTTCGTAAGGCTATTGTATGTAGGAGTTGACCTGACCCATTAGTTATAAGTTGAAAACTACAATGCCTCTTAGTGCAAAAACAACCCTGGGCTCAAGCATTAGCTAATGAATTGAATCCCAAGTATGAAGCCCGGATGTAATGTCTTATACAATGCAAGATTTCCCAGGGGTTCCGGCGCTAGGGGCTGCCAGTTCAGTTACCGGATCTAGAACCGTCGTGACAAGCCGCTTGACCATCAGCGATCGGCGAGTCCTCGAGCTGAATGACCTGCGAAAAGGATTTAAAAGGCAGCGGTGGGCCTTGGGATTACAGGGACAGGGAGGAATTAGACGAGTGCCTCTCCATCCAAAGCTTCAGCTGCCACCGATTTGGCAGGAACCTGCAACCAATCGGTATTGCTAGTACATATAGGATCGGGAGTTTTGAGTACAGCTGATCCAGATTCGCGGGCCGAGAAGGCTTGCCAACAATCGAGTATATATAAAACTGTAGATCGATTAATTTTACAGCATGCTACACCCGGAGACAGGGGTTGGGGAATCGCGGGATGCCTCCACATCCAAAGCTGCTCCAGCTTCGGCGGCACCAGCTTCCATCGATGTACTAGGAACCTGAGAGGAAGTTGATTCGTTGAAAGTGGGATTTGTATGCACAGCCGAACCAGATCTAGATTCACGGGCCAAGCAATATGCCATCGACTCGGACAGGCGGGGGATGGGTACCAGGTTGAACAATTATAATCGAATGCCTCCAAATCCACAGCTGCTCCAGCTTCGGGGGCACCGGCTGCCACCGATGTGGCGCCATCCACCTGCCAACAATCGTTCAAAAACAATATGTGTTGAAACTTATGGAGCCTGCGAGCCAGCGAGTCCGAAAACCAGCTGATAGCCCGAAAACCTAAACCCACCGAAGACGGGTGACCCTAGGCCTAGAGTCCTATAGACTAGACTTGAAGCCCTAAACCCGAAGCCCTAATCAAACCCTAAACCCCAAACCCCTAATCCTAAAGCCGAAACCTTTAATTAGGTAGCAAGGACAGGGAACCCTGGAAGGGCCTCCATTGCCACAACGTCATCGATTTCGCAGGCCTGCCGCGAAAAGAGCTATATATGTATATTCGGCTAAATTTAAAGTCGTAAATAATTGCACATAGCCTCTTCATCTTCACCCACTGCACTATCAATTTCGAGCACGTCGTCGTCCTCGCCCAGTTCCTTCGAATGTTGGGTTCACTACAATTTAGAGTGCTCATTTGATGACTCGAGCTCTGGGCCTCCACATTACCGATATCGCCATCGCCTGTAGCCTGCCGCAAGTGATCAGCTGCACTGATGATCGAGCTCCGCCCTATCGCAATAGATCATAGACGGTGCCATGCCTCAGAACTGCCAATCGAGCTCGCACTCGCTCTCCGCGCCGGAACACATTGTCCGTTCACACGGAAATACATTGTTTTCAATACGGTGATTTCCGGGGTCCTGCAGCAGAGAATAGAACATGCATGCATGCATATGTGATGTTTGCTAGCAGCTATATACATGCATGTGCGGTGGGCACACGGTCCGGGCATACGGCGTCCGGTGTATAATGGCGCACAGATATGCCGCTAGCCATTTGAGCCGTGTCCCATGGACGTCGGCCCATTCCTGCAGGAACATCAAGTAATACGATACATGTACTGCATGCAATTGCCCCCCAACCTTGAGTTTTCGCCGGCTGGCTCTGGTCTTGATAAACCCATGGGTCCACATGCCGTAAGCACAGGCAGCATAAAGGCATGCTGCCTAAGTAGAACATGCGAGCGAGGAAACAGAGCAACTAATTCAAATGAACTGCTCATGATGTGAGGCCCCGGCTCTGTGCTCTTTACACGATATCAGGTCCGGGTGCGGGATCTTAATGCCTTTCAGCAGAAAAACGACGTACCGTTTCATGATTTCGTAATTGTGCGGGTCAACGAGGTCGCATTCCGCAAGTTTCACCTCGTACACAGTCAGTAGCGGATGGTCCTGAGAGCATTTGGCAGCCGCACCAGCAGTACAAACATATCTACTCGCGAGCTAAGACTCATCGCTTTCTCGGAGTGCATCCAATCGTTTTTCGATTTCCGGCCGCAGCACGTTCACGATCTTCATCGCAGTATCCTTGCACATTTATGAGCGAAATTTCGCAAGCTACACCCTCACCGCAAATGAAGCACGGAAATAGCAATTCAGCAAAGGATCCGTCACGAAAAACCGTATTGGCTGCAAAACCTGCACACCGGACTCCCGGACCCCATTCCACATCCGTTCCGAGGCAATCGCTCGGAACTTCGCCGGCTTGCCATTTTCCGCCGATTGGCGGTCGGTCTTCGACATGTCGCTAGCTACAGGCTGCTGCAGAACTTTTACACAGACATGTTGGGCAAAACCCTGACCCTTGCATGCAGCTCGAGGCCTAGTCCAGAACACTGGCTCACGAAGCCTGGAATTATAGCGACCTACCGTGCTGTCCAGAACACTCGTTCGGAGAACCTTTGTTCGAGCACAGCAACAGGTACACACGTGCATTCGCATGTACACAAAGCATTCAAATTGCAGCACAGCTGACAGCAGCAGGCTAGGGGTGGGAGGCACCTTGCTTCTTCTTGAATTTCACGTGGTGGATGACACCCAAGAGGCCAGGCATGGCTCATGAGAAAAACATGCAGCTTAATTATTCGGGCAGATTATATAATTTATTTGCTAGACGAACTCTGATGAATTCCGAACATATGGAATGCCACACGATAGTACGAGCAGCTTTGAATGATTTTAATTACATCTTGGTTTCGAAGACAAGCCAACCGTACGGGCTGAACATGAATCTCGAATCGAACCTTCTTTGCAACAACTGCCCCTGATCACAAGTTGCAGCGGCAACCATCGCAAGTTGCAGCTGCATCGCACCCACTCATGCGAAAGCACCATTCAGCAGTCGAAGCCTGATCAGAAAGCAAAGCTTTGAAGTTATTTGGGGCTGTGCACATACCTAGATACATACACACAGTACGCATGCAGGAATCTTATATTATCGCATATTTAATATTACATGTCGCTGCCGAAGTTTCGGTTATATGTACCGAAAGCTCAGCAGCGAAATCATAAAACACTGGTGTTTTGACTTTCCATATTTTGCGGATCGGCGGCGGTAATTGGATAGAAACCCTCGATTGTTTCCATCTTCTCTCTGACGAACCCGCTCAAACTTGGGAGATTCTTTCGATTGCGAGCTCTGATCAGGATCCTGGAGCTGATATTATCTTGACAAACCGTTTTTTCACAGCGACCGCTTTGCTTTATGCAGCCTTTTTTGCTAGGTTTCTTCGGTAGATCAGCAAAAACCAAGTGAGTGAATAGACACAGGTGCTTCCCTGGACAAAATAAACCAAGTATTGTCCAAGCACACACTTGGAGCCTTTGGGACAGTTGAATATATGAGCTGCTACAGCAGGCGGGCTATCCTTCTCTCCATCCGCGGGTGCAGGCCAGAACTGACATGTCATGGAAGGATCGCAAAGTTCGCGAAGTGGTTGCAAAATTTTGGGACGGGAGTCGGATTCTGCGTAGCATAGGTGCAGGTGTTTGCACTGCGAGGTTTCATCGTGGGAAGTGGCCTCGGATCAGGTTTATCTCGAGTCTGGAAGTATGTTGTACTTGTCTGCAGCTCTTGTGCATCATTCTAGCCACAGGTGCCGTGCTCCTGCTGCACGATTTCAGGCTCATGCATCCGCACATCAGGATGAGGCCTAATCCGACCTATGACGGAACGAAAGCCTCGAAAGTCGAGGAGAGACTACGGATGCCTTCTATGGGGTTCTCTTGCCTTGCTCTCCTGTGGTTCATGTCTGGTGCGGAGTCCTCCGGACTGGTGGAAGGCCGGGCGTCCGCGGCGGAGGCCGGGAAGCCTGGCAGAGGCTGAGCTGCTGTCGCACCTGGCGGTGCTTTTGTTGCCGGAGGAGCCGATCGCAGAGCTCTTCCGGGACTTTCCTGCACAGAAAAGTGAGGGGTGGGGCAGCAACACTTTGAGTCCCGACATGGCGCTGTATGGTGCTTTGGAATCAGAGGAGGCGGCTCTGTTCTTGGAGTATGACGGCTTCTATCGCCATCAGAAGCCCACGGGCATTGCAGCTGATAGTCGCAAGAACACGGCACTGCTGGATTTGGCTCCTAACGGATCCTACGTGTTGCGCATAGCCCATGCCGATCGTGGACTGGAGCTTTCGTGCGAGATGGGGGAAGTTGTTGTGGACTCGTGGCGGCCTGGCGACGACTCATCTTTGGTTCAAGCACTGCTTCACGTTGCGGAGTTCTTGTTGAAGGAGCTGGGAGTAGTAATGCATCCCGATCGAAGAGCAAGTCTGCAGAACTTTGTTGATGATCCTGGTGGGAGCTCCCGCCAAGCAGCAGTTGAGTTCACGGAGACAGTAGCTGCGCAGCGCGACTGTGACTTCGACCCAACACGTCTGCTTGAATTTCTGCAGATGCAGCTAGACGTGTCCATTTCCGAAGCGGAGGAACTTGCAGGGAAATGCCCTGCTCTGGCACGCCGCGACATCGACAAAAAACTCAAGCCCATGATGCAACAACTGGAAGTCTGGGGCCTGAAGAAGGCTCAAGTTGCGAAGGTGCTTGCTCGATATCCCCAAGTGTTGGGATACAGCATCGAAGAGAAGTTGAAGCCCACGGTCCATTGGCTGCGAGATTTGGGCCTCAAGAAAGTCGAGGTTACCAATGTGATTGTCCGATCTCCACAAAATTTGGGACTCAGCATCGAGGAGAACTTGAAGCCTACGGTGCAGTGGCTGCGAGATTTGGGCATTACGGAAGTCGAGGTTGCCAAAGTGGCTGGTCGGTTTCCGCAAGTTTTGGGACTTAGCATCGAAGAGAACTTGAAGCCCACGGTCCAGTGGCTGCGAGATTTAGGCCTGAAGAAAGTTGAGGTTGCCAAAGTCATTGCAGGATTTCCGCAAGTCTCGGGATACAGCATCGAAGAGAACTTGAAGCCCACGGCGCAGTGGCTGCGAGATCTGGGCCTGACGAAAGCCGAGGTTGCCAAAGTCGTTCCACGTCGTCCGCAAGTCTTGGGACTCAGCATCGAAGAGAACTTGAAGCCCACAGTACAGTGGCTGCGAGATTTGGGCCTGACGAAAGCCGAGGTTGCCAGGGTGATTGCTCGACATCCGCAGTTGTTGGGATACAGCGTCGAAGGGAATTTGAAACCGACGGTGCAGTTTCTGCGAGATTTAGGCCTGAAGCAAAACGAGGTTGCTAAAGTGATTGCTCGCTTTGCACCGATTTTGTGGCTCAGTATCGAAGCGAACTTGAAGCCGAAGGGGCGCTTGCTTTTGGAGTGGTTCTCGTCTGAGAAGATTCGCCATTTGCTCGTCCACCATCCGTGCATCGTGTGCCTCAAGCGCGAGCGCTGGGTTCGCCGGCACCAGCTTCTCCAAGCATGCGGCAAGCTTTCTGCGTTCGTGTCTGCGATGAAAATGACAGACGCGGATTTTGCCAAGAGATATACGAGGACAGATTCCAAGATCATGCAGCAGGTTAAAAGTGGCGAACCCGCAGTAGACAGGCGCCTTAGACATCCCAACCGTCCCAACGATGAAACGAACCAAAGCTGGAAAGCTCAGAAATTGAAATAACATGTATCTCAGTGAGCTTCCGTCCTTTTGAATAGTACATGTACGTTGAACCTTCTCAATCTCGAAGGCCTCAAAGCCTGCTGCAAGTCTCAGGCATCAAGGGCTTCTGAAGGTTATCTTGACTTTGAAATCCAGAAGCTTATTAGGCTACTCCCTGGTTTGGATGATACATTGGGTACACGTCCATGCACAAGCACACTCTCGGATCGTTCTACATCTCAGCGCAACAACAAGCGCTGCAGGGCCTCCTTCTGAACACTTCTCAGCCTTCCAATCTTCTCTGCGACCCTGTGATCCTCCGGAAGTCCTTCTACTATTTTCGGGTGAAGGCGCCACTTTGGGAAGAGCTTGCACAGGACCGTCGCGAGGCGGACCAGCCTTCTCTCCCTCGGCGACTGCAGCCGGAGGTGCCCAACGGACTGGCAAGCATTGGAGCGTCGGTTGTTTGCCGTTGTTGCTTCGGTTGAAGCCTTCGGAGATGCTATGGAGTTTGGTTTAGTTTCAGCAAAAGTCGGCACGTGACTTAGGAACTTCAGTTTGAGGCTCGAGCATGAGGGCCGTCGAGAGCAGAAGGCCACGGAGAGCCTTCGGGTGGCTTCTGTCGGGCCTCCTGGCATTGGTCCTGTCTTCCTGCAGTTTGTGCGCAGTCCGCAGTCCTCCGAAATGGTGGAAGGCCGGGCGTCCGCGGCGGAGGCCGGGAAGCCTGGCAGAGGCTGAGCTGTTGTCGCACCTGGCGGTACTTTTGCTGCCGTCAGAGCCGATCGAAGAGCTCTTCCGGGATTTTCCTGTGCAGAAAAGTGAAGGGTGGGGCAGCAACACTTTGAGTCCCGACCTGGCGGTGTATGGCGCTTTGGAATCAGAGGAGGCGGCGCTGTTCGTGGAGTATGACGGCTACTATCGCCATCTGAAGCCCGCGGGCATTGCAGCTGATAGTCGCAAGAACACGGCGCTGCTGGATTTGGCTCCTAACGGATCCTATGTGTTGCGCATAGCCCATGCCGATCGTGGACTGGAGGTTTCGTGCGAGATGGGGGAAGTTGTTGTGGACTCGTGGCGGCCTGGCGACGACTCATCTTTGGTTCAAGCACTGCTTCAAGTGGCCGAGTTCTTGTTGAAACAGCTGGGGACATCAATGCATCCTGCTCGAAGAACAAGTCTGGAGAGCTTCGTTGATGATCCTGGTGGGAGCTCCCGCCAAGCAGCAGTTGAGTTCACGGAGAAAGTAGCTGTAGAGCGTGAGGGTGACATCGATCCAACACAGCTGCATAATTTTTTGAGGATGCAGCTAGGTGTTTCCATTTCCCAAGCGGAGGAGCTTGTGGTAAAATGCCCTGCTCTAGCACGCCACGACATCGACGACAAACTCAAGCCCATGATGCAACAGCTGGAAGTCTGGGGCCTGGAGAAGTCTGAAGTTGCGACTGTACTTGCTCGTCATCCGCAAGTTTTGGGATACAGCATAGAGGAGAACTTGAAACCCACGGTGCAGTGGCTGCGAGATTTGGGCCTGACGAAGGCCGAGGTTGCCAAAGTGATTGCTCGATATCCGCAGTTATTGGGATACAGCGTCGAAGGGAATTTGAAGCCCACGGTCCAGTGGCTGCGAGATTTGGGCCTGACGAAGGCCGAGGTTGCCAAAGTGATCGCTCGACATCCGCAAGTTTTGGGACTCAGCATCGAAGGGAACTTGAAGCCCACGGTGCTGTGGCTGCGAGATTTGGGCCTGACGAAGGCCGAGGTTGCCAAAGTGATTGCTCGATATCCGCAGTTATTGGGATACAGCGTCGAAGGGAATTTGAAGCCCACGGTCCAGTGGCTGCGAGATTTGGGCCTGACGAAGGCCGAGGTTGCCAAAGTGATCGCTCGACATCCGCAAGTTTTGGGACTCAGCATCGAAGGGAACTTGAAGCCCACGGTGCTGTGGCTGCGAGATTTGGGCCTGACGAAGGCCGAGGTTGCCAAAGTGATTGCTCGATATCCGCAGTTATTGGGATACAGCGTCGAAGGGAATTTGAAGCCCACGGTCCAGTGGCTGCGAGATTTGGGCCTGACGAAGGCCGAGGTTGCCAAAGTGATTGCTCGACATCCGCAAGTTTTGGGACTCAGCATCGAAGGGAACTTGAAGCCCACGGTGCAGTGGCTGCGAGATTTAGGCCTGAAGAAAGTTGAGGTTGCCAAAGTCATTGCAGGATTTCCGCAAGTCTCGGGATACAGCATCGAAGAGAACTTGAAGCCCACGGCGCAGTGGCTGCGAGATCTGGGCCTGACGAAAGCCGAGGTTGCCAAAGTCGTTCCACGTCGTCCGCAAGTCTTGGGACTCAGCATCGAAGAGAACTTGCAGCCCACGGTCCAGTGGCTGTGGGAGGTGGGCCTGACGAAAGACAAGGTTGCCAAAGTGATTGCTCGATTTCCGCCAGTGTTGGGATACAGCATCGAGCAGAACTTGAAGCCCACGGTGCAGTGGCTGCGAGATTTGGGCCTGAAGAAAGCTGCGATTGCCAAAGTGATTGTGCGACATCCGCAGTTTTTGGGACTCAGCATCGAGGAGAACTTGCAGCCCACGGTCCAGTGGCTGCGGGAGGTGGGCCTGACGAAAGACGAGGTTGCCAAAGTGAATGCTCGCTTTGCGGCGATTTTGTGGCTCAGCATCGAAGAGAACTTGAAGCCCAAGGTCCAGTGGCTGCGAGATCTAGGGCTGACGAAGAGTGACGTTGCTAGAATTATTTCTAGCTCCCCAACAATCCTGGCCTGTAGCCTTGAGAGAAATTTAAAGTCGAAGGGTTGCTTGCTCTTGGAGTGGTTCTCGTCCGAGAAGGTTCGGCATTTGCTCGTCCACTACCCATGCATTCTAACCCTCAGACGTGAGCGCTGGATTCGCCGGTCCCAGGTTCTCCAGGCATGTGACAAACTTTCTGTGCTTGGGTCTGCGATGATAATGACAGACACAGCTTTTGCCAAGAGATTCGATAACAGAATGCAAGATCAGCTGGTGCAAAGAAGGTGAGCGCAATGCTTAATGCGAACATGTCTATCCGGAGTCCACCCCTTGGGGTAAAGAAGCTTGAGGTTTAGGCCTCACAGGGCAATATTTCAGACGCTCGCGGTGGGGGATGTTGCCGACACAGCAAAGGTGCGTCAAGCTTTCGGATCCAGGGTGCCAGAATTGTCATGCAGATTTCAGGTGATACCCACAGGATCCATGCACCTATGTGCTTACGTAGGGTCTATACTCTATACATTGGCCTTACATTGGCCTTACAGATGTTCCATGATGTTGCTTAAAGACTGCGTTTTTCTCAGCCCGAAGTATAGCATAGCATATGTATATATATATATAGAGAGAGAGAGAGAGATTTATAGATAGACGGATTTTGCTACATATTGCATATGACTATGAGGGAATTCGGCTCATAGAAGCGCTTTACATGGCATCCTTGGCAAGGTGGGCCCTGCTTCGCGCCCTCAGCAGGCGGAGGCACCCACCCGAAATGTGTCTTGTTATTTCGTGTTGTCATTTCCAGGACATACTAAATATTGTTGGGCCTGCTTAGGAAGAGCTTGCACAGCGTCGCAGCGAGGCGGACCAACCTTCTCTCCATCTGCGGGCGCAGGCGCCCAACAGACTGGCAAGAGTTGGAGTCTTGGTGCGGTGCTGTTGTTGTTTTGGTTGGAGTCTTCAGAGATGCAGTTTAGTCTCGTTTGAGTTTCAGTGATGCCACCATGTGTCTTACGAAGTTCAGTTTGAGGCTCCGCTTTGCATGGCATCCTGGCAAGGTGGGCCCTGCTTCTCGCCCTCTGCAGGCGGAGGCGCCCAACCCTGTTTTGTGTCTTGTCATTTCTTTCTGTAATTAGTTTACAGGATATATTCTTAGGTTTCAGGGCGTGTTGCGTGGTGATCGGTGCAATGGCACTTACGGGGTTTCTTTGTTTCAAGAAGGGAAGTCATTGTGAGGGCTTCAGTTCCCGACAAAATCGAAGTGTGGTCCAGGTGCCCTGCAGCACGTCCGTCATCTGCATTGAGGATCATTAAGGGGCGGTTCGAGGCTTAAGGAAAACATGACCTGATAAGTAGTTTGATTCGTCATGTCCTCCAGAGTCCCGAGCTTTGTTTTTTTGTGGTTTTTGAAATCTCGGGCTCTGTGCTAGAACTTGTGCAATAGTTGTTGTGTTGCGCATTTCACCCTTGCAAGGCGCACCATCCTTCTCGCCCTCAGCAGGTTCAGGCAGCCAGCTGACAGTGAAGTTTGAAAGGTTATGCGGTTTTGGTGTGATGCACTCAGCTCCGATGTGTAGAGGGTATATAGTCTTCAGTGAGGGTTAATGTACGGCACGGCACCTATCTACTACCGCTGCGGCTGGGTGCACTTACCTTTTGTTAGGTCATGGCGGTTCTTCGCCTGATGTAGTTTAATCCGGGCCTGACGGAGTGTGTCCAAGCACAAGTGGGCCAAGACAAGGTTGCCCTTTTTGCTCTTGCTATGACTGCACCGTAAGTTGTTGGTTTTTTGATTCCATGCAGATATAGAGAGGAAAGGTCCCCGCGACGAGCCTTGACGTGCATTGCAGAATTCAGCACCGACCCTCCCGATCTATCCCGGTCCCTGCCCCAAACCGACTTCCATCGAAGCATACATCATTGCTAGAAGCTGGTCTGCTGTTGTTTGCTTCGTTACGCTGTCCTTTCTGCCTGCACATGCTGGACAGGACAGCTGTCTGGTGTCTTCCCGCCACCGACAGGAACAGGCGCAGCTTTGTCGATCATTTACCCGTGTTGCGTGTACTATGTGGCAGCACGCGTGAGCTTTCAGATTTTCGGAATCTCCTAGCAGTTTTCTGTCTGGAGCAGATGGGTCAAACCTCTCCCCAGCCTCTCCCGAGCTTTCTTGCTTCTCTCCCAGTCACCGAGCCTCACTCAAGCCCTGAGCCTCTCCGTTAACCCTCTCCTGTGCCTCTACCGAGCTTCTTTTGAGCTTCTTGAGTCTCTCCTGCGTCAGACCCCCGAGCCACTCGCGAGTTTCAAGGCGGTTTTGAACTTACGTTCTACTCCCGAGCGACTTGCCATGACACATCCAAAACTTCCTCCCGAGCACGAACACCTGCCTACCTACCCCAATTGATAATCGTGGGCATCAAACCAAGTCCAATTTCTGAAATCCCAGCTTTTGTATTCCGCACTTATAAACAAGATCTGTATATAGATGTGTTCAGGCTCGTCGCTTTGCATCTGCTACATGTGCTATGCATGTTCTGCAACTCCCGCAAAGTTCTGCACAAGCCAACCTGCTGCTATGAGTCATACTTGCATATGGGATACCACTACAACCTCAAAAAGTTGGTTTTCTTGGGCACGGGAAGCCTGGGAAGCTTTGCGCTGGTTGGCGCCCTGATCAGGTCCCCCGTTGTCTCCTCATCCACCATCAGGCTCAGCGCCCAATGGGATGGGAGGCTAAACCCTTTCTATACATTGAAACGCAGCTGCTCTGATGAACTAGTTTCATGGATAGTATATGATAGTATCTTGCAAAATAGGCATAGTAAGGTACGCGACAACAAGGAATTACAACTACGGGTGGAGGTCGGGCTGGGTTCCCCCTTCGAGAAGATGGTCTTGCAGGTTCAAACCGAGATTTCGAGAGGTGTGGTTATAACAGCTTTGATGGCTGCTGTCGTAGCTGCACGTGTGCAGGCCTGAAGACCTTAATGTATGCGTACGCTTCCCTGATTTTGTTGTTGTCCCCACTGCACCTGGGCACCCCTAGCGACCTTTGATTTTGAGGAGGCTGCTTTGATTCTGTTCGCACTCAGCCTCTGCGTCTGCTGCTAACAGGCCTCCAAAGCAGACGCGTCGGGCGTCTTTTGAAGACCCGACTGGTAAGTATACACACCAGGTTCTAAGATTCGATGCATCCTAAGTGCAGCGAGCGCTGTAGATGCCGCGCCTTCTTGTAAAGCAGCTGTGCTGCGAATGCTGAAGCCATGCAATCGAACTCTGCACCGACTTCATTCACATTCCTGGGTCCTGGAGTACCATACTTGAATACTTTTTTGGTACCTGCTTCTTGAGGGAACCATTATGACATAAAAGTCTATACTTTTTTCTCCCTGGTTACTTCAAAGCTCAGATTCCCCAGGCTCCCGAAGCCGCCCTTGTTTGCAAACAATTTGCTAGGATGCCCAGTAGTACATTTATTCCCTTTTTGTAGTCCAACGGTTGATGAATGTTGATGATATAAATCCTGCATTACCTTAAGGACCCTAAGCTATGGGAATAATGGTATATTCTTTACAATGGGTACTGCAGGAATTATATCATCAACCGTAGGTTCCTTACGAAGTTACCCAATACCAAAGAAGGGAGCCCTTTCTATTCCTAGGTTAGTGCGCATCCTAGATTGCTTCCCGAACCAGAATGAACCCGACACATCCAGACACTTAGCTCTGGCCTTATCGCTATGACTGCCCAGAGGCTCCAAAGCAGTTCTTTTTTGGGGTTCATATATAGAATCCTATAAGGTAATTCCAAAAAGGAACTATGGAGCCTCTGGGTGGAGGGCATATACCCGGAATCCTGTTATCGCGACCTCGCAAGGCCCAGTCTTCGTGCTGGAGCCTCGTGCGCCAGCCTAGTTTATCGTTCCAAGGGGGTTGCTCACTGCATTGATGCCATAATGTTGAGGTTTTGTCTGCATGGATTTTAGGCTTGAGTTTTGTGTGAGGGCTCGCGGGATGCAGGAGTGGGAAGTTGCGTGTTCGGCTTTATCCCTGGGGCTCCAAAGAAGCCCAAGTAGGTCCGATTTATAGACTTTAGAGCCCAAAGTAGGTCCTATTTATAGACTCTAGAGCCCAAAGTAGGCACTGTGTGTAATACTTGGAGCCCCAGAATATAGACTCAATTATCGGCTTATTCCGAAGACAGTTCCTGCACTGTAGTCCGGGAGCGAGGCCCTCGGCCTGGCAGTGGGAGTAGTAGGGACCCAAAAAGGGTTCCTTAAAGGGTTCCTTTGGGGATCTATAAGGGTTTAGGGTCTAGGGTTTATGGTTTATAGGGTTTTAGGGGCCCAGAAAGCACATAAGCATAAGCATTTTATGGGGATATCCCTACCTTATTGGCCTTCATTATAAGGGGTTTTATATGGGATATCCCTATCCGTATTTTAGCTTGTGTGCTTTTTTGGGGGCCCTAAGTAGGGCTTTGAAGTTGCAGCCCGGCTCAGAGGTTTTGGGCGTGCTAAAGGAATACTAGAATGCAGAACAACCGAATTATCCCTTATAAGGCTCTGAGGACTCATATTTAAGGGCCTTTGGGCCCAAAGACCATACTATCCAAGGCTTTTGGGCCATTTTGAGCCTTGGGGTATAGATCCCGAACATTGCGGCTTTCTTGCGAAACTTGGCACGGTTAGGGGCGATGACGACCACGACTCTGAGCCCCACAGACACACTTGGTGGTCTCATCTACAGCACGACTGCAACCGTATGAGGACGCTCGGGAAGAGACCTTAGAACGTCCGATCCTGAAGTTAAGCGTCTTCGCTGAATTCTAGGTCCTCAGAAGTGCAAGCCAGGTACCTCCGCCGTGGCGCCTCAAACGCAGGCTACTGGTCAAAGCACCATCTATCAGCCGCCCGCAGCTTGCCTGCAATCCGACGAAATCTCTTATCCTTAAATCGTTGAGAATCCCGAGCCATAGGGCGTAGGGCTGGGCATTTCGTGTTGAGCTATTGGTTTCAAGCAGTCGGGCGTAGTAGGCTGATGTTTCGTTTGAGTGTGTCCTGCATTCGTTGGATTCGGTTTCTGGCTGCAGGGCGAGCAAACAGGCCTCGGAGTAAGAGACTTCTTGGGGAAAAGATGTCGGCATTACGTGGTGGCAGCCTCTAAGACGGGAAGATGCAGAGGAACCCTGAGCCTTGCCCTAAGGGTCCATGTACCCATATAATAGAGATACATGAGCCCCAAAGTACCTATATAGCGACTACATTAAGGCCAATGTATGTATTTTTGGAGTACATGGACCCTTAGGGTTATGTATGAATACCCCCAACCCCCCTCGACTGCCAACCGCCCAGACACAAGTCTCGAATGCCCATGCCGGCTAGAAGCTTCCATATCCAATGATGCAGAAGCCACATGAGAAGCCGATGACAACATGGCAAACGTAACAGACCGTCTACTGAAGCCTTCAGCTTTAGCCTCCTGAGCATCCTTTGAACGACAGAACGTTCCGAAGTTTGAAGCCGCAGCCGCCCAAGCCTTAAGCCTTAAGCCCCAAACGCTCGTAAAACTCGAGCCATAATCTGAATCCCTGTAATCCGCTTCGAGAAACTTGCGCACGGCTCAAAACATAAGGACATACCCAGTGTCGCCGGCAGCACGACGGAGTTCGCGGCTGGGCAACAGTTGATGTCCATTCTGCATGTAATGTTTGGTCTAGGCATCCGAGACACGTTTTGCGGAGTTGAGGGTGCAAATTGCTTTAGCTTGAGGGCCGCTGAGCAACATCTTAAACGGAATCCTCACCTTACAACAAGCTCCTCAGGTTCCCCTGCGGTCAGTCGGGGCTGCGCGATAGAAATTCAGATGGAACCATGACTTCGGCTTTCGGGTTTAGGCATTATTTTGTGACATGTGCAGCTGGATGTTAGGGTATTTTTCACCCTGAGCTTGGCGAAAAAACCGAGGATTTGGAAGGTGGCCGAAGCAATGACATCCATGCCACGCACCCAGCTACAGGGAAATAGTGGGAGCGGGAACGTAAACTAGTGGAGTTTAATTGCGTATGTTTGTCTGTATTGGTGAAAGTTTGGGCTCCTGACTGGGACGTCCATTTCACTTCGAAGGCTTCGATCAAACCAAATCATCCAGGACTGGCTACTCCACGCGGGTGCTCAATCCGGCACTAGAGCGATCTAGACGTCGACACTGGTATGGAGGTACTCGACTTCAGATGACGAAGCTCAAGGAGTAGAAAGCAAATATGCGCCTCGTGAAAACGCACGCACATGAGCACACACAGCACAGCTACGAGTACTTGAAACTGGCAGTGCTGACATACAGCTTCCATCTAGAAAGCTGATGAAACCACAAAAGTTCTCCGGTGCTCATCGTTCAGTTCGTAATTATCACGTACCAAACGGTTTGGAAGATTGCTTATGGTTGATGCCCCGTAGTTTCGCCACCATGCAGCTTCATCTGTTATGTCGAGCGAGCATCTGCAAATTTGACATCCGGCAAGTCGTGCCGAAAGCTGAAAGCACCGCTTCTGGGATTCCAGTTGACTCTACATTCCCACATGTACAGTGTAAGAAGGCATGCACACCGTAGACTCTTCTTGGGCCTTTCACATCTGCGGTTTCCTGCTCTGCTGCGTGATCATAAACGGTAAGTTTTCTATCAAGCTACAGGTGGGTATTCTACAGGATCCTCTTCAAAATGGTCGTCTCCAGAAACCTAACTAACAGGCCCTGACAAAAAGAGTAGTCGTAATGATGAAGCTGTAGGGCAAAGCTCATACTAATGGCAATCCTCGACTAATGAAAAGGCAGCGAGACCAGCGAACCCCAATTTCCAGAAGCTCCAAAACCTACTCTCCTTCAACTCCTGGAGTTTAGTCTTCACTTTAAGATGCATCTTGCGTCTGGTTGCCTTTCCTTGGGATCTTCCGCGTTATATGTACTTGCAGGTTTTTTTGAGGGGGGGGGGGGGTCTGCGCAATCTGAACCTTCGAAGTAAAGAGGAGCTGTCCTGTCAGGTCTGCGTGGCTGAGTCACAGATACAACCGGGCTAGCACGGAATTGCAGCGGCGCTGCTTGCGCTTTCTGTCTGCGAGGTTTGTCGTTGCGTCCCTAGCCTAGACCCGACAGAGACTTCTCTGCAGAATACAACACAAACAGAAGCAGTTTCACACATTTTGCAGATGGCCCGGAGTTGAGAAAATCTCCTTCGCCGGGATTCGAGTGGGGAGGAATAAAGCTTGGGAGTCGTCAGTTCGAGCCTCCAGCTGTGACCGTCAGGGGTGCTTCTGATTGGGGCTTCAGATTTGTTTAGATTTTAGGTTTTGGGGGTTCAAGGCCACGAAGCCTTGCTACCTTGGTCGAAACACCAAAACCGAAGGGGTCCAAAGCACCCATGTAGTAGCGCGTAGGGTTTCTATAGTAGGAATTGCTCTTATGATTTGGGGAAGTATCCCCCGTAAGAGTGCCTAGCACCCATTTGAGTATGACCCTATGAATTCCTCGGAGTGGCGACAGAGAGAAGCCTAAATAGTTACCAAATAGTACCAATATTACTCCATAGGGTTCCTTATTCCCCACATCATTAAGTTATACGATAAAGAGGCCCAAAACCACATTCTGATCATTGAGGCCCCTATATCCCTAAATCCCTTATAGTACCCTTACAGTATCCCTTAGAGGCCTTGGCCTTATTCTATTTATTACGGCCCCTAGATGGTATTTTCCGAAAAGAGGGGCATCCTAATTATGTAGGATCCTGATGATAAGGACCCCAAAAATAAAGGTACCCTTAATTTTCCAGTACTCCTAGATTAGAATCCCAAAAGTTCAAAATTCAATAGACTCCACCCTTAAGATTAATGTATCGGGAATCCCAGCACTATTTGGCCTTAATCCGGTTTCCAACTTTATGGGTTTTACTGTGTATAAACTGCAGGAGGCTCTGCCTGGCCACCCCTGAACGCCCAAAGCGTGGAAGCTTCCAATCTCCCGCGAGAGTCTCAGAAAAAGGCCTTTCGGTGGAAGGCCGGCAGGGAGTGAGCTCTTTTAGGGTTTACGGACGGTATAGAGCTTTTGTGTTTAGGGTTTGAGCTCTCGGGATTTAGGGTTTATAGGGTTCATATATTCTAGGCTTTGTGAGGGCATGATCTTGAGGGGTGTCCTTGTCATAAGGTCTTTTTTGTTTTTTTTTTTTCCGGTGTTGGGTTCTGTGCTCGGTTCCTTTATGTTCTGAAGCACTCTGGAAAATTACAAACACCGAACAATATTATCCACAAGCCCCAAGCCTGTAATCAACCCCCAAACCCGAACAGCCCCCGAAACCCTGCGGGTCCAAGACCAGGGTTTAGGGTTTAGGGTTTAGGGTTTAGGGTTTAGGGTTTAGGGTTTAGGGTTTAGGGTTTAGGGTTTAGGGTAGACCTTCCAGTCAGCTTAAAGGTTACTCTCCCGGAACCCTATGCGAGGATGGAGTACATTACCATACTGGAAACTCCGAGCCTGAAGCTTGAAATTCCAGCCACCCAAAGGGTCCTAGGTACTCTTGTGGGGAATACTTCCCCACATCATAATACTAATTCCTAAAAAAGAAACCCTACATTCTACTATGTAGATACTCATGACGATTTCGGCCAGTGGTCCTGAACAACGAGCTTTAAGCCCTCAGCCCTTCTGCAAGCATAATTAAACTGAAGTATACAATCGGACCCTATACCTAAACCGTAGAACCCTTGTAGAACCCGTAATTATGGATGTATAAAACGAGAAACGACCATTGTAGAACCCGTGCAGGGCCCTTAAAGCCTGCAAGAGCGCGCTCCTGTCGACCTTTCGTGGTTCCACGGTGAAGCTAATGGCTTCGGGATGCCTCCGCACGCAAGTGGCACTCGACACGCGGGTTTAGGGTTTAGGTGTAATTCTGCCGGTTTGTGCTGTTGTCGCTCTAAGTCTTTGCCAGATACGCCATCTCTTCCTGATAAAGATGTCCCTGCCGCGGCAAGTGTCTTTACTCTCCGCTGTCCTACCGCGCACGAACTGCTGCATCGATGTTTTCTTGCTTTTGTTCGATGTTGGTGCTAGGGTTCGCCTGTTGCTGATTCTGGCGTGTTGCCTGTGTGGTAGTGACGTCTGTTGTCGTACCACAGAATTACAGTACTTGGGGTCATTTGTGTGTGTGTGAAATCCGTGCCACTTGATGACACCGGCAATCGAGCCTCTTGATGTACACTATACCCTCGTCAGCCGGTTGTGCGGCGGAAGACCCGAGTGCAGGCGACAAAAAAACATTGTGTGATGTCCGTGCTATGGGTGTCGGAATCAGCACTGTAGTGCCAGCAATCCCTTTGAGTGTCTACATCGCGCTATGGTTGTTCAGGCATGCATTAGGCATCTACTGCTAACAAGTTGGTAGATGATATCAAATTGAGCGCACGTTCTAGCTTCAGCCGATACTTCAGAATTTCATTTGAAGGGCCCAACCAGTACGTAGACCCATAAGACACGGCAGAGCCGAACTCCTTTTCTGCACGACATATAGTCAAGAAAACTCAGGTCTATAGGTGCGTTTCTATAGAAGCACCCCTAGACCGCTGAACTTTGTGTAGAACCAAAGACAAGACCTCGACATACTTTGAGGTCGAGCGTTAATTTGTGAAGTCAGCAAACTTGGCGAATACACGAGTTCGAAGCCTGTATTCCTCATGTCACGTCTGCAAGGCCCGCAGGCTCTAGTCTTCAACTGGAATCACCGCCATGTGCCCTCCTTACCGTGAGTATAGTGAGGGGTGCTTCGGGAATTATCAGCTTATCTGTAGCCCTTCTAAAGGATTGTCGACGAAACGATTACCCTAAACCCTAAACCCTAAACCGTATACCTGATAGAGACCAACTACTACCCCTCCCAAGGGTTCCGAGTCCCCATATAGCATTTAGTTTGGCCCTAAAGTACTTCTATTGGGACTACTTTAACGCCAATGTATACACTATATGAGTACATGGACCCTTGTAATACTAGCTACCGTCTTCTTGAACCTTAAACCCTAAACCCTCAAAACCTTCAGCCCTAAACCCTCAACCCTAATATAACCCTGAGCCTCGAAACAGCAAGCCTCCCGCCCTTCGCAGGTTCTGCTCAAGGACTTCCGAAAGCAGCGCGAGTCGTTGCCGGAGGGCGTGGGAACGGACACGCTTGAAGCAGATCTCTGGGTCTCAGGCTTTCTGGTTTACCAGGGTATGTTGCGGGCTTAGGGTTTGGCGAGGTTTGGGGGAGGGTTCGGGGTAGGGTTTAGGTATTTTAGGGTTTTGGGGTTCGGGGTTTCAGTTGGCTGGGATCGCAAAAACTCATTAATTACCCGGTAACTGAGGGAATATGCCGTAAGTCACATTCAGAATTCAGGGTCGCTCTACACGTCCGGGTTTGAATTTTTGAGTGATAAGGACGGGTAGTTACAAGTCGGGTTATAAGTCCCGTAATATGGGTTAGAAGTATAGTTACCCTACTTATCACCCAACTTATAAGTACCCATGATTCTCCAAGTAGATTCGTTGAGTCGATGGCTCAGGGAAAATCAGGTTCAGATGTTGAGTCGACTCGGGGTCGTTGGCTTCAGGTGAGGCTCGGACTTTCTGCTCCAGGATTCGTCCGGGAGTCTGAGTCTATATTTGAGTCTGAGAGTTTGGGAGCTCGTCCGAGTCCGTCCGAGTCTCTGTATTGTATGTAAAGGGGCTTGAATTCATGAACTCATTTTTGCCTGCAAGCCAGGGAGAGAGAGAGAGAGAGAGAGAGAGAGAGAGAGAGAGAGCACCTTCTCTTCTGAAGGCAGACATGCCATGTCAGACGAACGGATCTCCTGAGCGACTGTGGGCATCCTGAGGTTAAGCTCACAAGAAGCCTTCTTCAAACCTTCCACAGCCAACCCTCAAACCTTGGAAGTGTGCGTCCCACTCTTGAAGTGCAAAGTGGGGTTTCTGTCGACATGTATGTGTCGCCACCGCCATCCACAGCCTCGAGGAGCATCGATATCATGATATGTGATTGTCCGTGTCTGGGTGCCGTTCACACGTCTTTCGATTCGGGTATAATTATGCGTCAAGCTTGCGTAAACTGTCCATCGATCCACATGGATATGTTTCCTGTCTTGCTTTGTAGCTGCTAAAGAGTGTGGTTCTTAGGGCTCAGGCGGCCCACTGATCCTTTGCCGAACTTCCTGCGCTGCCTGGACTACACCTCGCCAAAACCCAAGAACAACATGACCCTGAAAAGGCGGGAATCCAGCACCGCGGGCAGGAAAGGCACGGCGGCACTGCACTCACGACATGAGTTCTACAGCGACACCTGGTGCCAACGACTGGCGTTCAAGCACCTCCTATTGAAGCTCGGCCCTCACAAGCCCATCCGCATCACTCTTGGAGCAGCAGCCGCACTCGTGTTCCTCCTCTTCGGGGCGGTAGGGAGTGCGTGGTTCTTTGGTCCTGGAGGCAGTTCGGAAGAGTCGCAGGTAGAGCCCGAAGCAGACCGTAAAGTGCTGAGCGATTTCATGGAACCTTGGGCATCGGGGCTTGGACGGATTGCTGCCACGATCTCCCATCCTTGTGCACAACAAGAGGAGAGGGCCCAAATATGTGAACGCACGATGTCGACGATTGCGCAAGAAATGGAGGACACGGGAGTTCCAAGACCTGCAGGTAGCCCTTAGTATAGATCCTCGAAAGACACGTGTCGATTTCAAGCAGCCTTCTTAGGACTTCTGCAAGTAAGGGTGCAAGTCTAAGAAATGGAGGACATCTTGTCAGCGGTGGATCGACCGCCGCAGAGCGAGGATCTCGTGAACCACTCCAATGATGCCTCGAGGTTGTGAATTCAGTTGGCCTCTTTTTGCCACGCTAGGTTGGGCCTTGTAACCAGTCGTTTGGGGAAAGACTACAGACATGCAGTGACTGCCAACAGCTGTTCTACGACTGTTTCGGCCCTTGTGGCAAGAACTGTACAGTCCCGCCGCTCCCCCCCTAGGTCATTTAAGTATCTAAGCCGTACCCCAGCCGTTGCCGCCTAGACACAGAGAGCGACCTGGTATTGCGATCAGAAGAAAAGATCTGCAGACCCTTGGCATTACTGTACCTTTTGCCTGTGAAGGCAGTTAAAGTTCGCTTTGCCATCCAGAACTAGTCCGTGTTTTCCATTGACTGCCATAGTGGTCTTGCGTTTCATTAACACGTCGGCCTGCCAGGTGACCTTCAGCCGCATGCGGGCTCAACGGGCATCTTGGCGGCCGGGTGAATTGTTTTCGGTCCGGGTCGGAAGCGGTACTGAGCTGCTTCGGCTTCGAGGGCCTGGAGGGTGCGGAGTCGGTTGGTGTGTGTGTGTGTGTGAACCGCCACAAAAAGCAACAGGTTTTGGTAGATCAAGGTATAGCGTTTAGGCAATGCAGGATGCCGTGCAAACATGGAAGAGCCCGGCACAACATGCAAGAAACGAGCGGCGGCCTTTACTGTTCTACACAAGCCACTACAGATGCACTCCATGGGTGCCGGAATGCCTGAAGTTCCGGGTCTGGTGAGTCTGGTGATGATATAGGGCTAGCTACTTTTACATCAATACTCTTAGACACGGCTTTTCATTCTGGTTTCAGTCTTTAGAGTCTTTGTCAGCCCGCGCCAAGGACATGACCATCCCACCCTTCGACACGATGTGGGCACAGGTGCGCAGCATCTCGTAATGAGGTTAGGCTGCATCCCTGCTCGGAAGTGGGTTTTTATACTATACCATGTTCCATGGAACGGCTGCAGAGTTGGACTTCTGAAGCTACCATAGGGCTCCAGTTTTCTGCATAGTGGGTTCGGGAGTTGCATAATCTAAATTACCCTACTATGCTATCGACATAGTGGGTTCAGGGGGTTACGTAACATATGGTTAATACCCTACTGTTTGGGCACATGGCAGCCCTGAAATTCGCTGACGTCGTCACCTTGTCCAGGGCAAGGTCCTGAGGCCTGGCTTTAGCTTCCGAATGCTTCGAGGCTCAGAGAAGCTGGCTCCAGTCGGCCTAAGTAGGATTACTATGTCTGTCTATGTACCCAGAGAGCCCAGTGCCCCTTAATTATGGAGTATACATGAAACTAATAGGGGCTTCATATTACGGTGTTATATTCCTAGATTAAGGGATATTGGGCTCTCTAGGTACATCAAGCATGTCTTAAAATCTGCGGAGAAACCAGCCGTTGCTCTCTGTGGCGAACCTTGCACGGACAGAGTGATTACTCGGTTGTCTCAGTCAGTGAAAGAGGCACAATGTGTCGAAGGTTCAGCATCCTCTGGCAGCGACTTCTCACAGTAACTATTGTCGAGTTTATAGACCTTCTGTTCAATCCCCGGTGTCAAGGTACATCGAGGCGTAAGGTTCTAGCATGTCAGTGCCCGTGCAGGATGATGTTATTTGCCATCCGCTGATCCTCGCTCTTCTTGTCGGAGCCTCAGAGGCTGTCGAAATCGAGTAAGATTCTTCTAAAACCTGGGTGTGTTTTGCAGGCCAGGCACTTCCAATCTGCAGATTCTTAGTCTTTGCAGAGAAGCCCCACGATGTTTGGTGGCATGGCATGCTGGGCAGCTAGCCATTGCCACACCTCGTGAGACGTCAGTCTCTTCCATGTAGGGCCAAGATACTGTAGGGGTTCCGGTAGACAGGGTAACCCGATCTTGTCTCACGATGCCGTCAACAAATCCTGTGCCTTCACTTCTCGAGCGAGGGGGCTCCAGTACGTCGGTCGAATGAATGCTGCTAGGCCCGCTACCTGCGGAACAGCACCAACATGAGCGAGGAGAAGGTCTGTGAAATGACTATTCGGTTATAAGTCTGTTCGAAGAACCGATCGGAAGACCCTTGCTGTAGTTTTCGTGTCGTCTTGACTGAAGAGCCTGCCCAGCTTGATTTTCGGATAGTTGCCTTATAGTACTCAATAGAGAGTCGAGATATGTTGCGACGCACGGGCTTGCTGACTCGGTTCGGGTCTGGCCTCAGCTTATTCTGAATACAATGCGATACCTCATGGTCAGGGATGACACGTTGCTTGTAATTGTAATTGTTTGCAAGAGCCTTGTTGCTCAAACTTGGGCTTTGGCGGGCCATGTGCACCTTTTTGCGGTGCGATCGAGCACAGCGGCTGGCACGAGGCTTCTCCAGATTTTGGCCATGCCCATTGCGAGTCCCAATCGTCGTGCCGTGCAGCCCTGCCACAGGAAGCCTTCAGTACCGCCGTACATGCACACATGTTCTGGACAAGCACAATTCGTTGGTGGCAGCATCATTCGAATCGCTTCAGGAGGTGAGAGGGAAAAACCGAAAGCTCCGTGAGATCCTGAGGACATCGCCTTGGCCTAGCTTCAATTGCTTCAGGGCTCATGGAAAGACATACGACTTGCCTCTGCGGCATTCAGGGCCCTGTCTTGTAATGCCGTCGACAGCAAGACTGAGGTACTTGGCAGGTTTCTTTGATGGTGATGGATGTGTCACGCCTGAAACGGGCTTGTCTGGTTGCAGACTGGTGGTAGTTCAGGCCATTAACCAAGCCGCAGTCCTACTCTTGTTTCATGACACATTTGGCGGCAGCATAACTCGTCATGGCGATGGCATCGGCTTACAACAGCCCACATTGAGATGGATAGCGTGCGGCAACAAGGCTACTTATGCTGCTGGTTTGCTGTCGCCATTCAGCATCACCAAACGGAAGCAGCTGTTGCTTGCAGCTGCATGGCCGCAGACCATGCTCGACAGACATCATTGCAGGGAGCTGTTGGTGCAGCTCAAGCGGCACGATTCTGCTGTGGCCGACCATTGCACTCTGGAATACATTGCAGGGTTCTTTGATGCCGAAGGGCATGTGCAAGCAAGCGGGCGTGCAGCCCTTACGCTCGAAATAGGGCAAAAGTTTGGTACCGTACTGGCATGTTTGAAGGATTCCCTGGCTATATGTTTGGATGTAAATGCACGGGTTCTAGCACGTGGGAAATACTTCTATCTTAAGGTGACGCGCACCTCTCAATGCAAGCAAGTGCTGCATGCACTCTTGCAAGCAGGTTTGCTTTCCAAGGCAGATCAAGCGAAGCTGGTGATTAGCTTGACGTCGCAAAACTCGTCTCAGGTTCGCACTGCACTGGGAATGCGAGTGGGCAAGCAGGGGTTTGGCAAGAGATTGGATGAGGACGGATTGCGAAGGTCCGTCAAAATCAAAGTGGTGCAAGCTCTTGCGATGAGGCTGAAGCGCAGAGGGGAGCTCAGCAAAGCTGAGTTGAAGTTGCAGGAAGTTGAAGACCTGAGGTATGAGCACCAGCTGCTCAATGCATGTCGTGAGAACCAGCAGCTCCATGAGTACATGTGCGAGCTTCGAAGATCCCAAGGCGCGCAGTGACATGCAAGCAGCAAAGATCCGATGAAAGATCGCAGCTGAGTTTGCTTTCCAACTCTGTGGATCCAGGCCACTTTCATAGCGCACGAAGTGCGGCAGTGTCATTAAGTCTGTTTCACTAAATGCCGAGATGAGTGCCAATGGTTTTCGTGCGTCCACAAGAATCTCACAACCTCCGTCCGAATCCACCTTCAAGTTGCAACACTTAATTATAATTCTAAACCCTAAAACCCACCCACACCCAACACCCTTAACCCTAAACCTTGACGCCGAAAGGACATCAACCCCGTTCACTACCAACATCCGACTCTAAATCCGCGGAGGCCTCCGAGATGACCTTCGCTCATTGGCTCGGGGCCGGTGGAGATATCGAGGCTCGGGTCACTGCACGGAGGCTGAAGCCCGAAATCAGTGATGTGAAACAAAACCTGTTAAACTGTCCATGTATATGTAGAGTCCAGGGGGAATTCAAGGGTTTGGGGTTTGGGGGTTGGTTTCGAAAGGATCTAGGAATCGCAGGGAGCTGATTGCATCCAAGCTGACTCACTCGAAGATAATAACCCTGGACTGCATAAAGACTCCATGCCAGGAGTTCACGTCCGGACAGTCCAGCGCAGGATGTCCCGAGCGCCAAGCTGAGCATCGTGTGGGAAAGACAGCCAGCACGTCTTCGAGTCGGTACCTATAGTCTCCATTGTAGTTCTTTTTTTGGTTAACCAGTTTTATGGTGAGGACCCTATAATAGAGATTTTGGTTAACCAAAAAAAGGAACTACAATGGAGACTATAGGTAATGCCGAATATGCATGTATGTCTCCGGCGTCGTCAGCATCATGTGTGCATATAGCCGCCTATCTGGCTTATGTGGTAGCCACGGGCACATGACATGACATGACATGCTTTGAGTCCGTAAATCCGGCGCCTGTCAGTGCGCAGTGGCACGGCAAGAACCAGATCATGCAATAGAATAGTTAAAGCCACCGACAAACGTCCACCATTTCCAATGAGTGAGAAAATCGCTACAAGTAGCTGCTACTTGTATGCTGCTATGCGAGCCCCGAAGACCGGAACTTCTGTCAGAAGAGAGCCCCGACACTGCAAAGCCCGGTCCCCAACCCCATAATTCACCCTAAAAAGCTTACACTTCGAGCTGTTGTTCCATGAATATAAACTTCAGGCTTGACCTCTTGGTGGTTGTGGACACCCCCTCTGTTGCGTCCTCGGGATTTGAAGTTTCAAGTTTGGGGAGTTTTTGATTGTAGATGTTCAATACCGTTTTCGGTGCTAGTTAAGTTTAGGATGTCGATTTGGGGGACATTATACTGGGTCCCGAGCTCCCGTGTGGAAGTCTCCCGAGTTGAGCGCCGTTATCGCACAGCTTCAGTGTCTGTGGGCTTTAGGGTCCCCGGCAGTCTTTACGATCAAGTGTCCTTGTAAGGACATGTTGCTGGGTTATGGCTAGGATGGCTTAAGGTGCCGGACTGGGGGCTTGTAAGGCGAGGGCTCGAGGATTTGGGGACTTAAGCTTCAGAGTCCCTCTCCAACACGCAACTCGGCAAGGATCTATGGAGAGACAGGTAGCCGAAAGTTTCCAATCTGGCATCACCCAACAACTCTTATGATTTTAGTGGACTACTGAAGGACAAACTTCATGGACAAGACTGTGGGCTCTGTGCAGGAGTACATACTGGCTAGCGGCTAGTGCACGGCTAGGCGGAAGTCACACAATCATTGCCCATCGTCTCATGTTCGCAACACATGTGGCAACTGGCAAATCCCGTATCGAATGCCATGTCCGGCTGTTAAGCCCTGGCCAAAAAAACTGAATCCCGTCAGTTCAAAATCCTGCACCGTAGCTAGCTTGGCCACGGCATTGCTAAGGGAGCGCCTGCACAGACTCAGCACAGGCACGGAAACCAGGGGTCTTTGTCCCATGGGGAAGGATCGGACGAATAATGTCAAAAAGAGCTCTTCACGGATTGACATCTAAAGAACTTGGCTTGTGTCTTTGAGCAGCCGTAGAAGCCCAAGTTTTGCTCCTAGGGTCTGGAGATCGCCGACTTTGTTTCCCCAGAGCTTCCGAAAAATCTGCTGATGGAGTTTCTTGCTGGAGCTTCTGGAAAAGAGAAATCGCAGGACCGGAGTCCTCCAGGTTTCTTCATAGGCAATACTGACAAGTGTTTTGGGGCGGCAGGAGTCTTTGAACCGTCTGGGGAAAAACTGTGTTCGACTGCGAATTGTCGCCGACAGGCGCATGTAACACGACGCGGGGGTGCTCCAAACTGGCCATAGAACCGCAGTGCTAAAGACGATTTCTTTTGAAAGTCCACTATGTCAAAACCTGCCAATCTCGGCCGTGAATTAATCATCAAACCGAGAACCTCAATAATACTCTAAACTGGCGAATATATCACACTCCCCAGCCCCGAATTCTAAGTCTACCTGTCCACTTTCCCAAAAGCATCAGGGACACGATCCTCCCTGGTCCCTGCGCCTCGTTGGGTGTGTGCAGTCCTTGGCTGTTGCACTCTTCTTGTCAGGGATAGCTTCTAGGGTCTCCATATTTCGAGATCTGGTTTTCCTGGAGATGCGCTTCTTTGTTGATCGCAGCTTTTGGAAGCAGGGCACCTTGGCCGAAACCTTGAACCATGAACCTCGACCTTAAACTTGAATGCTAATCGAAGCTCGGCCGAGGCACATTCCTCTCACCCAAATGCAGGCTCCGTTTTTGGGGGTTTTCGGATCTGGGATGATTCGAAGAGATTCCGTATCCAAAGCAAACATGTCTTGCGGACAGAGTAGGAACAGTGATGACAATATGTGACTCTAGAGGCTCTGTCGGTTGCAAGGTTCACTGGATACAGTATGCACCTAAGGCTATAGACTGGAGTCGCACAGCCCTGTCCTGTGGTTTCAGCTCCACCGGCAGGCGGAGCCTCTGAACGGAGCGATCGGCTTCTTCCCAGGTGCACTGCATGCATATGTTTGTTGTACCGAGCTGTGAGCAGCGAGGTAAGCATCAGAGTCTTCGACGCGTCTTCGTTTCAAGTGCGATCATGCTTTAGAGTGCTCGGTGTCCGAAACCCCAACACGACTTCCTAAACTTGGTTCCCTGTAACTTCTATCATAGACCGTATTTACGTTTTGATATCTATAGAGCCTCAACTGCCTCTCCTAAAATCTAGTCCCCCGCACTTCCCGAATTTCTGTAAGTTAAGCCTTAATCAAGCCTTAATCGAAGCCCCTGACCTTCGGCTTCTCTGACCTGTGATGCCTGGAGGTTCGCACGTCCTCAAAGGCGAGCTTTCCGGGAAGAAGTCAGAGGCCCCCCCCCCCCCCCAAGCTTTAGGGTCTAGGGTTTAGGAGTTAGAGTTGAGGGTTTAGGGATGTCGCTTCTGGTGTTTCGCTACATTAAGGGGTCATAACCTAGGAATATCGGGTTTGGGGCCTCAAGTAGGGCCTAGGATGTCCAGCGCTTTTGGGTTGAGGGTTGCAGGAGCAATCCAAAATTTGATTTAGTCAGCAGGTTTTTGTGGCTCTCACGGACGCCATGGACTGGCTTCAAAGAAGGGTAGCTGATTGGGACGTCGGGGTCCTTGATATGATGAGCTTCATAGACGGAATGCCATGCCACCGCTCGAACCTATTGAAAGGTGATGGATGGCGCAAGCAAGCCTTGTAGAAACTCTAAATTCTAAACCCTGTCTCGCTTTCCCAACAATGGCGACACGCCCTTGCAGGGGAACGTATATTGAACTAAAACCCTATAAAGGAAGCCCAGCCTTTCATCGCAAAACCACAAGGCAGTTGCACTATAGATCTGGAGGTCCTGCAGCCTGCAAGGAGACGGCAGACCGTAATTCCTACTTGTTAGGGTTCAGGGTTTTCGGTTTAGGTCGCTGACCGCAAATTTTCAAGCAGCGGCTGCTGGCCTCCTGCCCAGGAGCTGGTGGGTGCCGTGGAAGCCTCAGCATGACAGTGTGGGAGTCTGTGAGACTGCTTTGACAAGCCGTCGAGTCGAAATTACTGTCGTCCCTGGCTATATTATAACTAGAAGTAAAACTCAGAGCTACATAGCCCATGAATGCAGGATTGCCTCTAGCCCGGCACTGTTCCACGAGCTGAATTCGTAAACGTGGGGTCTAGGGTGTTTCTGTCTTTGGTCCGTTTGGTCAAGCGTCGTTCCCAAGTCGTACAGTGCAATTTCGGCACTGAGTCTGCACCTGGTTCGGTGATCCTCTACGACTCCTTCACGGAACATCGCGGGCCGTGCACCTGAGACCAGAAGGGCTGTGCCAACTGGAGACATCAGACCTTGGGGTTACTATTTCCTAGGAGGTCCTTGTTTGCCAATAGAAGTCTAGATACCAACGTAGCCGGCTACCATCCAATAGCTTTCCCGCCGTGCCTTCCAACCAAAGTTTTCAAAACGTTGATGCACGTTGCACGTAATGGTCTCTAAAAAAAGCGGTGGCCCCACCAAACGCTAAGCCCTAAGGGGCCCTAAGCCCTAAGCCCTAACCTTGCGTGCTGCAGGCCAGTCCAGGCCCCAAAGCCCTCAACTCCCAGATCGAAACGCGTCGAGCACCTGTCATGTCACAGTCCCGGCCCTCGGAGCCTCACAAGCTTGCAAGCAATCCTGCCTTGGAAGCCAGTAAATGCTGGCACGATCCAAAAAAAAACGAAACTCCAAACACTGAACAACCTCGAATCCTCGGCCTAGCCCGAACCGCAAGCCTATCGAATGCACTCAACAATCACAACATCTCCGTCTCGAATGCAGCCTCTTGGCTCCTTTAGGCAAGCCCGACTTGTTTCGGGTGCAGGGGTCAGGGCTTGCATTTACGGTTTCTGCCGTTTGCAGTGTAGGGCTTGCGGTAGCCAAGGATGCCAGTAGTTCTGAAAGCCATCGAGGCCACAAGCAGAACTACCGACAAACCCGGAAAGGCGCAACCCCAAACTCAGAAACTCCCTTAACCCTGAATAACCTACCTTTTTGGGGCTCCTTATTATAATTTCGTTATATAAGTCCTTGAAACGGTAGGTTATTCCGGGTTAATTAAGGTCGAGCTCCTTATTGACAGCACCTAGCCAGAAATCCGGACACCGGAAGCTTTAAGAGGCGGATCATTAGCCAGAACTCAAACTTTCTTGAAGCCGGCTTCTAAGGGCTTCCGTTTTGGGGGGCTCCG
Organism: Symbiodinium sp. CCMP2592; assembly: GCA_905221615.1. NCBI lineage: Eukaryota > Dinophyceae > Suessiales > Symbiodiniaceae > Symbiodinium > Symbiodinium sp. CCMP2592. The sequence continues at coordinate 1,493,814 of CAJNDT010003779.1, forward strand.
GCTGATAAGGTTTGTGTTTATAGTGCCGCCGGCTTACAAGCAGCCATGGCCGCTGCCAAGCTAGACTGGCTTCTTCCGCCCCTCCTTTGCGGGTGCCATGTCTGCAATTGGACTAAGCCCCAGTTAATAAACTCCAAACGGTTTGGGTCTTTCGGAGCTGGGTTGCTTTGGTGATCTGGATCTCAGTGCTTGGTCTGGCTCAACATGGTGCCCTGGCTCATTCGCGAGTGTGTGGTTGTGTTTCTTTGCTTTGTTGGAGGGGGCCGTGCACCGATGTGGTTTCTTGTCTGAACCCGTCTGAAACAGCCTGTAAGCAATTCAACTACATGCGCCACGAATGGGAGGTTCCGAAAATAGGGGACCCTAATATAGTACCCTAAATAGTAGGATCCTTCTTATTATAAGATCCCCTAAATTAAGGTACCCCAAATTTTTGGAAACTCCCAGCTTGATCTTCAAGCATCTTAGCATTTTGAAGGCTCGCGATGATTCTGGCGTCGGGTGCTCCTTGGAATGCAAGGGGGCATACCGTACCCCTTAATTGAGGAATACCCCCTTAAATAATAGTGGCCTTAATATTACGATTTTACGGTATATCCCTTAATTAAGGGTTACTGGATGGGGGAGCATCGCATCAGAAGCGGAGGAGGGGGATGGGGTTTTGGTCACCATGTAGGATTTGAGAGTCACTGGCATCTGGTCAAATTCGTGCAGCCCAGAAACCCGCAGGTACGACATCCTAAACATACCCACCTCTAAAGTTGTAAATACCTATAGTCTCAATTGTAGTTCCTTTTTTTGGTTAACTAAAATCTCTATTATAGGGTCCTCACCATAAAACTGGTTAACCAAAAAAGGAACTACAATGGAGACTATAGGTATTCCTGAAGCCAAGCAAACAACCTACACAAGCCTCAACTGCAAATCCTACTTAGCCAACCCTTGCCAGACACACTGACAGCCACATTGATTATGATGCCACATTACCCTACTGACTAACCCTATAAACCCTACACCCCTAAACCCTAGACCCTAAACCCTAATTCGTCCTCTGAAACTTCAATCAAGTGGAGACTCCTCCGAGGTCAAAGGTTTCTGGTGGTGCTTGACGTACCTCTTGCTCTCCACCGCCGCGCTGTTTGTTCTCCACGCCGGGACCTGATTCGGATGGTTATGGCTGTGTAGTCACGGAGTTTGGCTTTGAATGAGATGATTTGGGGTTGTAGCTTAGCTCTGGGTTTTTTTGTCACGAGCAATGCAAAAACCCCCGTGGCCCCTATCAAAGTTATTTCAGGGTCCCTGATGCTGAAAAACCGCTCTTGAACGCTACTTGTAATGCATGGCATTTCTTCAGGAAGGGGCAATCTCCACGTGTTTCCTGGTGCCGAAGCATGGCCAAGAACCCTTCGGCGGAACGAAAGCACAAACACTGCAGGTGGCGAAGCATGGCCAGGACACCATAAACCCTTAGACCCCTAACCCCTCAAGCCTAAACTGCCTAAACCCAACCCAAGTGGAACGAAGGCTCGATGGCGCCGCCTTGGCGTCTTCGTGGAGGCCGCCGATGCAGAAAGGCACCGGAGCATTCAGCCTTTAGTAAGGCAATAGGGTTTTAGGGTTTAGTTTAGGGTATATAGTTTAGAGTGTTGTATTTAGGGTATAGGGTTTGAGGGTTTAGGGATGCAGTAATCAATGATAGGCTGGTTGGGCTGGGGAATGTCGCCGGTACACGGGTGCTTTTTTGCTTTTGCTCTCCAAGTACCTGAGACACTCTTGCAGGTATATGTACTAGCCACAAAACTATTACGTACCCAAAGTACCCAACTAGTTAGAAGGTCCTTTCGACCCTCAGGCTCCGGGCTTTAGGCTTTTAGGCTTCAGGAGGCTTGGTTTTGTTTCTGCTCCAGAGGGTTGCGGATTTCCGGCTCCAGGGGATCTCGACAGACTGCCATGGGTTGGCATCCGTTATCCGGCGTCGGCGTCCATGCGAGCAAGCACCCGCGAGACACGCATTGAAGGATGTCCATTGCAAACATCTCGTGGAGCTTTACATAAGCGATAACCCTAATGGTCCATGTACCCATATAGAGATACATGAGCCCCAAAGTACCTATATAGGGACTACAATAAGGCCAATGTATATACTATATGAGTACATGAACTCATAAAATCCTAAACCCTACACCCTTATGGTACCCTTATAGAACCCTATAGGGGCCCTTAAAGGGACCCTATACTATATGAGTCCATGGACCCTTAGGGTAACGCCCGTTTGGAAAAGCCCTGAGCCCTGTCAAGCCTAAACTCTACTGGTCCGGGACCTTCGGTATATACTTCGGCCTCAAGGCCTCAAGAAATTCTTTTTGGCACTTTCCATACACACACACATATATATATATATATGTTAATATCATATAGACAGATAGATAGAGAGAGAGAGAGAGATAGATAGATGCACGCAGATGTTGCAGAGGTGCTCGGGGAACCCAAAAGTTCCTAAAGCACAGTAGAGCCCAAGAGCCGCCACATTGTTCCTGCCGAGGGGCTCAGCCAAGTGGCTCGCCGGAACACGTTTCGTATGCTGGGGTGTGGCGTTCATCGGCGTGGGATTCCCATATCGACTCACGGCAGCAAGGCAGTGGGATGCATGAACATGCACACTTACAGTAAGGAGCTGTGGATGAAACAGTTCGATAAGTATATGAGCACATAATTATACATATAGTGTCATGTGTGTATATATATACACGTAAAAGAATGAACTTTCCAAAAGCCCAAACTTGATGCCGTCGCTGGTAGGTAGCGGCTCGGTGCTCGTTGAAGCAGCTCAACCCTGAGCTCTAAGGAACTGAGCCCTATTCCGTACCCTTAGCATATCACTTCTTAAGCAAGTCCAAACGACATCTATACCTTACCGCATGAGGGCATTTCTGAAGATGCCGGGTATAGGATTCACCCGGAGGGTCTAGGTATCCACGTCACATGTGAACTTAACTTCGAGCTGCCATTCAGAAACCACTTCCACTGTGAGCCCATCTTTGTGCTCAAACCTTATAAACCTTGAATGATGGACTTTAGCAGCTTTAGTCTTCGTGCTTCCTCTATAGGTTTTTTCCCCCAAGCCAGAATGGTCACATCCTGAACACTCCGTCCTCGAATCCTAAGCCTTCCCGTAAACTAAAACCGTAAATCGTGCACCCTAACTATATATCATAAGCCCTAAGACGTTACTCCCGAGCCGTAATGGCCCTAAATCCTGCACCCTTAATGCCCGAGCCTGAAATCGCAGCACCCTACACCTGAACCCCGAAGCCGCATAAACCCAAAACCCTCATTCCAAGCTCCGTGACCCTTGAAAGCTACACCCCCAGCCCAAGCAACTCTCAAACTCAGACAAGTGGGGATTCGAGACGTTTACAACCTTCACCCTTTGGCTCCATGGCTGCAGCTCTTGAAGTAAACGCGGTCTTCAGGACTTGTGCTTTGAGGGTGTTGAAATTTTGAGGGCTGAGGAGTGTAAAGGAATAATCGCGATTTCCGCATCTCAGCCTTGGAGTGCTAAGCTTCAGGCTTTAAGGGTGACCTAATGCAGGTTACTGGGATGCCCAGTTGTGCCCTTATTCCCTTTTTGTAGTCCTAGGTTCCTTCTAAAGTTACCCAATACCAAAAAGGGAGCCCTTTTAACTGATAGGTTACTGGGCATCCTAGGTTAAGCTGTGGTGTTGTTTTGTGCTTTTCCGGGCGGTTGATACGGGCTTACGGCGGGCTTTCAATGTCCAAAGTTTCAGGCTTAGGGGTGGTTAAAAAGGTAAGTAGAGTTCATGGGTTGGGGGTGACATGATCTTGAGGGCTCAAACTTGGCGTTGCCTATCTATTGAAGGCTTGCACGCGGTTATGCGATCATCGGGTCAGTGGGCACGGGGTTGCACCACTGAGATGCAGACTTGCCAACAAAAGCAGCAAAACAAGTGCGATAATCCTGATCGTCCAAAAGGCCCAATGAGGAGGTTCGTGCTTGGGGGAGGATATGATTTTACGTGAGCTGACCCATCAGAAGGCAAGCCTCTACACCAACCGAAGAATACCGACGTCCTAGTGGATGCTAAACCCTCAACCCGAAACCAAGAGCCCTCAAATCTTCAATACGTCACACTGTTATGTTGTCGTCCCAATTTCTTACATGGACTTGGCTGAACTATCGGGGTACAAAATAGTACAAAGACATCAAGGAACCCTAAAGGAAAAGTCTTCTGTCACAAAAACGTGGCTGAACTCTTTCTGGGTACGTTTCTAGGAGTATAGATACATCAAGTCACCTTAAGAATTGGTCATTCTCCAGCCACAAGGACCTGGCTCGACCTTATGCGTACATTAGGATAAAATAGTTTGGACTCATGATGCAACCTTAAGTATGACAAGTTATTCACTCTCAAGGACCTGGCTGAACATGTTCGTTTACTTCTCCCTCGTGCTCTTGAAGAGCCTGTGGGATCTCGTTAGAGGCAGGATCTTGGGGGCTCCTTATTTTAACTATAGTATAATACACCCCCAAACCCTGTTCTAATTAGTAAGGCCCTCACCTTAGAGTTTAGAGTTAAGGGTGTTGAGGTTTTAATTCTGATTCAGGCATAGGTTGGGGAATATAGAATCCCGTCCAGTTTCTTCAGATTTGCGATTATCCAAGCTTAAGGTTTCAAGAGTTTGGGAAGGTTCCCACTAGAACGAACCTTTATCAAAGGAACATGTAAGAAACAACTTTGAAGCAGCCCAGCATGGAACCCTTAACCCCCAAACCCTTAAACCAATGGGGACATGGTGGGGGCAGCCAGTCGTGTTAAGTATAGGTTCACACCATGGCTATAAGGCTTTTGAAAAATGTACCTCGGGATACTCGTTGGCAAAAACCCGAAACCACAAAACTCACAGATTACATTGTAAGCCCTGTGCGGTGAAGCTCCATAATGGAACTCCGGGAATCCCACGTAAGAGTCCTCATACTAGGGAACCTCAATCCCACCTATCTTCATCCCTCCTTTTCAGGCCCCCAACAAGGCCCGCCCTAAGGGTTCGGGGTGTAGGCTTTAAGGGTTTAAGGGTTCCTGTGTGTAGGCATCCTCCTCTGCTTGGAGGTTCGTGGGTAGTTTCAAGCAAGGTTATAAGCAGGGTAACTAATATATACCTATAACTTAAAACCCATACATATTAGGGGCTTATAACCCCACTTATAACTACCCCTGAACCTCCAAATGGAGAGGCACGAAACTGCAGCTTAGCAGCGGTTTGCTGCTCTGGCGCCTGGGTGGCATCGACCCAAAGGAATGTTCCAAAGTATCCGGGTTTCTTTCCCTTGAAACAGCATTCCCCAGGGTACTTTACAGGATCTGAGGGGGGGCATGAGGGATTTGAAGGGTTTGGGCTTAGGATTTCAAGTTATTTCAAGGGTTCAACCACATACAATCATCGTACGATAGCATGTACTGGTGCTCTAAATCAGCTGTTGCTGAAACCTACTCCAAGTCCACCTGCGAGAGGGGTTCGCAACAACCCCATGTTTTCCACCCTAAGCCCTAAGCCGAGGCCGTCTGTTGCATGCCTTACATGTATTCTTCCAGCCATGGTGGCTTGATATGAGTGCAAGCGATCAATACTAAAGTGTCAGTATGACGAGACACTTGGAATCCACCCAACCCGCGAAGCTTGATTCAGAGACCTCTAACTTCTTCCTTCCCACGCCGGCTTTGTGAATAGATATCACTGCCGCATCCCCAACTGAAGCAACTGAAGGACTGCTTCAACATCCAAAGTAACCCTAAACCATTCCCATGGAACATATCTAGCCCTATTATAAACCCATCTCATGGTACACACACAATAAAGCTACCATGACAGGATCTTTCTTCATCAGCGCCCTCGTACATCATGGTAGTACTCAGGTTCGAAGTCCTCTACGGAATGGCATGGCTGGTCGATGTCACTTAGATGCACATTTCGGTTCTTTTGGACCCTGTGTTGCGGCGTGAAGCATGTGTGTACTGTTTGTTACGTATGTTTACGTTTGTCTCTCTCTTCCTCTCTGCTTTTATATATATACACACACATACATACATACATACATACATACATACATACATACATGCATATATATATATATATATATATATGTAACCGCACACGCAACTGTGTATGCATCAGTTTCACATACACCGATAATATGCTTATGCATATGCATGCATGCATACACATACACAATCATACACTATATGCATGCATACACGCATACAGGCAGACATACATACATACATACACATACATGAACTACTTACATACGTACTTACTAACTTAAGAAGCGTTGATGCTATTTAACCTTACTTCTCCCTAGCAGAGACAGGGTGTTCGAGGGATGCGGGCATCTAAGGTTAATCTGCGAGTTTGGAGTTATTTAGGCTCCGGTTCCGAGAAAGCCTACTAGCAACAAGTCATGATGTTGTGTTAACTTGCACCCGAAAGCTCCGCAGTTCATGAACGGTTTTTAGTCAGACGTGAGCTTTCAGAGTCTTAAAGAAATATCGTTGTTATCACCGCACGGGTGGAAAGGACAGGACGTTCGTCTGCGATCGGCCCGTTTTTTTGGTCCATGTTCGTGTTTCTGGAGGTCGGGCTCATTGAAGATCAGTTCTGCGGGGCTGGCGGTTAGACTAGATGCAGGTCGTGAGCAATTTGAGCCTCGTGGTGGATGTTCCCAAGGATTCAGTTGGTCTTGTCAAAACCTTCATGCTTGGGTGACAACGAAGACTTGTCTCGCACTGAAGTTCATCAATCAGGAGTGCGAAATGCGGGTGGTAATCGTAAGCGTCCATGCGCCGACGTCGCTTTTTCCTTGGCCACAGCGTACCTCTTCAGGAACTTCTTTGAGCCCAGTGTATGTATTATGTACAGGTTCATGAAACCGCACCTCAAAGCATATCTACAGCTCTCAAGATCTAAGGGTCAGTGTACCTACATCGTATAGGATTAGCCTTAAGCGGCGACGGTTTTGGGTGTAGGGCCTGGGCCTTCAGTACTTTAAGGCCAAAGTATATGTTAGGTACATGGACCCTAAGCGAACGCCAATGCCAAGGCCATGTACTGGATTTTCTTGGTACCCTACGATGCCATCAAAGAGGCGCGCAAGCCTTGCAGGTTGTGGTCATAGTGCTTTATTACATAAAAATGCCGGAGTTTCTTCAGGCAAGTCTCTATGATAGGAACCTGATTAAGAAACCCTGGGCCTTTATTAGGGCTCCCTTTATGAAAACCCTACTATTTTGAAATTTAAAGTGTGTTACATACGCACGGCATGTAACGCATTTCAGAATTTCACGCAGGCTGCAGGCCAGAGCCTCGAATCTTGCCTAGAGGTTCACGGGTTTCGGTTGAGGGTCCTCAGAATTTGTCATAAATTCGGGGTCTGGATAAGTTTGGGTCGCTGGTGACAAGGGTCGGGAATTGTGGAGGACAAACCCTGGTACATGCATGCGTCTGGTGCAAGCTCTATATAAATCTATCAACCTATAAACCTATCCGTCCGTGATCTGTGTCTCAAGATCTGCCTTCTGGCCTCAACCAGAACCCTGAAGCCTGTCACTAAACCTCTGAAACTTTAAGCCCTCCACCAGCTCCTGTGACCCTCGTGCTCTCCCGACATGAAAGCCCCGTCTGGGGCCGAGGGTTTGTTTGGCTTTAGGGTTTTAGGGTTCAAGGGTTCGAAGTTTCAACTTTTAGCGGTGTTTTTGTATAGAACGCGTTCGGGCCCGAAAAGAACGACAGAACATGTGGCGAGATCAAGTTTTTGTATACCACGCGTGTAGCCGGATTGCTTTCTCGGTATAGGGTCTAGGGATTTTCCAACACCAAGGCTCCGTGTGCCTATGTAGTTTGTACATGCTGGCCCTACAGTACCTATATAGGACCATCTTCAAGGCCACAGCATACATGTACATATATATATATATATATATATATAGATAGATATACATACACAAATAAACACATATATGAATATGAATATGTATACATATCTATATATATATATATACACACAAATATGCATGCACTAAAATTTATCGATGCGTGGAGCCACATACCCCAGCCCCGAAACCCTCACAGTGCCCGTATAGAACCCTGATATAGTAGCCTTAAAGTCTCACCCTTAATATAATCCTGAAAGAAGTCGTCGTCGCGTTGCGTAGACCTTCAGCCGAAGTGTAGAGCAAGCTTCGAAATCCTTCACCCGAATCGCACAAGGGTTGTCTACAGCTTCCGAGGGCAGCGAGGGGCTCGCCCGCCGAACCACGCGCCTGAGCCTGGTCTGCGAGAGGATGCTTTTTGTTCGGATGGTTTTTGGGATTCTGTTTCGCCACGGCTTCGTAGGATTAGGCTTTTGTAGAGGGTTTGGGCATGTTTAGGGTCCATGGCTCTCTAGTTGTATAGCTTGTGCGGGTTGTGGAGTCATCCCACGAGCATGTACAAATCCCGCAACCCTACAGCCGGAAGCCAAGAATACGAAGAGTGAACACAGCCGACCAGGCCTAACCACAAAGCCACTTCAAACACGAGGACAAGAACAATAGCAAATAAACCTAAGCGTAATGATAGCCACAGTTGGTGTGAACAATACTTGTAACAGTCATGAGTAACATGAACAATATTAACAATCAGAACACCCCAGGAACATCTACCTCCACAGCCTCAATGCTGGCTTCTCAGACTGGCGGTTCGGCACCTTTATCCCGAAGTCGGGAGCTCCCAGAAGTCTGTATAATTACTCTACATGCAACCCTAATGGTCCATGTACCAATATGAACTAGTGTGAGCTTTGGCAATAAACGACCTCCATAGAACCCACAAAGCCACGTGGATGCTTAGGGTACGCTTAGGTGAAGAAATCAGGTTTAAGGCTTATAAGGTTTGGGAGTCGCGGTTTTCTCATGTGCACCCCGATGTCTTGCGCTGGGAATCCCTTGGCTGCAGCTTTTGCGTTAAAGGGCTCAAGGAAGTTGGGGCCACACCTTATTCGTTCTCTGATCTCCTCTGTTTCGAAAACCGAGCATCAGGACAAAAGCTACCTGTACTTGGAGGTGCGTGGGTAGTTATAAGTAATGTGATAAGAAAAGTAGCTATACCAAGGAATCTTAATCCTAGATAAGTTCATCATCCTACCTCAAAGCTGTTGAGGCCCTTAATATCTGGAGTGGGGGATTTGAGACCATGCCATCAATCCCAAGCCGGAAACCCTATTAAATCGTTTAGGGTTTAGGCTTATGGGTCCAGGTCGCACTCATGAACGTGGAGCTCGCCAACCTCACCTGTGGCGTGAACATTTACCATTCGATCTTCGGGACCCCGTGGGTTTGAATGGGCTTTCACGGTTGGAGGATTCAGGGCTGTAGGGTTTCTTCGCTGCAGGTTCGGAGTTTCGGCTCAGGGTTCGGTAGGGTTCCGATTTCTTGGGTAAGGGACTGCGAGCTGGCTTTTACGTACTGTGTAATTAGATTAAACAGACTTTACCTTTGAGGATGCGATGTTCAAGAGTGCACTGAGTGCTCGCTGCCATTTTGAGGGATGCGCTTTAGCTTCCTGTGGGTCCTGTGCATCAGCAAGTCTTGGGGGGGCTGGCTTAACCAGGTTTAATGACTAGATTTGGAGCTTTGGGCCCAGCTTAATGCTTACACTTTGGCCTTAGCTAGTAGCGTAGGATAAGTTCTTTATGACTTAGATTTCAGGATTCATCGCTCGGTGCTCAAGGTTGGAGATGTGAATGGTTTGGGGCAGTCTGGGGTTTAATAGTTTAGATCTATAGGGCTGAAGGCTTTAACGGCCTTTGCTTTGGGGCTTGCTCGCGGATGTAACACTAGAACTTACAGTCCCAACCCGAAGCAGACGAAGAGATGGGAAGCAACCATGTCTGGCACAAGAGGGGTGCTAGCTAATGCAGTACGCTGACGTCATGTGAAAATCCTTAGTCTTCTTCAGGACTTTGGAGTTGAACGGCAGGAATAGAATCGTAAACCCTAAGCCCAGCCTTCCGCATCAGCAGGATCTATTTCGGTGTAGTTTACATCGGTTTCAATTGGATCGTGCACGAGGTGAAGGGTGGCTGGACCTACTTCTTTCTCGCGGCTCGGCTAAGTCAGGGTCCCCAAATGGTTGGGGGGGTGGGGGGGGGTAGGGTTGAGGGTTGCAGAGTTTAGGGGTTGAGGCTTTAGGGAAGCACAACCCTGCAACAACCGATATGGTAGAATCTATGTTTTCTATATGATGAGCTGCTATGGTGATTTGGGGAAGCATCCCCCATAGTGGCTCATCGGGCTCACCAACCAGATCTTTCTTCAGGTTCCTGCATGTGCTTCGGGGCCTGTGGGGTGCACCCACTGCGAACGTCTTGAAATGCAGGACTTGAGAAAAGATGACGAAACACAAGACCCTTAAGGGTGCTCATCGACTTATGCATAATTCGATGGTTCGAAAGTTCGAGAGACCTTTAATACAAGCCTTTAAGCCTCTTTATCATATTCCGGAACCAAGCCTTGAAGCCGTACCTCTAACAATCAATCCTGAACGCTGACTCTGCAGGAGCCATGACTTCAAGGTCTCGAGGTCCCCAACCCTGCAAACCAACCCTCCCAAAGGTTGTTATAGGACCTGCGTAGCCCACTGTGTCTGTAGTTTGCAGGAGCATAGCATGAAGTTTGAGCGTTTTAGGGCCCTATACGTTTCAGTTCCGGCGTCGGGGCTTAAGCTTTAAGGTTGGAGCTTTTGATTTTTAAAACGCTTAGCACAAAACGAAGTCTTCGAACGCTTAGCTGAGACATTTCGAACTTATCGGTACTAGAGGAAGGAAGCTGGTACCGAGCTGCTTTAAGTCCAGCATCTCGGTTGACATAGAGGATTGGGACCTCAATCTGTGAGCGGGCCGTGACCTCGACCTAGCGGTGCGTAGGATCCTCTGTCGCGTTTCCCGGTGTCCCAATCTCAACAACAAGCCGGGCCTTCAAACCCAAACCCTCGCCCCTTATCACGCCCAAACACGACACTGGCAAACCGCTCAGAAAAGTTCTATCGTCCCAAGATATCCATGATTTAGCCCGTTCGATACAAGGTAAACCCAATCAACCTCCTACCGGACCCAAAGATAGCTCTTTTGAGGCGCAGTCTAGAAAGATCAACACCCACGATGACCCCGTGATGTCTTATGTCCATTTGCTAAAGCCCCTTTTCATCCCTTTTCCCATGTCTCAGCTTTAAAGTCGATCCTGTTGCAATCAATCTCAGGACTTTAACCGAGATGATGCAGTACCATATCTCCTTCTCCTGCAAGTCGTGGTGGCGGCTCGACAGCTACTAGCTCGTCTGTTCAGGTGACAGTTCGGAGGATGTGGTCGATGCTTCTGCATTCCTGTCTGCCTACAATCCTTTTTGTGGCTTAGCTTGATGTGTTATGGTTAACCCAGTGTGTGGAGGTTGCAGACTACAGGCATGGCGTTGCTGTGTTCGAATTGTTCATTTCTGTTTCGAGGGGTGAGCGCTTCAGATGTTGCTGCTTCGGGGGGTGCAGGCTCTGGATGTGGGGCGAGCAAAGCAGATTCCTGGAAATGCGATTGAGTGCTCAGCTCTAGGATTCAATGTTGGAGTAAAGCTATGCCTGCGCTCCGTACAGCTCCAGCGGTCTCGAAGCTCTCCCTTGCTTACTATAGAAGCCCGAATAATCATCATTATCAATATTATTCATTAAGGTTTCTTAATATAACTAAACCAAAGGAGCCCAAAACCCCATTCAAATTATTAGGCCCTTACTATACTCGTTTGCCTTAGGATGGCCTGAACCAGCGATCCATGCTGTCCTTCGCAGGTTTCCGAAAATTGGGAGTACCTTATTTGGGCGTCCTTTTAATAAGGATCCTACAATTTAGGGTACTATATTGGGGTCCCCTATTTTCGAAAACTCCCATATGCTTAGGTGCTTTCCTTTGGCCTGGGTGCCCTTCTTTCCCGGTGCATGGAATCCCTCCACACAAGGTGCCTTGTGTCTTAAGATTTTATTATGTTACATCAAGGCTTGTAGGGCGTAGGGTTTAGGACAAAAGGCGATCAGACTTTAGCCTTATTTTGAAGGGTCTGGGGCGCATGGTTTGGACTTTGGTGCAGAGTTTGGGGTTCTGTAGTTCTGTGGGCAACATAGGGCTATTGTTCATAATCCCAAGCCTCGTGAGCTTGGATAAGCCCCAGGCTGAAGAGCGTTGGGTTTTTGCCTTCAGGCTAGAAGCACTTACCTTGGTCCTCCGCTCCGCCTCTTAGTTGCTCCGCTACATGCTTCACGGCCTGTAGAAGTCAACTCGGAAACCCTGAAATGCGTTTTAAGCTTCAGGTATCTGGGAGTTTCCGAAAATAGGGGGCCCTAAGATAGTACCCCACATAGTAGGATCCTTATTATAAGACACCAAAATAAGGTACCACCTAATTTCGGAAGCTCCCAAAAGTGTATATAAGCTTCAGGGATCTAGGGCTCTTCATGCAACTGCAATATCGGCTCCGAGTCTCTGAAGACATCGGCTCCGGGTCTTTAAAGAGCCCTAGGAGCCTGATGATATGGATGGTTGTCAAAATAATAGTCCCTTTTTTGGGTCCTTCTTTTTTATTATAATGCGGCACCTAATATTTAGGGCCTAATATTTAGGGTACCCAAATCAGGGACAATAATTTTAACAACTACCCATGTAGCTCCGTCATGCACTTCTCAGGCAGCTCTGAAGCTCTGGGAACCGGAGCCCAGAGGACTAATGAAGGGTCGGGAAGAGCTTATCATAACCTGCGGTAAAAAGTAATTGTTCTAATTTCCCACCTGCATGTATTGCATGTTTTTACCAAAAACACTCAGATTTACATGGCCCGCTAGTACATGCGTCCATACGTCTGCTTGTTTAGTCTGACTGTATAGGAAACCTAGCACAAACATCATGCAAACCCTACAAAGTCCGTTCACATGACAGGCGCTATGCGATGGCCAAGGATGCATCACCCGTATCGGATCAGGACGATGCCTTCAGGCGGTTCAGGGGGTTTAGGGCTCAGCGGGAAAGGACTTACAGCAATTTCAGGCCTCAGTAGCTGAGAGCACAGCTACGTTTTTGGTGAGGGTGTGGGGTGGGGTGTGGCGGCCAGCGAACTTAGAAACTGTGCACCGGACTTCACAGGAATTGAATGTGAAGTGTAACAGCCTACTCTGCCCTGCTCTACTCCACCGTACGTGCAGGCACCATGACCTGCGCACACGGGTCGCTAACATTAGTCTGGACCCTAAATGAACCGTCCAGACCCCCACTAGCACTTCACTTGGTTCCTTTCCTGGAGCATTGCGCATGAATCCTAGAATCGACCCAATCCCGACGAGGAACTGCAACGGCACTTCAGTTCCATTCTCCTAAGCTGTAGGTGTCAAGCCTCGTAAACCTGAAAAAAGGTTTAAGCCCCGTGGAACTGTTACACTGTACACACAAGCACTTATCGAACCCTGGTAAAGCCCTATAGAGCCCTCCTATAGAGCCTGTCAAACACCGAACCCCAAATAAACATGCTGAATGCAGTGATCCATCCTGGGACTTCAGCATCATTGTAGTTGCGCCTGAGGGCCTGTTCCAAGCATACCAGCTGAAGGGATAAACCCTAAACCCTAAACCCTAAACCCTGAACCATAGCCCAGAAGGTGGGTTTTTAGGATTCAGGATAGTTTTCGGGCTCAGAGGATTTCGGGTTGAGGACCTCTTCCAGTCATCTTAGCCGAAGCGATCTCCATCACAATAGGGTTCAGGGTAGTGACATTAATACAGCTGTAGCGCGTTCGGGACGAAGCTGCATGGAGAATCATAACAAGCAAACCGCTCTCAGATCTGGGTCAGAGCGAGTTCTCTGATGCAATGCCTTCCATCAAAGACCCACCAGCCTTAAGCTTTGGTTCATGGGATTCGCTGCACTCTCAGCCAGCCGTTTAATCAGGACTACTACACCTGAATAAATGTACACTGAATGTAGACAGTCTCTTCTTGATCATGCTGTGAAGCTCAATGTGCGGATCTCGCTGTTAGTGAGTTGAGTGTCTGAAGTTCGTTCAGCATCGGAACGAATCATACGAGAACGAGTCCTGAACTCAAGCCAAAGCTTTGCAACTAAACTCTTGCAGAACATGCCTAGATCCTCCTTCTACCCTCTATTAGAAACTGAATACCTGCTAGCAGGGACCACATATATATATATACATACATACACCTCAGTTTGGCTGCATAAAGAGGATCCAGGTAATTACATAGCCCCAGACTCCAAAAGCGCCAGGGGCGTGGAGATGCAGCCGGAACCTGCCTACTTGGGGGCTTGAGACAAGGACTTCTCTCGGCTCTGTGTAACGTACACGCGGACGTGCATAGGTACATACATGAGCACATGCATACATGCACACTATCCTCATACCCTACATACATGCGTACATGTGTGTGTGTGTGTGTGTGTTTGTGCGTGTTTGTGTGTGTTTGTGTGTGTTTGTGTGTGTGTGTGTGCGTGTGTGCTTGTGTGTTTGTGTGTTTGTATGTTTGTGTGTGTGTGTGATTTTGCCGGAGCTCAGACCTGCGTGAGGAAGCCGGCGACAAGATTCTGCAGCTGCAGCGAGCAGCCGATACCTGTAGAGATCTGGGAGACCGTGTGTCCCAGCTATTCGAACCTCAAAGTTAAGTTAATGTAGTGTTAGGTTACGGTTTGTTCCGTTTGTTTTACCGTTTTGGCTTGAAGGTATGCATGCCAGAGCCCCAAGCCAACACGCAGAGGCAACCAGCAGAGTGAGAGATAGACAATGCGACCGTGAGAATATGCGGGTGTGTCCAGAAAAAATTTACTGTCGTCACAAGACCTCCGTCCCCACACCAAATGACGTGAGTAAAGAAATCCCAATAGCATCGCTTTCCCAGCAAAAGAAGGACCGTCTGGAGCAGAAGGAAGCTATCGCCAGGTCCCGGCTCAAGGTGAGCCCTTGAATCCCAGATACGCTTTGATTAGGGACTAGGGTTTAGGGCTTAAGGTTTAGGGTTTAGGATCTGTCTATCTGTTTAGATATCAGCTTCCTCGCTCTCACTTTCTCTATCTCTCTGTGTCTCTCTCTCTCTCTCTCTCTCGCCCCCTCTCGCATCTCTCCAACTGTTTGTCTGTCTCTTCGCTTCTGCCAGAGTGAGCCATTGAACCCGTGAGCGCCTGAATCCCAAACCCCTACATAAGCGTCTAAACGCTAGTCTAGACCCCGAGAGTAGCGTTAGAATACTCCTGAAATTACAATATTGAGAGAGTCAGCCTTAAACGCGAAATTCAGAAGGATCCTGCGTAAGTCCAGACCGTAGGCTCTGAAGCCCTAGACCTCAAGTGTCAGTATCGATCACCAAAACTTGACCTTAGAACAGCAGACTCTTAAATTATGTTTGCATCAGGCGCGGATATCTGGATTTCTTCTATCATGGTATGGCATTTTGCTTGCTAAGTCTTTAGAGTTTAGGGTTGTTTGAGCTGCAAACTGGTTTGTCATGGCTCACATGCGCACCGGGACATCTCAAAGAGAAGGCGCTATCTTCACAAGGAGTGCGGCTGCGCCACGGTTTGGCGACGCACCACAGTCTCGAAGAGACCCTCGTTTATCTAGCACACGAAATCAGGATTGGCTAGCCCACCTGTTCGTGCCAAGGAAAAAGCAGCTCGGAAACAGCGTTGAAACCGTAGACGCCCTAGCTTCCCGCTTCTGCATGATTTTGCTCCGGTTTCGCTGTTTTTCCTTGCTAGAAGGCTGCTGTCATCTAGGGACCTCACTCCCTAAAACCGGGTGTCAGGGTCTTGTTCAAGCCCTCCTCAAACCCTAACCCCTATAAACCCTAAACCCCTAGAGATCTAAGGACTCATATATTAAGGCTTTTGGGCCCAAAGACCATACTACATAAGGCTTTTGGGCTATTTTGATCCCTAGGGAACTGAAAACTCACCAACTACCCTGCAGTGTACCCCAAACAGCCGCTAGCAAGGACCATAAGGGATCCATTAAAGGGGCATTCGCGGGGTCCTGGTCCTGGTAAACCTGAAGATACACCGGAAGCCCTGGTCCTCCAGAGGTCCGTTAAAGGGGTTTAGGGTTTAGGATTGATGCCGGTTTGGGTTTTCAGATTTACTTGGGTTTGGAGTACCATACTTGAATACTTTGTTTTGGTACTTGTTCCGTAAAGAAGCCAATCTGAAATAAAAGTCTATTCTTTTTTCTCCCTGGTTACTTCAAAATCCAGTTTAGGATTTAGGATTACAAATCTGCTTCAGGGGCTGGTTGGGATGCAGGTTTCGTGTACGCTGAAACTTCGAAATCCTGGTGTTCCCTTACCAACCTCACACCTGGAAACCCCAAGGGACCATGTACCCAAATGGTATATACTTCGGCCTTAACGTACTCCGTATTTAGGTTCCTCGGGCCCAGAGTATAAACTATCTGGGTACGCAAACCCTCAAACCCTATACCCCATAGACCCTTATAGAACCCTCATGGTGCCCGCAAAGGAACCCTTAAAGGAAACCTATTTGGGCACATTGACCCTTAGGAAACTTTGAACTGACAAGACAAGAGTCTGCCGGAGCTGTCGGCCGATCCTCTATCGGAGTTTCCGAAAATCAGGGGCACCTCAACTTTGGGGGTCCTTATGATAAAGATCCCACCAGAAATGGGTCCCTATTTCCGGAAACTCCCACATCCCGAAAACCTTGACTTGAATCGAGTCCTTCAGCTTCAACTGCAACCCCCACAGCTGCTATAGTTGCCGCTGTAGTGCCCTATGTCTTTCCTGGAGAAGCCTCAAATTCGCTCCCAGGTCGAATTGGGAGATCCCTTAAAGGGATCCGTCTTAACCTTACGTCTGGCTGGGGACCCTATATCCCCAATGGTCCCCTCAATACTAACTCCCATTCGCTAGCTCAGGCTTGAGAACGAAAGCTCCGAGCCCCGCGCTGCCCTCTTCGCCTGGCCGAATCCTCAGTGCGGGTTTACAGTCGATCCACTTTTTCTGTTGTTTGTGGATTTTTGCTTTTGGGTTGGGATCTTCATGATTGCGGTTAATTACAGGGTTCAGAAAAAAGCTTGGATCGCACCCTCAATTCCAACCGTTACACCGGACAATTAGATGTCCATATATAAACGGAGACCTATGTGTGTTGCTCTCGTGTTTACTTGTGGCATCATTGCTGCCTGTGTCTTGTACGTCTACCGCGGCCTCTTTCATTAGCTTTGTTCTTTGATATTTCTGTTGCGCAGGTTCCGTGTGCCGGGCGTCTACACTGGACACACGGAGGCGGAAGCCTTACTATCCTATACCTAAACTCCTTATGTGGGATTGGCAACTCCATCACATGCACCTCATGCAAGGTGAAGGACTACTAGCGCGAATCTTGTATGAAACGGTTTCAGGATCCTTGGGAAGGTGTGTCTCTGCAGCTTTCGGGTTTAAGTTAAATCCGTCCTTCAACTCGAGAGTCCAGAGCCCCCCAGCCCCAGGCCGATAAGGAGCTGAAGTCAAGTTTCAAGCGCACTGTACTTAATTACTAGAGTCTACGATGTGCTGCAAAGCCTAAACGGTGTAATGTAAGAAGGCACAGTTGGAGCCTCTGGGTAGGACCCTTTCATGACTTACATGTGCATAATAAATTTAGCGGTGAAGGTTTCGAGTTTGTTCACGATCTGTGTGCGAATTCCTTTGTGTCATTGAGTAGAGCGCTGAAAAGGCGAGTCGCTCACATGCATAAATTGCTTAAATTCCCAATGTTGAAAGCCCAAAACCACAAAACCCCCGAATCCTTATGGATCCTATGCAACCTAAACAATAAAATCCTCTCGGCTGTGAAGTGTATACCTTGGCCGCAAAGTATTCACCTGGCATTAGGGAGGCCCCTTAAAGGGGACCCTTCTTAGCCCTACTTATTATGATGGCTCTCTTAAGAGGGACCGTTGTGAAAGGGTCTACACCCCCAAGGGTCCCCGTAATCCCAACTCCCACCCCAAGGGTCCAAAGGAGCCCAATAACAAGGCACTTGGGTTTAGGATAGTAGTTATGTAGTTTATACTTGGGAGAGTACATGATTTTTCGGTACTTGGACCTTTGGTGCTAAAAAGAGGAAGTCGATGCCAGGAGAATTTCGGCCCGGAGGGGCTGCGCCGGGCTGACGAGTTCCGTCGCTACGTGCGGCCGCGTCTGCGGAAGGCCTCGGGCTTTGGGGTTTTAGGGTTCAGGGTTTCGGGTTAAGGGTTAAAGTTTAGGGTATGGTTACTTAGGGTTTAGGGTCTTTGAGTCTAGGGTCGAGGAGGGCTTTGGGGCTGAAGAGGGTTTTGGGTTTCGGGGAAGGTAACTACATATCATACATCTATACTTATGACCCTTATTTCAAACTAAGGTACCAATAGCCCTACTTACTAAGTGTGAAGGATCTGCGGTTTAGGATGTCGGGTTCAGGGCTTTTAGGGTCCACAAGCGTTCAGGGGTTTGTTCTTGTTTCCTTTTCGTTTGGTGGGAGGTTTTGTTCAAGCTTAGCGCTCCAGGGTTTAGGGATACGCAATTGCGGCTTGGGGGGTTGTGCGTTGCAAGTGCGGGGGTTGAAGGTGTTGGCACCGTGGGGTGCAGGGTTTGGGTCGTCAGAGCGGAGCATTCAGCTTAGGAATCGGACCCTTGGAGGAAATAATCATATACTCACCCAAATCCTAACCTACATAACTATTATCCCAAAACCGAGTACCTAATTATTGGGTCCTTTGGACCCTTTAAGTCGCACCAAACACCTTCCTCAATCCTGAACCCAATTCCCCACAGTCAACCCCCCCCCCCCAGGTCGCCACGGAGCAGCGCCAAGCTTGTCCGGGCGCATCGGGACCTGTGGCAGAGGAGCTTTCAGATGCATGGGGTGTTCTTCCTTGTAGTCGAGTAGATAACCTTTAACCTTTTTTGGGTAGTAGTATAGTCCCTATATTATCCCTATATAAACCAAAAAAGTTAACCTTTAGTTCGCATGATACCCGACAAGCAGGTCTTCAGTTCTAACTATTTGGGTTTAGGGTTTAAGGGGTCGTTAACAGCATGGTTTAGAGTCCATAATTACCAGGGTTTAGGTTTTAAGGGGTCGTTAACAGCATGGATTAGAGTCCAGGTTCTATGCCTCTTGGAAAGGGTGTTTCTCTAAGTGTAGACAGATGTCGGAGCAAAGCACCCTCATGCCTGCCCGTAGGTCAAGGGCATGTCCTGTCACCCCAATAGCTACGTATTTAATCTCGAAGCTGGGCATCTGCATGACCTGTCGACGAAGCTACTAGACCCTAAGACCCTAAAGCCCTAAGTGGCATGGACCTTTAGGGTCTATTTGGCAATCCTGCTGGGCTTTGTACTTAAACTGCAACAACACCACGGCGACAAGGACGACGACGACTCGGTTTAGCACGACGATGACTGGGTTCAGCACGGCGACGACAAGGTCTGGCACGACGGTTACATCGGGAGGCCAAAGCGTGTACAGTGTCAAGGTCTCGACAGGAGTTTACGGGTCTAGGGTCTTAGCTCCTAACTATGGTTTACCGGGGTCAGTATACTATGGAAGATCTAAGGTTTGGAGTTTATGAGGATTTAGATGGTTTTACGCTCTCACAACTCGGGCATGCCAGGCGACGTTCTCCGTGCTGGTTTTAGGGTCTATCACAATGTCCTCCCGTCCCTCTCGCGCCGGGAACCATCAAGAATCTGTCTTGTGTATCACTCGTCCTGTTTCTTTCTCTCACCGTTCCTCTTCCTGCCTATCCACTCTGCCGTTTGTCAAGAAGACACAGAAATTGAAGTCATGACAGAGGAATAGGCATGAAGATGGACGAAGTGAACTCTTCATTCTCTCGTCTCTCCCTTCTCTCCTTCCTTTGATTGATCCTTTTTCTGTTTCTTTTCTTGTCGCCTTCTGCTTTCAATGACAGGGGTAACACGAGGGAGGTCTCGCTTCCGCCTCTCTCTCTCTCTCTCTCTCTCTTTTTCTCGCTCTGTCTTCCTCTCTGCCGTGTCTCGCTCTCTCATCTCTTCTGTCCCCTCTTTCCTTGCTCCGTTGCTGGAAGGAATCGAAAACAGAAGCGAAGACATAAGATGGAGGAAGATGGTTGGGAGAAGGAAGGTGGATTCCTCCCTCACTCGGCTCTTTGATTTTTTGGCTCTTGCCTTCTTTTCTCTGCTCCTATCCTTCTTCACAATTAGAAGGAGAAGCGACAAGAACGGAGAGCTCAGGGAGAGCAAGTGATACTGTTCCTCATAATCTCCTCCTTCCTCGTGTTCATTGCGTTGTCCATCTCCCCCTCGCTCTCTCTCTCTCTCTCTCTCTCTCTCTCTCTCTCTCTCTCTCTCTCTCTCTCTCTCTCTCTCTCGCTCTCTCTCTCTCTCTCCCTCCATCCTTTCCTCTCTACTTCTGCACATTTACTTTTCCACTTCTCTCGCCTGCTACATTATGCTTGCTTTGATACTTATCTTTAACTTTCTCTCACTCTCTTTGTCCCATCGCTTGCCCTGTTCCTTCTCCTCCTCCCTTCCCTGCCTCCCGTCCTTCTCCCCTTATCACTCAGAAGGAAGAAGGAAGACTCACAAGGAGAAAGACAAGGGAGTAAGAAAACAGACAAAACAAACGGAGAGAGAATCCGAGAAAGGAGCCATAAGGGACGAAATACAGAAACAAAGAGAGAAACTAAGGGGGAAAGATAATCAAAAAGAGAGACAGAAAGAGGAGGCGATGCATAAAGCAGCCGACAGTGCCTTGACCTCCACGTCTATTCATTCTTTGTTCTTGTCCTATCACACTGTCTCCTTGGTGATAAACCAGGAAGAGCTTGTGGAGGGAGACGAGGAAGAAGTGTTCTCCTCTTCACTCACCTTGTGCCCTTCCTCTCCCACCGCTCGCCCGCTCTCCTTTCTTTGATTTTCTTGTCTGGCGGAAAAGTGGGAACCAGGAAGGAAAGTGGAGAAGGGAAAAGACGAGATTGAGAAATGACAGAAAGAAGAGAGATACAGAGAGAGCGAGGGGAGAGCCCAGCAGAGGAAGAAGAGAGAGGAAGATAAGGGAAGGGGCAAGGGGTGGCCAGAAGAAGCGTAAGCCAAAGCTACGTATTGAAAGGGCGGAAGCCCCTTTCTCCTCTTCTTCCTCTTTGCTCTCTTATTTTTCTCTTAGCGCAGGGCATGCATGGAGCTAGGAAAGGGAAGGGGTCAAAGCGGATGAGAGAAAGTAACGGAGAGAGCTGTTCTTCGTCCCTTTCACCTCCTCCTCTCATTCTTCTGATGCTTACTCATGTCAGAAGGGTTTGGAAAGGAGTGAAGGCTAGGGCATGGACTGAAGCGAGGCAATAGGTGAAAGTGGATAAGAGAAAGTCATAGACAGAGAGTGCGGGAAGTCGAGTGCGAAAGAAAGAGAAACGAGGAAGACTAGGAAGAAGGACACAGAAGAGGAAGCCAGAGAGTACCAGTGTTGCCGTATCTCAAAGGATTCCGGGCCTCGCGAGGGCTTTGAGGAGGCTTGTAGGCGCCTTCAGACACTTCCACAACTTTCTGGAAGCCACCAACTTCCTCCCTAAGGGGGCCTCCCGAGGACATGAACACCAAACCGAGTATAAAGAAAGCAGGGGGATGTAGAGAAGCAGAGTGTGGTAAGAAGGAGCAAGGAGAATCAGTTCGCGTCTCCTCCTCTTTTCCTTTTTGAATGACCAGAGGAAAGAAAAGGATAAGGAGGAAAGGCTCTGCGAAGACATAAGGAAAGAAGAGCAGACAACAGAAAGGAAGCGGTAAGATGCGGGAAGACGGTTCGGAGAAGAAAGGAGAATTCCTCCTTCGCTCGCCTCTCTTACTTCCTTGCCCTTCGCCTTCTTCCTCTTCTCTTACCCTATTCATCTTCATAAGGAAGGAGAAATGAAAGGAACGGAGAGTTCAGGGCATGCAAAGGGCACTCTTCTCATCACCTCATCCATCCTCCTTTTCATTGTTCTCTCCAGATCCCTCTTTCTCCCTCCCTCCCTTCCCGTCTACTTCTGCACATTCCCTTTTCCGCTTCTCTCCGCCTATTATGTTCGCTTGGAAAGAATCGCTTGCCCCCTATTCCTTCTCCTCCTGCCTTTCCTGCCTCCCGTCGAAGAAGGACAATTCACAAGGAAGAAGACAAGGGAGTAAGAGAAAGACAACAGAAGCTGAGAGACAATCCGAGAAGGGCAGAAGAAGAACGAGAGCCATAAGGAAACAAACACAGAAACAAAGAGAGAAAGTAAGAGAGAAAGACCAGCAAAAACAGAGGCAGAGAGAGAGAGAGAGGAGGGGAGGGGAAGCGATGCAGAAAGCAGTCGAAAGTGCCTTGCTTGTCCTATCTCACCGTCCCATTGGTAAAAAACCAGGAAGAGGTTGTGGAGGAAGACAAGGAAGAAGTGTTCTCGTCTTCACTCACGTTGTGCCCTTCTTCTCCCACCGCTCGGCCGCTCGACAGAAAGAAGAGAGTTGCGGAGAGGGCGAGAGAGAGCTTCAAGCCCAGCAGAGGAAGAAGAGAGAGGAAGATACGAGAAGTGTGGAGGAAGTGGCCAAAAGAAATGCTACGTAATGAAAGAGGGGAAACCAGTTTCTCCTCTGCTCTTCCTCTTTTCTCTCTTATTCTTCTCTTCTCGCAGGGCATGCATGGAGCCAGGAAAGGGAAGGGGTCAAAGCAGATGAGAGAAAGTAATGGAGAGAGCTGTTCTTCGTCCCTCTGACCTCCTCCTCTCATTTTACTCATATCAGAAGGGTCTGGAAAGGAGTGAAAGGTAGGGCATGGACTGAAGCGAGGGAATAGGTGAAAGTGGATAAGAAACAATGTTAGACAGCTTGCCGAAGGCGGCCAGCTCGCAGCTTGCCTGCGGCCTGGCCTGCTGAGCCTGGTGGGCTTTTGAAGGTGGGCAGGGGCCTGCTGAGATCCGCGGCCACCACGCCAGGCTTGCTTTGAGGCAGGGCCAGCTGGGGAGCCTGGCCGGGCTGAGTGGGTTGGGTGAGTGAGTGGGGAGAGGGTGGAGAGGAACAGGGAGAAGAGGGTGGGTGGAGAGAGGAGGTAGAGGGAGCGAGGGGTGGGAAGAGGGAGGTAAAGGCAGGTAGGGGCAGGAGAAAGGGGAGCAGAGTGAGATGGCAATCAAGAAGGGTTACGGGTGAATGAAGAAGCGCGGATGAGGGGAGGGCGGGTGGACAAAGGGAGGGGAAGAGGAGGGAGTGGGGAGATGGGTGGAGAGGTAGAGGGAGTGGAGGGTGGGTGCGTTCTTTGGATTGTATAGTCTAAGGGTTTTCTACCAAGGGTTCCATATCAGGGATCTGTACAGAGGATCTATAGATTTCTATAAGGAGTATATAAAGACTGTGTATGAGGGCTCCATATAATCGATCTTTCAAAGATTTTTTTATAAAGGACTCCATTTGTGGGAAACATAAGCGGTTCCTACAAATTCTTTATCTCGAGGATCTGTAAGGTTTACATATCTATGAAGCTTTTCTATATGGGCTCTATAGACCCCATAAGACAAATTAAAAAGTGATGAATGTGATAAGAAGATGATAAGAAGATGAGTGGATGGGAGAAAAAGTGATGGGAGGTGAGGAGACATGAGATGGGAAGGGAAGGAATGAGTTAGGAGTGGGGGAGGTAGGAGGCAAGTGAGAGGGACAGGGTGGATCATTTACAAACGCGTTTAGAGGGACGCTCCTTGCGATGTGTGATTTTTGGCTCTGAGTTCTTACAAAGCCTGAGAGGGGCACACCCCTTGCGATTTGTGATTTTTGAACTTACTTGTCATGAAAACCTTTTGGGGACACCCCTTAAGATCTGTGGTTTTGGGATCTGAGTTTTCACAAAACCTTAGGGGGATATTTAAGAAGGAGAGAAGGGAGGGTGGGGGAGGGTGGAGATTCCAGGAGAGAGAAA
Organism: Symbiodinium sp. CCMP2592; assembly: GCA_905221615.1. Classification (NCBI taxonomy): domain Eukaryota; class Dinophyceae; order Suessiales; family Symbiodiniaceae; genus Symbiodinium; species Symbiodinium sp. CCMP2592. Next base: position 1,517,829 of record CAJNDT010003779.1, read on the forward strand.
GGGGAAGAGGAGAGGTAGAGGGAGTGGAGGTGGGGGAGAGTGAGGAAGGTGAGGGGAGGGGGTAGTGGGAGGGATAGGGAGAGGGAGGGAGGGGTATGGGAGGAGGACGAGGGATGAGGAGGAGGAAGATAGTGAAGATGATGAGGTGGATGATAAAGAGGGAGGGGTGGAGTGAGGTGTGTGGTGGGATGGGACGGGGTGGGTGGGCACGGCTGCCTGCTTCCGCACGCCCAGCCTTCCCTGCCCGAGCCGCGACCGAGCAGAAAGCATGTAAATATCGCGCTATAACAAGGGCTAGGGATTTCACACATCTGCTGGCAAAATCTGGCGGAAGTGACCTGTGGTCCAGCAAAACACCTGTAAATACCGCATGAAAACAAGGGCTAGGGATTTCACACATCTGCTGGCAAAATCTGGCGGAAGTGACCTGTGCTCGAACAAAACACATGTAAATACCGCGTGAAGACAAGGACTAGGGATTTCACACATCTGCTGGCAAAATCTGGCGGAAGTGACCTGTGGTCCAGCAAAACACCTGTAAGTACCAATTGAAAACAAGGGCTAGGGATTTCACACATCTGCTGGCAAAATCTGGCGGAAGTGACCTGTGCTCGAACAAAACACATGTAAATACCGCGTGAAGACAAGGACTAGGGATTTCCCACATCTGTTGGCAAAATCTGGCGGAAGTGACCTGTGATCCAGCAAAACACCTGTAAATACCGCGCTAAAACAGGGGCTACGGATTTCACACATCTGCTGGCAAAATCTGGCGGAAGTGACCTGTGCCCGAACAAAACACATGTAAATACCGCGTGAAAACAAGGACTAGGGATTTCACACATCTGCTGGCAGAATCTGGCGGAAGTGACCTGTGATCCAGCAAAACACCTGTAAATACCGCGCTAAAACAGGGGCCAGGGATTTCACACATCTGCTGGCAAAATCTGGCGGAAGTGACCTGTGGTCCACCAAAACACCTGTAACTCAGATCCGAAAACCATAGATCGCAAGGGGTGTCACCCTAAGGGTTTTTGTAATAAATATGTTTCAAAAACACAAATCGCAAGGGGTGTCCCCCTAATTAATTAAGGTTTTGTAAGAACTCCATTACTAGAATCACAGATCGCAATGAGTGTCCCCCTAAAGGCTTTTTCAACAAATAGGTTCCAAAATCACAAATCGCAAGGGGTGTCACCGCAAGGCAGGGTGGGAGAAGCGGGGGAGAGGCATGGGGTTAAGGGCAGGGGGCTGGGGCCCTTTTTCGGGCTTGGGCTGGGGTTGGGCAGGGCTGGTAACTTGGAATTCGTGGCTGCGGCTGGGCCACTGGGGCTGGGGTTGGGCAGGGCTGTTGGCTGAGATTTTGGGGGCGGCTGTACTCCTACTACTCCGACGAGTCCTACTCCACCTCCACCTCCACCTCCACCTCCACCTCGGGTGGGATTGTGGGGGCCGGGGTTGGGGCTGGGGCTGAGGGCTGGGGCTGGGGGCTGGAACTGGGGGCTCGCGGATTATACAGGCTTTCTGCTCGATCAGAGATCACTTCCGCCAGATTTTGCCAGCAGATGTGTGAAATCCTTAGCCTTGGTTTTGACGCGGTATTTCAAGCTTTCTGCGTGATCACCGATCACTTCCGTCAGATTTTGCCAGCGGATGTGTGAAATCCCGAGCCCTTGTTTTAACGCGGTATTTACAGGCTTTCTGCTCGATCACCGATCACTTCCGCCAGATTTTACCAGCGGATGTGTGAAATCCCTAGCCCTTGTTTTAACGCGGTATTTACAGGCTTTCTGCTCGATCACGGATCACTTCCGCCAGATTTTACCAGCGCATGTGTGAAATCCCTAGCCCTTGTTTTGCCACGGAAAGCTGCTAAACCCGTGCTCGGTTTTAGTGTGGTATTTACAGCACTTTGACAAGGTCGCAGCCCGATCGCACCAAATTTTGTCACACAAAGTTGCTAAACCCCTGCTCGGTTTTAGTGTGGTATTTACAGCACGTTGACAAGGTCGCAGCCCGATCGCACCAAATTTTGTCACGCAAAGTTGCTAAACCTCTGCTCTTCAACTTAGCGCTTTTCGGATTCGGCTGGGGCGGCTCTTTCTTGGTGGCGGCTTCGGGCGGGCTGGGCCTTGTTCTGGAGTTCTGGAAAAGAGGGTTGGGGCTGGTGTGGGGTGGGAGTCTTAGCAAAGCTGGTGGTTGAGGCTCTGAGGGGAGCGCTGGGCTGGGGCTGCAGGCTGGGGCTGGAGAACTGGGCGGGACAAGGCAAGGCACCGGAAAGCAGCCGCGGGTTGGAGGGCAGGGGCAGGGAGCACAGGCAGAGGCAGGGGGCAGGGGGCAGGGGCAGAGAGGGAGAGCTGGCTGCGGCTGGGGGTGGAGGCCGGTGGGGGCGGGCGGCTGGGACTGGGCAGGCGGGGCAAAGGCAGGGGCAGGGAGCAGGGCCAGAGAGGAGAGGTGGTTGGGGCTGGGGTGGAGGCTGGCGGGGGCGGGCGGCTGGGGGCTGGGCTGGGGGTAGAGGGCGGGGAGGCGGGCGGCTGGAGCTGGGCTGGCGGTAAAGGGAAGGGGCAAAAACCGGTGTAGGGGGTGGGGGTGGAGGCTGGTGGGGGCGGGCGGCTGGGGGTCAGGGGGCTGGAGCTAGAGTGGGGGCTGGGTGGAGGCCACCGACACCTATTTAAATTTTTAAAAATCTTTAAAATCTTTAAAATCTGAAAAGCTTTGTTTTCAAAAATTAAAGATTTTAAAGATTTTAAAAGCCTTTAAAATCTTTAAAATCTTTAAAATCTGAAAAGCTTGGTTTTCAAAAATTAAAGATTTTAAAAGCCTTTAAAATCTTTAAAATCTTTAAAATCTTTAAAATGTGAAAAGCTTGGTTTTCAAAAATTAAAGATTTTAAAGATTTTAAAGATTTTTAAAATTTTAAATCGTTAGGTCTGGGCTCCAGGCCACCGACACCTATTTAAAATTTTAAAAATCTTTAAAATCTTTAAAATCTTTAAAATCTGAAAAGCTTGGTTTTCAAAAACTAAAGATTTTAAAGATTTTAAAAGCCTTTAAAATCTTTAAAATCTTTAAAATCTGAAAAGCTTGGTTTTCAAAAATTAAAGATTTTAAAGATTTTTAAAATTTTAAATAGGTGTCGGTGGCCTGGAACCCAGACCTAACGATTTAAAATTTTAAAAATCTTTAAAACCTTTAAAATCTTTAAAATCTGAAAAGCTTGGTTTTCAAAAATTAAAGATTTTAAAGATTTTAAAAGCTTTTAAAATCTTTAAAATCTTTAAAATCTGAAAAGCTTGGTTTTCAAAAATTAAAGATTTTAAAGTTTTTAAAGATTTTTAAAATTTTAAATCGTTAGGTCTGGGCTCCAGGCCACCGACACCCATTTAAAATTTTAAAAATCTTTAAAATCTTTAAAATCTTTAAAATCTGAAAAGCTTGGTTTTCAAAAATTAAAGATTTTAAAGATTTTAAAAGCCTTTAAAATCTTTAAAATCTTTAAAATCTGAAAAGCTGGTTTTCAAAAATTAAAGATTTTAAAGATTTTAAAGATTTTTAAAATTTTAAATCGTTAGGTCTGGGCTCCAGGACACCGACACCTATTTAAAATTTTAAAAATCTATAAAATCTATAAAATCTTTAAAATCTTTAAAATCTGAAAAGCTTGGTTTTCAAAAATTAAAGATTTTAAAAGCTTTTAAAATCTTTAAAATCTGAAAAGCTTGGTTTTCAAAAATTAAAGATTTTAAAGATTTTCAAGATTTTTAAAATTTTAAATAGGTGTCGGTGGCCTGGAACCCAGACCTAACGATTTAAAATTTTAAAAATCTTTAAAATCTTTAAAATCTTTAAAATCTGAAAAGCTTGGTTTTCAAAAATTAAAGATTTTAAAGATTTTAAAAGCCTTTAAAATCTTTAAAATCTGAAAAGCTTGGTTTTCAAAAATTAAAGATTTTAAAGATTTTAAAAGATTTTTAAGAGAGTCAGACCTGAAACAACCGTCTTCGGTCAGTAGTGAAAAGGAAAGACGCATCACACTTACGGCGATAAGCGTCAAGGCAGCATCAGGCTCAGGAATCTTCAGAAAGCCATCGCTGCAGGTGACACACAGAAGCTACAAAATGCACATGAGCTGCAATCGAAGATCGAGAATTAAGCGGATGTTGTGGCATAAAGACCAACCGCAAGAAATTCTCGTTTGAGAGCTGGGCAACATCGATCACATAACTTCGCATACGACTCTGCCAGATCTGACGCTGCTCATCAAATAAGGGACACTCTCGCAACCCATGCAGAAGACTGCAGCTTGGATTGCCACACAAACACATATGCTGCACGAAAGCGTCCCCTGCACGGTGACGTGCACTGCGCCCATCCGGGAATGGATGATGCCCACCAAAATCTTTAAAAATCTTTAAAATCTGAAAAGCTTGGTTTTCAAAAATTAAAGATTTTAAAGATTTTTAAAATTTTAAATCGTTAGGTCTGGGCTCCAGGCCACCGGCACCTATTTAAAATTTTAAAAATCTTTAAAACCTTTAAAATCTTTAAAATCTGAAAAGCTTGGTTTTCAAAAATTAAAGATTTTAAAAGCCTTTAAAATCTTTAAAATCTTTAAAATCTGAAAAGCTTGGTTTTCAAAAATTAAAGATTTTAAAGATTTTAAAGATTTTTAAAATTTTAAATCGTTAGGTCTGGGCTCCAGGCCACCGACACCTATTTAAAATTTTAAAAATCTTTAAAATCTTTAAAATATGAAAAGCTTGGTTTTCAAAAATTAAAGATTTTAAAGATTGCAAAAGCCTTTAAAATCTTTAAAATTTGAAAAGCTTGGTTTTCAAAAATAAAAGATTTTAAAAGCATCTGAAATCTTTAAAATCCTTAAAATCTGAAAAGCCTGAATTGATATAGTATTGATAAACAAAGCAAAGCCATACGTCAAATAGACCCTAAAGGTCCTACGTACAAAGCCCTAAAGCCTGAAACCCTAAAACCCTGAAACCCTAGACCCTAAAGCCCTCAAGCCCTATAGACCCTAAAAGCCCTCATTGCACATTGCAGTTGTAGTGCTGAGTCTGAAGGAAGCCTGGGGCTTCTCCCAAGGCCAGCAGCTGTGGGGCTGTTAGCTTGGGGTTCCTTAAAATAAGGATCCTACTATTTGGGCTACTATATTAGGGTCCCCTATTTTGGGAAACTCCCATTAATATAAAGCTTAAAGGCTTACGGATGTAGGGGTTTAGGATTTAGGGTTGTAGGATTTAGGGTTTTGGGGTCGTAGGGTTTGGGGTTTAGGGTCTGGGATCGAGGGTTTAGGGTTGTAGGATTTAGGGTTTGGTTTAGGGTTTTCGGCTTTTAAAGCTTTAGGGTCTAGGCTCGAGGGCTCTGTACCGCAATCTTTCTTGTTCCATCATCCAGGGGATCATCCAGGGAAATGTATGGTCCTGATGACAATGTACCCCCCCCCCAACAGAATGCTGTTCGGGTTGTTTCAAGTTACGGTTTCTCAAAGGATTTTTTAAGAGGTCGTGATGGCAGGGATTCAGTCATAGGGAGATTAAGCGGCTGTCGCGGGGTTTTAGAAGGTGTCTAGGGTTCAGTGCGGTTTTCGGGTGTCACTTACTACTACGGCCACCACCGCTACCACGACCACCATCACTAACACTACCACCACTTCTACTTCTACTTCGTCTACTTCTACTTTTTCTACTGCTACTACGACTACTGCTACTGCTACTCTTACTGCTTCTCCTCCTCCTTATTCTTCTTGCCCAGCTGCTGCTACTACTACGACGGGGACTGCGACCACTACCACCGCGACTACTTCCGATCATGTAGACCACCAAATACTTACCATACATGGGTGGTTGTCAAAATTATGGTTCCTTTTTGGGGTCCCCTAAATATTAGGTGCCGTACTATAGTAAGGGCCCAAAAAGGGACCCTAATTTTGACAACCACCCACATGTTGACAGAAACCTCCGTAGCTGGATACATAAATGCACAGACCAACAGGCGGCTTGGTGTTTTTTAATATTCACGACTGTATATATAAGTAAATCCAGATTCCACTGTTTCCTTGTCTATGCATACCATCTTTCGAACACAGTTCTGTATCTTGACAATGGAAGCATGTATGCGGAGATGGCAGTTGATCCTGTTAAGTATACATGTATACCCAGAAGCTCCATAGTAGTTCTTTTTTGGGATTACCTTCTAATTCTAGGATCCTAACTATAAAGCACAAAAAGGAACTGCAATGGAGCCTATGGGTACACCCCCCCAGATTCGGAGCTGGTGCCCTGGACCCGAAATTGGGGAGAAGAGCGCTGCTGCTTTCGCCCCCTGGCTATGCTTGGAGACAGTTCGCAAGCTTTTCTACGCTTGTGGCTTGAAGGTTTCAGGGGCTCCATCGGACTCTATTTTTGTTTAGGTTTCAGGCTTTTGAGTGTCTGGTAACATTTCTCTGTTTAACCAATGTAAAAAAGAGATCCCACATTAAAACCAATACATACCGAGGCCACTACAGCAAACTACATAAAGTTGCAAACCGAACTAAGGCCAGATAGCACTGGGATTCCCTATACATTACTCGTAGGGGTTGGGTAGATTGAGGGGGCTGGTCGATTGCTTTTGAGGGGAAAGGGGGGCCCAGAGACGAGCTCTTGTAGCATCGGGTTTATGGCTTTCAGGGTTTAGGTTTAGGGTTTATGGCTCTCATCAGGGTTTAGGGTTTAGGGTTTATGGCTTTCAGGGTTTAGGGTTAAGGGTTTATGGGTCACGTTTCCGGGAAGTGTAGTGTTGGAGTTCTGGCGGAATTTAAGAGACAAAAACGACTTTGTACGTTCTTTAAGGGCTGCCGGGTTTTACAGCTTGTGGTTTTGTGGCTTACTTGGCCCAGCGCTTGCAGGGCTCATGAGGACTAGTGGTACAGGAAGGGCTGCAGGTTTGCAGCTCGAACATTCGAGTTTGGGTTTCTTGTATTTGTGTTGAGGGGAGAAGAGCACTCAACAACGGAAGCCGGGCTAGGCTAGGCTCGACTGATCACGGGGCCCTGCCTCAGTTCATGGATCGTTACCAATGTTACCCTAAACCCCAAACCCTAAACCCTAAACCCTAAACCCTATGTCATGGGCATTCTTACCGTCGTAGTGACCAGGGATCCGGCAATCCTATGGTCCTATGATCTTTGTAATGGCGTGTAAGCCTAGAGAATCGCTTTTTCGACATGGAGTATGCATTAAGGGAGTTTTGCAACTACCCGATCATGAACTTGGGAGCAGTACCGTGCTGTGGTCACAGGCAGCCTAAGCCGTCTAATTTGAGTCCTCAGTGTTTACCGGCAAGTTGATGAGCACCATCTGGAAAAGTCCGCATTCCAGACGGCCCGGTTGTTGAACGCGCGCCACCGGAATGGTCCTCGAAGGTTGATTGTTCATGCATGCCACAGCTACGTAGTGTAAACCGCTGCAATGCCGAACGACCGGACTGACCCGACCGGGCGACCGATACTCCACCAAGCTTTTCGCAAAAGTTCATGATAACAAGCCCAACAACTCGGATCCCCCTCGTAATCAATCTTAGCAAGAGGCCCTTAAAGCCCACATGCGCCAGACCGTGAAGCCCTCAACAAAAGCCTAATATTCTTTAAGCAAGGCTCCTCATAATTATAGTTATAGTATGATACACCCCAGAACCCTATTCTAATTATTAGACAGTGGTACTGCACCCTTGAGTAACTTCAAAAAATCCCACATCGTACCTCTTGTATATAAGCAGTACTTTGAAGGAACCATACTCTAAGTATGAAGCACCCCACATTAAACACATATCCCGTGAAGCCCCCTAAACCTTAAACCCTAAAACCCCAAACCCTAAACCCTAAAGCCCAGCGCCGAAGGCTGTAACTGCACGGCGCTGAAGGGGTGGCCCGCACCCCCGGCGCCAGGTGCAGCAGGCCGGTGGGTTCCCAGAGAGCCCAATATCCCTTTATCAAGGCATACCTAGGGTGCCTTTAAAGGGATCTATAGGGTCCCTTCAAGGGATCTCTACGGCATCTATAGGGTTTAGGGTTTAGCCAATATTCCTTAATTAAGGAATATAGCTTAAATCATAATATGAAGCCCCTAATCATTTATTTATTCCTTAATTAAGGGGTATTGGGCTCTCGGGGTTCCCAGGGGTCTAAGAAGGTTTAGGGCGCGGTTTATCAGGTTCAGGGTTTCAATGCTTAGGAAGTTTAAGGTTAAGGGTTCGAGGTTTAGGAAGATTAGGGTTTAAGGCTTAGGCTTTAGGGCTTAAGTTTGTGGAAATTGAGGGTTTAGGGAAGGTTTGGGAGTTAAGAGGTCGTGGCAGGGAGCTTCCTGAGCTTGCTGGGAGCGATCAAGAAGATATCTCTCGGCATACCCAGAGAGCCCAATACCCCTTCATTCAGGAATATACCTTAAATCACTAGGAAATATTGTGATTTACGCTATATATATTCCTTCATTGAAGGATATTGGGCTCTCTGGGTATCGGCATAGGTAAAGGGCACTGGGCTTTTTGGCTTCGTGAGGTTGGGTTTAGCTTAAATCTCGGTTGGCCTGAGCAACATTGGGTGTGAGGGTGTATGTGACGGTTTAGGGACCCTAAACCCTAAACCCTAAACCCTAAAGCCTAAACCCTAAACCCTAAAGCCTAAACCCTAAACCCTAAACCGCCCAAAATTATAAACCCTAAACACCCCAAGCACTGATCCCCAAACCCCAAACCCCAAGCCCACACGGCCCTTACGAAGGGGTGCTCGGGGAGGGCCTTGGTGGGTTTGAGTCTCCAGGATTGTGGGTCCTTGGAGCTCAGAATTCTATTGGGGTTTAGGTATTAGGGTTTTGGGTGTATGGCTTAGGGTGCTTAGCGTTTAGGGCTTAGATGCAGTGTTCTGGGCTTAGGGTTTGGTATGGGGTTTAGGGTTTTGAGCGTGCAGGGTTTAGGGTGCCAGAGAGTGTGGGTTTTCAAGAGCGACAGTTGAAGATTCCTTGCTTTGCCTGCACAGCATTGGAGTTCTGGGGCTTTCAGGGTTTACTATTGTAGGGCCTAAATAATTGCCAAAACTACTTCGGAGACTCCTTATAGCATAATGGGCCCAAAAAACTTATTCTAATTTGTAAGGCCCCTATATTATTGGGTGGATTTCCTGACTTTCAGGTGTGTGTTGGTCGGGGACTAGGAGCATGCCGGTAATGAAGCTGAACGCTGTCGTTGCTGCCAAGGTGGTCGAGAACTTCGAAACGAATGGTGCGCCGAAGACTTCTGGAAACCCTCAACCCTAAACCCTAAACCCTGGCTTTGAAGTGGCCGAGTGTTGCACTGGGCGCTGTATCTTCCAAGGGTATACGGCATACCCATAGGGTGCGCTGTAGTTCCTTTGTGTGGCTCATGTCCGGGATCTTATAAGGCAATCCCTTGAAAGGAGCCTAAGGGTATAATTAGCGTGGAAGACCAAAGTGGTTGCGTCTTCGGGAATCGAGCGGCTAGGCAAACTACCGGGGTTCGGGGCTTAGCGCTGCGAAGGGACCCCGGGCCGTTTAGTGAGGGGTTTTGACATGAAGTCAGGCCTGTATCAACCGTTCGCTTATCATCGCATAGGGTCGTCAGAGTTTCCGGTCCGTTCCAGCTTTACCCTAAAGCGCGACATCCTGCACCAGATTCGGGTTTAACACGAAAAGTCCTGAAGCAAAAGAAATCCAAAAGCCCAAAACAGCCCAAAACCTCAACCGCAAACCCTGAAGCTCAAGCCCCTGACTACTGTATTCTTCAAGCCCAAACTCCACAGGCCTTGAACCGTAAATCTTCGTTTCTGCAACCCTTTCCTGATCAGCCCACAAAGGGGCCCCTAAAGGAGCCCTGCAATGCAGCAGGTACTGTTCCAATTGCTGGGAAGAGCCTGGTCCTTTGGATTGTGCCTGTTGCAAGGGGCCTTTAAGGGGGGGGGGCTTGACCTGGTCGTTCCTGTTAGAGAGCACCGTTTCAGCTGCCATACCTTGTTATAAAGAAAGAAAGTGAGACCTTGCTTGGGAGTCGGAGCTAGAGGTGTATAGGGTTTCGGAAGTTCTACTGGCCATTATATCCTCTGGTTGTGATATTGTTGGGTTGCCAAGATTGAGGCATCTGTGGGTCCAGGGTGGTTGAAGGTTCTAGTGTTCGTAAGTAGCTGGCTACACGTGTGGCTGTCTGTTTGCGCTACTTGAGGAAATTTCTGTTTGCTACCTGGTGCCGGCAAGCTTGTCAGACAGCTTTGATATCCTGTAAGCCCGTGTACAGTCGCCATCCTGACATAATCATCTGTGATACACCATCGAGATGCTGAGACCTAAACCTAGCATTGTGCCTTCATGCCACAGCCATTGACTTAAACTCAAGGCCCTTCACCAAAGCAAGGTATTCAAGCCCAATCAGGTTTACTTCAAGCCTTGAAATTAAGTTAAAGCCAACAAGGGCCTCACTTCAAACCCTTAAAGCCCGCGTAGCTTAGGACCGAAGCCATCAAAGCCCTCTTTCCTAACCCCTGAACTCTAATTACATGACAACACGTTATACAGTTCTACAAACCATATATATATATATACATATATATATATATATATACATACATATATATATATATATATGTATCGAAAGAACCTTAAAGAAAACAGTAAAACAACCACAGCAATCTCAACACAGAATCGTAATTTCTCCACAGGGCGCGCGCACTCCGCGGCGAAGGCGCAGCGCCCGAACCCTGGCCCGGGTCAGTGGCACCGCCCTGGGATCAGCCCGGACCTTAGAAATCCGAAGAGGAAATGTTACATACCCGTTCCATGATTACTAATTAGTTATCGTTGTTATTGTTGTTTTTATTTTTTACTTTTCGTCCGTTCTAGTAATTCCTTTTATAGACATCCTACATTTATTATATAGGTATGCGACTCCCTAAGCCCTGAACCCCCAAATCCGAAGACCCCGAACCCTGAACTCCAAACCCTGTCGACTGTGGACCGTGAAAAGAACCCTTGGAGTACTCTTAAAGGAACCCTCGTAGTACCCTCAAAGGGAACCCTATTATAGAACCCTACAATGCCATATAAAGAGGTTTATTGCAGAACCCTATAGTACCCTTCAAGGGAACCCTACAATAGAACCCTCATACTACCCTTTAAAGGGAGGCGCGCTTTCCTAAACCCTAAACCCCCAACCTAACTAACCATTGATATTGCCAAGGAGCCAGGGATGAGCATAATCCCTATTAAACAAGGAGCTAAAGAGCCAAGGGAACCCCCAAAACCACTGGTTAGCTAAACCTGTTATAGTGTAAAGGGAGGTCCTTAGGACCCCTTTGGGGCGTTAAACGCCCTGATCCCGAGGCCCAGAACTCCACGACAGATCCCTGATAGACCCCAGGAAGGAAGCCTAGTCTGATTCTTAAGGCCCTTCCCCAAGGGTCCAAGTACCCAATAATGGTATACTCTCGCAAATCCTAACCTACACAACTACTATCCTAAAACCGAGTACCCGATTATTGGGTCCTTTGGACTCTTGGGGCTTATAGTAAACACCCTGATCCAAATCCGAGGCCCGACCGAGTCAGTGAGGAGCGACTCCTCCAGTTGCAGGTCGAAGCCTCCGCGGTTTCAGGATTTTAGGAGCTTAGAGTTTAGTTTAGGGCTTATATGAGTTTAATTCAACCTTTAGGATTAGAGTTTACCTTAGGGTTTATGAAAAGGGTTTAGAGTTTAGTTAACGTTTATGAATTTGGTTTAGAGTCTAGTTTACGGTTTATGAATGTAGTCCAGAGTTTACGTTCGGGTTTATGAATATGTTTTAGAGTTTAGTTCAGGGTTTATGAATGCAATTCAGAGTTTAGTTTAGGGCTCATAAATTTCATTTAGAGCTTAGTTTAGGGTTTATGAGTTTAGTTCGGACTTTAGGGTTTAGGAGTTCAGGGCAAGTTTGGGAATGTGGTTAGCGGTTTTGTTGCAGACGGGGATGTCTTTATACAGACTTGTAGGATTGCTGTCGGGTTTGCTGTATTGGGTGTAGGGTTTACAGAGTTGAGGGAACCCCCGATCGACTGCTTCAGCCCCGAACCCTACATTTGAAGCTGATGCAGCCCCTACAACAAAAATCCCTGGCGCTGGTTCCCAACTTCGTACAGGAGTTGTCAAGGCTCCCACTGCCTTAACCCTGTAAGCCCCTCGTCAGGGGTGGGATAGGGTGTCCTCGAACTGTTGTCCTTTTCGAGAGCCTCACAGGTCCTCTTTGGTGTCGCTTCAGGGGATCCCCATCAACCACCGAGGTCTACCTAGAGGCCGAATCCTTCACAAGGGAAGCTGCATTGCTGCCATGATACCTGAGATCCCGATACCCCTGCCATGCAGTTCAGTTGACAACGAATTACGCCAAGGATCCCCTAATAATCGATCTTGAGGAACATTCCTTAACAGCGTTGTAGGCCTTCGGGGTACGTGTGCAGAGCAACTGAGAGAGCACTTGGCCCGCGCGACTCGTGCTGCTCCAGACCACGTATCACCTGTTGCATGTAGCACCAGTGGCAAATTCGCGCAAATAGGCGGATTCGAGCCCATACCTGCAAAAGTTAACCAGGAAAGTCGGGCCCTGAATGTATTGGGGTGTACAGGGTTTAGGAAGTGTCCGGGTAAGAGTGCTTGGCGCGAGAGCCTCTGCTCGAATTTGCCTCACTCTGCCTCAAACTAGTCAACTTCAACCCTAGAAGCGGAATTGAATCTTGAGACTCTCGACCCAAACACCCTAAACCCTAAACCCCTAAACCCTAAGTTCAATCTTGCAGTGATGAAGCTTCTGATAGCCTGAACCGAAACTTTTGCCGGTGTTACGGCCTAAGGCCTTGAGGTTGATCGGAAGCCGCCGGCAGCAGAAGAGAATAACCCATTCGCCTGCTCCCCACGGCCTTCAAAGGCTTTTCTACCCCGGCCCCCAAAGCCTGCCACCTTACACTTTCAGCCCAAACCACCTAACCCCCTGGAGCTCAACCCCACCCTAAACCCTATACCCCAAACCCTATACCCTAAACATAGCTCTGCTTGGACCAATCTCCTTACGTAGCGCCATGACATCGTCCTATGGCGCCCAGCGGCTGCGTGTCGATACGTCGGAGGCACCGGACTTCTTGCCGGGTTCAGATTGGGGATAGGTACCCCTGAGTTTAGAGTACCGTACTTGAATATGTGTTTGGCATTTGTTCCTTTAAAGAACCATGAAATATACGTCTATACTTTGTATCACTGGTTACTTCAAAGTCCAGGGGAACGAATCCAGAGGATCCATATAACCATTATGTAATCAGATCCCCAAAACCATCATAGGCATGGTCTTTTGGGACCTAATTCCATGATAGTGTATGGACCCTGTGGGTAATCAAGGATTCAGACAGTGTTTAGCATAGTAAGTAGATCTGAATTTCAGGTGGCTTTTGGATGTGGGGAGGACAGCAGTTCTTTCTTGCCGGGAAGTGGGCATCACAACATCCTCTACTTGCAGGTTCCAGGGGCAGTTATAAGTGGGGTTATACGTCCTGTATTACGGGTCATAAGCATAGTTACCTTACTGCCAACCGTTTTTGCCTACTTATAACCCGTCAACCTCCAAGTAACCCGAACCCCCCCAACTCCAAACTCGGAACCCAAAACCGACAGGGCAACCAGAGAAAGCGCATCAATGTAAAGCTCTTGCCGAACCCTCGGACTCCAGTTGCAGTGAACCCCAGAAAGTTGGAACATGGTCTTAGGATGAAAAGTGCTGGGATCCCCTCTACTTTGCCTTAAGAGCATGAGGATAACAATGTTCCAACTTTCTGGCTTCTTCTACTGTACATGAGTAGTAGGTTTCTGGGCTACCTGTGGGTGGTTGTCAAAAACTATGGTCCCTTTTTGGTTATCCCTAAAGGCCCTAAACGATAGGTGCCATATTATAATAGGGATCCAAAAAGGGATCAACATTTTGACAACCACCCATATTATATAAGAAAAATCCAATCCACTGCAGGTCATCGGAGTGACTTAGCTTGTGCCCTTCTTCTCGCCAGATTTGGGGCGGTGAAGTTTTAACTCCAGAGACTATGGCTTCTTCGTGTTCCAAGCTAAACTCTGAAATACAAACCTACCTGCGACCCCAAACCCTACAAAATAGCAGCTTGTGACATCTCAATTAGAGGGTCGAATCCTGAAAGCGGTTGGTTTTGATCCCTCAACCCTACACCCGAAACCCAAACCTAAACCCTACAAGCCCGAAACCTCAGTCCGCTGAGAGGTCCCAAGCTCTTCACCCTGCCTCTCAACCGCGGGTTTCATGCTAAGCCCTAGGTCCTAAACCTTAAACCTGATTCCTAAACCTCAAATCCCTTGTACAAAACGGCACATGTATGTACGACGCTCACTCCTGAGGATAACCCTACTATAATAGACTACGTTTTGCGTCCCTTGCTCCGCCAAGTAGACTTCACCCCCTCAACCCTTATTGAACCCTTCCAGATTTCGTCGTCCCAAACAAACTGCACCAAGAAAGCCCGGGAGGTTGAAGTCGCAGTGCCAGCGGCGAATACGTCACCCTCCGGCGTTCCCCCATCGCCATCCGGCGCCCGCGGGACCGACTCCACTGCACTCGTTGAACCTAAGCGGTGCTTGTCGAAGCCTCCCTCCCCTCAAACAAGCTTAAAGCCGAAACCCCGTAAACCTTCAGCTGTGAATGCCCTACACACCTTATAACCTTAAAGGGAACTCCAGAAAGTGGGAATATGGTTTCAGGGTAGGATACCTTATAATTTACCATAAAGGGTTTAGGGTAATCATATTCCAACTTTCTGGCTTTTACTGTAAGTAGGATCTAAACGACTGCCAGGAAGCAACTTGCTGATCGAACTGAAGCATGACAACCGGCAGTTGCTTTTCGTACGCAGAATCGGAACCTCGCCCTGGCAACCGGTCTGCGCGCACAGTAGCAGCAGCAGTGGAGTATGTATGTGTGTATATATATATATGTATGTGTATATGTGTGTGTGTATATATATTTATAAATATTCACATAGCCTTTTTGGGTACTTCACGCCGCACCTTAACCTACCAGAACCTTTTCTGTGTCGGCTTTTGTGGTCAGTCTTCATAGAAGACTCACTGAACCTCATGAGAAAAGGTAGGTTTTGGTAGGCTAGGTTGTTCGATGGGTCAACCTTTAGATTCCTGAGGGAACTGGACAAGTAGGGCACAGGGTCATGATGGAAATGTCTTATTTGGCTTTGCAGGGTTCTGGTGTGATATTTTATAGGGCTGAGGAGGATCTTCAGGATTTGTCCTTCATTGCATGGGTTGTGGCCTTACATCCTATACCCTCACGGTTAAGGATTGCAGCGGTGCAGGGTTGTCCAGTACGCGGCGCACTGCTCGACGGGGTTCAGTGAGCAGCATCAGCTAACCATTGATATTGGAGGAGCTAAGGAGCCAGGGATGAGCATAATCAATATTTAACAAGGAGCTAAAGAGCCAAGGGAACCCCCAAAACCACTGGTTAGTCAGGTGCCAATCGGAAAGCACAGTCCTCGACCTGGGCCCGTTAGCAACCCTCTGAGTTTGGCCTTGCCCCTCATTCCTTCGTTCCTTAGGTACTTAGAAATAATGTTTACTTTTTGGTTATCGTAATCCCTAAGAAACAGCTTAAATTGTAATTTTTGCTAGGGTTCTAAGTTCAGTATAGGTTCCTGATCTTAGACTTGGCTGCTTGCGACTCTTTGCGTGCGCGGGATTTATCTGGGAATGCTGTTCCAACAGAGGTTACCGTAACAGAGGCACACTTGAAGCAGGTTTTCCGGATCTGATGCCTAGCAGATGGTAGCCCACATTGCATCGATCCCTGCCAGAACGTTTGCACTTAACCCACCAACTAATTACATGGCGAGAGTTCCTGCTTTGTGAAAGGCCCAGCCCGAACCCCCAGCCTGCGAAACTTATGAAGCCCTAAACCTTACCTTGCCTCGCAAGGGTTGACCGGTTGCGTGGTGAGGAACCGCAATTTTGAGACGGTTTCTAAACTCAACTAGTGAACGAAGCTGGCAGCCTCGTGTGCTCGCCCGTTAGCACTTAACAGTAAACCCTTACTAGGCCCTGAACCGAGAGGACTGTGAGGAAGCGGCCCCCGCGGAAAAACTCCAGCTTGGTCGGAGTCCTAGTTGGTTTACGGTGTCGGGTTTAGGGTTAAGATCGGATGTTTGAGGGCATGCTGGGTCTTACTTAAACTCGCCCCTGCCCATCCTTGCTTTACGATTAGCTGTTTTTGTGGTATTTGATCTGACAATATATGGACAGGAGGTAGGCGAATCGTAGGCTTGAGTGTGCAGAGGTCAGGACTGTCTTCAAGGCTTTATGTGGGGTTCTAGTGTTCACTCTGTGAACGGCTACAACAGTCCCCAATCTGTCTTTCGGTCTTCGCCCCAATGCTGCTTTATTTCTGGTTTTTCGGTGGCCCTGCCAAGCGCAGGTTGTTGTTTGTTATCTGTCTGGTGCTTAGTAGGGAATGGGGGAACGGATCCCGATAGTAGTCCCTATATAATCCCCAATAATAGTCCCCAATATCCATGCCCCCAATTCCCGACCAAGAACCAGACAGTTATTATGTTAGCGGTTAGATGTTTAGAGTTCGAGAGGGCCGTCTCGGGGACTTGCCACAAACTACCTTCCGGGCCCACTAGTACTGACAAAGGTGAGATTCCAAAATAGGAATTGAACAGATGTTTTGCTGCTGCCAGTATTTCTGAGTCTGGAGGTCCTGATCAAGCGGGGTTTCTGAGGAGTCTTGATTGTAGCTCAGAGCCAGCAAGAACATATAAAATCTGTAGAAAACCTAATGCAAAACCCCATATCGAAGTCATAGGGACCCTGCAGCACAATATGTTAGGTTACAGGGCACCCTATAAGAGGATGGAATCGAAGGTTACATGCAGGATATCGTTTGCATTTGGTAAGCCAGCCTCTTGGTCAGCGCATGGATACAGGTCTTCGTAGACCTTCAACCCAAATGATCCTACCCTCTTAAGGACTTGTATAAGAAAATCCGAATAAGTAGCCCTAAAAGGCAGGCTCTAGGATAACGCCACCATAGGCAATGCAGCTCAGCGCGATACTGCGGTCGGTTTAGAGTTTAGGTCATTGCAGGGTTTAGGGTTTGGGTGGGCCCGACGGACGGCAGAGGATCGAGCAGTCTTTGCAGGTGGCTCCGGCGAAAAAGAGCCCATCATCGGTCGCGCCATCCCAGAAGGCGACCATGTTCAACAGGTCATTTTGCACAGACGCAGAGGCGAGCCTACACACGAAGGCCGACCCAGTAGCCGCCCGCCCGGTCATGGCTTCCACCCTGCGCCGCCTACAAGGAGATCATCTGCGCAACGATGGTCGGGGGATACACACTTAGCAGAGGCGGGGAAACACCTCGTCAGAAACAAACTTGTTGAGTTTACATTTGGATGTTAGTATTGGGCCAATACTCAAAAGCAACTCTGCAAGTAAGTCGCATAACTTCAAAACAATAATTAATGTAAGTCGAATGGCGGTAACTAATTAATGTTACCTCTAAGCCCACTCAAGCCTCAAAACCCTAAACACACAACCCTAACCCCTAAGCCAAAACCCAACACCCCAAACCTTAAACCCAAAGCCCACCTGCTGCAGACCCGGCGCGGGACCAAAGCCCTCAATGCCAACAGAGCAGGTGGGTTTAGGGTGTAGGGTTTAGGGTGTAAGGTGTAGGGTTTAGGGTGGCAGGGTTTAGGGTTTAGGATTTGAAGCTTGTCAGAGTTTCAAGGGTTTCAGCTTTCGAAACCCTATAAGCCTTAAACGAAAGGGGCCTGAATAATTGACCTATAGTATTTAGGTGTTCCTGTTTACAGTGATAGTATGATATGCCCCAAAACCTTATTCTAATCATTCAGGCCCCTTATATTACCCCCATGATTCTCATAAACATGTTCAACAATTCGGGAGGCTTAAACCCAAAGCCCCTATAGAATTTTAGGGTTACGGTCTAGAGTATATCTTTTGTCTCTGCTTTAGCTTCTCATGATTCGCCAGCTTATGGTTCGGACCCTGAAATAAAGAGGTATCCAGAAAACGGACTGCAACCAAGCCAAAACGTAGAGTGTCGGGGTGCAGTAACAAGCCTACTCTCTGGTTCTCCCGTACGTGTCTACTTGGACGGGAGACTTGGCAAGTTGGTAAGATATAGGGTTATAAGCACCCTAGATCGACTCTATAAAAGAACTAGTTACTAAGTCCCCCGGCCGTCCAAGTAAGGACCCACGTAGTACGTAGAACTATTGGGGTCTTACATAGCAGGCGACTTCCAGGCTCTCGAGCTCTTGGACTATTGGGTTTTAGGTTTGAGGCTACTGAGAGTTCACCGATCTACACGCGATAGCTGCCTGCAGTGCTGCTTTGCCCCGATTTTATACTATACTCGATACATGTCTTGCACGTGGACTTCAATAAATGCAGGTTTCCTTGGGTTGGGGCAGGGGGTGAGTCCGTAAGCCTTGAGGTTTCACGGATTCAGCAGCTTGTTTCAGACGGATGCAGGCTGATGTCGGGCTTCAGGGTCGGGGTCATAGTGCTTGAAATCTAGCTATGGTTTACCCATGCCTAAATCGTAAAGGGCCAAACCTGTCAGAGTATTCTCAGCTGAGCCCAAAACGGAACTCTACCTTCACTCTTCATTGCAGCTGTTTTTTTTTGTGTCGGCCAGCTTTTGGAGCAGAAACCCACAGTGAGAAAACAAGAGGACTGACAAGACAGCAACTTACAACTCCAACCCTACATTGACGGCAGAATTTGGGAAGATCAGGTACCTCTCCACCTAACACTTTTCGATCAATCTTCTGACTTCAATGCCTGCAGGAAGGTCTTTCCAAAAGCGAACAGGCTACGAACTCAAGCAACTCCTTGTCTACAAGACAGACTGACGACGGCCAATTATGCGAACCCCTCCCGAGAATGAAGAGCAGCACGTTTGATTAACACTGTCCCGATAGGAAGCCTAATCTAACGCTCCCCACAACCTGAATCCTACACCATCCTAAACCCTAAACCCTGAAACCCTCAACTGTAAACCCTAAGACCCTGAAGTCAGAAAGCCTTTCCTCGTGTCGCAGACCACGTCGACAACCTGTCCGACACCAGTGCACCCACGACGGTGGAAAGTGTGTGAAGCTCAGCGCCTGTGTATAGTGGCTGCCCCTGAAGTCATGAGTTCCTGGGGTTTAGGGTCTAAGGTCTTAACACCCTACAGCCCTCAACAATGGACTTCGGGATTTATGGATTAGGGTTTTAGGCCATACCTATAGTCTCCATTGTAGTTCCTTTTTTTGGTTAACCAGTTTTATGGTTAGGACCCTATAATAGAGATTTTGGTTAACCAAAAAAAGGAACTACAATGGAGACTATAGGTAGGGTCTTCAGGTCGTAGGGCCTTGGCTTTTAGGCTCTTCGGGTTTGGTGCTTTGCAAGGCATGCAGCCACGAGGTCGGAGAGTTTAGGGTTTCGAGGTTTGGGGTTTAGGGTTTAGGGTTTAGGGGTTTAGGGAGATGTTAGAGGGATATAAGATAACCTAACTGACTTAGAGATGTATAGTAACTTGCATGCTTCCCTTGTTGTGGTATCTCGAACTAGCTTGCTTCACGCTAATACAGATAAACATATAGGAAGCAGGAGCTCCTTCTGAAGTTTTGTGTCGTTCTCTAACTTAGGGCGCCTTGCTGCATACCCGAAAGAGTATGCCACTCCTGCGAGAAAGGAACCAAAAAGTGGTACCCTGACTCAGAGAACTTCCAGAATACTGCGACATCCCACCTGAAGCCACAAGCCTAGCAGATGCAGTTCTTTTCCTACAAGTCCCACACAGAAAGAAACTCCGAAAGCCTCAACCCCATTCCTCAGTTCTTCGTGCGGATATGGAAGGCAATTCAGGCCTGTCTCTGGTTCCATCACCGAGACTTCTGTTTAGAGGTTTCGGGCAAAAGCTCAGGGTTTAGGGTGCATGACTTTGAGAGTTCAGTGTTAAGTGTAGGATTCAGCGTGTGCAAAACGGGTGTGTCAGATGACATCTGAACTTTGGGAGTAGGACCTCTGCTTGCGATTCCAGGGGAGCTTCCGTCACTTCATTGAGCATCCTTGCCTAATGTAGGGGCTTAAGAACTAGAACAGGGATTCGGGGTATATTATACTATGGTTATGATAAGGAACCCCAGAAGCCTATTCTAATGATTAAGGCCACTGCATTATGCCCTAAGCTTCTGTCCTGAAGGCCACAGACTGATATAATGCACATTGCAGTCCATGTGCTTAACCCATCCAAAGTTGCCATCTCCCTGATGGCTACATTAAGGAACTGTAGTATCTAGGATGCCCAGTAATACCCTTATTCCCTTTTTGTAGTCCTAGGTTCCTTATAAAGTTACCCAATACCAAAAAGAGGGGCCTTTATATTCTTAGGTTACTGGGTATCCTAGTTAAGGAACTGTAGTATGGCTGCCGATGATCCATTGCACTGGGCTTCCCGCAATTTAACCCAGGCCGGAGACTCCGATATTCCCTGATTAAGAAATATATGGGGCTTTCCGAAAATGGGGGACCCATATATAGGACCCTAAATAGTAGGATCCATATTATAAGGACCCCCAAATAAGGTACCCCTATTTTCGGAAACCCCCATATACCTTAAATTATAGTAGGACCCCTACTATGATTTAAGGGTTATTCCTTAATCAATGGATATGGGAGTCTCTCTGAAATGCTCCAATCCAGGGGGAAGCCTCGGCCCTAAAGCCTAAACCCCCGAAGACCCCAAGCCCCTAAAACCGAAACCCTTAAATCTTAAGCCCTAAAAGCCTAAGCCCTATAGATTCTGAAAAAAAAAGGGGCATGACCCCTAATTACATCCTAAAGCCTACCTGGACCCCAAGAGCCTGCCTCTGAAAGGCCTCATGTAAAAGCATCCATAAACTTTAAACCCCTAGACCTTAAACCCTAAACCGATAAAGCCTAAACCCTAAACCACCGAATCCCTAAACCCCCAAATCCCGAACCCTAAACCCTTATTGGGATCTTTGGACCATCCTCGGATCTACAATAGCCCACAGCAGGGTCTATGGGTATTGGGGTTTAGGGTTTGAGGTTATAGGTCTTAGGGCCAAGCAGGTAATATTTGTAGACTTCTGTCTTCGTGCAGGTAGGTCGAGTTTAGCGTTTGGGCTCCAGACTGTCGCGCTTGCCTAGCTTGCTTTGGGTTTGGGACGAGGCAGTTTTGTAAGATGATGTCAGGAATGAGTGACCAATCGGATGTAGCCCTGGCATCTCAACCCGAAGTCACCGCCAAACCTAGAGCATGTGCTTGAAAATGCTGGTCAGCCTCATTATAGAATCCCTATGGATTCCTTTAAAGTGACCCTTAAAGGAACACGTAAAACTACCCCTAAACCCTCCAAGTCGGAGTACATCATGCACCCCTAAACCGACCCTTAAACCTTCAACCCTAAACCCTGAACCTTCAAGCCCTAAACCCTGAAAACCTTGAAAGTGATGGGCAGGAGTACATTATGTACCACTTCTGGCTACCGTTGACCGGTCTCGTGGCTACGGGTGCCTTGGGGATAGGATGCCGGGAAGTTTAGGGTTGATCGAGAGTTTAGAGAGATCTTAGGGTTAGACGGTTTAGGGGGGTTTAGGGTTTGACAGTGTATGGGTTTCATGGTTTAGGCTTTAGGGTTTCTTACAGTAGGGACGTAAATTAAAAGTCTGAGGTTTTCTAGGCCGAGCTTGAGGATTTAGGGTGAGCACATCAGGGTTCGAGTTTGGCGGTTAGTGTGTGGGGTCGGGCAGGGTGAACAAACGACGTTTCTGGGTGCGTGCGATCTTGTACAGAGCATCGCCCACTTTCGCTTCGTCTCCGGCTGAGTGAAGACAATTACTATGGTTATAGCCGGGGGGGAGAAATGTCAGTGTTCGTCTAGGCGTGGACGATCCTTCTGCATCCTGTCCGCCCCAGGCACTTATCGGTTCCAACTTTGGGCTTTCATCTTCAACCCCTACGCCCATCGTACAGCTAGACCCTAAACCCGTAGGTAGTTATAGTGTTGTTGTCGGGCCTAATGGCATCTAGCACGTCGGGTTCCAAAGAGACTCCAGCATCCCTTATGACCCCAAGGGTCCCCGCCCTTAAAGTCGTCAGTAGTCTCTGTAGCGGAACCCTCAAAGGAACCCTTAGAGGGGCCCTTAAAGCAACCCTTACAGGAACCCTTAAAAGGAACCCTCAAAGCAAGCCTTGCAGATCCTTTAGGGTCGGAGCACATGCAGCAACATTATATGGGTACATGGAGCACAGCATACCCGTATTACCTGGAACCCCTAAACCCCCGTAGTAATTACCTGGTATACCGGGCAAAACGCATTGACTGCAATTGCCACTGACTGGAACTGTTTCTGCGAGATGGTCGTCGCGAAGGCAGGCCCGCATGTTGGCCCTGGGAGCGCAAATTGCCTTTTTGACCCTGTCGGCGGTGTGTACGTCGGACCTACACCAGGACCACCTCGGCTGCCCTCAGCCCAGCTACTCTCCAGAGGAAGCCAAACGGATCCTGAAGCAGCAGAAGAGAGCAACCCCGGCCTCGGCCTTTTCCTAGGCTGTGCAGCACCGCCGTGTCATGGAGACCGGAGTGCGCTTGAAAGGTCACGCAAGCAAGGTGGCTCAGCATCAGAAGAGCGAGCAGAGGACGCAGAGGAATCGGACTCTGATTTCCATATCAGTGTGCGCCAGCGCATTCATTGAGGAGCAGTGCAGCCTGTTTCGTGCAGGCTCTGCAGAAGACCAGTGCTCAGCGCAGTACTCTTCTCAAGCCCAGCAAAGTTTCTTGAAGTTCTTCGGGTTGTAGGTGCGACACAGAGATTTCCTTGCTGCGAAGCTTGTTTTCCTTGTCAGGTTCGGTGGACCCTTAGGGTGATGAAATCCAAGGGTAAAGGGAGGGACCCTCAATAAGGACCCCTAGGTATATACCCTTATTATATTATAGCAATTATGTAGCCATTACATAGCCCATTATAGGTAGGGGTCCCCATTAAGGGTCCCTCCTTTTCCTCTTTGATGAAAGCCAGCAAGATGGAAGTTCGCTCAGACCGGGGCTTTGGAAACGCTGGGTTCGCAAGCCTATGGTTTCGGAGTTTACATGGGCTAAGGGTTCAGGGATTAGGGGTCTAGGTTTCAGGGGTTTAGGGTTTAGGGCTTGGGATTTTCGGGTGTTAGGTTTAGGGTGATGACCGAAACCTCGAAACTGGCGAAGGCAGCGCTTTCACTGTCCCGCCGTGGCTCGCAATACCCGACTTAGTGGTCCGCAGCTCAGTCCCGACGCGGGGTTTAGGGTTTAGGGTTGAGGGGTCTACCAGGACCCCCCAACGGCCCTCTACAGAACCCTTCTGATACTACTGCTCATGGACAAAATCCTGCATTACCCATTATAAGGAAAATACCATAGTTCCCATAGTTTAGAGTCCTTAGGGTCATGCAGGATTTTGTCCATCAACAGTAGCAATGGGTATTTTGTGGTATCATAGAGGGCAGGTGAGGTTGCAGGTGGGGTTCAGGCCAGGCTTTAGAGTTTTAATTTAGTTTTGGCGAAAAAATCCCAAACCTCGCGAGGTAAAGCTTCGTGCTGAAGAGGTTCAGGCATGTGTAAGCTTAAGTTGGTCCGGCCTCTTGGATGGTAGAGCATCGGGTTGGGTATAGCAAGATCAGGTATAGCAAGATGACGGGCCAATAGGTTCAACTTGCCCTTATAACCCAGCAGTGTTGCTGAAAACTGGCTCACGATAAGTCCGTGTGTGCCATGAGGTTGGAGGGGGGGGGTCAGTGGAGGGCGTTTTGCCTTCAAGTATTTTCAGGTTTCAGGTATAAAGACTCAGTGAAGTTTGTGTTGAGTACGCGCGCTGTCTCTCCTGCCGCCATGTTCGTGGTCCCTGTGACGATGATGCACCTCTCTCTCTCTCTCTCTCTCTCTCCGAAATGTGTCTCTGGGACTCTAGGAAGCATCAGTAGTGTTGCCACAGTTGCCTCCTCCCCGAAGATCCGCCGACAACCCTAAACCCAAAACCAAACCCTTGCCGAGCCCTCAAGGGGCCCTATTATAGAGCCCTACTGTAGTACCATTTGAGTACCGGAACCCTATTGAAGAACTTTGTTATCGAACCCTAATTTATACCTTAGAGTTGGTGTCTTGCACCCAGGTCGGCATCGTGCTAATTCACTCCAAGCTGCTTCAGGCAAGGGTTCCCCTGGGGTTTAGCTTCTTGTTAAGGGTTTAGGGTTCTACAATTTGGGTTTTAGGATGTAGGGTTGCTTTTTGTATGCTTCAGTGACTTTAGTGTTTGCAGGGTTTGGGCTTAGAGTTTCATGTCGTTCCTCTGGAATGTTTTGTAATTCTCCCTATTGGGCTTGAGAGGTTTCTGCGGCTTTAAATAGCCAACGTGGATAAAGAAGGCAGGGGACTTCATGGTCTTGACCCGCTTCCATGACGCCCTAAACACTAATCAAACGATTCCTTCAACGACGTGCATAGGGAGGCTTTCGTGGTTTGTTCGAGATTTGGGGCTGGGGGGTTTGGGTTTGAGGATTTGGGTTTAGGCTATAGGTTTCACGTTGGATGTCGACATGTCTGGGGGTGAGTCGGCGCAAGATTGGTCTGGATAGGGTTTGCTGTAGCTGCAGAAAGTTCCCAAGCCCATAGTTACTATTTCCTCAACCGTGTACCCCTCGACTCACAAGCCTAAGTGCAGTCAGAAGCATGGTTATCCATACCCTTTGCCAACTTATACCTGCACTCATGGTGCAGGCGCTTGTGAAGAATCGAGTGGCTTTCCGAGCAGCTTTCGTCCAGGCAAGAGCCAACAGCTTCGCGTTCAGCGTGTAGGGAATGCCAACCGAAACCTACTTTGATATGGGGCTCTCATGTAGGAACCTGATTTAAAAAAAAAAAACCTGGCCCTTTAACCCCAAAATAGTAGGATTCAACTAAGGAACCCTAATAAAGGCACAAGGTGAATCAGGTTCCTACATTATGAATTCTATATGAAGGCTTATGATCAGGTCTTAGACTTGAAATCTGCATGTGGATCCATAAGATCGGGGATCCGAGCTTGGGATTTGGGGGGTGGTCGTGCTTAGGGGTTCAGGGTATACCTGGCCCCTCTAGAACCTACCGTTTAAGGTCTCCATATTATGACTTCCTTGTATAAGTTCTTCAACAGGTGGGTTATTCGGGGTTAGGGTAGGATGTAGGGTTTATTGCTGTGAGCTGGCTGCCCCAGACCGTAGGTAGTTTTATCGAAGTGTCTTCCCGGTTCACGCGGTGTCAGGTTGCCTGGGGGTACAGAGGCCTGGATCTTGAGCAACACAACTGCTTAGGGTTCCCCAGTATAGCTACAAACTCTGACAAATGTTCCTTGCACATCCGGTTAGCACGGTATCGTTTGAGGGTTCCAGTGTGTAGAGTGTTGGAAACATGAGGGTTTAGTAAGGCTCGTATGGTTTGTGCTGGAATCAGGAATTGTCGGTGAGATTCCTTTCGTCTATATAATTCTGAAAGGGAGCGGGCGAGCGAAAGAGAGGGAGAGGGAGCCAGAGAGACTGAACTGTCAAACCTTTAAAGACCGTGAACTCGACTTCCTAAACCGTCCTAAACCCTGAAGCCTAAACCCTTTAAATCCTTAACCCGACCCTACGGCCCTAAGAGGTTCGAGGTTTTGGGAAGAGTAGGCGAGTCGGAAAAACCGTGAGTAGGTATGAGGGACCTGTGGCACGGTTTTGTTACCTTAAGGGTTCATAGGGTTTATGGGTTTAGGGTTTAGTAGTTCAGGCCTTCTGCGTTTAGGGCTTAGTCTTTGGGGCCTAGGGCTAGGTGTAGTGTTCAGGCCGTTGGGCCTAGGGTATTATGTCGAGATTGTTATGATGCAGGGCTTCTGGGAGTGTGATAGTACTTTCGCTTGAGAAGTGGTCATGGAGCGTGGCTCAGAAAGACGTGCTTTCCGTTCTGTTTTTTTCCTGTGTGCATCCTTGAAACCAGCTCCAAAGCATAAATCGCAAGGTTCGGGACATAGCCAGCCGGACGTTGGCTGGCTTAAGATGTTCTTCGATTTCAGGGTTTGTGTTTGTAGCGATTAGACAAGGCAATCCTTGAACGTGTGGAGCAGAAGGCGGCAGAGAACCGCCGAAAGGAAAGCAGCTTCAACAGGAAATCAGGGTCTTTGTCGAGTATGGCCAGTGCTACGAACTCAACTTTGCCACGAAAAGACAGCATGGACAGGACGTGACTTGCCCTACAAGCACCACAACAGACAAGGCAGAGAGAAGGAGCTGAGGCGGAGAAGTTCCGGCTGCTCTCCATGCAGATGAACGCGGTCCTCAGAGAAAACGGTACACAACCTCACGGTTCCTAAATCATAGGCGCCGAAGCCAAAAATCCATCGAACGCTGAATCTTGAAGCCTCACCGTGCAAGAACAACTTTATCTGATGACCCAACACCCTAGCTAGTCCCCTCGCAGCTGGTTCCACTGTCAGCCTCCAACAAGAGCTCTACAACCCTCAACCCTCAGCAAAGCCTTATTCGACAGGCTGAAAAAGCCTTGTGTGCGATATCCTTCCTTCTTTCTCTCATGACGCTGGTGGTCCGGACCTCAGTTTTTACTAATTACTAGATTCTAGACACAAAAGGAACCCTAGAGACTCCATTTCTGCACCGGCTTGGATACACAGCCACCTGAATTGTGACTGAGACTAGAGATTGTTACAGGCAGTCGTAGGTTTCGGGCTTTGACACAAGCTATCACGATAACAATAAGGAAAGCATCTTCGACCTACTGCATGCTCGACCGGCTCACTGAGTATTCCCGGTTTAGGGATTACGGGCTTACCCATAGAGCCCTTGGCTGCGACCTTGTGTTAGAGATTTATTCTGGAGGGCTTCAGGGGTTAAGGGCTTTAGGGCTTTTGGGTTTAAAGGTCGTAGAGTTTGGACGGAGGCCCTCAGGCAAATCACAAGACCATTTGTAGCGGAGGCATCATCGAAGCCGGAGTGGTCACGCCTATATCAACCGAAGTCCCTCAGCACACATCAACCAACATGCCGCTAATGTGTTGGTTGAAGTAGCTTCCTGGTTTTATCAGAGGTGGAATTGCTTTATGTACACCTCACACCCCGTAAGCTTCAAGACCCAAACGATCCCGAGATATTGGAATCTATCTTGTCCTAAATAAACCCCAACTCTCTGATGCTAAACTATAACATCCTACACAGCGACCCCTTATCCATGGTTTGTTCCCCCCCGATGCCTAAATAGTAAGTTGGAATACCCTGAGTTTCCTATGTCATGTTCTGCAGAAGTATCTAGACTGCTATTGGTGTCCTTCGACACGAAACAGATCCCTAAACCCCTTATACCTTAAACCGCATACCAACTGACCCAAGGTTCGAATTGCAGAGACCAACGGAGATGTTTGGATCTTCGACGGCGTCTTTGCCCCTCGGTTCATATGGGAGCTCCGGTGCTTTCTAGTATGTGGGACTCGGAGTGGGGGCTGAGGGATCTAAGGGCTCGGGGGGGCTTAGGGTTGAAGGATTTGTTGGTTCCTATCTTGATTGGGAAGTTGATGCGCAAGGGCCTTATTGTGTTATGGTAAGAGCTTGATAGGTTTAAGTGTAGATGTTCAGTAAGCTAGTTTATGTTCTTCGAGTTATTATGATGGGGATATATGGCCAGCCAAAAATTTAATTTCAACTCCGAGAGGGGTTGGGTTTGGAGCGTAGAGTTTCAGATTTACGCCCTGGGATGAAGGGAGCGGCCCCGCAACAGTGCTCAGGCTTTTGCTTTTCGATATCTAAGCTTTCGAAAAGTTCAGTTGTTGTAAGACCCAATCCCAATCTCGCAATCTCAACTTAAGTTGAAAGCTTCAAATCTCAGTCCTAAGCCGTGAGTCTGGATCAGGGATTGTCTAGGGAAGTGGGGAAGCGAAGAGACAAGTCCATTCGCAATGACTCCGAGATGCAGGGCATCCAGAGTATTTTGGGGCTCTTGGTCGTTGATTACGAACGCGCCTACATTGGGAAGTTGGGGTTGAGGGCATGTGACACCACAGACTGGTGTTGGGACAGTACGGAAGTTAATTTGGCTTCGATTTATGACGTCGTGACTCTTCCCATCAGGCAGGACGATTAAAGTCTCAGCAGGGCTTTTACCAAGAGAGTCTTCCTATAGTTAGGAAAAAGACCTGAGGTTGGCGTGTCGCTTTTGGGTGCAATCTGCGCTGGGGCCAGGCGGGCGGAACTTTGTGTATAAGATCGATATTCGAGTTATTAGCAGTCATCGCACGATATAGTCAGCTACCATATGCCACCGAAACCTACTCAACGAATCCCGAAGGCGCGAAGCCCTGGGCTCTTGAGCAGTAAAGCTACAGAGGTCGTAAAGCAACGGGGTGTTGGTGGATTTAGGGAGGGATCTTTGACATCTGAAGTACTCAAGAGTTCAACCTAGAAGCCTGAACTATTGGTAATGCCGCTCTGTCGGGTTCCTCGTTTAACATATGGTAGAACATGCCGCAATGATTTGTTCTGAATAGCCTAATCTAATCATTAAGGCAACTCTCGTGAAGATGACCTGGTTGCAAACCGGGCATCCTGTGTAATAGAGATTTCATCCCACAGTAGCTTGAAACCCGGGTTTGGGGTGACAGGGGCTGCTGTCTGACTGAATTGCAAGGTGGATGCATTTAAATGTTCGATAGCTCCAACAAGCTTTTCCCGATAGTCGAGAAAAGCTCGACAAAATCTATAATGTCCTACGTATTTGCATCCCTGTCAGGCCCTACAACTCCTACGAAACTCACGGATCCAACTGACGTCCCCGACAATGCAAGCCCGAACGGTCCATGAATGTACCCAACTAGTATATACTTTGGCCCTAAAGTGCCTATACTGGGCCAACTTTGGGCCATAATATGTACTAGGGTACAAGGATCCTTTGGAAAGGTAAGCCAGAATAAAGGTTTGTTAAGAATTATTTTGCGTCGACCTGGTGTACTACGCTTATCTTACCTTGCGGGACATGGTTACCCTGTAGAAGCAACGACAGACAGACTAAACTTTCGCTGGCGCTCCGACTGTCTCAAAGCAGACTCTGTATGTTGAAAGACATTAGGCCTCAACTTAGGTACTGCTTGTATACTTGGAGCCTTGGATCCTACGGAGTCCAGCACTATTACCCTGAACTTCCCTAAGCCCGATTGCCTTAATGCCTTGGTGTCGACCTTGGAACGCAGGCATCCTGACAACGTCAAGTTCGCTGATCTTCATCAGGCTGCCATGACCTGCCATGTGGGTGGTTGTCAAAATTGTGGTCCCCTTTTTGGGTCCTTATTATAGTACGGCACCTATTATTTAGGGTATAAGGGACCCCTATTTTGACAACTACCCATGTGACGAGGGGAATAGGGTGGAGGACATGGCATTGGAAAGGCTGACTTCCGGTGTACAGTTTGGAAGCAAAGAGTCTGGGGTTCCACCTATAGTCTCCATTGTAGTTCCTTCTTTTGGTTACCCGATTTTATGGTTAGGATCCTAGAAGAGAGAGATTCTGGTTAACCGAACAGAGGAACTACAATGGAGACTACAGGCAGGCTTCATGGTGAAAAGGCTTCAGCGTGTTCGGATTCGCGCATGGGTGTTGGGGAATTTTCAGCATTGTTCGGTTTAGGGTTTAGGGTTGTAGGTGCAAAGATTCCGCAGCGACGGGTGGAGGTTCAGTTAATACGAAGATCTTGTCAAAGCTCATTGCCGGGTCGCCTCTTTTTGACGAGGGGCCCTAGAAGGGTCCACATACTCACATACTCCCCAAAATTCCCACTAGTTATCCTAAACCCAGTGCGTTATTATTGTTGAATCCATTAAACCATTAGGGTATTGCTCAGGGTTCCAAGACCATGGGGCACTGTTAGGCTGTTACAATAAGTATTGCCCTCGCAAATGCGCAGTATGATCTCAATCAGCTAACTTGCCGAAGCATGCATGCAGTGCTGATTAATTATGCAGGGTCATGAAATAGGCGCCCCATCCCGTTCAAGTGCTGACGCAGCAAGCCTAAACGTTACAATCGAATTCTGACTCCCTTTTGGGGTTGAGGGGTTTAGGGTCTTGCGGGGTTAAGGGTGTTGATTACCGGCTTTAGCGTACCATAAGTAATATCAAACGCTCGCCTTTGACCTCTACCCAACCCTAAACCCAAAACCCAACCTCAGAAGCTGAAGATTGCGAGAAACCGCAGGTCCCTGCAACTCCAGTCTTGCATCTGGGCTGCAAGTTCCTACCCAGACCCCCGGGGAGGATCCAAAAATTAGGTCCCTGAATGGGGGGTTCCTATAAAGTACCCTTAGTCGTATAGGGCCCCAAACTAGGGGATCTACTTTTCAGATCCTTCCGGGGGTCTGGGATGCTATGGGTGGCGCAGATCAGAGTGTGCCTAAGCTGGCCTGGACCTATGAAACACAACCCTACACCCTCAACAGTTGAACTCCGAACCCATGGCAGCAAGCTTGAGTTCGAAGGTCTTAGGGATTCGGGTTCAGGGCTCACCCTTCTACCGTAAACTTCGAGCTCTAGATCACAAACCCTGGAACTACTTGTCTTGGAACGTTGGTCCTGGTTGCCTCTGAGCCAGCATTGAATCAATGTCGTTGCTACAGTGGTGGTGTTGAGTGTTTCGGGTTTACTAAGCGCAGCACAAGGGCCGCTTGACAACAGCCGCCACAGTATTGCTGTTCTTCTGCGGCTAAGTTCTCGGGGCTCTGCTGCGCCTTTAAGAGATACCCAAACCCGCGGCCCCTAAACCCACTAAAAGCCTGAGCCTCGAGCTGACGACCCCCAACTACACCTCATATCCAACTGCCCAATATCAAGAAGCATCATAAATCTTCGATACATCGGGGGTCCCATCATCCTTTATCTGAGCGGTACAGGGCTTGCTTTCATACCCAAACCAATCCCCGAACCCTGAGCTCCCCTCTTGGACACCAGAAACGTTGGAACATGGGCACAGTGATGTGCCAATTTTCCTGCTTTTACTTCAGTCAGCAGCGAACCACTAAAACCCCAAACCGTAAACCCCTAAACCCCAAATCCTAAAACCCTAAGGGACCCTAAACCCCAGAAAAGGAGCTCAAGCAAAACAGAAAAAACAAAGCCCTACATATAAAAAAACCTGTCTGATCCCAGGCTTTTGTCCGGCACGGCAGCCACGCTGGTTCCAACGCCGCCTCTTGCTTGAATTTGGGGTGACAGGGTGTTTTTTATTGACACTTCCAACAACAGAACAGCACAGACAGGGCGCTTTGTCGCGTCGAAGTTTATGCATCCTAGCTGTAGGGAGGCCCCCTGCTCGGCTCTCTTAAAAGGAACCTTATTGAGAGGGTCTACATCCCCAAATATCCCCCTAATCCTAACTCCGAATGCAGGGTTCTATCAGGGTGTCTATTGGATTCTGTCCTAAACCCTGACCCTAAAATGCTGAAGCATTGCGCTGGTGTTCAGTCGTTTCGGGTCCAGCAGTTCCAGGTTCAGAGAGAGCCAATACCCCTTAATTAGGGAATATACCTTGAATCAGAATATGAAGCCCCTAATTAGGGAATATACCTTAAATCAGAATTTGAAGCCCCCAATTAGGGAATCTACCTTAAATCAGAATATGAAGCCGCTGATGGTTTAAGGTCTATTCCTTAATTAACGGGTATTGGGCTCTCTGGGTTCATGCCCTGGGGATCTTTTCACACTTTGCTCGTTGGGACGCTGCGGGTGGGGGGGGGGGGGACATGGCACTGGCTGCAGCTAGTGACCCGACGTAGGGGAGCCTTCTGACCCTTAAAGAGCCAAAGTGTCCCTAAACCCTAACCGAGCCGAAGTATCCCTAAACCCCTAAACCCTAATCACTTATCATATCTCTGTAAAATATACCCCTGACATCCCATGATAAGGTCTTTACTCGAGTAACTCAAAACACACCCAGTCCTTGAACCCCGCAGCTCAGCAGTATTCCCTAAACCCTCAACCTTAACCCCCAAACCCTAACCCTACCCACCACACTTAACCAACAAAAACCCTAAACCCTAAACCTTAGAAAGTAAAAGCCCTATCCCTACAGAGCAGGTCCGCTGCGACTCTGCCATATCTCCTTTTCTTCTTGACGCAGTTGGACGCTGTGCCGGGGCCCCGGCTCGCGGCAGCAGTCTCCCCGGGGCTCCAAATAGCCCAAAGTAGGTCCTACTGCTGATGGTATAAATCCTGCATGGAGCATAAGAAGGAATATACCATAATTCCCATAGTTTAGGGTCATTATGATAATGCAGGATTTATATCATCAACTGTAGTTATATAGACTTTAGAGCCCTAAGTCGGTATATACTGCCTGTATACTTGGAGCCCTAGGGTCTCTGTCTGCACAGTCTAGAGTACTGGATATTTGTCAGATTATGTGGAAAATCTCCAGATCTTCCAGATTTCCTGATTTCCATGTTTGTTAGAATGCTGGATATTTGTCAGATTATGTGAAACAGGTTAGATCCTGGTAGCATCATGCTACGAGGAGTAGGCTCCTGATCACGAGGACACTACCAATGCACAAGGGATGCCTGAACAACCTACTCCTAGTTTTAACACCCGAAATTGCTAACCCCTCCCAGTACTGGGTCTGGGGTGTGGAGTTCAGGGTGTCTACATACAAAACTTTATGCAGCTATGTATATGTGTACATACATACATACATACATACTTACATACATAGATATAGACATATGTATCTATACATATAGTTACATACTTACATATATACATACTTACAAACATACTTCTGTGTCTCCTTACTTATGGGTTTACACTCGTTTGATTTTCCTTTAGTTGTTTATCCAGGCCTTTCCTAAACTTACTTTCGTTCTCATTCTCGACCCTTCTGCTCTCTGGCTCTCTCTCTCTGGCGGCTCTCGCTCTAGATTTCCTCAGTATGTGCCGCACTCGACCCCTCCGCTGAGGTCGAAGTATTCTTGGAGGCGTCGCTCGATAGCACCTGCAGGAAAAGGATAAAGGCATTTGGGATTCAGCCGGTTAGGAAGACCACACCTGATGTCACGCACTGTGGCAAGGCTTGCATGTAGGGTTTAGTCTTCTATCGGGGAGCGAGTACGCAATCACAAGTTATATCCGTATTTGCCCGATCCCAGACACTGTATAATCGTTTAGCTATACTTGGAGGTTCATGGGTAGTTGCAAGTGGATTTATGAGTCCTGTAATATGGGTTATAAGTATGGTTACCCTACTTATAGCCCTACTTATAACTACCCAGGAACCTCCAAGTATGCCCTCTTCAAGCATAGGGGTCCTTAACAGAAAGGTCTCGGAGTAACTGGTACCAAGAGCCCTTACAGAACATGTTTCGACACAACGCAAGCCCAAAACCCTACTTAAACCCTAAGCCCCGAAGCCCCAAGCCATGAAACCCTAAACCCCACAAATCCTACAAAACTTACGAAGTTTACAAATTTTGCGAAACCAGAATGCAAAAGGCCCCCTCTAGACTTGGGAGTTACTGGATCAGACATGCTAGTTGGGGGGGGGGGTTGGCTAAGGCCTAAGCCAGAAAGATGAGGATATAGGCCTTCCGTAGTGCTCTAGAAGGCTTTTACAGGGTTCTAGAAGGGTTGTGTAGGGTTGTTATAGCGTTCTTGTTCAAGGTTCTCCATCGCACTTGTTCTTTATTCGGAGCCCCTGCTTGAACATCAAAAACTCGACACAGAAGGCCCTTCTTGTTCAGGGGGACTAGGTGACCAGGGACCCGAGCAGACCTTCTCGGGGTGCTATACTCCCTATATAGCCCCAATGTACTCTCAACGGTTAACCTTTAGTTCTCCAGTATTCTGGACAAGCAGGGGAAAGCAACGACCCTGTACGACTTCCATAACCCCTAAACCCTAAACCCTAAACCCTAAACCCTAAACCCTAAACCCTAAACCGACCTTTTGTTTTAACCCAGGGCCTTATCTGCAGAACAACCTTCAAGAACTTCCATGAACACCTTCATTATCCTAAACCCTGAAGACCCCAAACCGTAGCCCTAGACCTTAAACCCTAAATCATAGTCCAACACCTTCAACCATAAACCCACAAAACAGGGGACCCTAATATAGTACCCTACATAGTAAGGACCTTCGGAAACTCCCAAACTCCAAAACGGAATAAGCATCTGAGGCCTCCTCACATTCCCAATGCGTCTGATGCTGCTCATATTGACGACTCTGAACCTGTGCTGTCTGCCACATGGCCTTGTTTTGGGGGAGGGATCGTTCCAGGGTTAGGGCTTAGGAGTTGAGGCTTCGGGGGTTTGGGGTCGAGGGTAGGGCTTTTTCGGGCGAGTCAGGACGAAGAGTAAGTTAGGTAAACATATGCAGCTGAAGCCTTTTTCCCTCAATGTGTTCAGGGATGTTACCGAAACCGTACACCGCTGAAACCTACCACTTTAGTGATCTTTAGTGCATTGGTCTTAGCTCAGCTACAAGTGCTTCTTTGGGGAGGTCGACCAGCCTCGTGTTCGCTCGCAGAGCTCTTAAAAACCCTAAACCCTCATCCCTAAGCTCTTCTACGGCTTGAGGTTGGTGCTTAAAGCCCTAGGGCTCTGGGATGTAGGGCCTTGGATTCAGGGCCTCTGTAGGGCCCTGGCTGTAGGGATTTATGGGGACGTTTTGTAAGTCACGGGCTTGGGGCTGTAAATTCACCTTGGTGGCCTTAGTGTTTGTCTAGGGCTTGAACTCTTCTGGGCTCTGGCCCGGGAGTTTGCATGCCCAGGCCTTTGCGGGTCGGCTTCTAGGTTTGCGACAGTTTTTACAGCCCAAACGGCTTGGGGCACTAAACCAAGAAGGTACCTTGAACCCTCACAGCAACTGGGGTTCAGGAAAATGTAAAGTCTAAGCCCCACGGGCCCTCTAATAGAGCCCCTATGCTCCTGAATAGTCGGTGCTTCGGGGGTATAAGGGTAGTTGGGAGGTCTAGGTATAGTCCTTTCTTGCGAAGGTTTCTAGCGAACTTCCCGTCTACTGTAAGGCTGACGCTGAACTTCCTGGGCTGGGCAGGCTACGAGATCCCCGCGATAATGATCGGAGCCTCGCCGGAAAGCGGGTTTTATGTTTAGGTTCCCCAGTAGTATGCTTTTGCCCGTTTTCCTTTTGGCTCCTTTATCCAGCCAAAATCGAAGGAAAAAGGGTACCCTTTTTATGATGTGGATGCCCGTGAACCTAGACGTATGTGGTGCTATGCATGTGTTGCAGAAAGGCTGACAAGATTTATGCGAGCTCTATACAACGTAGTTTGCCCTACACAACAGGGATGTATAAGTATAGCATATGATGAAAAGGTTTCCCGAGCATTTAAATCTCAGGCTCACTGAGGTTTGGCTGTTGTTTGTTTCGCTGGGGTGTTCCATTTATTCCTTTGCCAGTGTTTTGGGGGGGCTTTAAGGTTCACCGTCCCTGAACAACAAGTCTGCACCGTAAACCTTGCAGGCTCCAAACCAAAATCGCCAGATTATTCTGCAGTTCATACCTGGACCCTGAAGAACCCACCTTTTTTGGGTTCCTTATTATGATTTCCTTATACAAGTCCTTAACAAGGTAGCTTGTTCCGGGCTAAGGTAGGTCCTCGGTTTAGGGTTTCGGGTTTAGAGGCTTTAGTGCTCAGGCTTCCGAATGCCGCACACTCAAAGCGGCTTCCACGTAGTGTCGTTGGCGAGTTGGAACAGTTGAAAAAGAAGGCCGTGCCGCAAGAACCCCCAAATAGCAGTACACTCATCAGAGCATACGTTTACGCTCTTCGACTTTCATTCGGTTGTATGTTTATAGCCAGCAGTGTTGCATGTAGTCGCCAGAATTCTATGAACCAGGAGCTTGCGACACTTATGCCTGCGCCCCCCAAAACCCCTATAATTAGGCCCTAAATGTCCGACAATGCTACACCCTGTTTGACTCCTCAACACACTAAAACTTGAAAGCCACGAAGGTCCGAACCCGAAAGCCTGATATTATCTATGCTTCCCTCCGTAAACCTTAAGCCCCAAACCAAAGTTGAACACTTCAAACAAAGACCAAAGTTAAGCACGGACTCCTGCTTGGGCGTTTCATTGCGGGTGTAGGTCTTACGGCCTTAGGTTGAGGTTGGTCGACGGTCATGTTCTTAGGTGCCACGCGCTCTTGGGGATTACTGCAACCTGCATAGAAAGCTGGTATCCAATGGAATGGCAAAAGTTCCCACGACCCAATGCCGCACCCGCAGCCGAAAGATAACAAGCGGATTTCCAGAGAGCCCAATGGATCCCAAACAGGCCTGTCATCAAGATTTAAGATACCTTCCTTAGCTTCAGAAGATGCAGTAAACCATATAAGACTCTTCTTTCAGGCCTCCTATTCTGATTATTTCAAGCATACATACTTCAAACCATATATAAGAAAATTTAAGGCTTCCTGCTCTGATTTCAGAGCTGCTCCTTCATTCAGGGCTCCGGGCTCTCTGGGTTCGTGGCCCAAAGCCGAGGAGTCTTTGGACCAGTGGGGCGAACTGTTGTCCAGCACCTTTGTCTGCCTTAAACCCTGAAGCCCTACCCTAAGGCTCCATAGTAGTTCCTTTTGTTTTTTGCGGTTCATATTTAGAATCCTATAAGGTAATCCCAAAAAGGAGCTACTTTGGGGCCTATGGGTAAACCCTCAGGCCCTAAACCACTGATTCCCTAGGCCATAATAACAATGTTCGCATGTCCTCGTGGTTTTAGGTCCAAGACGTGTCTTATATACCACCTGGAGTTGGGCAGCTTGGGATGATGATGCTTGTGTGTGTGTGCATGTTTGTAATTTGCGCGTTGGGAAGTCTGGTGCCAATACAGAGGTCGGAACAACTAGGTATACTCCTTTTTTTATTTAGTGTGAAATTATGAAACCCCCTTTTTCATAAGTCTCGATGATTTTGAGAGTCTTGGGTTCAGGGATGTGCCGCTGGGCTTTCTCGAGAAGCTATCCGCCAAGCAGCTAATCTGAGTGCTTAAAGGGAGTACCTGAATCTCAAGACCTGCAAGCCCTAATCCTGAAAACCAAATTGCCACCCAGCAGCAACAGCGCCAGTGGGTTGCCCCCAAGAGTGTGCTCGAAGTAGTCTTGCTCAGTGGACTTTCGGGGTTGCCCCCAAAGAGTGTGCTCGAAGTAGTCTTGCTCAATGGACTTTCGGGGTTGCCCCCAAGAGTGTGCTCGAAGTAGTCTTGTTCCAAGTTTCGGGACATGAAACTGTCGTGAATAATTTCATGTTTGATGGCACCTCGCAGATGGTCTTTAGCATGCATGACCAGGATTCGGACAAGTGCACATGCAAAGACAGAAGCCTCACAAGCTGGCTAGAACTCCCTTCATGATCAAACCCTCAACCATCGGACAAAGCCCACAGTACTATAGGGGCCATAATAACTACCAATACTATTTTGGGGGCTCCTTATTGTAATTATAGTATAATGGGCCCCAAAACCGTATTCTAATGATATTAAGGCCCCTACATCCCTCAGTCCCTTCTATTACTCTTCTTGAACCCTTTAAAAGGAACCCTTTAAAGGAACCCTATTCTAATTATTTAGGCCCCTATACTACAGTGGTTGTGAGTGGCCCAGACGAGGTTCCGAGAGTCGATCACGCGCTGCAGCTGGGCTGCGGCAAAATGCTGTTTGGGGCTTCTTGGGTTTGGGGTTTTTGGGGTTTAGGGTTTAGGGCTTCTTGGGTTTTGGGTTTTAGGGTTTAGGACTTCAAAAATGCTGCTTAGGGCAAGGTTAGGGCTTCTTGGGTTTTGGGTTTAGGGCTTCTTTGGTTTCAGTTGTTGTTTCATTGTGTGTTGCTGTTCCTTTGTCTGCCCGTGAGTGTTGTGATATGCTTCAGATTGCTAGAGGGTGTCTTTGGGAGGTGGGCACGATGGGGCAATGGGTTTTGGCTTTCGGCCTCATTGGCTAGGGGGTACTTGGAGGTTCATGGGTAGTTATAAGTAGGCTAACTATACTTGTAACCCATATGGACTTATAACCCTACTGATACTACCCATGAACATCCAAGTATGTGACGGGCTTCCGGCGTAGGCCTTAAATTGGTACAGATAGTTCGAAGGGCTCATGTTCTAGTTCATCGGGATCTGCAGGGTCTAGAGCTTACCTAAATCCCCACATGTAAGTAAAGTAAAATACTGGGCCAACACCTATCAAAAGGCTATTGTTCTACATACCTTTGGGGTCTAGGTAGGGTTTAGATTCAGGTGGTGAGTGGGGGCGAATGCTCTGGCACCTCAGAGTAGCCGAGGCAAATAGACGTGACATCGAGCCCAAGTGTTTTCGGATCGTTAGTATAAGAGAGCCAAGCCGAATATGTTGCAGACATTCCGTATTGGTGCGGGGAGCGGGGATTGTGGATCAGGAGTTCGCATATTTATGAATGAAGCCTCACAGAATGGTTTTCAAAAGGGACAACTCTGAAAGTCATGGGGTTCTCACAAGGTTTAGGGTTCAGGCTGGCTGTTGAATCACAAACCCAAAGCACCCAACCTCCCACCCCTGAAGTGGACTTCAAGACACAACAGTCACAACACCCAGCTTTTATTATGTAAGAACATGCTCAGATCAGCACACCGTCAATCCGAAGCCCTTCACTTCAACACTGCACGACTTGCTTGTGAGTCGATGGGCAGTCTCCGACATAAATGTCGACTTCTGCCCACGCACTTCCGAAGGGAAAGCCCCAAGCCTTTACATGGTGCAGTCTTACAATGCTCTTACTTTTCTGCGGCCCAGGCGTTCAGCCAAATCCGCCGCAAGGGCTGTGGTGCCCTAGCCGCGAGGCCACCCAAGGGACAGGCCGAAGGTATGCAGGCCTCAGCTGTAACTGTTGCTTGCTGGTTGCAGCCCCATAGTTGCACTTTACCTTACTGCCGTGGATGTTCGACAAGTAGGTTCCGCCGTCTCAGGTAGATCTCGCGTTTGGAGCTCACAGTGGCTAAGCCCTTAAAACCTCTAAACCCTTACCCCTAAACCCTAAGCCCGAAACTGCAAGAAGGCACTGGAACAGGAAAGAGGAGGGGAGACTCCAGATTCGGAATCTGATATATCATAATTTCAGCAGGGTTCCCTTAAAGGGCTCCTTTAAGGGATGCTATCAGGGCACTATACGGGCTGAGTGCAGGGGCCTCAATATTTAGGTTGGGGTTTTGTGGGTAGATTGTACCAAAAATATGATAGGGAATCCACAAAATAGTATTGGTGACTGGCAAGGCCAGTATATTAACAAATCCACCTATACCCCCCTGTTTCAAAAAAGGCACCCTAAACCGTAGTGTAGAGTAAGATCCGGACCTAGCGCAGGAGAGCTTGTGGCCTGGCATCCATCTCGGTGCTGCCATTCGGCCCAAAAGTTTAGGGTTTAGAGTTTAGGGTTTAGGGTTTGACTTGGTCATAGATTTTGTTACGCTAGTGTGCAAGTTGTTACTGTTTTGCTTTTTGTTGGTGTGCACGTGCTATTTTTGGTTTGTGCCGGAGGTGTGTATGCGGTTTAGCTTTTTTGAAGTTTTGGCTTTTGATCCTTTTGTACTGGTCTGGATTCTGGATGTTTTGGAACTTGAGGAGGTCCAAGGCTTTTTAGGGTTGAGTGTACTCTTCCTTCATATCGGGGTCCCTATCTGAAGGATGCTTAAGGCTGACTACCGGCTCAATCAACAAGTGTAGTGTAGTTCTCTAAACTAGGGCCAGGATACCTTTTAGGGTCGTTTTGTGTGGGGTGCCGTATTGTTTCGTGGGTTTAGAAAGGGCCCCTAATGGAGAGAAATACCCACTTTTTTTGCAGCCTTCAAGTGTGTCCGGGTGTGTGGGGTTTGGTAGTCCGAGTCTGCATACTGGCCTGACACCGGTAGCTACGGCGAGCATGCAGTGATCACTAAAAAGAGATGCCTTTCGAGGTGATGCTGATGCATTTTGTGTTGACCAACGTCGACGAAGGCGCTTGGGGTTTTGGCCAGAAGATCAGAGCTTCACTTGCGAACGGAAGGGTGTTGTGTCATGGTGCAGCCCTCTGGAGGCTCCACTCACCCCCCAACTAAACGCTAAGCAACCCCTAAACCCCAAACCCTACAAGCAACTTCCTAGCTGTACAAGCCTCTCGCAGACCCTACAGGTAGTGCAGAAAAGAGCTGATCAAATAAAACAAGAAACTTACAAGCGGTTTCGGTGTTCCTTCGTCGTCAAGAGCAAGGTCTTCCTCAGCTGCAGGATGCGTGCACCCGAAGGGTGACAAGCTTGACGGCGGCCCCGTGAACGCTCAAACGCCCTGAAGCCCGATCATGTCCCCGAAACCCTAGCAGGTCACCGTCACAGGTCCCAAGAGTGCTAAGGCCGGAAAGCCCAAAACCCCTAAACCCTAAACCACTGAGTTCAAAGGCCATAAAAGCTTGATGCAAATCAAACACATGCCCTTAGATACGGACCCCTTCATCCTAAACCTTAAACCCTGGATGCCTTAATCCCGCCAGGCCACTTCACGCCCTGGTTTCAAAACCCCTAAACTCCTAAGCCCCTAGACCCTGAAACCCTAACCCCTGAACCCCTAATACCCCGAAACCCAAGGCCCCAAAGTAGTTCCTTCTTGGGGTTCATTATGTAGAATCCTACAAGGTAATCCCCAAAAGGAACTACTTTGGGGCCTATGGGTAAACCACTCCTGCCAGGCCACTTCACTCCCTGGTTTCCCTAAACCCAAACCCCTAAACTCCTAAACCCCTAAACCCCTAAATCCTGAAACCCCAAACCTCTGTAGCCTTAAAACCCCGAAACCCTAGAAACCCTAAACCACTCCTGCCAGGCCACTTCACTCCCTGGTTTCAGATTCTGCCGGCAAGAGGATCTAGACTTCTGCACAAGTCTTCCTCAGCCGGGCTCTCGAATCTTGAGGCTTCCTTCTACCTGGAGGTTCTTATAGGTAGTTATAAGTGGGCTTAAAAGTCTGCTACTATGGGTTATAAGTATAGTTATCCTGCTTCCTTCCCCAGAGAGCCCTACATCCCTTAATTCAGGAATATAGCTTAAATCATAATATGAAGCCCCTAACAATTTAAGGTATACTCCTTAATTAAGGGGTATTGGGCTCTCTGGGTCTTGGGTTCCTATTAAGGGTTGTATGAGGGGTTTGGGGATTACAGGGTTGAGGGTCTAGGGTTTAGTTCCGTTTTGCTAGGATGCCCAGTAGTACCCTTATTCCCTTTTTGTAGTCCTAGGTTCCTTATACAGTTACCCAATACCAAAAAGAGAGGCCTTTTTTTTCTTAGGTTACTGGGTATCCTAGTTTGGGTTGCTATAAGGGTTTGTTTCAAGGGTTCTACACGGAATCTTGGGTTCTGTTTAGGGCCTTGAAGGTTGCACCGGGTTTAGGGCTTAGGATCGTCTTGGGATCGGTCGGGTGGTAGTAAAGAAATTGGGGGGCTTTAATGAGCTCCATAAGGCTGCGTCTACGGTTTTGTGCCGGATATACGAAGAGGCTTGAGCTTCGGGATCAGTTCTGTTCTTGCGTTGTAAGAAACGCTATGTTTTGGGGCTTCCCTGAACCGCTCCAAAGTCCTACCTTTTTAAAGGCAGACGTCTACTTCTTTGAGGACTTGTAGATTGAAGTCATTATGCGGAACCCCAAAAATTAAAAAGGCAGGCAGTGCAGGTCCTTCTACTTGGAGGTTCATGGGTAGTTACAGGTGGGGTTGTACGTCGACTAATATGGGTCATAAGTGTAGTTACCCTACTTATAACCCTACCTATAACTACCCATGAACCTCCGTAAGGTTCATAGGGTTTAAGGGAATATATGGTGCAGCGCTGCTAGGCCCCCCCTCCCCCCCCCACCCCATGGTATCCCCCCCCTTTCCCCCTGTGGTTCCCTGTGGTGCGGGTTCCCCCTGCCCCTCCCCCCTGTGGTTGCGGTCGGCTGCGCCCCCGTCCATGGCTATGCGTCCCGTTGCTAAGGGTTTGGACCGTAGGATGTGATACAGTTCTATTGAACTCCGACCGGCCTTGAGCTCCAAAGCCAATGATAGTGATGAATATGATGGTGATGATAATGACGAAGATGGTGCTCATGATCCCCATCCGCACTCTCATCAGGTCCCTTGCTCAAAAGTCCCGAATGAAACCCATTCAAATACGTGCTCAAGCTTACTTGTAGCGAACCCAACCGAAACTTGGCTTGGAATGACAACGGTCGATATGGTTTTCGCAAGAACATCACAAGCCAAGCACGGTTTTCAACTAGATAAAGCGATGAACATGCGGTGCCGAAGCCCAGAGCAACATAATAGCAAAGGTATCACCAATAGCCACACTGGGACTAGCACATCAACATCATTGCGCACAACATTCTCATTTGTGCTCGAAGAGAGGGGAAGGGAAGGGGCCCGGTGGTTCCCTGTGTTGATTATCCTTCCCCACCCCGCCCCTGTGGTTCGCCGTCTTGTGGTTCCACTATTGTGGGTTATCCCTCCCGCACCCACCCCCGATTGCCAAGGCGAGAGGCGAGGCCTGGCTTGCAGGGGGGAGTTACGCGGATGACGTGTGACTGTTCGATTGGACGAGACGCCTGGCTTCGGGGGGGGGGGGCATACCATTGGGGGGTGGGGGCCTGCGACGCGGCGACGCAGCACCATATATGGTCTGGGAGCTTGGGGTCTCTAGGTGTCAGGTCTTGGGTTATATACGGCATAGAGTTTCGAATCTGGGGTGGGGGTTTCGTGCAAAGTTTACAGAGGTTCAGTGTCGATGGTTGAGGGCTACCTAGAGTGTAGGATTTCGTGTTGCATCCCTGTTACTGGACGACTCGGGTCTCCTAAATGACCGAAAGCCAAGCCCTACAAGCTTGGGTCCTAGAATCCTTTATAAATCCTAACACACTCTGTCCGAAACCCGCACCTTCTCATCGCACAGACAAGCACGAGCCCCAAGCGCGCACAAGTTGAATTAGAACCCAAACCCTCCACATTAAGGCCCTCAACCCCGCTTTACACCCTAAACCTAGAGCTTGGAACGATACCTAGACCCCCAACTACCTACCCTTTGGTATGTAGTGCATCCTAAATACCCGCTATTACGGACCGTAGTTGCTCTATTACACTGCCCTCGGGGGTGCCTGGCAGAGCTTGTGACCCCAAAACCCGGGACCAAAGAGCCCCTCCAGCACAAACCCCGAAAGCTCCGCCAAGAACTCCTCCATGTCCTCCCCTAAACTCTATACGCCGTGCTTGGAGGTTCATGGGTAGTTATAAGTAGGTTATAGGAGGGTATCTATACTTAACCACGTCCATTTATACCTACCCCTGATCCTCCAAGTATATACTGCTACTAGCCCTGTAAGCGCTATAAACCCCAAAAACGTGGCCAAGAACACCTCCATGTCCTCCCTGACGGATGAGACTCAGGCTCCCTGGGTCGATCTTGTTCCTTTTGCATTCATAACCCTATGCCTCCAAGGACCTTATGGTTAGGGCCCTAGACCCCTTGAGGACCCAATAATAAGGTCCCTGGAAACCTTGGGTAAAAGAAGGTTGCCCAGAGGGTCCATGTAAACTACAACTATGGAATTAGGTGCCCCAAAACCATGATTAGGATTGTCTTTCGGGGCCTCATTCCATAATGGTAGGGGTATAGCCCGCTTGGTTGATGTTTTGTCAAATGCTCTAACAGTAGGGATGAGAGGGCGTAGGGTTCAGGATTTAGTGTTTAGGGTTCAGGGTTTAGCTAGGTTGGGGAAGAATATAGGGGCCTTAATATTCGAATAGGGTTTTGGGTCCCATTAT
Organism: Symbiodinium sp. CCMP2592; assembly: GCA_905221615.1. NCBI lineage: Eukaryota > Dinophyceae > Suessiales > Symbiodiniaceae > Symbiodinium > Symbiodinium sp. CCMP2592. The sequence goes on from CAJNDT010003779.1 coordinate 1,561,816, forward strand.
ATTATAATTATTCTGAGGAGCCCCCAAAATAGTAGAAGGTAGTTAGTAAAGGTCCCTATACTAGTGCTCAGGTCTCGGTTGTTGTGTCAACTTGCTGTTCGTTTTTTCGGTGTTCCGGATTTTGATGGATTTGGGGTCTAGGGTTTAGGGCTCTTGTCCAGAGTTTTAGGGTTTAGGGTTTAGGGGATTTTGATAGATTTTGGGGTTTAGGGTTTTGGGCTTTAGTCCAGAGTTTTAGGATCTGGGAACGGGAGCTTGGGCGTCTGAGACGCAAGGCTCGGGTTCAGGATTGGACTTCAGGTTAAACTTGTAGGTAGGTCAGTCAGGGTCCAGGTAGAGCTTGGGTCCTGGTTGCGAGGATAGCGCTTGGGAATATTAGGAACTACCCCCGACTAGGGTAGTTACTGAGCCCTATAGCCCCCAAACCTAACTATTAGGCCCAGACATCAGGGCTGGAGTTTTGAGGTCCTTGCCCGGATCAGATGGGGCGTAGTTATTGGGTTTGTGGGTCCATACGCCAATGTTATGGTTTACAGGGTTTTGGGTGTGGCATTTAGGGCTTGTTATTAGGTTTGTGGGTTTAGGGGTTTTGGAGCTTGGGGCCACTTGGAGGCCCTTTTGACTTAGTAAGTAGGGTTAGTAAGGTGGGTTATGGGGCTTATAATAGGGTTTCTAGGGGATACTAAGTAGACTTACTAAGTCAAAAGGGCCTCCAAGCAGGGGCCTCGAGTCTTTCGTTTTTGTTGCGCATGAGCTGGTGGAGGTGTCGAACCACAACCCTTCACTTGTACCCCCACAATACCCTCCGCATGTTGCATCTGGTAGACCCTATATAGACCCTAAACCTCAGCCAAAACCGCCAGACATTGCGGCCCGTATCAGGGCTAACGGCTCGGATAGCGCCACTTGCCAGCATCGTCAGGAGACAGTCTCGCACACTCCCTCGTCTGCATCCTATCGGGCGATGAGGCTGGCGCATCCCTCAACGCACAAATCAACAAGGAAGATTTCCTATTGAGGCTTTCAATTCTTGGGTTCTAAACCCTAAACCCTAAACCCTAAACCCTAAACCCCTAAACCCTAAACCCCTAAACCCTAAACCCCTAAACCCCTAAACCCTAAACCCTAAACCCTAAACCCTAAACCCTAAACCCCTAAACCCTAAACCCCTAAACCCCTAAACCCTAAACCCTAAACCCTGAACCCTAAACCCTAAACCCCTAAACCCTAAACCCTAAACCCTAAACCCCAAAACAGGTTCAGAGTCGGGCTATTCCTTCTTATGCGAGGCGAGTCTTCAGCTGATTCATTGTCCACTTCTGCATTGAGGGCCGCAGGGCTCTTTGTGAGTTCAGGCTGGTTTGACTTAGGGCTTTCATATGAGGCCAAACGGGGTTTTAGCACATGGGGGTTTAGTAGGGATTAGGGTTCCCATAATAGGGTTCATTTTAAGGAATCCCTACCCCAAGAATCTTAAACCCCCCCTTTGGCCTCCCATCAGGCTTCGACTTCGGGATATCAAAACTAGGGTGTTTAGGCAAGGGGGGATAGTTTAGGGCTTCGGGTATACGGATGGGGCTTGGGGTTAAGGGTTTCGAGTTCTGGGTTAAGGGTTCTGCAGGTATTTAAACTGTTAGGGTTTGGGTTTCAGTGCTTGTTGAAGGGTACTGCGAAACCCCTGCGGCCACTCAACCCAATCCCAACTCCCTAATGGTCCATGTACTCGTATAGTATATACATTGGCCTTTATGTAGTCCCTATATAGCTACTTTGGGGCTCATGTATCTCTATATGGGTGCATGGACCCTTGGGGACTCCTACTCTGCTGAAAACCACCGCTGTGTCTTTCAATCAATCTTTGTGTCTAAGATCGAGATCTGAAACTTATTCACGAGGAGAGCTTATGAACCTCTGTAGTAGCTGTAGTATAATATACACATACATATATATCTACATGTACATACAGAAACACGCTCTAGCTATATACATTTGTGCCCCAAAAAACCTTGTTCAAATTATTCATATCCCTGTCTTGGATACTCTGGTTCTGCTCGAGCCCGAAATCACTGCTTTTTCATTTTCAATCAATGAAGACCCCGACAGAACGCCCAAACAGGACCCCTTCACGGAGGACCCATGCAGCGTAACATATGACTCAGAATATCCCTCAATGAAGAGGTATAGTACCCTAAACATAAGTAGGATCCTCATTACAAGGACCCCCAAAGAAGGTACCCCCTACTTTTCGGAAGCTCCCCTTTCGGACCTTATTATAACTGGGATCGTTACTTGAAGGCCCATGGGACTTAGTAAGTAAGCTTATAAGTAGGTTATAATTAGGATAACCCCACTTAGGGGACTTATAACCCCAATTATAACCTACTTAAGTCCCATGATCCTCTAAGTAAGGACAGCTCGAAATCTGAACAGCAGTCGAAGCGGCGATCGGCTGCAGGTTCATCGAAGGAGCATTCCATCTCGTAGCCTGGCCAAAGAAGGGCTAAATAAGGGCAAAACAAGGCTCTACGGTTATAGTAGATTATAGTATACTATAGGAACAAGTAGTAGAGATACTATCTACTACAAGCTAAAGCCAAATGAAGGCCAAATAAGGGCTACATAAGCGCCGCAGATGGGATGAGCGGAGGGAAGCTGCCTCTTCGACAGGGTCTTGCTGGGTTGATTCCGACTTTGTCCTGGGACCTAGGAAACCCTAAACCCTTCATTTACTAGGATGCCCAGTAGTACCCTTATTCCCTTTTTGTAGTCCTGGGTTCCTTATAAAGTTACCCAATACGAAAAAGAGAGGCCTTTTTATTCCTACGTTACTGGGTATCCTAGTTTATGGTTTGCACAAGGAAATTATCATAAGGAGCCGCAAAACATGCAGTTGTTTTGTAATCCAGACGGCAGTTATACAGCTGCAGTTCGCTGTGTCAGATCTTTCCCGAGCAGATCAGAACCCCGCTCGAAACATATACACACCTTTTGTAAGTGGCACTTTGGGGAACATTGTAGTTTCCACTTATGGTTCCGATAGAAGTAATGATTCATAAATACGTTTCAGGGGCCAAGAGCTACGGGGATGGTCATGGGTAGTTATAAGTATGGCTCCAAGTCCCCTGAGATGGCTGCTTATACCCCATACTTGTAACTACCCATGAACCTCCAAGTACCCAGCTGTTCGCAACTCTGCTTCAGACGTCTTGCTTCGATGGATCTCAGAACGTCGGTCGTTCGGAATGTGGAGTTGGAGACACGTGGGCAGCTAACCCTGAACTCTAAGCCTTGGTTCAGGGTTAAGGGTTAAGGGTTTAGGGTTTATCCCCACTCTGTAACAGTTGGTGAATATTTCTAGTTGTGATTATTGTCTGTAGTCTTGATTATGACCCCTGATACAGACTGTGACAGGGCGGGCAGTACCATTTTGTACAGAGAGCCCAGTGAGCCCTTGTATATGCAGCGCGCTGTATAATCATACCAAATACGGCGCAACTACGGCGTCTGGATCGACCCAAAAGCCCTAGTGATGTTCTTTTGAGCTTCTTTCGATTTTCTGCTTCGTTGCGAACCAACTCAACCGAGGTGCTGCTCATCTTCGCCCTATCCTTCCCTTCCATACTCACGCTGCCCCTGCTTTTCCAGTGCCTCGGTGGCAAGAATAAGCACGAGAGGCTACGCACGGGTCCCCTTGACCCTAAATCCTCTAGCTGTACTTTGCCTTGGTCTGGGTGAAAGACTATTTGCAGGATTACGGCAATTAGGGAGAGATTTCGGAAGCATGTAATTCGTGACATATGCATTGCTCAGGTACCCGTTGATCTCGCTTTGAGCTATACTAGAGAATCCAAGGACACCACACTCCTGTAAGTCTTTTCAATCCTGATCCCCCGATCCCCAAACTCTTAAAGTTCTTAGTCTTAAACCCTAACAAATCCTCCCTTCCCGTCGAGCCCGAAACCCAGCACAACCATGCACAATCCTTGCCCTCACTGGTGAAACCGAACATGTGATGTTGCATGCGTAGATTTATGCTTTCGTTGGCTTCCGGTCATTGAGGTTTAGATTGTTCTTTAGCGTTGGCCCCAACCGTCTGCAAGGTTCGTCCGCGTTACTTTCACATCCTCCAGCGCCGCAGAATACGCCGTGAGCTGCTGTGCGCAGGCAAGAGCTCATGGCTCTTCATGAAGTTGATAAGGGTGTTATTAAACCTTTAGTACTTTAGTGTGTGCAGGTATAGGGTTCCTTTTGAGACTAGAGGGCTCACTATGTGGATACTGTAACCGGGAACCAATTTCTTATAACGTCTTGAACTGGGCAGATCCCCAGAGCATGAAAGCTGGAACTCTCCTCCGTAGTTTATTAATTTTGCTATTTGGCGGGGGTCACCTTGCTGCGGCTATCATCCGAAGCGAACCTTTCAAGAGGTCAAGGAAAGGAAGGAACTCCCTTGGAATTTATAGGCAGCGCATCTTGAGCTTGGGACGCTGTACACATAAGCCCCAAATTCGGAGCCCAAAATCCAACCATGCAGGAGATTAAACCCTAAACCGCAAAATCCAGAGAAGCTGGACCTCCCAACCCTATGCTGTCACCATCTGTCGCACTAAGCACATGATGAAGTTTTCAATGCGCATTTAAGGCAGGATGCTCCTTCAGTCGAAAAAGTGTGGTTTTAGGGTTTAGGGCCTATTAGGGTCTGTCGACAGGTTTGTTTTGCTCCTAACATTGTGCGACTGGTTCATAGAGTTCATAGAGTAATCTCGACTACGCTACCTTCAGCCACACGGAATCCAGAATGGCTCAAACGGACAATCGTCCGTTTTGTCCTTAGCAAGCTGTGAAGCACTAAATCCTAAACCGTATCCTAAGAAATCTATACACATGTACTTTTAGAGTTCCTTGTATTCTTGCATCCTGCACGATATCCTTAAATAGTGCCTGCCAAGGCAAGTCGTAGTTTTTCCACAAACAACCACTCTAAACCCTAACCGCATAAACGTTAGATCAAGCTCCATCCCTGAACCCGGCAGAAGGCCTCAAACGGTGTTCAGCTGTCGAGGATGTGTCAACATTCCAGACAGTGAAACCTCACCACATGGTGTCAGTGCCCAGACTAATCATATACTCGCCATAATTATACTGAGATACATTCCTACTAGCCCAAACCAAGCAGCTTATCATTGTATACCTCTGACCCCGAAGCAACTAATTAGGCTTACATGTCTACATAGCTCGCGGTAGACATACAAAGCAACGAAAGCCTGGGTTCGGATTAACTGCAGTGGTCTCGAGACTAAAGTCTAAACCTCAAACCCTAAACCCCCGCCTCCAGCAAGCAGGCGGGCTGGTGAGACCTCAAAGTCCGATGCACTTTAACGAAAAGCTCAAACGCTGAACCCTAAAGCCTTCAGCTGCTAGCTGCTGAGGCGCGGTGCATTCGAGATCGCTTGTGCTGCAGACGCTGCTGTGCTAGTCCATGGCCCAGTCGTTCATGGCAACAAGATCTATGACTAGGGTTGAGGGTTTAGGGTTGGGATTTTAACTTTTGCCGTTGGACATTTCCAGCACATGTTTGCTGTTGGTCCTTGCGAGCTCCGAAAGATACATCGAGAGCGACTCGTATACCAGAACTCCGAAGTTTAGGCCTTTACCTGACCTACTATACGCCCAAAGCCCTTTGCAAGGAATATGCCTTATCTCCAAGGTAGGTAAGATGCCATAGTTTCCACAGAGTAGGAGTCTGATATCCTCCAGAGAAATATGCAATACTTACGCGCTTAAACCCCGAACCTTGTTGAGAGTGATGTTGCGCCGACTCCCATAGTTCAGTGTGATTGCAAAAACCTGGTCTGCATAGGCCAACCCCCGAGAATCCACAACAACCCTAGTACTCTATAGACGCCTTCATCCAGTCTGTCTGAGGCGCTACCAACTAGTTCATTATAATCCCGAAGACTACAAGCACAGCCAAAGCCCTCAACCCTAAAACCTTAAACTCTGAGCCTTTTACCGTATACCTTGGCCAGCACCAAGCAACTACTCTCGTTTGCGCCCTAAAGACCCACTATTAAGGACCATGAGGCTCTGTTACAGGGTACTTGGAGGGGGGGGTGCTGGAACACTGGCAAAATTACCTAAATATGCACAAACCCTAAATCTTAAACCCCTCCCCGAAACCCCTAAACCCCTAGTTTCTTGGCTTGCTTTGGAAGATCGGTGGCTTCGTAAGGGAAATGAAAATTGCCGCTGACAAGAAGAAGCTTTAAATGAATGCTGCAAGGCTAACTAGATAGTGTTTGGGGGTTACGGTTTAGGGGTTTAGGGTTCAGGGTTTGGGGTCTGTAGTGCACCCTAGAAAGTTGGAAGATGGGTTTAGCATGAATAGTGCGGGGATTCATTATACTTTAACTTCAGGGGCATGAGGATAATCAGGTTCCAACTTTCGGGCTTCTACCGTGTCGTACCTCGCTCTCCGATGTTTTTACCTGCAGCCCTGAACCCTACGTCCCCCCGCCGCATCGACAGCCCAACACATTGTTGAAGGACGGCGGCATGAAACTGACCCCGATTCCGACATTTCTCGGGCCTCCGGCTACGAGGAGCCCGAGTTTAGGACTTTAGAGCTTGCCGGTTCAGTTTGTGCTTTATGCCGTGAATACGTATAGCTATCTATCTGTATATATACACAGGTACATAGGCACATACATGCAAAGTATGAATGCAATATTAACTGTTCATTCCGCAGTTCTTGCGTTCTTTCACGGCATACCCTTGGGGTTCTGAGCACCTTGCTCTTTTCCGGCTGTGGGCTCCACCGTAACCTACCCAAACCTTTTCTTTTGTGGGACGCCTACAAAATCTGCATCAGGGCTTATATTAAGAACCCACAAGAAGGTAGGTTATGATACTGTTGATGATACAAATCATGCATTCTTCAAGGATTCTAAACTATGGGAATAATGGTATATTCTTTATTATGGGTAATGCAGGTTTTATATCATCAACCGTAGTTTAAGGCAGGCTGAAGATGTTCAGGCTTTGGAACGCTCGCTGTCGCTCAGGGTGGGAATACACACTCCCTAAGGGTCCATGTACCTAAATAGTATATACATTGGCCTTAAAGTAGTTCCAATATAGGTAAATTGGGGCCAAAGTCTATACTATTTGGGTACATGGACCCTTATAGGGAATGTTCGTACAGGTCTTTTCACGCTTTTAACTGACGTTTATGCATTTTTGTTGTCAAGCACTCACTCAAACTCATGAATTTGCGAGAAAGCAAGTCTCATATACCCTCATTCCTAGTTTCTCGGGAACAGGGTTTGGGTTTGCTCCAGGTTCGGGAACGAATTATAGGGGCATTCTTGCTTTATTCGTGCATTCGTACAACAATACTGCAGCCTGCAAGTGCCATCATCGTCTTGTACCCATTGAGTACTTACTTCTTATTTTTCGTTATGGCTCTTGTCATACCTACCTTGACTGTTCTTAGCTGTTGCTGCCAGTTCGAGCATGATGGACTAGTCGAGACTGATTATGTTTTGGATACTGGATACTACACTTCCCTGCAGGCTATGATGTTTGTGTTGCTTGTGGCACGGGAGTGGTACCAAGAGTGCGCAGTATCTAGGTGAATCGTGATGCAGATGTCATGGCTCACATCGCGGAGTTTGCCGGGGCGCAGGTTGCCCCTACGGAACCCAACTTCGTTAGCTTACAGATGAGGCTGAAAAGCCCTCAGGCCTTCCAGGAGATAACTGCCCCTTACCTACCCAAAGGCTCCAAAGTACCTATGTGGCAGAATGTGGCGTTTCTATATAGGAATTACTGTTATGATTTGTGGAAGTATCCCCCATAACAGTACCTAGAGACCCTTTGTGCTACAGTGTTTTTAATCAATTTTAAACGCAGGCCAAGCCCTCAAAGCCGGCAGGTGGTTTAGGGTCCTGCAGGGTTCGCAGACTGGGGATCAGGAAGGAAGCCGCCTGATATATCAACCCACATACCTAGATTCCTTCGAAATCCGTGTGCTTGACTGCCTGTTCTCGTCCTTTCTCAAGAAATTGAGTGTGTAAATCAGGAGACTACGTGGTTACCTACTGTCGACAAAGTCCGTACACATATATCCCGTGTAGCCCATGAGGTTGAAGGATTTTTGGGCTTAGGGGTTCTGCCCCAGCTGTGCCGGAAGGGATCTTACATATGAAGGCCTGGGCTTTACCAGCGTCACAATCTGCATTGGATTTTTTAACGCCCATGTCATGTCTTCGTCACATTTGCACCAAGACAGTTGACAAGTACCTGAAATTTGCAGGCTATGTCAGGTCTCGCACTCGCAGATTTCGCATGCAAGCCGCACATATTGAAATTTGAGTAAGTAACTGCACAGAAGTTTCAGAAACGGCAGTTTGACGGACAGGCCATACATGTGAATGGTCCTTCTCCAGCAGGGGGCACGAACAGGTGCAATTGTACCATCTAGCCATTTCTGCGACCTGTTAGATGCACAACTCAATATGGGGACTGTATACAGTGACACCAAGTGACCCTTAAGCAGACAGAATTGTCTTCAATTTAGATGATTTGGGGGTCGCGATCCGATCCATCCCCGTGTGGGAGGACCCTGAGTCTTGTACCAAACGCAAACTACATATCTCGATTCACGACAATTTCTTTTAGTCGGCGCACCGAATATATACATGAGCATATTCCATGGTTCTCACTCAAGAACCTGTCGATGCTTGCTCTCATGTGCGCTCTATAGAGTGGAGAGAGCAGAATGCGAGCGCAACCGTCAAGCCGGAAAAAGGAAGACGCTGTCATATCGCATCTGTGCCACACCTGAATAAGCCATGGAAGTATGTTTCCATGGCTCCAAAGTGTCTGAAGGCTCCAACAAGTCAGCTAGTCAACAGCAGATCGGCCGGATCCGAACTTTTATGCCGACTGCAAGCTTCGCAATTCTATACCAATCCTTTCGAGGGACCAAAGATAACCCGCAACCCTTCAGCCCGACCGGAGGACGGAGGCTGTTTCGTGAACATGGTTTGGGCCCGCTGCTTGTTTCAATATGGTTCAGGATTGTGTCCAACGTTCCTGTATTGTGATCTCCGCAACGCGGCTCGGATGGTTGGCTTGGGATGTGCCAGACGGGCTTCAAGGCTAGTTACCAAGACTTTTCCCCATTGTTCCTTACTGTAATTTTAGTGCAAGAACCCCACAAACCTCATTTTGATGTTCTATGCTAGATGCTGCGTTGTCAGGGATATCTGGTCACAGTCTGTGTTTAGCTTGCAATTCGGACGGTCGTTTGTCGCGCTCACAGTCTGATCTATCTCAAGGATCCGGGCCATCGGACTTCAAATCCTGTGCCGGTGTTCATTGGTAGATGCTGTTGTTGTTATTGTTTTCCTCTTTGTTTTATATGTTCTCCTTCAAAGCCTCCAGCCACAAACCATTACATTGCAAGGCCCGTCGCGAAGGAGGCATGTTTGGAGCCGCTGCCCATGTTCCGTCTCTTACATTCTCAGGGAAAAGCAACGACGCGTAGTTGAGGAACTTCAAGCCAGAAAGATTTTCAGTGCATTATGCAAACCAACCTATACAACATACTCCTCTTCGTCGAGTCGCAGCAAACGCTGCCAACTCCTCGGATGACCATACCGATCATGACTGCAGGTTATGCGGCCACTGTCTTCTTGCTGCTCTATGTCTTTCAGGCCTGCCGGTCCATCGAACGACTGCAAGGTTTGGGATAACTTGGGGTGCTTCACCTTGGATTCAAAGCCGAGAAAACTATGCAAGGCTGGAGCCCCAATTCAACCCTAAAACCCTAACCACCAACCGTGCTTGGAGGTTCATGGGTATATAAGTAGGGTTATAAGTAGACAAACTATACTGATAACCCATATTAGGGGGCTTATAACCCCACTTATAACTACCCATGAACCTCCAAGTGGATCCTACCTGCGGAGTTGGAGACTTATCGACTTCTGATGGGTCAACGAGGCGAGGCAATGTGTCAGTGAGTGTGTGAGAGATCCCCCCCCAAATGTTCGCCTCCACACCTCAAACCATCTCGAACCCGTATCTCAGCAACCTGTAAACCCGACACCCTAGTCTGTCCCTAATCGCCCTAATCTCCTCAACTCTTAAAGATGCCTTGAAAAGAAATCGCTTACACCCAAAAATCGAAGCCCTGAAACATCGTTGACACGGTAGCAAGTAATGCCAAACTATCAACCGCACCTGAACCAGAACCATATTCTATTGATTAGGGCCCCTAGATCTTATGGTAAGCGTTTGGAAGCCTTTACAAAAACCTGGGCACGATACGGGTCGTAACACTTTTTTGTTTGCCCTATAGAAGTATAGAGCCCTTCATAGGCACCAGGACGCGATAAAGGCATTTTCGGGCCTGAGAGATGTCGGACGTTTCGTGTTCACGGTGTTCTTGAAGCATAGTTGGAGTTCCTACTGTAGCGACTCGTTCATTCGTTGATTTGATGTTTCCTGTTTTTAATGAGCACAGTTGTAAGTACAGCAACTACACTGGGCTTCCCGCAATTTTTCACTTGTCCGAAACCGACAGATTCGACCAAAAACTGTTAGATTTATGATTTTAAGGTTGGTGGTTTGGGTCTCTGACCCCCTCTCCCTCCCTGTGTCTCAGAAAGTTGGAGCATGAACTAAGGATGATGAGTGCTGGTATTCCCATACCTTCAGGGCATGAGGATAACGATGTTCCAACTTTCCTGCTGGTAATACAGGGGCCTAAATAAACCAATGCAATTCTGGGGGCCGCTTTTTGCAATTATAGTAAAGAATGAACCATAACCCTATTCAACTTTTAAGGCCCCTGTATTAGTCCGACAATGTCCGACACCATTGCAACGAGCACTCAACGAAACCAGGCAGTGGAAGTTTTCCTGCACAGAAATGACTTGGACGTGACCTGGCTCCTTTAGAGCAGCGTTTACTTTGATGCTTTGATCATTTGATCAGTGTAGATAGGGCTCGTGAGGAAGGAATAGTGGTGAGGGTCCGTTTGAGTTTTGCTCTGGCGGCTACCGGTAAATACGTAGCGATTTTTGCAATTTTGGGGGTTGTCAGCCTCCACGCTGCGGATATTGAGGGTTGAGGCTTAGGGTTCAGGTGCTTTTATGCAGGATTATCGGTTACTGGGTCGATGGCTTCAGGTTGAGGGCTCAGGCTCTTACAGCTTGATGTTTTCAGGTTCAAGGTTGAAAGCTTCAGGCTAGCGATCGGCTTCTGACGATTTACGCTTGTGCTGTCTTGCGTAGTCTATAGTTAGTACCCACAGGCCCCAAAGTAGGTCCTTTTGGGGAATACCTTTTAGGCTTCTAAATATGAACCCCACAAAGGAACTACTTTGGGGCTTCAACTCAGTTCCCCTACCGCGCCCTACCACATTTTCCTCGAAGATGACAAGAGCGAAGAGTCCCGCACCACCTAATCCCGCGCTGCAGATCACCGTTATCTTGAGGGTAATAACAGCGGCAGTTCTTGAAATCACGGATACATCAGTAGTGTGGTCGTACCTGTTATTATGAGGATCCTATATTGATCAGGGTCCCACAGCTGAGTGTATGAAACGCTGGTGGAGATGTGGGTCTTTACGTTGAAACCCAAACCTTAAACTCAAAAACCGGACCAAAACCCTGATCCCTGAACCCAAAACCCTCGACCCCCCAAGCATGCTTGAATAGAACACTTATGCTCCTTAAAAATGGCTATTTGTTGTACAATCAGCGGGTCTAGGTAAGCCCTAACCCTATTCTGAAACCTAAACCCTTAACCCCAAACCCTGAACCCCTAAACCCCAAAGCCTAAGCCCTAAACCCCTAGGCAGATTCGTGGTTGCTCGATGAATTGGCCAACCGCACGGCGTCTTTGCCTTTGGGTCTCCGTTTCGACATGGCTGGGGGCCCTGGAGTGAGTTGCAGAGAGGGTTTAGGGTTTATAGGGTTTAGATTACCTGCGTACATGGACCTTTCGGTTCGGGGTTTAGCATTTGGCGGTTTCTCGGATCGAGGGGTGGCAGGGGTTGTCGTTTTCAGGGCCGAGGGTTTTCTGGTTTTGGAGTTTGGGGCATTATTAGGGCCTGAATAGTACTGTGTAGTGGCGTTCCTCGGGCTTCACTGCCATGTTCGTCATACAAACACCTCCAAATCTTTGTCCGCTTGACAAGATCTGTCCCCCCACCCCGCCAACCCCTATCATCCCAGGCCCAAGATCCTACAAAATTTCATTCCAAAATCCGCACAGCCTGACGCTCTAAACGCCACTACCAAAGAGGCCCACATCCCACAACCTTAAACGCCAACCCAGAGCCCAAACACCCGAGCCCTAAAGCATTTGACCCGCAGCCGACATCAAACCCAACAGCTGAAAAACAAGGCCAATTTTTGAATTTATTATAAACTTCCAAAACCTCCTTGCTCTATAGGGTTCCTATTTACAACAGCCTTTTTTGTAGGGTCCCTAAATTCGATATTAGGATCGCTACAACAAGCAGGTACTGCAGGTAATGGTAGTTTAACAGCTTAAAATAACAAAGAAACAAAATGAACCCCACGGCAAGTGCACTAAACCCTACACCCTGGACTAAGAGAGCCCCAAAACCCTAATCCCAGAGTTTTAAGCCCTAAACCTTCATCCCTAAGCCGCAAACCCGAAACCCTAATTCTTTCGCCTGCAAACAGGCCCCTGCCCTTGCCCTGCCCTTGCCCTGCCCTGCCTTGCCCCGCCCTGCCGGCTTGTACGGTGTCGGGCCCTGGGGTGGGAAAGAAAGATGGACAAGGTTTAGGGTTTAGGGTTTCCTTCTCTAAACAGGCTTTCGCAGCTCGTCTACGATGCACTCGACATGTTGCAAGATATTGTCACTCACGAGCTATTTCACGGCAAGCCCTTATCCCTAAACCCTGCTGGCCCTAGACCCCGAAGCTAAACCCTCATAAACCCTAATCCCTAAACCAAACCTTAAACCCCAAAACCCATACCCTACAAACCCTAAACCCTGAACCCCAAACCCTATAAACTCCACAGCACCCCAAAACCCCACACCCTATAAACAGCATACCCTTGAAACCCTAAAGCCATCAGCGGGCTGCTCGGATGTAGGCACTTGATCAAGAAACCTCGGGCCTTTAATTAGGGTTCCTTATATGAACCCTTCGATATTGGTATTATAGGCCCAGGGTTTCTTAATCAGGTTCCCACATCATTATAGTACCCTTATGGATCCCCTATAGTAACCCTTAAAAGCCTTGTAAAGGAACCCCTACTAATCTTAATCAGGTTCCTATTATACCAACAATATACCCATTATATAGCCCATTATAGGGTAGGGGTCCCCATTAAGGGTCCCTCCTTTTCCCCTTTGATCCTACATTCAACGAGCTGTTCGCAGGCCCGGCTCCTGCGACTGGTGCCTCTCCGCCTCGACGACCCGGGCAGCGCTGTGGCGGAGTTCTTCCCCAAGGCAAAGGGAGGGGTTTGAGGGGTTTTAGGGTTTAAGGTTTAGGCTTTAGGCTTTAAGGGTCGAGGGGTTTCGGGGTTTAGGGGTTTAAGTTTTAGGGGTCTTGCCGTTTCAGGGTTTAGGGGGTGAGGGTTAGTTGATGGGTTTCAGGGGTTTTTAGGTTTAGGGGTTTTAGGGTCCAGGGTTCAGCCTTGAGGGTTTGGGGTTTCGAGGTTTACGGGTTTTGGTCTTTTAGGGTTTAGGGGTTTTAGGTTTTGGGGTTTTAGGGTTTCGGGGTTGTTACTGTCGCCCTGTTTCTTTAAGTTTTGGGTGTGTGGGTCTAGGGTTTGGGGTGTTTGGGGGTTTAGGCTGGTGGCCCTATTTGTTCGGTATTTTTTTCCGTTGTTTCTGGTATTTTTTTCCGGTCTCCTGCCCAAGCAAGCAAGCAAGCAAGCAAAGAGGGCAGCAAGCAAGCAAGCAAGCAAGCAAGCAAGCAAGGAAGCAAGCAAGCAAGCAAGGAAGCAAGGAAGGAAAGGCAAGCAAGCAAGCAAGAAAGGAAGCGCGCAAGAAAAGAAGCAAGCAAGGAAGAAAGGAAGCAAAGGCAAGCAAGCAAGCAAGCAAGAAAGGAAGCAAGGAAGGAAGGAAGGAAGCAAAGGCAAGCAAGCAAGCAAGCAAGCAAGCAAGAAAGGAAGCAAGTAAGGAAGGAAGCAAAGGCAAGCAAGCAAGCAAGCAAGCAAGCAAGCAGGCAAGGAAGCGAGGAAGCGAGGAACCGAGGAAGCGAGGAAGCAAGCACGGAAGCGAGGAAGCGAGGAAGCCAGCAAGCAAGGAAGGAAGGAAGCAAAGGCAAGCAAGTAAGCAAGCAAGAATGGAAGCAAGGAAGAAAGGAAGCAAAGGCAAGCAAGCAAGCAAGCAAGCAAAGAAGTTAGCAGGCAAAGAAGGAAGCAAGGAAGGAATCGAGGAAGGAAGCAAGCAACCAAGCTTCGCATCGCATGCCTGTAGAGCAGAAGCATCAGAAGCGTATCTGTAGACTGTGATATACATATATATACATACATACATACATATGTTTACATATATATATATATATATACACATGTATGCAGATAAACGCCCAAGCACATATGTACTTCTTGACAGTAATTGTGTATACCCTGCTTGCATGATTACATACATATATATATATATATATATCCTTTTGTTATGAAATTCACACACGCCCCTCATTTGGCGATTCCGGCTATCATATACCTTAAACACGGCACGCCAGACCAGCGGGGCTCATCAAATATCTTCAACACCCCCCCATTGGGCGATTCCGCTTAAACAAGTATTTAAACGCGCCCCTCCTTTGGCGATTCCGGGTATCATATATCTTAACACCCCCCACTGAGCGATTCCGGTTTATCATGTCAAGAGAGATATATATATATATATATATGTATATATGTATATATGTATATATGTATATATATATGTTTTAAATTCACACACGCCCCTTATTTGGCGATTCCGGCTATCATATACCTTAAACACGCCCCCCGATTGGGCGAGTCCGGTTCAGCATATGTGTATATATATATATATAGACATACATACATACATACATTTAGTACCCCTATAGGAACAGGCAAGCAGAAAAAAATACCCCCAAAAACGGAAAAAATACCGAAAAAAACGCACGACCGTTTAGGCTTAGGGTTTAGTCGGTTTAGGCTTTTAGGTTCTGGTGCAGGTGGTTTCGGTTTCTTAGATGTGCAAGGGCTTGCATGTCTTTGCATTTGTTTGTGCGAGCTGAACCCGAAATCCAAGGGTTTTCGAGGATTTGTTTTTGCTTCAAACTCCGAGGGGCTAAGGTTTGGGGGATGTGCGGGGCTGAAGGCTTGGAGTTGCTCGAGGGCTTATGGGTTTAGGGTTTAGGGTTTACGGTTGAGTTTAGTTCTAGTGGCTTTAGCGATTTAGGGTTTGGGGTGCAAGTACTTGCCCAGAGGGTCCATAAACACTACGATTAGGAAATTAGGTCCCCAAAACCAAAACGGGGATGGTCTTTTGGTACCTAATTCCATAGTAATGCATACGGACTTTCTGGCTTGTAGAACCAGTCTTTCACGGCTTTGGTGCTTGGCATTGTTGACTGTGGTTTGGAGTCTTGTGCTGTGGTGGAAGGGTCTCAGGGTTCGAGCGCTTTAGGGTTTAGGTTTTGGGGTTTAGGGTTTGGAGTTCAGGCGCTTAGGCTGCAAGGTTTAGGGTCCATGCCACATACACTGCACATGGCCGAGTAACCCATTTTGGGGGGTGCATTTGGAGCCCTAGCGATCGTTCTCATTGCCTCCATGCACATTAGGGATCAGGAAAAGACCCGGGACTGGGATTAAGGGCAAAAGCAGGGCAGCTTGGCTATGTGTCCTTAGTTCTGTTGGAACAGGCACTTGCTGGAACGGAAATCAAAAAGCTGTTCAGTTATCAGCCGCGGTTAAAGCCAATCTCTCTGATCTTGAAGCCTTCAGACGAGAATCCGTTTCCTCCAGAATTCACACTCTCCATCAAGACACCAAAGCATGCGGAACGCTGAAAAAGCATATCGAAGCACCCACACCTTTAGTCGGAACCCCAAGGCTTGAACTAACCGTTGATATTGGAGGAGCTAAGGAGCCAGGGATGATCATAATCCCTATTATATAAGGAGCTAAAGAGCCCAGGGACCCCCAAAACAACTTGGTTAGTGAACCCAACATGATCATCCTGAAAGCCGAAAATTCCTGTACCTCCGTGGCAGGCTCTGCTGCTTATCGCTCTAGCACTGCTGAAGGCACTTCCCATCTCCACTGTTCGAGGGTTTGAGGTTGATAAAGAGTCTAACCCAAGGCTTCCAGGGACCTTATTATTGGGTCCTTAAAGGGGTCCAGGGCCCTAAGTATAAGGTCCTTGGAGTCATAGGGTAAGTGAGGTCCTTGTGCTTCAAACCGTTTGTGGCAAGCGCTCGGGGTGTAAAGCCTTTTTGTGCTGTGGTGTCTGAAGCCAATCTTTCTTAGGTATCCCCGAACTCAACATCTGAAGCCAGCTTTCAGGCTCGAGTCTCGTGCCTTGCAGTTGGTTGCTACGCGGGTTTGCTTCAAGCTAGTATGTAGCTATCTATATACCCATATGTATACATTTAATATTATATTGTACTATATTGTATTATATTATCTATAAGTTACCAGCTCCAAATCAATCTATTTTGACAGCACGCGAGACCCAACACCCCCGCCAAGCTGCGGGCCCTGAGTGGCCGGTGCCAGGCGGCAGGGAGAAAGGGCACATCCCAGCTTCAAAACAATACCTATGTCGAGCCTTCTTCAGAGGAAGTATGGTTGGTGATATAGATCCTGCATTACCTTATGAATGACCCTAATTTATGGGAACTATGGTTATATTCCTTACTATGGGTGTGATGCAGGATTTATATCACCAACCGTCGTAAGGAGATCCCTACGCCAATCATCTTCCATCCCTGTTGCAACTTTCTGGCGTTCACTGTCAAGTATACGGCATATATATATATATATATATATATATATGGGAGTTTCCGAGAATTAGGGGCACCGTATCGCGGGGTCCTTATAGTCAGGATCCTACTATTTGGGGTACTATATTAGGGTCCCCGATTTTCGGAAACTCCCATATCTAGCCCTAGGCCCAGACCACGGAAGCACCTTCTGTACAGCAGTAAATGCCCACTGATGAGGATCATCACCCCGAAACAGTTTGGTTTAGGACTTCGTGCTTCTTGCATGCAGGCTTCGCTCGAGCTCACGTTTCTGAAGAGAGCCGGACAGAAGTGGCGCCCCGGCTGCTAACGGGAGGGGGGCTAAGTGTTTAGGCGCTTCAAAGAGGATGCTGGTCTTTGTGCTTGCGACTACTGTAATTGCTGGGGTCCCATCCATATGCAGTGGTCGATGTTGAACCCTTTCTCTTAAACCTTGACCTGATGGACCACGTTGATTTTGATTGAGAATAATTGCTCCCGGTTAGTGTTGGGCCACGCCAATGAATTTAGCTGGAACCCTTAATCCTGGGTTTGTGTATCACGGCTTCGGGGGCATGACCAGGATTACTAGCCACTGTTCCTTGCGATGCCGATGAGGTAGCTTCAAAGTACGTCTTGACACCTTATATTGCTCGACCAGGTTGTCTCCGGGGTTGTTTATGCTGGGTCACGCCGTAGTGATGAGAAATGAACGAATTTCGAACCTCACGCCCTAGAACCCGACCTTAAGCCCTGAACGTCAAGGAACTGACATGAAACCTTAAATTATAGCGGCCTTCATCTTATGATTTGAAGTATATTCCTTATTTAAGGGGTATTGGGATCTCTGGGAACCCTAGTTAAAGGATCAGGAAACCTGCGAAGATGCCTGTTGCAGGCTGCTGGCCCTTTAAGAGGAGCTGTGTGAATCCCCATGTAGACCCTAATCCCTAGACGCAGCATCCTGAACCTTAACCTCAAACCTACACCCTAAATCAACCCTACCCGGGTACCAAAATAACCTGCATCTTTGTTAGGGCTCCTTCTTATAAACTCCTTATACAAGTCCTTAAAAAGGGAGGTTTCGTATGCCCCTAGATCCATGAACCCTAAACCCTGAACCCCTAAACTTCTAAACCCCTGAACCCCTAAACTTCTAAACCCTAAACCCTAAACCCCTAAACCCTAAACCCTTAAACACCTAAACCCCAAACCCTAAACTCCTAAACCCTAAGCTCCAGCTCAAGGTTCCAGTATTTAGACAACACCTTCCAGGGCCTCTGGGCCCCTTGGCAACGCGAAGTCGGGATGTCACTGCTTCGTCTTTGGTGTTTGAGGGTCAAGTTTTGCAAATTCAGGTTGTAGGGTTTCGGAATCAAGGGTTTGTAGTAGGGTTCGGGATAAGTTCCGGTTTTAGGGTTTCCGAATCAAGGATTTATAATGGGGTTCGGGGTGGTCTTTGGTGTTTGAGGGTCAATTTCGGCCAATTCAGGTTTAGGGTTTCGGGGCCAGAGGGCTTCAGCGAGGTTTAGGGTTTGGGAGTAGGGTTTAGGCAGTACCAGGTGGATTCTGAGGTAAGTTGTATGCAACCAGATTGAGGAGATTCCCTCGACTATATGGTTTCTTCTGATACCGTTGTTGTTGAGCTGGTTCGGGGCAAAGGCTTTCGAGGCTAGTTCTAGTTCAACGGGCCACACTTGTAACCTCACTACCTTGATACAGAAATGTGTCCTATGGGTTTCAACTCGAAAATCGGAACACTAAGCCTAGTTGCTCATTTTCTGAACCATAGCGCGCAGCTTATGTTTCAGACCAGAACGCAGCAAAGGGGCACAAGGCCTTGTTGAGAATCGAGGTTGACGAGTTGGCGCGAAGCCGTCAGTGTGGCGGCAATGCGAGCAAGGAGGAACAGCGATCCCTAAGCCCATTTTCCTAGCAATTACTGATCCCCACACTCTACTGTAACGAAGACTCAACAAAAAAAACGTCGACACCCCCAATGCTAAAGCGGCCATGCTACTACTACTGCTACTACTACTACTACTACTACAACAACAACTACTACTACTACTACTACTACTACTACTTTCCTCCTACTACTACTACTACTACTACTACTACTACTACTACTACTACTACTACTACTACTACTACTACTACTACTACTACTTTTTCCTACTACTACTACTACTACTACTACTACTACTACTACTACTACTACTACTACTACTACTACTACTACTACTACTTTTCCTCCTACTACTACTACTACTACTACTACTACTACTACTACTACTACTACTACTACTACTACTACTACTACTACTACGTTTCCTCCTGTTCCACCTTCAGGCTCATTTCTGCCAGCAGACTGCGCAAGAACTGGCGATGCTGCTGGTCCCCTGTGGTTTTCAGAATATGAGGGCTCCTTCAGAAGCACCCCTACAGCAAGGACTCTAAAGATTGGAGGGAGCAGAGTGGGAGTTTGGGCTTTTGGGTTGCCTCGGTTTGGTGAATGCTAAATATTAACCACAAAAAGGAATTGCAATAGGGCCTATGGGTAGGGTTGGCTCGAGCCCAGCCGAGCGGCCAGGTCCCCAACAGTCGCAAAAACTAATGTAGACGTGGTCGGGGATGAGGCACTCAAGATCTCTCCCCCTGCCCAAGCCCCCAGCATACTACAGATGCCAGGATGGTTGTAGGTGCGTGGGTTGCGCGGTCAAAGAGGCTGACTGCTTGAAGTCCGGGTCGCTACGATTTCAGTCAGGTAGCACAGAGCTTTCTGAATCATGCTTCCACGTTATGAACCCGTTTCTAACCAAACCCTAAACCGTTAGACGACTATGAACCGCAGACTCCGAACCCTAGGCCCCAAACTAAGGCTGAGCTGCCCTCTGAGAGTTCCTACACGTTATCCTGCACGATTCGCGCAGAGAACTTATATACCATAAACAAACCGTAGCCGTAGCCGACCTTGGACCGCAACGGACAGCAATCCTGCTGCGCGGGTTCATGCATGTAGCCTACCCTAAGGCCCCAAGGTAGTTCCTTTTCGGGATTCATACATAGAATCCTATAGGGTGCTCCCAAAAAGGAACTACTTTGGGGCCTCTGGGTAACTTGGCACAATGTAGAGGATGACACAATCCTGAAGCGCACTGGTTTAGAAGTCGTCAGGGCCAGGGCTAAATCGGTTCAGCCCCCAGTCCTCCTTTTACAGCAACATTCCATTGAGAAGGAAATAGCATCGCACTGAGATAATTACGTTTACCAGCCCCTTGTGGTAGTAAGTGTGTTTAGGGCTTCACCCCCCATAAACCGTCAACCACCTAACCTCAACAGACCCCCTGAACCCCAATACCAAACCCTAAACCCTGACAGACCCCTTAAACCCTCAAACCCACGCAACATAGGGTCTGGACCAATTAGGGTGTGACGCAGACCTAGTGCTAAAGTAGGTAACCAACAACTTCTTTGAGTTCTTATTAATCCCTATCGAATCCCAATATGCTCCCAAAGGTTAACCTTTGGTTCGCGAGGATACATGACAAGTAGGACAAGCCGCGCACACGGAAGCGCTTACATGAAGGTGCTTCTCATTGTGATCTCAGAGCTCGCCAGCAGCGGAGGCAGAAGACGGCAGACAGAGTCCTAGGTTGTGGAGTGGTACCATATTTAGGTGGTTGTCAAAATTAGGGTCCCCTTTTGGGTACCCTAAATATATTAGGTGCCGTATTATACTAAGGACCCACAAAGGGACCGTAACTTGACAACCACCCATATTGTTTGAGTACCTAGGATAGTAAACTTAGGGCCCCTAATTACAGGCACGGCACTTAAAGGGAGGAGGTTCATTCGGCAGGGGTCTACGGCAATGAAGGGTATCCCCTAAAATCCTCTTAACTTCCATCTATAGTTGGAGGTATGTTCTTGAATTAAAGTGTTCTGGAGTCTCTGAGAACATTGCAAAACCCACTCAATCCCGATGCGTGCCTTCGAAATCCAGTAAACTATCTTGGGCAAAGAAGCCTATAAACCCTTGATGAGGCCCCATCCCCATAATATACGGGCCTTAGTAATAATTACCTATACTATTTTTGGAGGTTCCTTGTTATAGTTATAGTATATCATACCCCAAAACCCTATCCTAGTTATTAAGGCAACTATATCAGCTTCTCCCGAGCCATCCTCTGCATCGGAGCTCCCGGCTTTTGGCCCTGGCCGGTGCGATCGATCGGTAGATAGGCAGAGAGACTGATAGACAGGTAATCCAGGGGCCGAAATGAATACCAAGACTAGTTTGAGGGTTCCTTATGGTGGAATTAAAGTGTCATGGGCGCCGGAACCCGATAGAGAGACAGATAGGTATTTAGCCAGGTAGCTGCTAGATCGACAGATAGCTAAACAAATACGTAGAGAGCGAGTAGATAGATAAATAGATAGGTAGATAGATAGCTAGATAGGTATAGGTAGCTTGGCCGGTAGATAGGTAGGGAGGTAGGTATAGAGGTTTAAAGTACAGGTAGATAGGTAGATAGGTTGAAACTCCGCACGAAAGCACGGCAACGCCGGCTCCCACTGCACTTTTTCAAGGCCCAGGCCAGACCGGGAAAGCCGCAATCCACTGCTGTAAAGTTGACCGTTCTTACCTCTCCTGACCTTTACTACAAATGTCCTATCCCCAAACTAAACCCACACTGTAAACCTTTGACCGCTAAGGCTCGACGGGTCACCTCCCTCAACCTGTTCGATAAGCTTCTCTGCTTGGCCAACCAACCCTAATCCCGACACGCCTGTGCCCTAACCCCTATAGCCCTACACCCATAACCCTGTAATACAAGGGCTTGCACACTTGCCAAAGCCATTTTGGAGGGCTCCTTGCTAAAAGATTCAACATAAGCTACCCAACCCTATTCTGATTATGAAGGCCCGTATAGCACCTCTGCCTCCTCCTCCCTACAGACCTTCAGGGCTCACCTCTTCCATGGTGGTTTGCTATGGGATCCTCCTGGGCAAGCTGGTCTACGGCCGCTTACAGGCACCTTACCTGTTCCAAGCGCTCACATGAGAGTTTCCGAAAACAAGGGGTGCCCTATTCTGGGGCCATAAATCTGGATCCTACAAATCAGGGTACTTCCTCTATTTTCGGAAACCCCCACATGGGGGGGGGGGGCTTTGAGTCTGAGTTTTAATGATTAGTAAAGGCCTTGAGGTTATCGTCTAAGGAAACATGGGGGTCTTGAGTCTTAATGATTAGTAAAGGCCTTAGGGTTTCTTGCTAGAAACACTAAGGAGTAGTAGTGGCAAATAGTCAGGCTTCCAGGTTATGTGGTTTGTGGCTTATGGTTTGATTCAGGCCAATGCGGAAGCCTAAAGAACGGTTATGGCAAGGTTTAAGCCTTAAAGATTGAAACTGCTGTGGGGGTCTCGGGAGTCATCATCTCACCACCGCCTACACCGAACCCGAGAAAGTTGGAACATGAGTTCGGGCTAGGGTTTTACGGTTTAGGGACTTGGGGGCTCAGGACAGAGTGAGCCACAAGAAGTTTGGGATGATTAGGGCTGCTGTTCCCCATAGCGTTCTAGGCCTCGCGGCTTTTACAGGAGCTGCTTAACCCCATGCCTCTGAAATATCTTGAAACAGGATATCTCGTAAAAAACAGAGAGTAGGGGCCGAAAGCCGCTTTAGACACTTCGGTCCTTTAACCATGTTACATTGTTAAAGAAACCCTAAGCAACCTTGAATCCCAACTCATTGAACCCTATATACATAAACCCTTGCAATCCCCACATCCTTTTCATCCCGAACCCGGCACTCCTCCAATTTTTGAACCCTACTTGGAAGGGCAGGGGACTTAGTAAGTAGGTTATAAGTAGAGTTATAAGTGCCCTAAATGGAGTTACCCCAATTATAACCTACTTACTAAGTCCCCTGCCCTTCCAAGTACAACCCCAAGCTAACCAAACCCTTCTCTCCCCCCGCAAACTCCTTTTCAAGCCTGAACCGCTGCATCCCACCCTCAAGGGTTGCAGCTTCGTCCCTACCTTACCCCAAGGGTCCAAAGGACCCGATAATTAGGTATTCGGTTTTAGGATAGTAGTTCTGTGGGAGAGGAGTTTGGAGAGTATGTGATCATTGGGTACTTGGACCCTTGGGGTTAGACTACCATGATCAGGTTCAGGTTTGTGTTTCTGGTCCCATTTGAGCCGCTGCATTTAAGGTTTATGGTGTTGTTATGCAACCTTGCGAAACCCCTACAAACCGTAGGAACCCATGCCAACTTGTTCGGAAGTTATACCTAAGCCCTCCGAAAACCATGTGACACCCTACAGAAGCCTTAAACAAGTTCACAAACAGTCTGCCAATCCTAATTCCGTACGATCTTTTCGCCTGCACCTGGTGCAAAGAGCCTTGACGGCTCTCTTCCAGACAGTGGCAGCAGCGGGGCTTCCTGTTGTATGCAGCACGGCAGCTTGATATTCCCCAAGCTTTCGACACGCTGCTATATGAAGCGGTTCCGGGATAGTTGGGTCATCTAGCTGCGATACCCCTCAACCCCGGGTCAGAATTATCAAGGCCCCTGGGCCTCAAAAATTAGACTAGGGCTTGGTATTCTTGGTGGAAAATCATACTGTAATAAACAATAATAAGGAGCCCCCCCCACCCTTATTCAAAATTTTAAGGCGCTTATAGTACCCTGTTGAATGCAGGATCCGGGGCAGCCGAAGACATTCAAAGTCCTCCAGGCCGTGGCATCTGTCGGAGTGGCTACCCGACCGCAGAGAGTTTTGGGTTGAGGGGTTTGAGGGTTTTTGGGGTTTGGGGGTTAGGGTTTTGGGGGTTTATGGTCTACGGTTTAGGGGTTTGGGGTTTAGGGGTTAAGCGGTTTAGGGTTATAGGGTTTAGGGTCTAGGGTTTAGGTTTTGGGGGTTACGGAAGAACCGATTGCTTTGTGGGGCTTGAATAATCTGAAACCTCGGCCTAGCCATAGTTTGACAGTTCTAACCTATACACCACAAGGGTCCAAATTATCCAATTATTAGGGTACTCGGTTTTAGGATAGTAGGTTAGGACTTTGGCGAGTATATGATTATTAGGTACTTGGACCCCTTGGGGACAGGGTCTAGCCTTTCTATTCCTTTGTCTTGGGATTTTGGGTTGAGGCTGTCTTACTGTGTCGGAGAGCATCAATCTTGAGTTGTCGGGCTTCTAATACAGATGGCCTTCACTCACTAGTTAGCATAGGGTTCGTGGTAAAACCTTATTACAAACTTAGAGGCAGGGATCCCGCGGAAGGGTAGTACTAAGTATTCTGGCCTTGTTAATGTTCTGCTCTCTGCTAAAGGTCGAGAGCTGCAGGCCGTGGCTCTGGTTGAGTGAGCAGAGGATTTGGTAGGGGTTTGCACGTAAAGGTTCATGACGCATAACTCATTTTGGAAACGCTGTCTGCCTCGAGGTTTCTCTGTCATCGCTGGTTCTCAAACTTTTTGGTCACTT
The DNA here is from genome assembly GCA_905221615.1 of Symbiodinium sp. CCMP2592. Lineage (NCBI taxonomy): Eukaryota > Dinophyceae > Suessiales > Symbiodiniaceae > Symbiodinium > Symbiodinium sp. CCMP2592. The sequence continues at coordinate 1,586,302 of CAJNDT010003779.1, forward strand.
CTGGGTTCAGGCTTTCGTGTTACGACTGCCCAAAATCAGCGAACGACGTGAAAACCTCAAACCCGAAAACCTAGGACCTAGAATGCATGACTGAATAAAGACCTCAACCCTAAACGCAACATCCCAGGCCATGAACCCGGTTTAGGGTTAGGGGTTCAGGGTTGCAGGGGTCGTGAATCAAGAGGCACTGGTCTCTCTGGGTAAACTCAGGGCGTGATGGCCTTGCTCTACCTCCTGGTGGTGCCCGAAAACGTGGAGAATACTGTCATCCACCAGGTGGAGCACTAGGGCTAGGGTTTAGGGCAGGGTTGAGGCTCGTCGTGACGAGGTCTAAGTTCATACGGTTAGGGTTGAAAGGGGGTGGGGCTTCAGGTGTAGGATTTAGGGCGAATTTAGGCTTGAGTGTGAAGGGCTTAGGGTTAAAGCTTTCGGGTTTAGGTTTTGGAGGGTTTTGGTGAGCTTGGGGCTTACAAGTCTTGGAGTCCCCAGCCCCCATAGGGCCATTGTAGCAATTGCCTTAATGTAGGTTTCGTGTAGGACTTTTCAACATGAGAATACGGAACAAGAGCCTGATTTCGCTAGAACTTTAATTAATGCACTTGGATAACTCCCTACTTGAAGTTGAAGTGTTCCTTACTAGATCCAGGATTGGGTTGCTCAAAGGCCCTCCCAAAGCCTTCAACCGTTATCGTTATCAGCCCTCGGCTGTGTTGGGGCCGACGGAGCTTTCGCCGCGAGCAGACGGCAGCCCAGAGAAGAAAAATTGCCTGCAGTGCTAGCAAATCCTCAAGAATCTAGACCAAGCCCAGAAAGGTGAAACCGTGGAAACATGCTACGAACATATTGTATTCTAACTCCAGCCACGCGCGCAGTGGTTGTGAGAAGTCGATGTTCCAAAGACTCGAGCATAGAAGCCCCCTGAAACTCACCCGGATCGTCAGGCCTGGAAGTGAACCTTGAACATGCAAACCTCTCCCAAACCGTCGGCTGATCCCATATCCCTACCGTCAACTACAGGTGGGTGTAAAAGAGCCTTCAATCACATTCAGCCCTCAACTCCAAATTCCACCTTACACGCCCAAAAATACAAAACACAAGATCCACCCCAATACCCGGAACACAAGAATGTAAACCCTCACCTAAACCCTAAGCCCTTGAACCCCAAACGAACTCAAGACCCAGGTGTGCCCGTATCGCTTGGACGGCCAGGGAAGTTTCTGGTGGATCTTGGCCGTGGACTCAGGGGATTGGGGAAAAAGGAAGGTGCTGACAACGATCTTTTAATGGTTCCAGAACAAGTACTCCCTATTATGAGACTTCGGGCCTGGGTATCCAAAGGCAAAAATAAGGACTACTTGGACCCATAGAGTAGGGGTATAAACGGGCTTAGAGACCTCATATGTGGGATCTAGAGGGGTGTTTGGATTCGAAAGTGATCTTCGAAAGGTCCCGAAGGGTCCATGTAGTATATCCTTCGGCAAAGTGTCTCTTCAGGCCTGAGCTGGGATCCAACTCCCAAAGCCTACAGTACCGATACCGACAACCCTACACCCTAAACCCTGACTCTAGAGACTTTTAAAGTGTTCCCTAAAGGGTTGAAGACGGAATCCTGAAAGAGTTCTATAAGGGGGTTTATGGGGGTTCAGGGTCTATTAGGTTCCTGAGTAGTACTATCATTTGGGGTTCCCTTCTTAATTAAGACCAAGTAGTAGGAACAAACGGTACCCATGTTTTTAATTAAGCAGCTACTCAGGAACCGGAGTTTCGCTTATGTGTGTTCGTGTCGAGGGTTTAGGGTTTGCGGGCTCAAACCATGGCTTAGGGTCCAGGTTTCCGGGTTCTGGGTGCTTGTTGCGGAGTTTAAGTTGCCATAATATGGAAACCATACCAGGTACCATAGATCCCCACTATGATAACTGACATTATCTTGAACTACATTCCTTCGCAAGAGCTCCAATAGCGCCGAGACCCTAAACCCTAAACCCGAGATTGTGATCCTGCTTCAGTTGCCCCATCTGGCCGTCATCGTCATTTGTTGGCTGGAGCGTCTGCGCATCGCCAAGGCCCGTCTTGTCCTCATTAAACCACTATACTCCTAGGTAGTATGAGTTAGGGTTTAGGTTTACGGTTAAGGGGTTGGGGTTTGAGGTTTATAGGGTTTAGGGGCTTAGGGTTTAGGGTATACTCCAGTTATAGAAGCCCGGTTAGCTACACTGTTCCTCCAACATCGGTAGCCAAGAGTTATCATCACTTCAGGGATTCGGCGATTTAAGGCTTAGGCTTCAGGGGCATGAGGGTTACGGCTGGAGGTTTATTGTCGCCGGGGTTTATGAAGCCCCAAACACCGAAGTTCCAGAGGCTGAATCCTAAAACCCTGGGGGGGTTGTGGGGTAAGGCTTTGGGGCTTCACTTCCAGAGACTATAGTCTGCTTAGGAATTACGTTTTATTCGTGTTTATATAAAACCCAGAGACTATTCAACTTTTTTTAACTATGGTTCTAAGGTGGGGGTATAGGAGAATGGGTGCTTCGGGGGAGACCCCATAAGTACCCGGCCCAAACCTACTGTTCGCGAAGTGTCTAGCGACAAAACGTTGTTGAACTACAGCAAATCCATTCCCCACGGCTACATCATGATGAAGCGAAAGAAGAACTGGAGCAACGGCCGAACAATCATTGCCTGCGCCAACACCTGCGTTGGAAAGCTCCTCAAAGTTGCAGCACTTGCCGTGCAGCAAATGCTACGAACCATTTGGCCACATCACTTCAGGGACATTGCCACTCCTCGGCTATGGCAAGAAGTCCATGCCTTTTTCGATGCCAATGAGGAAGAGTATCACTCTCATCAGGAACTCCAGTTCCTAATCCATGACCTCGTTGGTTTTTTCAACAGCATCCCTCAGGCAGACATTTTGGCTACGGGTGGATCTCCAAGACTCAGTTGTTGCGGCTTTTGACCTGTCCCAACACCAGTCTTTGGTCCGGATGTGGAGATTTGCCAGGTAACCTCTTGGCCTCCACCCCTGTGTGTTCGATATTGCGAACCCGAATAATCACCGATATTCTTCCCCAGGGCTTCGTACTATATTATACCCCAAGACCCTGCAGCAATCGCGAGGCCCTACACCCTAAACCCCAAAACCCGACACGAATCACGAGGCCCTAAACCCCAAACTTGGCCCAAACCGCCAACCCCAATGCTAAGTATCATGCCCTAACACCTGAACACCCGACACTGTATACTAATGATATGGCCCGAAAGCTTGGAACCTCAATGCTACGTGTAAGGCCCTAAGCCCCGATCCCCCGAAACCCTATGCCAACTATTAGGCCCCAAACAGTAAGCCCCTAAAACCCTCAACCCCGAAACCCGATACTAGGTATAGCCCTAAACCGCTAAACCCTATACTGACTATAAGGCCCTGAACCCCTAAACCCTGCACTAATTAGAAGGCCCTGATAGTTGTCTTCAGCTGGGTGGTCCTTTGGGATCTTGTTCCATTTCCCTACTATTTTGTCTGAAAACTAACTACTACTATGGTTCTCTACAATGTAGAGAACTATAATAGTAAATAGTTTTCAAACGGCTTAAAGGACAACTCAGTCAGCATAGTTACTCGGACCACTGGTCTGGCAGCATTGAGGTCGAAAGTCTGAGGCCAGGAACGGTTTCAGGTGTCTATCAAAGGGGATCAGGAGGGACCCTTAATGGGGACCCCTACCCTATAATGGGCTATACAGTGGGTATATAATCGCTATAGTATGGGTATATACCTATATAGGGGTCCTTATTAGGGGTCCCTCCTTTTACCCTTTGTGTCTACATCTGGGGTGGGTTTGGGGTGTAGGGGCTTAGGATGTAGGGTGTCGGGGTTTAGGATGGTTTAGGGTTCAGGGTTTAATTAAGTTTAGGGCTGGGGGTGTAGGGTTTAGGGTTTAAGACTTATATAAGCTTCAGCAAACCCTACATTAGTAAGCCAACCCATTTCCTTAGTCTCGGATACCAACCACCTCTCAGTCGGACGGTTTATGTGTCTGCATGAGGATATACATCGGAACTACTTCAGTGGAAGAGCGATGGATTTCGTCTCTCTTTCATCAGCAACATGCACGCTTCCTTTACAGCCCTTTCCTGCCCTCTCTATCGCCGTTCCTTCGTTGTATCGCCTAAGCTGCTTACTGCACGTACCTACCCGAAAGACGGAGCAACGACAGAGAAAGCTCAACACTGAAGCCAGGACCACCATCCCGAAGCTGCAAGAGCCTTACTTTCGAGTTCCAAGTCGGAACCCCGAACCTACCTCCGAAATCCCGGCGAAAGGGCTGCAAGAAAAACATAGACATAGACGAACTCTATTCTTCCTATTAGGCCGTAGTGCATCCAGGTCTGAGTTGGAAAGACAGGGGTGACAGTCCCTAGGCCACCCTAAGACCATAGCCCCTCTGGAGCCCTAAACTCAGAACCTGGCCACGAAGGCTTGTATAGTACCCTCCGGCGGCCGTGCCCGCGCCGAGACCCAGGAGGGTGTTCGCGGGATTCGGACGAAGGGAGTCCTTTAGGGACCCCCAAAAGCACCGAAGCATAAGCCTTTTACAGGGATATCCTTACCTTATTGGGCTTCATATCAAGGGGGTTTATATAGGATATCCCTAACCTTGTTTTTGCTTATGTGCTTTTTTTGGGCCCTAGTCCTGCACGATGCTGTGAAGTCGGGTTGGGGTTACTTGCACCCAGATACCCTGGCTCATGCCGTCGCAGGCGCCGCTGAATCCCGAAGCCCTGAACCCTGAGCTGGCGGACAAAGGTGCTTAACAAAAAGCCTAGCCCTAAGCCCGAAACACTAAGCCTAATCCTCATCCCAAAACTCTACTTCTATGATGTTGACGTCTCTGAGCTTTGTTTGCAGGGTTGGCCGGCTGGGGCTTTGCGGATTTAGGGTTTGGGGTTTGAGGTTGAGGTTTAAGGTTTAGGGTTATAGGGCTTTTGCAGTGCCGACTTGATATCTGTGTAAACTGAAGAATCCGACATGCTGAATTCCCAACACAACCCCTTTAGTCATGAAGCAACATCCGCAGGAGACCGTAGACAGTTCGGTGTCGGTGGAGTCGCCCTTCAGTGTTTCGTCATGGCGGCTGCGACCTCATCTGCCGTTTTGTCGAGCTTTCGACTTCCCCTAAGGTTAGGCCTTAAAGTACCCATATAGAGACCCCTTTAAGGCTTAAGTATCCACTATAAAGGTACATGGAGCCTTTGGGTTCGTGGGCTTCGAAGTGCGCGCAGGATTAATGTAGAGCCCTGGCTGCTCGAAGTCCTCCTCAGAAAGGATGATTCTAGGGTTTAGGGTTTATTTATCCTTCAAGAGTATGTACTGTGTAAGGCTCTTCGAAACAGGGGTGCATTCATGAGCAGTCTACATTCTCCTTCTTCCTTTGGACTTCATCTCCGCACCATTGGGACGGAGCGATCATCACTGGGCTTCTTCTTCTTCTTGCGATGGCATGGCATTGCTGCCGTACTCATGAAGGACCCTATACTCTCCAAAATCCTAACCTACAGAACTACTATCCGAAAACCGAGTACCCAATTAATGGGTCCTTTGGACCCTTGGGGGGGAGTTGCTGGGGGAATCTGCTCTGACGTTTGATGTAGGTTGCGCGGTTTTGGAAAGGCCGGGGCTGGCAAGGGCATAGTTCTGAACTTTCTGAACACCCTCCAGATCCGAAACCCACAGTGCCTTGAAACGTACATATATATATATATATATATATGTGTATATATATATATATATATATATGTTTATATATATATGTGTATATATATATATATATATATCATTACTCCTATCCTAAGTTATTCTTGCCCTTCTTCTCAAGTCACCCTATGAGCCCGAACTCCAAGAACCCTAAACCTCCCAGACTTTCCAAGTCGTTTCGCAAGGCCAAAATCCTGGTTCGCGCGCGCTGTCATCAAAGTCAGTTCCGTCGCGGTCGAAAAGATCAGGACGCCACCGTAGGACGCTGTAGAGTTCCAGGCTCAGGGGTCGCATTTCTGGGTTTAAGGCTGAACCATTTAGAGCACAGGGTGCCTAGACCCCCAACTTCGCTCCACTGTATCTCAAATACCCTTACAAAGAACCATCAGGGCTTTATGACAGGGTACTTCGGGGTCATGACAAAGGTTTCAGTTTCGGGGCATCTGCATGCCCAGCGACACTGTAAATCAGAAGCAGGGTTTCCCTTGAGGCTGCGGAGCTTCTCTAGGTAGGCTTTTGGGACGTTTGTTTTATTTCCCCCTTGTTGGGCGGAAGAGGAGTTCATGTACGAATATTGTTCTACATGCAAATGCCTCTGATACCCACTGCTACTGCTGCTTCTGCTGCTGCTGCTACCACTGCTACGTCGATGCCACGACGACGACGACTACTCTACTGCTGCTGCTATTGCTACTACCACTACTACTACTACTACTACTACTACTGCTGCTGCTACTACTACTGCTACTACTACTACTACTACTACTACTACTACTACTACTACTAGTACTACTACTACTACTACTACTACTACTACTACTACTACTACTACTACTACTACTACTACTACTACTACTACTACTACTACTACTACTATGGCGACGACTACTTCACTAATTACTTATTTAAACTTAGTACTTTAAACTTATTACTTTCTCTTGCTCTCACTCTTTTTCTGACTCGTCATACACTTAGATGACGACGGCGACTGTTTGAACTCGCGGGTCTACGGACCAACAAATCAGGGATATCGCTAGCTCACGCGTCCAACCTGCAACTTCCGCTTCTCGGGTTGGCAGATATACCCCTTGGTGGACGGGTGTTGATTGAGGGGTTTTGGTGGCTTCTTGGATTTAGAACAAACCATGCTCGCAAGCTTGAAACCGCCCCTCTAAGTCACGAGCCCGCGAAGCTACAGCCTGTACCCAAGAACCTCCAAGTGTTTCATCGCGAGAGGTCATGAGCTTTGGGCATGTGGCTGGTTCTTCCGAACTGCAGTTCCTACCTCCAAGAGTTTGGGTATCTATGTAGTATGTGTATACGTGGGGTGGGCTGGGGTGTAGGGTATGGGTTCAGTTTCAAACAACTAGCAAGGTGCAAGCAGTAGAGTAAGTTTCAGTCAGTCATGCATAGTATGTATACATACACAGCATACGTACATATATTCATAGGTGAACACCTACAAGACCTTCCTGCCTGGCTGCCTACCTACCTACCTGCCTACATCGACACTTGCCCATACGCATCCACATACACATCCACACGCACTTGCACATGCCCATGCTGATACGTAAATACATGGGATACTGTCATTTGTTCGGGCATTTAGGGCTGGGTGTCCGGGACCTTCACCGAAATACTGTTGCAGAGGCAGTGTATGCTCAGAGTCCTAGTCCTCAGGTTTTTGGCGAACTAGTCTATCATGAGATGTGGGAGTTTCCGAAAATAGGGGACCCTTAATAGTAGCAACTTAAATCGTAGGATCCTTATCACAAGGACTTGAATAAGGTACCCCTAATTTTCGGAAACTCTCTAAACCCTTAACCCTTTATAGAACCTTTAAGGAACCCTTAAAGGATCCATTTAAAGGTACCCCTAGTTTTCAGAAACTCCCATGCACGCAACACTGACGTCATCAGATGCAACCAGCAGCCACTGCCAGGTCCACGGCCTGAGCGCCTGTGGGTCCCGAACCCCTAAACCCTAAACCCCTAAACCCCTAACCCTAAGGGTCCGTGTACCCAAAGAGCCAAACAGTATGTACTTTGGGCCCAATGTACGTATATAGGGAGTACTTTAAGGCCAAAGTATATACCATTTGGGTACATGGACCCTAGGGTAACGGAAACAGGACAGGCGACATTGCACCACTCGACGAGGTACAGCTTCTACTTGGCGCAACCCTCCAGTGAGAGGCAAACTTTGAGACAAACCGCCCAAATGGTTGCTTCAAACTAACAACCCTGGCTCCAACATCCGTGCCAAGTCCAGATGCAGGGTAGATGCAGACATGCATGCCCAGCAGTCTGTCAATGATATCAATTCGCACGGTGCTGCTACGATGGTGACTCCGCTACTCAACTCGGGTAGCACAGTCGGCTACATTATCACAAGCAGCGGTTGGCACCGTAGACCATCGGACATTTCAGTGCCTGCTAGTCGCCGTGACAATCGCAGTCAGACATGTGCCACGCGACCCGGTGGGTGGTGCAGAGCAGTCGGAATTCTTCGAAAGGGCATCTCACAAGTCTTCAACATGCCAAACAGACATATATACATTCATATAGGCATGCATGCCTACACACACGCACGCAGACCTACATATATGTGAATGCGTCAAGTTACATTACCCTACTCAACTCAATGTTACAATGCACTACGTTTGACTTCTTCAATTTAGGTTCTGCTTTGTTACGTTGTGTCATATGCCAACACGTGCATACGTACATACATACCTTCCTATAGGTATGCACCTACCTGCCGACCTACCTATAGTCATTCAACCAGTCAGTCAGTCAGGCCGTCAGTCAGTCAGTCCTTCTTCCATATGCACCTGCATATACATACACACATACATACATAAGCATGCACGCAGACATCTATATGTATGTACGTATGTAGTTACACGTTTACGCACATGCCTACGTACATAGATACTTCCGTACATATTCACGAGCATATGTGCATACATATGTGTACAGATATGTACATGCATATGTTCATGCATATGTACATACGTACATACTTACCTGCGTACATGCTGTCTACATACACACATGCGCACATACAGGCATACAGACAGACAGACAAACAGACATACATACAAGCATACATACAAACACACAGACATACATACACACAGACATACATGCGCACATAATTACATGCATGCATACACACATTCATACCTACATGAGTTCTTACATACCTGCATACATACATATTACATGCATACGTACATACATACGTTACATACCGTATGTACTTCAGCCTGCATACATACATACATACATACGTGCATGCATGTATCCTTACATGCTTTCACGAATGCACATCCGCATCCGATGCGCTGGTGCACGCCCTACTGAACATGGACGCAGACGTGACCCTCACCCAACTGCGGTCGGTTGTTTACGGTAGCAGCGCATCTTGTACGATGTTTGCCCAAACAAGACTGGTGGCAAGTGCACGCCCTCAGTTGGCCGAATATCCGTTGGTTGCATACATTACATCTCCTCCGAAACTGTGCAGCGCATACGCCTCTGTTGTTGAGAAAGTTGAAGCACATCGAAACGTCCTGCCCAAAGCACCACGCCGCTCTCATTGATTTAGGCTGCCACGTGTTGGCCGATTTTCTGCGATTTGAGCAATGCTCGTGTTGGTTCCCTGCAACAACACGACGGTCTCATGGTTATATAGTGGGAACCCCGCAAACATGCACGGGTTTGGAGAATTGTTCTCCGTCTTGATGACACAAACGTGCTGCGATGTTTGCTGCAAGACCTATGCCGCGATAATATGTACTTGTGAAGCTCTAATGAGCTGAGGATGTTTCTTGCGTTGCGGAACTTTCTGAAGACCGCTCGGGCCCTGCATAACCTGTATAGAACTTATTTGGAGCCCTTGGTAGGAAGTGGACGGATGAGCTCATTTGCATCTTCGTGCTGGTGCTTGCCTTTTCTGCAGCCTTGGTACCAGGCATCTGTGTCATTTCCGGTGCATTCTCTGGCTTAGGTGTAGGACTTGTGGTTTCGAACATGTTTTGCAATGTTTAAATGTTGGGGGACGTCTACAGAATGTGTGGGGTATTAGCGTTTTTGTTTTCATTGTTTTTGTTCGCGTTCCGATGGTTCGCTTGGAAGATTTCAGAGCTCGTGTTTTCAAGGTTCTTGTCATGTCAGCGTGTTAGGTGAATGATGTTTCCGGATCTAGCGCCAGACAATTATATTCCATGTTGTGAAATGTACCGGGCGCCTAGGATACGAGCTTGAATCGTGATGAGTCGCATGCCTCCAGGCATCGACATTCACTCCTTGGCGCTGCTGCTTGGGACAGGCTCGCCCCTCGAAGACTGCGGAAAGACCACTGCGGGATCAGGGTTTAGCAGTCTAGCATTCGCGGTACAGCTGTGTAATGGTTGCGACGTTTAACAGCAGCTAATCCGCCATCGTAAACCATCCACATGTGTTCACTTCATGTGAAAATGTGGCAGTATCTAGTCGGGCCAGCGGCCAAAGCTTGAAGTGGCAATTCGAAGTGTAGCTCCGCGGAGCACAACTTTGACAGTGGTGCATGAAGCAGACAGATTAGTCATCAGACCCAACGTGTTGATGCCTTTGTCCCGCAAGTTTGTTCTAACTTTTAACTGTCAAGGCTCCTATAGTACAGTGCTTATAAACATTGCTGAATGCAAATGTTGGACTAATACACCTGGACTACTCTAGGACCGACACCCCGCAGATGGTTACCATCGCGCTTCCGTTGGTTCTGCTCAACCTGATAACCCGAAACCCCAAATCGTCTAAACCCCTAAACCCATCAACCCTTATCAAAAACAGACACCAAACACAACAAGGCAACACAAGACACAAAAAGCAGAGCTAGAAAGCACACAACTATCACCTCAATCCCTAAACCTTAACCCCTAAACCTAAGCCCATAAACCCTAAATCCTAAACCCTAAACCAATCCGAACAAGGGCCGGCCATGCTTTTGTACAACACCGAAACACAGCAGCGCTCGCAGAGGCCAAGCCGGAAGGGATCCGAACCGGGGAAGAGTTGCAGTTTAGGATCGGTTTAGGGTTTAGGGTTAGGGTTTAGGGATTAGGGTTCAGGGTTTAGGGTTTAGGGTTAGGGTTTAGGGTTTAGGGTTAGTAAGGGTTTAAGGTTAGGGTTTAGGGTTTAGGATCACATAGGGTTAACATAGGGGCTTCAATAATTGCCTACTCTATTTTTGGGTTTCTTTGTCATATTTCTAGTAGAACGGGCCTCAAAACCCTATACTAATATTTGTCCCCTATATTATAGGGTTATAGGGTCTAGGGTTAGGGTTTAGGGTGAGGGTTTGCGGTTACTAGGTCTCCTAATGGGCACATTTCCCCTTTTTGTAGTCTTAGGTATTGAAAAAATGCCCAATACCAAACAGGGAGCGCCGGGGGGCATATTGTAGCAGCATGAGGAACCTTAACCCCAAGGCCCACAGTAGCCCAAAAGCCTTATATAGTATGGTCTTTGGGCCCAAAAGCCTCAAAATATGAGTCCTTAGATCCCTAAACCCTATAGATCCATTTAAAGGACCCCTTATAGATCCCTTTAAAGGAACCCTTTAGATGAGTCCTTAGAGCCTTAGGGTAAAGGCTATCCAAGAGCTCACACAGTCGGAACATGGATGAAGGATGAAACGAATTTCAGCCCTAAACCTGTACACCCATGTGGGAGTTTCCGAAAATGAGGGGTACCTTTAAAGGGATCCTGTAAGGGTTCCTTTAAAGGGATCTATAAGGCTTCTATAAAGGGGTTTAGGGTTTCCGAAAATTAGGGGTACCTTGTTTGTGTATCCTTATAATAAGGATCCTAATCTTTAGGCTACTGTTTTGGGGTTCCTAAGCTTTGGAAACTCCCATGTGCACCCTAAACCCTGTACCCTCTATCCTACACCCTCCGCAGCCTAAATCCGTCAGGTTTCCGGGCTCAGGGCCCAAGAAGTCCGATCCGTGCGATCTTTTTTGGTCGTGGTTTGGCAAGGTTCCAGGTTTAACCCTAAACCCTAAACCCTAAACCCTAAACCCTAAACCCTAAAGGATTGTAAGGCTTGTTGTCTAAGGTTAAGGGTTTTGTAGAGGGCTTTTAGGGTTTATAGGCTTCGTGTAAAGGCGTTTATGAGGCTTTGTAAGGACTGGAAGAAGGGTTCTAGATGGATCTGACGAGGATTTTGAAAGGGTTTGAGGAGGGATTACAGCTTATAGGGATCTTTGCAAGGTGCGAGGGTTCTGTAGAGGTTTTTTATTGCTAGTGCGGAGCGTGCTGTTAAATTGTGTGAAGCTCTACAAAGGCCGTTGAGTGGGGTGTCGTGTGTTAAGATGTCAGGAATCTTCAGTGTTTCATGTCTGTGCCGCAGCTACGACACTCTCATCCATCCTGGCCGTGCAAACCCGATGACGCGCAACAAAGTTTCTCCTACGTCCCAAATCCGACGTTCGCAAAAGACCCTGCAAAGCCGAGATCCTAAGCCTCAAACTCTGAGCCTCAAGCCCAGAATCCGGCAGGTTAGACCGTGGATACTGGATTCTACGGCTCTCCACGGTGTCTTGGCGTCCTACTTTTCGATTGTTCCAGGTTGGTGTAGTCTTGTTGCAATAGCACTGGTATTACTATGAGCATTGCCATTGCTGGTACGACCACCACTGCTCTTACGAATATCATTACTACTATTCCTGCTACTATTGTTGTGGTTATCTTTAACTAGTACTACTAATATCACTATGGCTCGTGGGTTCTATCCTGGGGTTTGCTTCAAATGTCGATGGTGCCGGGTCCTCGAAGCTGTCGGCCTTTATGTCTTGGGGCAGAATGTGACTCGGGGTGACTGGTCAGGGTCTCAGGACATGACCACGTGGGACCAGTCGCATCTGCGAATTCACTTTACCATTTTACACCCTTTCAAGGTAATGTCCCGTAAGCCCTAAGACCCTAAACCCTGAGCACAAACACCGTAAAAAGAAGCTGATCATAGCTTGACTGGTCCTTCGCCCGTTCATATCCCTGTGCAACTTAAGTCCCCCCAAGAGCACATAAGCAATAATTAGGATAGGTACATCCCAGATACACTGCATTAAAATGCAGCCGAGTAAAGGCAGGAATATCCTAGCATAATGCTTATGTTCATGTCCTTTTCGGGGCCCCTAAGTGGGGCAGTCGCCGGCTCCACCCAATTGTTCCCCCGGCCTCCTTCTGAACGCAAGCACTCCCAGGCCTCTGCAGGAGACTCGCAGCACCTTCGCAACCGCCGTCAGGGGTACCACGAAGCCTGGTCGGCCAAAACCCCAAGGGTCCAAAGGACCCAATAATTAGGTACTCGGTTTTAGGCTAGTAGTTCTGTAGGTTAGGATTTTGGAGAGTATATGATTATTGGGTACTTGGACCCTTGGGGAAAGGCAAGAGGCAGCCGCCGCAGCCAACTCCGAAAGCAGCTGCAGAGCGGCTACGACGCGAGAAGCCACAGCTCTTCGCCGTACACGTGGACCAGTCTGAAAAGCTTCGGTTGATGATATAAATCCTGCATGACCCATAATAAGGAATATACCGTTATTCCCATATATCCCTTATTATGGGTAATGCAGGATTTATATCATCAACCGTTGCACATGAGTTTGCGGCTGCTGAGCCGTCCATGCCGACCTCCCTCACGCGGGAACTCGCGCATCTTTCCCTAGCATCGGGAATAGCTGGAGGTGCCTTATTGCCTGTGCAGGCGATCCGCACCTTTGAAGTGTCGGATGCTTACCAATGCATCTTTGCACCATTGCAGATTTATTTATGTATCTATTTAATATAGATACAGAAGAGGCTCATATGGTTGCATAGGCTCCTGTATAATGTTAGGTAGCAACCTATTCGGGGCCGAAAGCACTTGGGTTTAGGCGTTTAGGATCTAGGGGTTTAGGCGTTTACGGGTTGAGGGTTCAGGGGTTACCTTAACCCCAAATAACCTACCTTTTGAAGGACTTATATAAAGAAATCTTAACAAGGATCCCTAAAGAGGTAGGTTTTGTCGGGTCCAGGTAAGCCTTAGTTCGCCTGACAAAGGCCTTGATGTTCGCCTTCCGCGTCTTTGCGGCCTCGCCGCTGATTCCCTGGCCAACCGACGAGGTGCCGCGCAGTCCGGGATTTGGGGTTCCGGGGGGTTCAGGGGGCTTAGGATTAAGAAGGTCCGGGTTGGGTTAAGAGGGTGTTGGGCTGAGGATTCTGGGGCTTCGGCCTTAAGGTTGGGGTTTTACTGTTGGTCTGCGGGTTGCTCTGGATGCAGCACCCCATTAACCCTATATAAACCTTGAATACAAGGTCTAGGAGTGCATGATCCGCATATCCACGACCCAAACCCTAAACCAATATCACAAGTGCTAAAAGTCTTCGAGGTAAGGGTACGTAGGCTCTGGAAGGACAGTAATGCCGTCTTTATAATGGGCTACGATACTGCAGCTCTTTTGGGGTTTAAAGCCCTGTCCCCAAGGGTCCAAGTACCCAATAATCATATACTCGCCAAAATCCTAACCTACAGAACTACTAATTAGCCTAAAACCGAGTACCTAATTATTGGGTCCTTTGGACCCCTGGGTGTTGTATGCCCTCACTCACTAAGCTTTCATTCCGGAATCCCGATTCTGCAATCGTAGCGTTGAAGTGAAGATCCCAGATCCTACGGTTGATGATATAAATCCTGCATTACCCATAATAGGGAATATAGGGGAATGATGGTATATTCCTTATTATGGGTCATGCAGGATTTATATCATCCACCGTTGGAGTAAGGTTTAAATAGCGGTTTAGGGCTTACGGTTTAGGGGCCTAGACCGCAAAGCTCGAGGAATAATGAACCCTGTCGACAAAACCCGATATTACCATGCTACAAACCCTTTATAAAGCCTTTCCAACCCGTATAAACCTGCATAAAATCTCATAAACTCCTAAAACCCCTATAGCGCCCTGTTGGGCTGCGTGGGTTCACAAAGACCAGGGGTGGCCCATCACTCTCTCCGAGCTTGGCGTAAACCGACCCATGGCGGATCCTCGCCTCAAAGCTTTACGGTTTAATATGGCCCAGGCTCGTGAGGGATACTTGAAGGTTCATTGGCAGTTATGAGTGGGGGTACAAGTAGGGTTCCTTGAAGGGTTCGAAAGGCTTTAGGGATTATAGGGCTTCGGGTATTCATAAGTGGAGCTCTGAGTCCCCTAGTATGGGTTCTACGTACAGCTACCCAACTTATAATCCCACTTCAACGAACCCATAACCTCCGACTACTGCAGGATTCAGTGGGTAAAGGGGGCTAGAGGATCTGGGATTGAGGCATTCAGTTCAGGTCTTGGGCTTTAGGGCTGGGGGACTTTGGGTTCATAGATTCGATTTTGGGATTTGCGGGTTCATATAGGTGCCTGAATAATCACGAATACTATTTTGGGTTCCTTTGTATAATTATAGTATCCTGGGCCCCAAAACCCTCTTCGAATTATTAAGGCCCCTACATGATGGGGTTTCGAGTTTGCTGGTGATCGCTTGCAGGGTTCAGGGGTGTATGGCATGCCGGGTGTGGGATCTGGAAGTTTAGGAGGGTTTGTGTTAGTGCGGTTTGGTTGGGATCTAAACACGATTCGGGGGTTGATGGGATTGGGATTTAGCTCTTCAGCTCTGGAGTTTGGGATTTTCATAGGTAGGGCGTAAGCTGCTCAGGAGTCAGATGATAAGCTTTTTTGTCAGGGGCCTCAAAAGGTAGGATGAAGGTAGGTGGGGTAATTCCCAAATAAGAGTCCTTATATAGGGGATACTTAATCCTACCTGCCTTCCTCCCACCTTTGGAGGCCCCCAAGTTTGTGAAGCACCAGCAACCATCTTAAAGCTTCCGTTAATTCGGCTATGCACGGATCTGCCTTGAAGTCCTCGATACCGGTGAATCAAAGGGGAAAAGGAGGGACCCTTAATGGGGGCCCCTACCCTATAATGGGCTATATAATGGGTATATAGTAGCTGCTACTTAGTAGCTATATGAAGGGTATATACCTAGGGGTCCTTATTAAGGGTCCCTCCTTTTACCCTTGGAGTGAACGGAGGGCTTGAAGACATGATCGTCCTAAGCCTAGGGCTTGACTTCTATACTCGCCGGGAATCGATTGGATACTGGCCCGCCATACAAACAAAGGCTTTAAGATACCAACAGACCAGGCCACCTTCATAACCCTTAGACGGAGAATCCTGATTCCGAAAGCCTGAGCCCGTGTTCCAGAACTGGTAAGCATCATGCTGCCGGTTTGTCTTGAACCCTAAAACCCTCACCCTAACGGCCCTGAACCTTTTGTCTTCTGCCTGAAGGCCTGGCCGTGGTTGAACATGCACGTTGCTCCTAAACGGTGTTGGAACATCTGGATAATGACGCGTCATTGCCTGCTAATATGTTGACTCTTAGTTGCTCTGGATTGTTATATATCCCCCCGAAGCGCTAAACCCTGAACACAAAACCCTAAACCCGCTAAAACCTAAACCCTCAACTCCCTAAACCCTAAACCCCAAATATCCTGAATCCCAAGGATCCACCCATCAAAGTGGCTCTCCTCGGGATCATTCCTATCGCCTGTCGTCTCGATGCCCGTCTTGAGAAGTTGTAGTAGACTTTCCCCCAAGGCCCAAAGTAGTTCCTTTTGGGGGTTCATGAATCCTAGAAGGTAATCCCAACAAGGAACTAGTTTGGTGCCTATGGGTAGAGTTCTTGCTTTCCGTGGTTACCCTTTCAGGCTCTAAGGACTTATAGTTTAAGGCTTTTGGGCCCAAAGACCGCACTATAAGGTGTTTGGGCTGTTTTGAGCCTCAGGGCCAGGGTTTAAGGCTGCAGGGCTGAGGGGTTTTAAGAGCCGGAGGGTTTGGTGTACTTAGGGTTTGGGGCTTCAGGGAGTTGGGTTTGGGGTTTAGCGTTGAGAGTTTAGGGGATTAGGGCTTGGGGCATCCACGGTTGCAGGTGATAGTTGGTCATTTCCATCCTGGGTGGCTTCTTACAGGTATTCGGCATCTGGATTCCAACCCAGCTTGGGCTGCTAATGCATGCTTGGCTTCAGGGTTTGGGGCTTGTAGGTTTTCGAGGTTCTTGGCTAGACTATAGAGCTTTGAACCATCGTATTCCTGAATGAACCATCGCATTCCAGTTTGGCCTTTAGTTTATAATCATTGCCTTCATTAAGCATTTGCATGGGGACTTAACGCGAAGCGGCTTTGGGACTTTAAGTTCTTGGCCCTAAACCCAAAACCCTAAACTAATGTGGAGGGATTTTGAGAATTCAGGTTCTTGGCCTTAAGTGGCTTTGGGGTTCGGTGCTTTCGCAGGTCCTACGGCTTCGCCCAAGTAGAGGGTTTCAGAATTGAACGGGCTCCTCCCTTTTGGGAAGTCGAGGGTTCGGTAGCCGTGCAGAAGGAAAAAAAGCCCTGGAACCCTCAAAACATTAAGGCTGTAGGCTCCCCCAAATCCTAAAGTGGTGAAGGGCCTATAGGGACCTTAGGGCTATAAGCGTAGTTCTCAAAATTGCAGTCCCTTTTTTGTGGTACCCTGAATATTAGGTGCCGTATTGTATTAAGGACCCCAAAAGGGACCATAATTTTGACAACCACCCATAAGGTTCTGTTCATGTCCTTCTTGAACTTGAAGGTTTGGTGGGTTTAGGGTTAAGGGCTTAGCGGATAGCTGAGACTTGGCAAACGTTGCCTCTGCGAGTCCCTTAAGGTCCCTTATAGTAGTCCCTACTTGAAGGCTCATGGGACTTAGTAAGTAAGGTTATAAGTAGGTTATAATTAGGATAATCCCACTTAGGGGACTTTCAACCCCAACTATAACCTACTTACTACGTCCCATGATCCTCTAAGTACTGAGGGCTTAGGGCTACTATAGCCCAGTTTAGGGTTTAGGGTTTAGGGTCCCTGCTAAGAACCAGGGCGAGAAGCCTAAATACCTATAGAATCGATTGCGATTCCAAAGCCTTGGCCAAGACTCTTACGGCCAAGCTTGCTGAGGCAATACTGGCCACGTTGCGAGTACAGCGTGAGGCAGAAGTTCACAAGTTGGCGTTTAGGGTTTAGGAGGCTTTAGGGTTTGGGGTTTAGGGGTTTGTGTCCAAGCTAGCCTTATGATATCATATATCCCTCAGCCCTTACTAAGCCCTTAAGCTCCCAACTTGAACCACGGTTTCCTTGCTCATAGCTTTCCAAGAAGGGTTATATATACTACCATGATGGAATCAGATCCCCAAAATCATGCAAAGGATGGTCTCTTTCTGGTTTCTGGCGACCTAATGAACCTATGTTCCACAATGGCAGTCTATCTGGACCCTTTGGGTTTGCACAACCTCACACCATCAACGCTACAGAGTTTTCAGCTTTCGCGTTTAGGGTTTCAGGGTGACTCAGAGTGACTGCTGTATGGTTGTAAAGCGGACATGATCCTGACAATAGTTTGCTAACCCCTACATTTTGTAGTTAAGGCTAATGGGTTTGCCGAAACCCTCCATCATGCCTTAATTGCAGTAGACATTCGCGTGAAGAGGGTTGCACATGCTCCTGTTCTGAGCACTTCCAGCAGCCGTGCGAAGTTTCCAATTGCTCTCGTGGTTTAGTGTTCAGGGCAACACAGGGACTTAATGATGAACGATCCACAACGACCTCGGGGTCAGGATCAAAGCCAGCCGGCTGCAGACTCAACTGCAACAGGCATCTCTGCGTTTTGCGCAGGCTGGGAGCGGCTGCATGCGCCGAGAAGATCTGCAAACTCATCCGGACATCCGTCATACCTCCGCATGTCGATGCACCCGGGCCCGGGGCAGCACCAGCGCTGCAAGCGCGGCGGCCGCGGCGGAAAAAAAGCCCAAGCCGGCAGGCCTGCATGGACCCTAAAGGAACCTACCCTTCCGGGTCCTCTATTGGGCACAAGGAGCGCCGTACGCACAAAGAAAGTGGCTGACTTCTGCGGCGCTCTCCTACTATCCGAGCATCCTGGTTGTTTGGAGAGACTCTGCGCGCATGCTTTGGATTGCAGCGCAAATCCATAGGAATCAATTGATGTCTACAGCAATGCGTGGGAGGCATGATATGAGAACAAGGGCCCCCTTCCAATGCTGCAGCATCGTCAAGAGTGGCGTGCAAAATTGGCCGCACTGAACAAGCGTCTCCTTCAAGATGGAATGATCGGCGGAGTGCTCAAATGCAATTTGAAGCACTTCTGCTGCGAAAAGCATCGATGGGAGTCGAGTTCTGTAGATATTGCATGGAGGGTTATAAGGGCCACTGTTACGGATTGTTTCGTGCAGGACCAAGGGTGCAGGGCTTCTGGGCTTGAGCCCTGATGAGAAGAAAGTCCTTGTGAACAGCCCAGTGGAGGAATGATGCCCCTGGCTTACTTTGGATTTCGGCAAGAAGGGCTTCGGTCCTCTCCTGTTCCCGGGCCCTTGTGCCCTTGCGCCCTTGTGCCCTTGTGCCCTTGCGCCCTTGTGCCCTTGTGCCCTTGTGCCCTTGTGCCCTTGTGCCCTTGTGCCCTGTGCCCTTGTGCCCTTGTGCCCTTGTGCCCTGGTGTCCTTGTGCACTGGCATCGGGCTTGTCGGATGGAGCCTCGGACTGATGGGGCGGTCCTGACTTTAAAACCAGAAGTCTTATCACCCTTGAACTCCGAGGATGGAGCCTCGGACTGACGGGGCGCCCCTGATTTCAATATCAGAACTCTTATCACCATTGAACTCCGAGGATGGAGCCTGGGACTGATGGGGCGCCCCTGGATGAAAAATGAGAACTCTTACCACCCTTGAACTCCGAGGATGGAGCCTCGAACTGATGGGGCGCCCCTGAGTTTAAAATCAGAACTCTTACCGCCCTTGAACTCCGAGGATGGAGCCTCGGACTGATAGGGCGGTCCTGTCTTTAAAACCAGAAGTCTTATCACCCTTGAACACCCCTGATTTTAAAATCAGAACTCTTATCACCATTGACCTCCGAGGAAGGAGCCTGGGACTGATGGGACCCCCTGGATTGAAAATGAGAACTCTTACCACCCTTGAACTCCGAGGATGGAGCCTGGGACTGATGGGACCCCCTGGATTGAAAATCAGAACTCTAATCACCATTGAACTCCGAGGATGGAGCCTGGGACTGATGGGGCGGCCCTGATTTTAAAATCAGAACTCTTACCACCCTTGAACTCCGAGGATGGAGCCTTGGACTGATGGGGCGCCCCTGATTTTAAAATGAGAACTCTTACCACCCTTGAACTCCGAGGTGGGGCGCCCCTGATTTTAAAATCAAAACTCTCACCACCCCTTGAACTCCGAGGATGGAGCCTTGGACTGACGGGGTGCCCTTGATTTTGAAAAAACAGAACTCTGACCACCCTTGAACTCCGAGGATGGAGCCTTGGACTAATGTGGAGCTCCTGATTTCAGAATCAGAACTCTTATCACCATTGAACTCCGAGGACGGAGCCTCGGACTGATAGGGCGGTCCTGTCTTTAAAACCAGAAGTCTTATCACCCTTGAACTCCGAGGATGGAGCCTCGGACTGATGGGGCGCCCCTGATTTTAAAATCACAACTCTATTCATGTTTATATGTATACATGTGTACATGTATATGTGTATATGTGTATGGGTAATTATGTATTCTTGTGTAGATGCATATATTTAGATGTGTATATATGTATATATGTATAAATGTATATATGTATATGTGTACACGTGTTTTGTGTATATATGTGTACGTGTACATATGTATATGTGTATGTATGTATGCATGCATGCATGCATGTATGTATATATATATATATATATATATATATATATCAAAATGTATATATGTACATAAGTAATTATGTGCATGTTTATATACGTATATGTGTATATATGTATAGATGTATATATGTACATCTGTACTTTTGTATATGTACATACATATGTATGTTTTATACGTGTTATATGTATATGTGTACATATGTAGAAATGTATACATGTGTATATGTATACTTGTATATTTGTATATATGTCTATGTGCATTCGCGCTCTTGTGCCCTTGTGCCCGTATGCCCTCATGCCCTTGTGCCCTTGTGCCCTTGTGCCCTTGTGCCCTTGTGCCCCTGTGCCCTTGTGCCCTTGTGCCCTTGTGCCCTTGTGCCCTTGTGCCCTTGTGCCCTTGTGCCCTTGCCGTGCCCTTGTGGTGCCCTTGTGGTGCCCTTGCCGTGCCCTTGCCGTGCCCTTGTGCCCTTGTGCCCTTGCGCCCTTGTGCCCGGGATCACTGGGGGACCTCTCTCGCAAGAAGGCATGACCCTGGCTACGCTGGAAAATCTCGTAATATTTCTATCGCATTAGCAATTAGCAGACCTGATCGTCATCCTCGTAGTCCTTCTACCCTAAGGCTCCATGGTAGTTCCTTTTTGGGGTTCATATTAGCACGAACCCGGAAAGCCTTATAACTTCTCACCCCAAGCCTCAACCCTAAACCGAAACCCTTAAATTAAACCTTAACCCAAACCCTTAAACTAAACTTAAACCCAAACCCTTCAACCCAAACCCTGAAACTACAACCAAAAGCCTCATGCCCTCAAGATTGCGCCGGAGGAGTCGAAAGAGGCTCGTCGCGAGGAGCGCAAGGCGAAACAGGTCGAGGCCGGCATCAAAAGACGAGATCCGTCCAAAATTGGGTTCTTGTTGAGGTGGTTCATTTAAGTGAGCCATACTATTTATGATGGATTCCTATTATGGTGACTTAAACTGACTTCCTGAGCAAGAATTCAGAAGAAGAGATCCGTCCTAAGGTATTCAGACTTGGGGCCAAGGGTTCATGTGATGTGAGGGCCTGATATCTAGATAGTGAAGCTTTTCTGAGGGTTCTTGATTGATTTAAGTTGTAGTGCAGAGTACCCTACCCCCCCAAGGTCCAGGGTCTAAGGCTCCAGTACTTGCGCTTGTGGGGTTTGAGCCTCAGGGTTGTTAGGGCTTAAGGGCCAAAGGATCGACTGCTTCGGGCTTCTGTAGCGGTTTCAGACGGTCCATGGGTCCAATTCCGAGGCATTTGATATTATGATTAGATGATTAGCAGTAGTGTACGTTAGTATCCGGGGAGCATCTGATTCTTTGGGGTACTTGAACCCTCAAGGCCGGGGGTGTATAGGGCTTCGGGGTTGAGGGCTCCTTAGTGAGCTAGAGACTTAGGGCTGAAGGTTGGGTTTCATGAGATTACCCGCATCAGAGCAAGCTACACCACAAAAGCCGTGATTCTATCTGGGTGGTTGTCAAAAGGATGGTCCCTTCTTGGGTCCCTAATATAGTACGGCACTCATAATTTAGGGTCCCCAAAAAGCGACCCTAATTTTGACAACCACTCATCTAGCAATGCCTGGTCTCGGTCATCCACTGCCTCGGCAATCAAGTCACGTCATGCTAGGCCAGTATGCTATCTTATGGCACCCCATAGAGAACCGTAAGTAAACCCATACAGGAATTTACGTTGCTCAGAACGGCTGCTCTAGCACTTGGAGGCTCGTGGGTAGTTTTGAGTACACGATTCATGCGTATAGTTACCTCCTTATAACCCTACTCAGATCTATATACTCTAAACCCTAAACACTATAGAATGCGTAGGGTTCAACCCTCATTGCCCTAATTACCTATAACTACCCGGTAGTAGCTACCCTAAGCCCTAAACCTTGTAGAACCCCTAAAGGAACCGTAAAACTTACTTCCAACTACCCATGAACCACTAAACCCTAAGCCCCTAAAACCTAAACCTCCAAGTACCTGTACTTGGAGGTAATAGGGTCATAAGTCGGGTAACTGTATATACGTATAACCCATATGAGGGGACTTATAACCCTACTTCTAACTAACCCTCACCCTAAGGGTCCATGTGCCCAAATGGTATATACTTTGGGCCCAATGTACCCATACAGGGAGCACTCTAAGGCTAATATATATATATATATATACTGTTTAGGTACATGGACCTTTAGGGTAAACCTCCAAGCACCTGTAGCGGAGAGGTGACACTGCCGCCGGTAGCCGAGGAGCCGGAGGTTCGCACAGAGGCACCTGTTCAGGGTTAGTGTTTGCTTCAGAATGCTATAGGGTTTATGTAGGGTTTAGAGTAGTTATACGTAGGGTTATGGGGGTTTAGGGCTCTCTCAAAAAAATCTGTAGGGTTTAGAGTAGTTATAAGTAGGGCTATAAGGAGGCAACCATACTCACGAACCATGTTTTTGTGGCTGGAGAGCTGCAGTGTTTTTGGGATTTCAGGGTTCAGGGCTTTAGGTTTTAGGGTTCAGATTTTTCAAGGGTGGGTTTGAGGATTTATGTGGCTTCAGGGTCAGTGTTGAAGGTGCAGCCATATGGGAGTTTCCGAAAATTAGGGGTACCTTACTTTGGGGTGCTTTTGATACGGATCCTACTATTTTAGGGTACTATATTAGGCTCCCCTATTTTCGGAAACTCCCATAGTCTTCCCGTTTTGGCCCCTTCCACTCGAACCCCGGTCTGCTGGTAGGCCGTGGAGCGAAGCGACACCGAGCTGCAGCCATCCGACGCTTCACTGAGAGCTCCAGGGGTTGTTTAATACACAAGCCCGAGTAGTTGCCAAGGCCATCCTTAGTCTGCCTTAATGATGTCATAGCATAGTGTACGCGGCAGCCCTATTCAAATGATTAGGCTTCAGAAGCCTGTGGTGGATTTGGGCTTGGGATGCGGTAGTTCACCTAGTCTTCTGCACTTTCTGTGTTCTGATTTAGACTTTTGGGTTTAAGAACCTTCTTTTGATTCACAGATCCACCTTGTTTTCGATCATTGCCACCCCGAAGGCCAAATTGTCAGCAGCGACAGGCTTGGGTTTAGGGTTTGATCCTTTCCCAGAACCCTACATGTGCCCGTATATCTGGGTACTGGCATACCCTGCTTGAATACTGTTTTTGTTAGGACCTGTTCCTTAAAGTCAATAACTATGAAATGGAAGTTGTTGATTTTTCTCCTTGGTTACTTCAAAGTCCAGCTATAGTCTGCACTGCTTGGCCATGAATCCGATTTTCCGGAACTTTTTGGGGGCCGAAGCGCGTACTGTACAGGTTCCTTTCGGGTCGGCTTGCCTGCCTGTCGAAACTTCTACAGAAATACATGGGTGGTTGTCAAGATTATGGTCTCTTTTTGGGTCCCTGATATAGTACGGCACCTATTATTTCGGGTACGCCAACAGGGACCATCATTTTGACAACCACCCATATATACACCTAAAACCGCAAGGGGGAACACCCAAAACGCAGGCTTCAGGATGGTTCGTGGCAACAAGAAAGCGACGGGACCAGTTGGGAGTTAGGATTAGAGGGACCCTCGTGGATATAGGCCCTCTCAGTAAGGTCCCTTTTATTAAAATAGGGTTCGGAAGGGGTACCCTCCAAGGGGTCTCCCTCATCATGCTGACCAGTCTGGGCGGCCTTCAAAGAGAGTCCACAACGCACAACGGCAGGCTTTACTGCATATTCGGAAACCTAAACCTTACAGCTTAAACCCTGAAGTGTAAAAGCGTGCATAAAAAACCCAAGGTATAAGGTCAGTTTATGAAAGTTTTTGAACTTTATTTCAGTTGAAGGTCCGGAACCATGGCTTACAGGTCCCCAAAACTTGATAGTACATACTTTTGCCTTAAAGTGGTCCCGTGTGATTTTGGGGCCAAAGTACGCACCCCAAACCCTTAACGCCTAAACTCTAAACCCTACCCTAAGGCCCCAAAGTAGATCCTTTTCGGGGTTCATATATAGAATCCTATAGGGTGCTCCCAAAAAGGAACTACTTTGGGGCCTCTGGGAAACCCCAAACCCTCCACTTCAAGAGTTTCGGGCCTGGGGTCGGAGAAGCCATTCGGGTGCAAGGTGCCTAACTAGGATGCCCAGTAGTACCCTTATTCCCTTTTTGTAGTCCTAGGTTCCTTGTAAAGTTACCCAATACCAAAAAGAGAGGCCTTTTTATTCTTAGGTTACTGGGTATCCTAGCTAAGGAAGTTGGGGTTAGACTAGCATTTGTTTAGGGAGGGGCGGGAGGACAGGAGTGTTGGTGTTTAGGGTTTAGGGTGTTTAGTTGTAGGTCAGTCTGCAGATTCAGGTCGGCATATGACATACAGTTAATTGTCAGCTACTTGGACTTCTACTTGGAGGTTCATGGTAGCTTTTTGTGGGGTTATACGTCCCAAACTATTGGTTATAGTTGTAGTTACCTTACTTACAACCCCACTTATAACTTCTGATGAAACTCCAAGTAGGGTCAACCCTCCACCTGACAGCCTTGATTTGAATTCCCAACTCCGAGGAGATTGACGCAGACATCCCCGAGGAACACAGGGATTTCGATGACGTCCCAGTGACTTCGGCGAAATTATTCAGATTAAAATCACAATGCTATTTACGAAGCAGGGCTTGGGGATGATGTGACGGTGTAGTTGCACTATCTAAAGCCCGAGTGCACACCCCACTCCATATCTCCTTCTCAGCGGACAAACTCGACAGACATGAGGTCTTTTGTTTTTTGTTTCATGCTTCGAGGGTTTTTTAGGGTTTAGACTTCAGGGTTTCAGGGCCTGGAGGCAAAGGCTAAAGGTTTTAGGGCTCAGGCCTTTTGCTCGCAAACCTGCATTTTGCTGGTCATCTGGATTCACAGCCCCAAAACCCCAAACCGGCCGGAATGCCGCAACTCAAATCCTGACCTGTACCAGCCAAAACCCTTGAACGACAAGCCTCCCAATCCAAAGCTTAAACCCGAATCCCTCAAAGCAACGGAATCCCTATAAGCCGTCGACACAATGCGCTGGCCCGTACGCAAGCCAGAAACCTTCATGATGTCGAATTGAGAGCCTCCAAAGAACAGATATACTCGTCCGCCCTAACAGCTGTAATAGACTGGGTCTCCATAGTTGCATCCTTCTCAACCAACCCAGAAGGTCGAAATATTATAATGAGGCTCTGGCATGAGTTGCGCAACCGTTGCACCCAGAGGCCTCAGGGCTGCTAGAACATTAACAATCAAAGGGGAAAAGGAGGGACCCTTCATAAGGAGCCCTAGGTATAAACCCTTAATATAGCTGTTATACACCCCTCCTTTTCCCCTTTCAGAGAAGGTTTTGCCTGGGCACTGCCTTGGGGCCAGCAGTGCAGTGTAGCTTTGCGAGCTGAGGGTCTGGGCATAGAGTTCGTCGAAACCATACCCATAGCAAGCCTCGATCAAACAACCCCTGCGCACTTCAAGCCTAAAGCCCCCGGTGCTGATCTACAGGATTTGTATTTAGCATTTCAGGGCTAGAAGCAATAAACCCTCAGCCTAAACCCCAAACCCAGCCCTTCTGCTCCTCTACCTGAGGCCAGCACACAGGACTGCTTGCTGTCTGACAGTGTGACACAGTTTGGAGATGTCCTTTGCAGCATCGGGCTTAAGGGATGCTTTTTAGAGTTCACCGTTTAGGGTTCTGGTACTTGGATCCAGTTCTCCTTTCCTCAGAAGTTCAGTGCTCTTGTACGGAAATTTTCCCTACCGGATCCCTTTCTCCTGCAGCCCTAAGTCCCCGAAGCGCAACAACGCCCGAAGCCATCCAACAACGACCCTGAAACCTGCTAGCTCCCTCTCCTTGAATCGAAGAGGGCACCGCATTTCGAGCATCCATGCCGGAAGCTAATAACGAGGCCTTCACAGTCAGAATAGGGCTTGGAGGTATAATTATTATACCAAGGTATATTATACTATAGGGAGAAAACAAGAGGCTCTAAAAACAGTATTGCTTATGAGGCTGTCAGCGCTCAACTCTGACCCCGACACCTCAGCTCCAAACCGCCGCAAACCTGAGCCGTTAGCCCGATAAACTTTGAACTCTGAACCCTGGATCCTCAGCCTGAGGATCCAGGGCTCAGCTTCATGAATCATGAATTCTTACTTAGTTTTTTGTTTAGAGTCTCCGTCCTCAAACCGGATCTCTACGTATAGTGTCCTTGCAGTTCCTTTCTTGGCTTCACAAAATTCGTATTCAGGATCCTGAAAATTAACCCCCAAAACGAACTGCAATGGAGCCTATCGGTCAAACACGCTTATCCGTAACCTTGAAACCGTCAATACGAAATCAGCAAATACCTAAGCCCCCAAAAGTTAAGTAACATAATGGCCCAACACCTATAAAAGGCCGTTATTCTACATACTTGCGCGGTCCAGGTAGGTTAGGTCTCGTGACAGAGACACCCACCACAGCCTTTAGGTAGAGTTCGCAATACCAAGAGAGCCCGATGCCTCTTAATGAAGGAACATACCTCCACGTATAAAGGGAAGTCAAATTATGATTTAAGGTATATTCCTTCCATAAAACCCGTATAAATCCCTAAAGGGGACCCTTGAAGATTTAAGGTATATATTCCTTAATGGAGGGGTAGTGGGCCCTTAGGAATCCCTAAAGGGGACCCTTAAAGATTTAAGGTATATTCCTTAAAGAAAGGGGCTAGACCCTAAACCCTAAACCGGTATGTGCTCTCCGGGTAATACAGAGCCAGGAGCAGGTTGAAAGCATGAGGACTCCTCCCGACAGGCTCCGATCGTTGTCGCTCTGGAGTTTAGGGTTCAAGGGCTGTAGGGTTGGGGTATAGGGTTAGGGGTTTATAGGGTTTAGTTTAGAGTTTAGGGTTTAAGGGGTTTAGGGTTGGGGTATAGGGTTAGGGGTTTATATAGGGTTTAGAGTTTAGGGTTTAAGGGGTTTAGGGTTGGTCTTTAGGGTTGGGGATTTATAGGGTTTAGAGTTGAGGGTTTAGGGGTTTAGGGGTTTATGGTTTAGGGTTGAAGATTCAGGGTCTGCGTTCTGAGAGCCTGTTGGTCAGAGTAATACTTTCTCATGCAAGAACGGCATAGACAATTTTGCAACGACTTCAAAGATAGCCCCAACATTGGTAGTTCTGCATACTGCATTCGTTGAATTGGATTCCCCCAACAGTGCAGTAACCATGTTCATGCCTGCAGCAATACTGGAGAGGGTAATGGTTTTGAGCATGCGAATCGAAGCCCGCCTTATAAGCATCCAGCTCATGATGTTTGTGGACAATAATTTGTTCTGTCCGACCTCGTGGGAGTGGGACCTGCTGGTGGCAAGAGTGGTCGAGGACCCCTTCATGCTCGCATTTTGCAGCGCCGTATGGTCATGCAAGTAGATAACCAGACCACCTGCGGGTGGTGGCGACCAGATTGACGGATCCCGAGGAGTCGTTGCAATCCGACTCAGAGTGGCGGCTAGGATAATTTGGCATCCAACTGCTCCTGCATCTGCATCTCACGTCTCTTGCTTTCGCTACAGGGATGCCGACAAGTAAGAAAATCCAGGCCACGTGTAATTATGACACTTGCAAAACATCATGCTCGACTATAATCAGTCCGTGTTGCTTCATGCTATAGAGGTTTTCACTCTCGCGACGATTGCATCGGGCAATCGCATGTTGCAAATGCGCAGGCCACTATATTAAACGTGTAAAACCTGTACTGGACGTCCGAGAGACCTGGCTTGAACCCGTGCTGGACCCCCAATCCCCGATGTGCCGATCTGCGCTGCAATGCTTAGAGGGATTAGGTGTAGGGCTCAGGGTTTAGGGTTCAGGGTTTAGGGTGCTCAGGGTTTAGGATTTATGGTTAAAATAATTGTAGGATAACCCCTAGCCCTTAACCACACTGCTTAGAGGGACTGGGTTTACCAGGACCCCCCAATGGCCATTTAATGGAGCCCTTATGGTCCTTAATAGAGGGCATTTAGGGTATATTAGAAGGGCTCAGGCTTTACGGTATAGGGTGACAGTGATGGTAGGATAACCCTTATCCCGTATAACACTGAACATGAGGTTTGGGGCCTCTTCAATATACATCTACATGCCAGCTGGAGTCTGTCAGGTCATGCCAAGCTGTTCCGCAGCAGAGACCCTGAACCCAATGTGCCTCTAGACCGTAAAGCCTTAAACCCTCAGCCCTAAACCCAATAAGCCAAAGCCCTCGACCCCTGAAATCCCAATGGTGCCCCTGAAAACGAGGCTTGTGCGATTCGCTGCGAGTCCATCCCGAAGAATGTACGAGGCCTCCTGAAAGATGGTTTCTCGCCCTATCTGGGTGTGTTGGTGCATAATTGCGCAGCCTACCCAGCCGATGGAAGCCGCAATACCAGCGAGACGCATGCCCACTTCAGGGTTTAGGGTTTAGGGTTTTTAGTATGAAGCCGGAAGCTTTTCTTAGTCCAGACGGTAAACCTAGAGCCCCCAGCTACCCTCTAATATGACCCAAATACCCACCATTAAGGGCCATAGGCCTCTATTAAGGGGTTTTGGGGGGGTCCTGGTAGATCCGTAGAGTCTGGGCAGGACCCCAATCAGACGCTTCGGGGACCATCTCAGCATTCAGGATCTATGTGGCGTTTGGGCGGCAGCTTTTCTGCGTCCTAAAGACAGCTAGACACAGGAACTCGAAGCCTAAAGAAGCCTCCACCCGACAAAAATCAATCAAAAGGCCTGAAACATTTCAGGCTGCTGGCGCTTTGAGTTGAGTGCAGAAGCCTTGATTGGATAACACCTAGCCCCCTAGGCTGGGCCAAGACCTCCCAGAAGTCGAGTTTTGAAGGAGTCGGAAAGAGTGAGTTGCAGGATAACCTGTGCAGCTTGCCTACGGTTGCTTTCTGGCAGGTTCCGTCGACAACCTCACTGTCCGGGGATTACGTCTATCGCACACCCAAGAAGAGGCTGCGCACTTTGTTGAGAGAGCTCTGTTTTGGCTACTTTGGACTTTCGGGCTTGATTTACACGCAGATGTGACGGATGTACATCCAGGAATCGTTCGGCTTCTATGATATTACAATCTGCATCGTAGTTCCCTGTTTTGGCTGGCCAGTCTTTAAACTTTATGGCAACCTGACATTTTGAATAACCTGGTAACCCACGAAGACAAGGTTTCGAGACCTCTCATTAGAAAGGACATGGTACCCGAGAAAAGCCAATTTTATGGTTTAGGACCCTGAAGCCAAAAAGCCATGGCAAGCCAGAAATAGAACTGCAACGGAGACTACAGGCACGTTCGCTGTAAACGGTTTTCAGTTTCAGGCTTAGGATTTAGTATGGTCCTTCCACGAGGGTTGCTCTGCAGCATCCTGCTCTTTCGGTTCCGGGACAGTTTGGGTTTGTTGCCGTGGTCAACTAGATGTTTGCACACTTTCAAGCGCATTGGGAGCTCATGGCTCAGTTTAAGGTTTAGGGTTTGTGAATCATCGGGTTTCGGGGTGGGAGAAGAGAGAATGCAGAGAGCTAGCAAGGTGGCCAGCTCTTTTTATCTGCTGGGACCGTGTTGTTGCAAGTGCTACTGTCTCAGCATGACTGCCTGCAGAGAAGTATCAGGGCAGCGGCGGAGAGATTTCACCAAGATATTTTCTTCGTGGCGCATGCGATGACCACAGTCACGGTGACAAGCCATCGAGACAGGATGGAGGCCGTCAGTGTTCGTTAAGAAGAGAAAATACGACGAGACACATCCACCTGTCAGGTTGAACCCACACCAGCAGCCAGGTCCAGACAAGAGCGTCAAAGACGATCTTGCAGACACTCTTCAGCGTCAAACCATTACTGCGAAACCCTACAAATGCTGCTCAGTTTTGCAGGGTGTCATTGCCGCACTTCTCCAGGCATTGGACAACAACTCTGCCGAAAGTAGAATGTCAGCACAGATGGGCTTCGAAAATTACGTCGTTCCGGAGACAACTGCATCCCCCATCCCGAGCGTCTAGACCCGAAACCAGACCCCTAAACCCTAAACAGTTGTTCTACATCACGGGCTCTTGTCAACGCCAGATCCATGGAGATACAGTATCTTGCTCCTGGAAACTTAGATAGTGAACGGGGGAACTTTAAACTTTTTGACCTTATATATTAGCTCTATCTTAAAAAGCTTGAAGTTTTTGGGGCCCGGTTGTTGAAGAAGAGAGGAAATCCAATGCATTGTGATGCAGACCGTGCATGATCATGCAACCGTCAACAAGTCCTAAGCTTTACTATTTGATCAACTTTGGCATTATCTCCGGCATCAACGACAACCCAGGCCCTTTCCCCGAATCACATCGTTGATATAAGCCTTCAGACGAGTCCTGGCATCCTGACCTTGTGCAGCGCCCTATGGTCTGAACAAAAACTTATGGTCCAATTCTCCCGTGGAACGGTACACCACAATATGTCCGCAGGCGCTACTTCCGCGGACCGCGCATGGAAGAGAGGGTGCTAACGTGGCTGAGTTGCGTTTTGGCGCTCTTGCTGGGATGCATACAACGACCCTGGGCTACTTACATGGACTTGCATAAGCTAACTCAACACTCAACTAATTAGAGCAATGAAGCTAAACTGCTGAAAGCGCGGCGACAGCGTAACCCAAAGCCAAGGCAGACGGACGGACAGACAGGGAGAGACAGACAGACAGACAGACGGACAGCCAGCCAGACAGACAGACAGACAGACAAGCAAACAAGCGCGCAAACAAACAAACAGATTAAAAGACCAACAAACAAACAGACAAGCAGACCAACAGACAAACAGACAGACAAACGGACAGACAGACGAACAGACAGACGCAGACAGCAATCTGCGAGGCAAAAAAGGCAAGGAAGCAAGGGGCTAGGCCGGCAGGCGGACAGGCACACGAGTGCCACACGTACACTCATGCTCCAAGCCCCAAACCATAAACCTTGCTTCTCTAGTTGTTGGTCGAGTTTCTGGGCTTTGCACTTACAGGAAGCCTCGCACCTCAGAATGGCCAAAGGCTTACATGTTATGTTCTTTGAGCCCAAACGCCGTAAACCACGAGTTCTCCAAAGCCTTACGATAAGTGTGATGGTCTTTGGGCCCGAATGCCCGAAAAGACAAAGCCTACCTAATAACTAATAACACTAAAAAACCTACCTTTGTTGCTTCTTGAAAATGTTTTTCTCGATATGGGTCTTGAAAAGATGGGGTCCAGGTAGTCCATAGAGCCTTTGGAAAACAAAGACCCGAAGTCTCCACCGCTCTACTCGATGTGATGTTATTAGGGTTAAGTGCTTCGGGCTATTGCTGCTAAATTCGGGGGCCTTATATATGCTAGAAGCTGTGTAGAATCTGTTTTCAAGCGTGTTCGGCGGGTTTGTCAGGGTGGTCGGGCTCAAAGGGTATATGGGGGTCTGAATAATTAGACTGGTGGGAAATCATTGGTTCCAAGACGAACAGACAAGTGAGGTGGTTGATCCCATCATGGATGGAGTTCTTGCCGCTCCAGGCAGATATGCAAGCGCCGGGATTATGTCAACGCCTTGAACGAAACTTGTAGTGAGTATACAGAGACACTTACGCATACCGGGACTTGCAGCATCAATGTTTAGGGCGTCCGGGAATCCTACAGAAGGCTTGAATGCATGCCCTCTAGCCTCATGCACTGCATGTTGGAGAAGGGTGTCTAGGTTCTATGCATCTATCACTAGGTCATTGAGTAGTACCTTTTTGCCGCTTTTGATTTTGGGGTTTCCTTTTAAATCCTGAATACCATGAAAGAGGGTACCCTTGTCATTCAGGGGACACTGGGGAACCTGGATCAGGCCGTCATGAACTCCGGCTGGCAGGGCTGGCCACATTCGAGCTGCCGTAAAGGTTGCTAGTTATCGCTTTGATGTCCGAGCAGATGCCATAAGACTCTATTGCTGACTCGCAGCAGCTTGGCCGCGACCAGTAGATTGCTGTAGTACAACTGTTTATAGTATAAGTATATCATGATAGTATGCTGTTCTAGTATGTCAATATGTCGTACATTGTTATAGTATATCATCATAGCATACTATATTTGGCTCAAGCCCGAAAGTCAACTTCGCCTCCCAAGTTATCGGCAGCTTTGAGGCTTTTGCCGTTCTCATAGGCACTTCACTAGACATCGATTTAAAACAATTGCTAACTTCCTTCATCGTTTAGGATAGAGCCCTGATCATCGACAATTATGGGGTCTGTTGAAATGGACACCCAGTTCATCTTCAGTCTGGAACATCTTGTGTCGATTCTTTCGAAGGCTTCACTCAGATGCTGAACGCAGAGAAGAGTGGGAACGCAGAATGACTTCAACTTTGAGCTTGACTTGAGACCTCGATCCCCACGACCTAACCCTAAATCCCCCGGGAAGAAAACAACCCGCACCTAATGTAGGGCTCAGTTTCCGCCCTTGAACCCAACATGGAGCCCAAGACCCTGAACCCGCAGGCGCACGTCTACCTCTCGGCGTTGCTCCTTGCGGGGGCCTTGAGACTTCACTCCCGAGCTTGCTGCCATCATGGGTGACGACGATGACGACGGCGGTTGCTACCACTGCTGCGACGAAGTCGGACCGGATAGCGCCTCCAAAAAAGCCTAGACGTGCAAGACTTCGGTTCCGACCCCCAAACCCAACGCCAAAGACACGCCGAGGTCCTGGTCTTTGGTCTCAGCATGCAGGAGGTGGGAGTCTCGGTGCTTATCTTGTAGGCGTCGTAGGTCCGCCACGCTGGCCCGTCCAGTTCTCGGAAGCTAGGGTTCTAAACCCTGACACCCTAAAGCCCTACAGCTTTGAAACCCTGAACCCTAAAGCCTAAATCCCTCAAACCCTAAACCTTGAAACCGTAAAACCGTACACCCTCAAACCCTCAACCCAACACTCCCAGAGCTGAATTATAATTAAGCCCTTCCACTCAAAACCCCAAACCCCAGAAGCCTCAACCCTAAAGCCTGAACCCTATATCCGAAGGCCCCAAAGTAGTTCCTTTTTGGGGTTCATATACAGAATCCTATAGCGTAATCCCAAAAAGGAACTACTTTGGGGCCTCTGGGTATAATCCCTACATCCTTAAAGGCCGGTGTGCTTCGCTGAAAAAGTCCGCCAACGTAGGTAACATAAGAGAAAACCCTAACACCCCCAAAATCCTAAGGCCCACATAAACCCTAAAGCCCCAAAACACCCTAAATCCGAAACCCTGAAGACGAAATCCTACACCCCCCTAGACACCCCAACTACCCTCTAATATATTCCCAATTAATAACCATAGGGACTCTATTAAAGGGCCCAAAGGGTCCTGGCCGAAAGCCTGAACTGCCAAGAATTTCGGGGCTTCTGTTCGTTGGCCTTGGGTCGGGGGGACTCTGGGTTGGCCTTTGGCCTATTTTTTTGGGGGTTTAGGGTTTGGGTTTAGGGTTTAGGGTTCAGGGTTTAGGGTTTATTGTAGGGTTAAGCATATTTCCTGGGTCTCCAAGCATGCAACTCTAGGGTTTAGGGTTTCAGGGTTTAAGCTCCAAGTAGGGGTCCAAAGTCTGTAAATAGTACCGACTCTGGGCTGTTTGAAGTCCCAGGGTTTGCGTGTCGCCAAGAGTCGGTTTCTATAGGGTCCTATACGGCCTTAGTAAGACCCTATTTGCGAATATTGTTCAGAGGCTTTACAGGGCCAACCTAGACAATTGCTTTCGACTCGGAGCTTCCCAGCCTGGGCCTTGACATTTGCAGTATGATGCCTTCTCTTTAAAGGGATCCTTTAAGGCAAGGGTTCCTTAAAGGGGTCTCTCAGGGTTCTAGAAAGGGTTTAGGGATTAGGGCTTCCGAAAATAGGGGTACCTTAATTTGGTGTCCTTATAAGAAGGATCCTACTGTTTAGGGTCCTATATTAGGATGCCCTATTTTTGGAAACTCCCATTTGGGGGCATGGCTTCTCTGCATGGGACCGTTACACCCTGCGAAATTATAGCAGGATATGACCCCTTAACTACCGGGTAGAACGGTATAACCCCTAAAGCGGCCTCAGGTGGCTGAGGCCTTGGATCTAATGATGGGCTTCGGTGTTTTTTTTCACCCGAAAGCCCATACAAGCATGCCTGTGCAAGTGAGGGTTCGAATCCGCCCTACAGGCAATTTGGTCTTAGGTTGCATAGCCTTCTCCTTAATTATAACATAGTACTTGCTGGCGGCACTGTGCGAAAAGGTCAATGTTCTCAACTTCCTCATGATCTTGGCAGCCGCTGTGCCTGCAAAAGCCGGAGAGCCCTCAAACTCTGCACTCAGTGTACAACTCCAAGGGTAGACGGAGGGACCCTTAATAAGGACCCCTAGGTATATACCCTTCATATAGCCATTATATACCCATTATATAGCCCATTATAGGGTAGGGGTCCCCATTAAGGGCCCCTTTGAATAACGACAGTCGCCATCCCCGCTTAAAATCTTGAGACTGAAGCCCTGAAGATGAAGTTCCAAAACCTAAAAACACTCTGGGCCGTATGCCCCATAACCAAAAGTGTATGTATCTATCTATCTATCCCAATGTGCAGAAATGTAGAGATATATACTGACATGTATATGGCTGTAGCAGAGTGGCCAGAAGGCAAGGGGCACTGTAGTTGCTTTTATCGGTTACCTTATAGGATCATGAAATTCATGAACATAGTATTGCGTAAACGACATAGGGCACTACAATAGGTAATGGGAATCCAAAGAACCGTTGAGCCCGGGAACTTTCCGGTAAGTCGCGCACGTGTCTAGTAGGGTTCCTAGCTGCTGAGGTTGCTAAGTTTCACTACTATTTGCTTAAGAACCCCCAAAAAATACAAATAATAATCCCTATATTACCCCCATAAGGAATATATATTTTTTATTTTTTGGGGTTCTTAAGCAAATAGTAGTTCACGATTACATAACAAGCACATCAGGCTCGCACTGTGACGGACTTTTGGGTTTCGGGCGGTGGGGGTTTCGGCTGAAAGCTTGAGAAGCTGGTGATCCTGAACCCGTACTTAGAAGGGCAGGGGACTTTGTAAGTAGGGTTATAATTGGGGTAACTCCATTAAGGGTACTTATAACTCTACTTATAACCTACTTACTAAGTCCCCTGCCCTTCCAAGTAAGCCCCATCCCCCCGAGTCCAGGTAATTTGCCTCTGTGGCTGGAGCCAGCGATGGGTACAGGCAGCAGCACAAGCTACAGGATCCCAGGTCTTGGGCTCCTTTCAGGGTCACTTTAAAGGGATCTATATATATATATATATATATTTATATATATATATATATGTATATATATATATATAGGGATTCTATAAGGGTATAGGGTTTAGGGCCTACTTGGATGTTCATGGGTAATTGAAAGTGGGGCTGTAAGCAGGGTAACTATACTTGGAGCGTAGTGCATTTTAGGTGCCTTATAGCTTCCGATGAACTTCCAAATAGTTACCTTGAGTCGATCATGTTGTGTAGGTTTGGCGTGCGCAAGTCATGTTGAAGCTGATGGATGGCTGCAATACCAGCTAATGCCCACGATGATGTTTACATTCCTTACTGCTTTCATGGGTACCGTACTGAGTCTCCGGAGCACGTAGCCCTAGAACGCCGTTCACCCCCTCATTACACACTGCGCCATCCATCATCCTCCACAAGCCCCACAAGTCAAGGTCACGGGTTCGATTCTACAGTTGAAGGAACTGGAAAGGTTAAGGAAGCTGGGTTCTCTAGTCCCAAAGGGTCCCCAAATATCCGGGTCGCCAAGTAACCGTACAGTATACACGTTTCGGCCCATAATACCTATCAGAAGCCTGCTATGTTGGTACTTGGACCCTATGGGAGTTTTGGGCCAGGCTGGGAACCTCTTCTCCATATCTACTAAGAGCCTTCTTTCTTTCGGGCTGGCTGAAGGTCCAAAGGACGTGCCGAATGCATCTGTACATAAAATAAATTCGAGAGGCAAGGTGGCGCAGAAATCTATGGGAAAAGCATCCATAGTGTGCACTCACCTGAAGTGCGCGAGGGATTTAACCGGCAGCTTGAGGCAAGTGCTTCGCACCGTCAAGCTCAAAAGCCGTCCCAACACGCCACAAAAGCTCTAGATCCCTGGAGAAAGGGATCGTAGGTCGTCCGCTCCGTGATTTACCACGAAAGCAGCCGAACCCGCTGACACAACCACAGAATGTGCACACATGCTAGCTTGAAGCGAACAAGAAACCTCAGCTTGAGCATATTCCTCAAGGGGGAGAAGAGGCAAACTACAAGCTGTACACCCCGCACCGCTGACGCTCAAGCGCAGCTGTGCCCATCACTACCATGTGCAGTGACTGCGTATACACATGGAGCACTAGCTCAAAACCAGACCGGAAGAACACTTGACATCCGGTTACCTAGGGGGCCATTGTTGCCCTCATCGAGCTCACAAGCCTGGTCCACGTGCGAAGGTTCCACGAAAGGTGTCTGACCGTCACAGTTCTTCAAGCAGTGCTCTGCAGTTCCCCAGATATCGTTGCATCCATGGGTCTCGCAAGAGCGCTCCCACACCCAGAAGTCGAGGTGTGTGTTGATGTCTTGGACCGTTTGTTCAAGGAAAGTCTTGCAGCCATTGTAGCCTTCGCCCCTTGCCGGCGCACCATCTACAGAACCGCTCGGAGTACCAAGAAAGGTGCCTTCAGCCCCCACGTGGTAAACACAAGCAATCATGTCCTGTCCCATCTTTGCCTCCCATTGCCTGCACTGTAAGTAGGCCTGGAAGAACCCTTCGTGCCACGGTATCGAGCTGGCTATCTGCAAAAGACATGCCGGCGAAAAACGATCAGCGGCGTGATATGCCTCATTGCAGTCGGCAACGAGCTTTTTGGAGTCCGCAGTCGCTGCCAGGCTGTTCTTAACGTACCCTGTTCCCATAGCGGCTCTTGGACGACGCTACTGCGCCTGGGGTTCTAGCAATGTGGCCCGCTCATGGGCTCACTCGATCCAGAACCCTTACTAAGAGCCTACTGTATTGGTACTTGGACCCTCTGGGCAGGCTGGGAACCTCTTCTCCATGACGTCTTTGACGATCATGTGCCTGCAGTACTTGGCACGAAACCTGGCGAGTTTGACCTCCTGAAGCCGACCCCGGCCCCCTTCCCAAAAACAGAAAGCAATCCGGAGTGTGCTTTTTTTATATGCACGTCCTAAGTAAATCCTAGGATAGATGAAGTAGTAATAGGACATATCCCCTATACTCGCTATATCGTGATACTACAATTGGCTCCAACTTGAACCCACATGAGGTCAGTCGCGGGCTCCACGAAAATCGCCCTTGCGTTGCAACTTTCTGTTTTTTCACTGTGAGGCTCAGGGGGCTTCCACGGCTTGTGTTGGTTGGTGGTACGAAAGGATCAGCCCAGGCACTTCTCGCAGTTTGGGCCGTGAGACACCCCCAAATACCATGGAGGTAAAGCTGCGAGCCTCACAGTCTTACGTCGAACGTAAACCCTCAACCGGAAACCTCCCAATTCCAAACCCCAAGGTCACAAGACTTACAGGGTAGTTTAATGGCCCGGCTTCATTTCAGGGTTCCTGAAAGGGCTCCCAACCCGATTTCGAAACCCTCAAGCTCACCTGCGGACGCAACAAGACTAGGACCCAGAGTTGGCCCTTCTTCCCTTTTTTAGGGTTCAGGTTCCCTTATACACCCCCTTTAAACCAAAAAGGGCACCCTTTTTATTCCCAGGTTACTCTTAGGTCTAGAAGAGCTTATCCTCGAACGGGGCAAAGCATGACTTCAACTGAGGATTCAGCTTCTTCGGCGAGGTTCAAGGAGGAAATATCAACGTCACTCGGCACTGTCATGGGACGAAAGGAGCCATGGCAGACTCAATATTAACTGCATATCGTTGTCATGGTAACTGAGTTCCGTAACGAAACCCCGGCCGAGTTTTTATGGTTTGGGGTTAGAGAATCGAGTTTCACGTGTTTTGGTCTGGGGTTCAAGCTTTAGGGTTAAGTAGTTGGGGCCCGGGGGTCTTTGAATCTGCTGTTCGTTCTGGCAAGACAGAGCTTACTCGACAAGTTTTTGCTCAAGGAACGGCCGAGGAAGCCACTTATGCGCGCCAGCTGAACAAATTGGATTTGTTTCTAAAGTACTTGCGCTACCCCACAACCCCTTCAACCTCAAGGTGAACTGTCTCAACCCACAGCCCTAAACCTTGAAATCCTCAGGAACCAGCATAAGTTCTAAACCCAAAGAACCGCGGGTCGTTTCAACTGGATAGGTAGAAAACTAGACAGTTAGATAGATACATGTGTTTTTTTTACGAATATGTACATGTTTTTGTGTTTACATTTACATGTACACACAAAATACTGTATATACATATATCTACAGGGAACTCCAGAAAGTTGGAATATGGATTCATGGTAGGATACCCTATAATTTACCATAGAGGGGTTAGGATAATCATATTCCAACTTTCTGGCTTTTACCTTACAAAGGAAATGAAGCAAAGAAGCTCCACCGGGAGCCTGAGGTTTGGCTAGCACGATTCGGCCTGCAGTGGACATCCTCACAGGCCGCCACACGGTACGATAGGGGCCTTAATGAATTAGGACCCTAAACCCAAAACCCTAAACGATAGGGGCCTTAATAAATTAGAATAGTAGGGGTTTTGGGGGATGCTATACTATAAATATGATCAAGAACCCCCAAACTAGTATTGGTAATCATTAAGGCCCTTATGGTGCAGGGCGAAGGAAGTCGGTTCTTCCCCCCCCCCCCCCCCAAAAGACTCCACTTCCATGAAGGAACTTGTTTCAGGGAACGGTGGCAGCTTCAAAGAACGTCGAATCCGCCCCAACCTGGGTTCTAGTTCATCAGGGCAATACCCGAATGAAAGACGCAGGTGCGAAACCGAAGCTCATCTGACGTGACTGACGGTGCAGGGTTGAGGGGGCTAGATGAAACAAGAGCGTCCGACACGCTGCTACACCGTAGTATAAAAGACACTCCAGCCCAAAGCCTTTGGCACACAAGTGTGATTTTCTGAACTAGCTGCCTTTGTGGGACAACTTCGAGTAACCCTTGTTGTTTGCAGTGGGGACCCCTCACCAAAAATCACGTTTTGAGGGACTGTTGAAATCGACACGTGATGCAGGTGGAGAAGCACTGTGCGATCCTGGCCGTGTGCATCCTCCAGAAGCAGCCACGCAGCAGCATGCAGGAGGAAGTTTGGGGTATAGCAGCTTTGGGTTTAGGGTTGAGTGTCTCAAAATCTCGCAGTTTTGAGGATGAGCTTCTTCATTCCATTCCGCTGTTGTGGCGTACAGTGCGACAGTTCCGCGGTTCGGGGTTCAGGATGGTTGGCGGGGTTCCTGTTACTCTTTCGGGATATCGAGGGTATGCTTCTTTGTGGCCTGGCTCCCCCGTGGCCCGGCAGCCTACAGAGCCCGGTTGCCTGCCTTATAATACTACACACTATACGGCTTTCGACAACTGTTAAATCGTTAATGTCCCTTATACACCTAAATGTAAAACAAGTTGGGTACGTGGAAACCAAAACCTGGTATACAACGCAGTCGTAGTTTAAGGAAATACCTCCACTGCATCTGCATGTAGTAGCAATTTTCAGCCCATGAGAGAATCCGTATAGCAACACAAAAGGAGGTTGTGAGGTGCCCCCCAAACCGTGTGACACACCCCCCCCCAAGGCTAATGCTTCAACCCTAAACCCTAAACCCTGAGGGTTCGCGGATCAAAGAGGCTACTGCAAGTTAACAAAAAAAACCCTAAACCCTTAATCCTTAATTACATGAAAAGAAAACTCAGAGCTCACCGGTCCTTGGAGACTCCGAGGTGCTGGTACCGGGGCCGATTTTCCCAAGCCCGGCCGGTAGTTTGCCCGCGCTTCGTGGCGGATCATGCCGTGGCTCGGCAGGGTTATGGGAGTTGTTGCTTCAAAACCTGTTGTTCTCTAATCTTGGGGTAAATTTCTTTGTTTATTGGTGAGGTTTGTGGCTCTATGCGGCTGCTTGAGAGTTCGGGGTGTCGCATCTGGCGTTCAGAGTTACAGGTCTTGGCGTGTCGGGTTTAGCTTTTGCGTGTCTTCCTTTTTGTTGGTGTAGTTTTCGGGTGCCTTGGTGTTGGGCTCCAACTGATTGTGCAGAAGGTGTTCAGCTTGAGTGGTGGTGGCCCGAAGCCCTCAACCTTGAAGCCCAAAACTTGCTCTTGTTAGTAGGGAATGGAAGAATTGCCAGAAGCCTCCCAAGCAGGGATGCGGGTTTAAGGCTCAAAGTCTAAAGTTTCGAAAGTCTCGGCATGATGATGTAGGCCCGGTTCAGGTTGGAGAACATTACTTAGAGCTGCAGCGTGGAGGTTCTGCTATTTTGAGCACAAGCCAAGAAGCCAAGCATGTGGGGTAGTTCTCCAGACTGGGGACCCTTTTCGGGTCCCCCAAAATAGTGGGGCACCCGAAGTTCTAGGAGCCAAAGAGGCGCCCTGCTTTAGAGAACTACCCATATGCCGAGGACATGGCAGGCTTCTTCGCCCTCATCTCCGTGGCCGTCGTAAGGCGACACATTTGGCCTCGTGGCTGCTCATATAGTACCCTGAATAATAGTAAGATCCTTATTACAAGGACCCCAAAACAAGGTACCCCTAAACCCTAAGTGAGGTCTAGGGGCTTTTCAACCAGGCTTTGAGGCACTCAGATTTTGAGGCTAAGGCTCGGGCCGTAAGGTTTCTGATGAGGGCCCGGAGAGCTTATCTCCTCAAGCTTGGGCTCAGGATTCAGGGTAAACCTAGGATCTAGCGAGATTATGCTTTTGAGCTGCGAGAAGCCTTAACCCTGACCAACACCCTCCAGTACTTGGGTCGCGCATCTCTGGGTTCAGGGCTTGGGGCACTGTCACTCCGACTGGTGTACTGCAGCATCAAAGGACGTTCGGGGATCCATGCCCTTAGGGACTGACACATGCTTCTCTTTGGTATCTGGCACCAAGTAAACCCCTGATTCATAAACCGCCCCTCATTCTCAGACCCGTCAACAAACCGAAGTGGGGGTCTTGCCAATCATGATATGGAAACCTTGCCTCCCGTGACAACCCTAAAACCCCATTTCGGACTTCTGTGCAACCGCGTGCAGACTTCTTACAGAACATGAAGTCCTCAGACGGGTTAGTCGACCGCTCCCATTACTCGACCCTAAATGTCCATGTGCCCAAGTAGTGTGTGTATATATATATATATATATATACACATACTCTGGCCCCTTACTTAACTTACTCCCAATATAGGTACATTGGACCCACAGTACATACTATTTGGGCACACGGACCCTCAGGGTCGACGAGTCTCCGTTAAGGTCGTCCGTTCTTGTCCTCGGAGCACTACCCTGGGTGATCATGGAAGAGCTGCCCTGGAAGGCCATTCTCTCTCTCTCTCTCTGCCTCTCTCTCTCTCTCTCTCTCTCTATGTCTATCTCTGCCTCTAACTTTATCTCTACCTCTACCTCTAGCTGTGTCTCTGTCTCTATCTTTATCTCTAGCTCTATCTCTACCTCTGTCTCTATTTTTATATCTCTGTCTCTATCTCTGCGGAGTTATTTCTCACTCTTCGTATCTCTCTCCTTCTCTCTGTCCCTCTTCGGCTCAGCTCCTTTTTTTTTTTCCCTTTCCGCCCTCCCTCGCTCTCGCTCTCGCTCCTCTCTCTCTCTCTCTCTCTCTCTCTCTCTCTCTCTCTCTCTCTCTCTCCCTCTCTCTCTCTGTCTCTGTCTGGCTCTCTCTCTGTCTCCCTCTCTCCCTCTTTCTCAATCTCTCTCTCTCTCTCTCCCTCTCTCTCGCTCTCTCTTGGGCTCTCTCCGTCTCTATCTATCTCTCAGTCCCTCTCTCCATCTCTATCTCTCTCTCATCTCTGTCTGTCTCTGTCTCCGTCTGCGTCCCAATCTGTTAGATATAAATACAGAGAAAGAATGGTTGGATAGATACATACATAGGTTGGATAGATACATACATAGGCCTGCCTACTACCAAGCTTCCTGCGTATGTACATGCTTATCTACAGACATGCAGCCATGCATAAATAAGTTCGCATGTACGTATGTACATACTCACATACATACATACATACATACATACATACATACATACATACACAAGCCTACCCACCTACCTACCTACCTGCCTACCTGCCTACCTACATGTATACATACACAACCCACATATCCATACACCTATTTGCATCTGTTTACATCTACATACACCAATATTTTCACGTACACATGCCCATACACACGCAGATACACATGCAATTACAAACCTACCCTTGCCAATATCCACGTACGTGTGCGAAGACCTACCTGCTTTAAGGAAATGCACAAGAAAATCAGAAACAGATGTGTGAACATGTGGAGTGTAAGGGTTCATGTAGGCCGCAAAACACAAACTGCTTGTTAGGGCCATCTCAGCTCCAAGACGCCGGTGAAGACGAAAGGGTCGACATCTCAAGTGGGGAACGGCTTAAGGCCCGGGGTTTAAAGCTTATGGCTTTGGGATATTTCGGGTCTAGGCTTTTGGAGATTTGAGTTCATCGAGTGAGGACACGATGTGTAGCAAGGAAAGGCATGTCTTTGCTGATGGGCTAGGACATGGTCTCATCACAGCGCTGATCACAAATTACCGTGCATGCCTGTTGCTTGCATAGACTTTCCGGGATCACGGGGTGACATACTGTAGTTGACATAGTACCTTCTTTTCAAAACAACATTACGATGCAGGGTTGTCGAGCCGTTGCTGATGACAGGCTGGATGGTGAAGGAGTCTCTTTCTGGGCACTTTTGG
Source organism: Symbiodinium sp. CCMP2592 (assembly GCA_905221615.1). Classification (NCBI taxonomy): domain Eukaryota; class Dinophyceae; order Suessiales; family Symbiodiniaceae; genus Symbiodinium; species Symbiodinium sp. CCMP2592. Next base: position 1,629,692 of record CAJNDT010003779.1, read on the forward strand.
TACACTTTGTTAGAAGTTCAGGCTTCTTGGGTGTCAGGCACACGTTAAATCCTGCAGATTGAAGGACACTCTACATGGTCCTTGCATGATTAGAGTGCAACTTTTGCTCTCGTGCCTAAACTCTAAAGTCGTGTCTCGCACTCTGGACGCAACCTGCCCCGAACATGTCTTCCACCGAGCTCCAGTCAATGCACTTTGTACCTTTTGCTGAGGTGGCTGCGTGCCTGAGCTGCACTTTTGTGACGGTGTGGGCTGAAGAGTTTTATTTATGGGTTTCATGTGGCGCTGGGTGTGTGCATACATGTATACGCGTATATAAGCACGCGTGTAGGTATGTATGTATGCATGTAGTCAATGTAGCCATTTGTCATTATGCAAGCAAGTACTGGTCTACTGTGAACTACAAGGTTCTTGAATCTTGTGGGACTTGAGTTTCTTGGGATCAGTACCTTCATGGTGGAAGGCCGCCACCGGAAGAGGTGCCAGTGCCAGGTCAGCAGGATAGACGTCCGAACAGTTGGGAATGGCATTTCCTCGACGACAATGTGTTTGTATCTGCTTCGAAGCCCGAGCCCTGGTCTACTTGCTAGGGCTTCTACACTAGGGGTTTCGAAGTTCCGGGGTTAACATCTTCAAAGCTGGCAACGTTCTATAAAGTCCTTCTAACAGCGTTGTAAATCTCGAAGCACAAGCTGGACCCCTGCGCACCCAGGTTGGTTTCGCTTCGTCCTCTTCGTGGTGCTCTTCCTTGAGGTGTTCGTGGAATGGGGCTCTCTAGTTTGATTGAACCTGACCGTAGCTGTTGGCGTTTGATCAAAGCCAGACCTGAAGCCTTGGGTCCAAAATTGGGTGCGAAAGTTAGATCCCAGTATTGCGGGGGGGGGGGGTTCTAGGACCAAGGTTTCTAAGTCAGTTTATGCATCACCCGGAAGACCCCGGGATTGAAGCGTCAGGGGCAGATTTGAGGCCTCAGGGTTGCAGTCTCGGCTGAGAAATTGGGGTTAAGGGCTTCGGGTTGCAGGGTTTAGGGGTGATGGTTTAGGGACTACGGTTAAGGGACCAGTATGCCTATGCCTAGCATCGAAAGCTTCGAGGTCTACATTCATTGAAGCATCCCACACCCACGGCAAAGCGGCTCGGTAAAACTATCAAAACTCTCGCCCGCCACAGAATAAGTTGATCTCGAAGTCCAAAGGAGTCCAAAGCCCAAGCCAACATGCCGGGAGAACTCGGGAAGCCTGAAGGTCAGCATGCGGCTGCTGCTAAACTTCGAGCTTGGGGAGCAGTTGGGGCGAGTCCCTTGGCGACCAATGTAGGCCTTACTTGGGTTTTGGAGGTCCTGAGGGTTTCGGGCTAGGTTTTCATCGTCAGTGGGGTTTCGGTGATTTCGGGCTGCAGGATTGTGTCTCCATGATCTACTTGGTGTGAAAGGGTTTGGTCGGTTCCGGGCTGGGGCATAGGGTCTTAGGGTTGAGGTTTCCGGGGTCAGGTGCATTTAGAGTTGTTTAGAATTTGAGGGTCCGGCGTGTGTGTTTTGTGTAACGCCAAGGGTCTTGACTTGGAGTGTGGTTACGGTTAAGGGCTCATTGACAACTAATTCGTAAGGGGAATCTACCCTACGTGTAGCCCTTTCTTGAGCCTTCGGGTACGAGGTTTCCAGGAAGGTCGTCGGGTTCTGGTCTGTTTAGAGGTCAGCAAGCTTTGGGGTGAATGGCGTTGAATTGAAGCGCTATTGAAGCCGAGAATGTAGGCTGTACTGCATGCCCTGGACCCCGTAGCCAAAAACACGCCTTTAGGCCCTTGGTCAGGTGTAGAATTTGGGTTTGAAGCCTCTACCGGATGCCCAGGACAGTTGGTCGGACTGGATGTGTCAGCAGCTGTGGACAGGAGTGCAGCAGCTGAACAAGCCTCAGCTCGATAGGGCGTCTCTTCATAACGAGGCTCTATAGGGGTTCGCGGTTGGAGGCTTTTGCGCTCCAACAACCGTGCCACAAAGCTCCGGGCTATTTAAATCTATTCCTCCGTAAGGTGTCTTTGAACCTCAAGCCTTTGCATCCCAAATGCACATGGCAAAGGCGCCGAGAAAGTCCCCGCACTCTCTCACGAACACATATGCATGTTCGTGTGTCCGCAAGTATGTATGTAAGAAAGTATGTATGTATTTATGTAGGTGGGTAGATAGGGATAGGGAGGTACCAGTCGGCAGGCAGGCAGGCAGGTAGGTTTATACCTGAAGACATCCAGCGTGGAAAGCGGCGAATGTAGCAAGCCCAGACTTCAATTACAGAACTATCTACCAACCTCTAGATAGGGCTTAGGGTGCAGGGTTTAGGTCAGGTTTCGGGTTTAGGGAAGTTTTGGGTTTAATTAGTATTGTAGATCCGGTTGCGAAACGGCACCCTTCAAGCAAGAGGCAGGAGCTGCTTTGAGAATGGATCCCAATGATAGCCCCTTAAGGTCCCCTTTTGTAGTCTCAACAACAACCCATTCCCTAGAACCCTTATGGTACCCTTATGTTATAGGTACCCTTAAACCCTTAAAGTCTTAAAGGAACCTATTTGGGTGCATGGGCCCGTAGGGATAGAATGGCCCTTGCTAAGAACCAGACAGAAGTAGCAGGAGCTGCTTTGAGGGACATGAACAGCTGCCTCTCCGAGTTCACTCGGTGGTTTGATCTCGACGAAACCGGGACCACCGCAAGCAGCTTGGATTCGTCTAAGGAGTATGATATAGGGGCCTAAATTAGACTATAGGGTTCCTTCAAGGGGTCCTTGAAGAGATACTATCAGGGTGTATATGCTTTGGATTCGTCAATCTATGAAAGTCCAGGAGTCTCGGCTTTAAGATGGAGCCCAAAGCCCCTCACCCTATGGACCCCAACAGTGACGAACCCAAGGAAACTTCAGAACAGCTCAGCTCAGGAACCCTTGTGAAAACCGCAACAGATCCCCTAAACAGAGCTTCAACGCCCAAGCCCCAAACCCGAAAGTTCACAATCTCCTCAATTCCGATTCCATAGGAACCCGCCAGGGAAGCCTAGCAAAGGGAACCTTCATGCCTGAAACCCATTCCTGAAAAGGAACCAACCTTTCAGCCCACTAAACCCGCTCCTTAACTAAACCGGAGAAGCTTATGGAAACCCAGTCTAGAACCATGTATTCATAAAAGGACCCCCTTAAAGGAACCCTTCAAGAAACCCTCAATTGAAGGAACCCTAAGAAACCCAGAGGCTCGGCGAATCCGCTGATGCTCATCGAGTTCTTCTGCCTCTTCGGACTCGGCAACTCGGTGGTTCAAATCCTGGGTTTGCGTTTAGAGTTTAGGGTTCAAGGGTCTAGGGTTTGCGTTTGGAGTTTGGGTTTCAAGCGTTTAAAGGCTTGAAGGGTTTAGGATTTGAAGTTCGTTCAAGGTTGAAGGGTTTAGGGCTTGGAGTGAGTGCTGCGCTGAACCCACAGACTCCGAAACCCTTCTCTTTAAACATGCAAGAGCAATCTGAATACGGTTGAAGGTGTTGATTATTCCTCAACTACACGGATTAGCGGCCTCTGCTAGAATCTATATACCAGTCTATAAGGGTGCCATACGGGTTCTTGAGGGTTGGGGTGCAGGGTTTGGGGAGCTTAGGGCTTGTAGGTGTAAGCCCAAGCCCTGACCCCAGGGCCCAGACCCTTAAACCATGACCCCTAAACTCCTGAACATACAAACCCTAAAACCTGAAACCTTAAACCCTACGCCCGAAACCCCTATGCCTGTTTAGGGCTTAGGTTGAAGCTCGGGCTTCGGGGATGAATCCAGTGCATTTAGGATTTAGATTTTTTCTTAATAGATTTTCGTAAGGGCTCCTTTAGGGGCCCCCATACTTGCTAGTAAGGGCTGCGCAAGGGGTTCTAAGAAGGACTCCTTTTTGTGTGGGAAGCCGACGTTCTGCAAGGTCAGGAGAAGGACGAGGGTTGAATTGCCTGCATGATGCATACTGCAAAGTGAAAATTGAGATAAGCGTTTGTTTCTGGAGCCAGAGGAATGAGACACTTGTTCTAGCTTGAAGCATCCACCCCAACGGTGAAAGCTTGTAGAGGCTTCCAGTGGAACTAACCCGAAACCCCAGATCCTGAAGAAAGCCGCGAACCCTAAATCCTTAACCCCAAGACCCTGAACTCAAAACCCTGAACCGTAAACCGGACATCCTAACCCCAAGCCGAGAACCCAAAACCCCCAAATCCATAAACCTTGAACCCTAGACTTTCCTAAACTCCTTAACCCCAAAATCCCTAAACTCTGAAACCGTGAAAGCTACCCTAGACCCCTAAATCCTTAACCTTGAACCCTAAACCCAACCCTAAACCCTGAAAGCTACAAGGTATCGTGCAGCAGCTCTTGGAGTGTGTGAAGCCGTCGCAAGATGAACCTGGTGGGTTACAGCCTCTTGGACCTTCCTTGAGACTGCAAAGACCCTTGCTTGGCATATGTAGAAAATGTAACGGATCTCTTTTATCATACGGGGTAAAGTGCTCAATGAGGGGGTGTGTGTGATCTATCGGGGATACAAGAGTTTCTTTTGCATTTTTCATGGTGCTTGACCGGTATGCTCCCGGTGGAGACTACTGTAGAGCTTTAATTACATACTTTAGTAGGGAATACAAACTGATGGTCCTACTGCTCTGTACTTGATGATATCTGCGATGTGTTGATGGGCACTCCAGGGATACTTGCGTGGGTTCAACATCGTATCAGAATATCAGCACGCACAGACTCTAGGACCCGTTACTTCAGGAATATACACCTTAAATCAATACATGACGGATCCCTCCCGGATTTGAGGCACATGCGGAGTGTAGGTGTTGTTGGAGTCTTCCGGCATCAAGGCCTTCAATCACGGTTTCACGGTTTGGGATGCGCACCCAGTTTTGCAGTGTCTAGGGCCAACGCCCCAAACCTCAAACTCTGCACCGCTGAACTGAGCAGCAGAGCAGCACCCCAGATAGCCTTTGAAAGCATGCGCATGGACTTGCCACGCACTAATTTCCTGCCGGTGCTGAGGTGAGGCATGTTGTCGCTGCTTGCTTCAGTTTGAGGCTCCAGCAATGAGGCTGCCCGAGATCAGGAAGCCACGGAGGGCCCTTGCACCACTTCTCTCGGGCTTCGTGGCGTTGGTCCTGTTTTCCTGCAGTTTGTGTGCAGTCCGCAGTCCTCCGAGCTGGTGGAAGGCCGGGCGTCCGCGGAGGAAGCCGGGAAGCCTGGCAGAGGCTGAGCTGCTGTCGCACCTGGCGGTACTTCTGCTGCCGGAGGAGCCGATCGCAGAGCTCTTCCGGGATTTTCCTGTCGTACGAAGCGATGCATGGGGCAGGAACACTTTGAGTCCCGACCTGGCGGTTTATGGTGCACTGGCATCAGAGGAGGCGGCTCTGTTGGTGGAGTATGACGGCTACTACCGCCACCTTAAGCCCGCAGGCATTACAGCTGACAGTCGTAAGAACACAGCCCTACTGGATTTGGTACCTGCCGGTTCGTACGTGTTGCGCATAGCCCATGCCGATCGTGGACTGGAGCTTTCGTGCGAGATTGGGGAAGTTGTGGTAGACGCGTGGAAGCCTGGCGACGACTCATCCTTGGCTAGAGCACTGCTTCAAGTGGCTGAGTTCTTGTTGAAACAACTGGGAGCAGTAATGCATCCTGATCGAAGAGCAAGTCTGCAGAAATTCGTTGAGGATCCTGCTGGGGGCTCCTGGCAAGCGGCAGTTGAGTTCACAGAGACAGTAGCTGCGGAGCGTGAGCGTGATTTCGACCCAGCACATCTGCTTCATGTTCTGAAGATGCAGCTAGATGTGTCCATTTCAGAAGCAGAGGAACTTGTAGGACAATGCCCTGCTCTGTCACGCTACGACATCGACGACCAACTCCTGCCAATGATGCGACAGTTGGAAGTGTGGGGCCTGAAGAAGTCTCAAGTTGCGACTTTGCTTGTTCGCTTTCCGCAAGTATTGGGATGCAGGGTCGCACAGAACTTGAAGCCCGCGGTGCAGTGGCTGCGAGATTTGGGGCTGACGAAAGTCGAGGTTGCCAAAGTGATTGCTCGATTTCCGCAAGTGTTGGGATGCAGCATCGAAAAGAACTTGAAGCCCACGGTGCAGTGGGTGCGAGATTTAGGCCTGAAGACAGTCGAGGTTGCCAAAGTGATTGCACGACATCCGAGTTTTTTGGGATGCAGCCTCGAAGAGAACTTGAAGCCCACGGTGCAGTGGGTGCGAGATTTAGGCCTGAAGAAAGTCGAGGTTGCCAAAGTGATTGCACGACATCCGAGTGTTTTGGGATACAGCATTGAAGAGAACTTGAAGCCGACAGCCCAGTGGCTGCGAGATTTGGGGCTGACGAAAGTCGAGGTTGCCAAAGTGATTGCACGACATCCGAGTTTTTTGGGATGCAGCCTCGAAGAGAACTTGAAGCCCACGGTGCAGTGGGTGCGAGATTTAGGCCTGAAGAAAGTCGAGGTTGCCAAAGTGATTGCACGACATCCGAGTGTTTTGGGATACAGCATTGAAGAGAACTTGAAGCCGACAGCCCAGTGGCTGCGAGATTTGGGGCTGACGAAAGTCGAGGTTGCCAAAGTGATTGCACGACATCCGAGTTTTTTGGGATGCAGCCTCGAAGAGAACTTGAAGCCCACGGTGCAGTGGGTGCGAGATTTAGGCCTGAAGAGAGTCGAGGTTGCCAAAGTGATTGCACGACATCCGAGTTTTTGGGATGCAGCATCGCAGAGAACTTGAAGCCGACAGCCCAGTGGCTGCGAGATTTGGGGCTAACGAAAGTCGAGGTTGCCAAAGTGATTGCTCGATTTCCGCAAATGTTGGGATACAGCATCGAAGAGAACTTGAAGCCCACAGTCCAGTGGCTGCGAGATTTGGGCTTGAAGCAAGTCGAGGTTGCCAAAGTGATTGCGCGACATCCGAGTGTTTTGGGATACAGCATCGAAGAGAACTTGAAACCTACGGTCCAGTTGCTGCGAGATTTGGGGCTGACGAAAGTCGAGGTTGCCAGAGTGATTGCCCGATTCGCGCAAGTGTTGGGATGCAGCATCGAGCAGAACTTGAAACCCACGGTCCAGTGGCTGCGAGATTCCGGGCTGACGAAAGTCGAGGTTGCCAAAGCGATTGCACGACATCCGAATGTTTTGGGATACAGCATCGAAGAGAACTTGAAACCTACGGTCCAGTTGCTGCGAGATTTGGGGCTGACGAAAGTCGAGGTCGCCAAAGTGATTGCACGATATCCGAGATTTTTAGGGTACAGCATCGAAGAGAACTTGAAGCCGACAGTCCAGTGGCTGCGAGATTTGGGGCTGTCGAAAATCGATGTTGCCAAAGTGATTGCACGATATCCGAGCGTTTTAGGGTACAGCATCGACGAGAACTTGCAGCCCACAGTCCAATGGCTGCGAGACCTTGGCCTGAAGAAAGTCGAGGTTGCCAAAGTGATTGCACGGCAGCCGAGCGTTCTAGGATGCAGCACTGAAGAGAACTTGAAGCCCACGGTGCAGTGGCTGCGAGATCTGGGTTTGACCAAGGCTGATGTTACCAAAGTCACGGCTCGCTTTGCGCCGGTTTTGTGGCTCAGTATCAAAGAGAACTTGAAGCCAACAGTACAGTGGCTGCGAGATCTGGGGCTGACGAAGGTTGAGGTTGCCAAAGTGATCTCTAGCTTTCCCAATATTTTAGGCTACAGCCTGGAGAAAAATCTAAGGCCGAAGGGGCGCTTGCTTTTGGAGTGGTTCTCGTCTGAGAAGACTCGGCATTCCCTCGTCAACTGTCCGTACATTCTTGGCCGAAGACGTGAGCGCTGGGTTTGGCGCTCCCAGGTTCTCCAGGCGTGCGGCAAGCTTTCTGTGTTTGGGTCTGCGATGATGTTGACAGATGCCGATTTCACCAAGAGATACGAGGACAGAGTGCAAGATCATACAAGAGGCGCAGAAGTGGCGAGCTGACTGGCAGTTCCTGCATGTGGCGCAAAAAAGGACGTCTTTGTGTCAGGCGTCCACCCCTTCGCTTCAAGAAGCCTGATGTTAAGGCGTCTTTGTGTGTTTGTTGCAAGCTGCCCAGCTGAAGACACTAGGTCAATCCTCACTTAAATCTTTCCGCTTCCGATAGAAATCCACATATTCTTCTCTCTTGGATTTCGACCGTTGGAGTCCTGCGTTTGAGCGCCCAAAGGGTGAGCAGCGATCACGAGGTTCCAAGCAAGGTTTCGTGTTCACGACCTAACATAGAGCCAGCTGCACAGCTTTCTGGAGCCCAATGATCGAATACTAGACGTTCAGGGTTCACGTGGACCCTGAAGAACCTACCCTTTTCGTTTCATTTTCAGGAATTCATAATAAGGAGCTCCGCAAGGGTGGTTTTCTAGGGTCTAGCGGTTTGGGGTGTAGGGTTCAAGGCGAACCCCTAAGCTGAAAGCTGAAACAAGGCGGAAGAAGCTGACGGTCTTGCTTCTTGGCTGCCTGGAAGTTGCGACAACCAAAACCCTGAACCTTTTGGTTTCTAAGGGCTTGTCTTGGCTGGTTAGGGCTAGAGTATTCGAAGGTCTACACCTCAAACCTGTAAGCGCTGCCGACTTCCTTTTTTTTAAGTGTTTCGGGCAGCCGACCAGTGTACAAATCTATAATGGTTTAGGGTTCAGCGTTTGTGAAGTTGAGGGCTGGGGGAACCTGAATGTTGTTGTGTTTTCTGTTGTCGGGTTTCTCGGTTACGATTGCCTTCCTGACACCGGTGCCTAAGACAGGTTCGTCGGGGCGAGTGATGCGCTCGTATCCGAAACATAAAAACCTAGGCCCTAGTCCCCAAATCGACCAAGCCCCGAATTGAGGAAGCCCGAACTTCCAGATCACAAGCCCGGCCCAAATTAATAAAGGGGCCTCAATACAAGTAATGAAAATAGGGTCTTGGGGCCGACTATACCAGAATTATAATAAGGAACCCCCAAATAGTACTATTGGTGATTATTCAGGCCCCTGTACTAATCCTTGTTGTCACCAGCTCGACCATTCCGACACGCAAGGACCCTATAGAGGATTTGCGTTAGCTTGGGATGCTTCATATCGTATCTCCTAAAACCTGAACCCCTAACTCCCGGATGCAGAGTCCGTGAGCATCAGGTACTGGTGGCCGCTACTGGTGTGGCTCTGTGATTTCTTGCTGTCTCTGGCCAGGGGGACACTTCTGGGACTTTGCACCTTTACTGAAAATGGCATTTGGGATTCAGTGTAGTCCTAGTCCTGTCGCAGCAGTGGCACTAGCAGTAGTGGAAGCCGTCGTCGCCGTCATGTTGAAGTAGCAGTCTTTGTTGTTGTTGTCCACATAGCAGTTCCCACTACTGCACCAGAGGAAGAACTAAAACCTGAATGTCGAGTTTGAGAGCTGAGGCCCAAGGTTATGAACCCTAAGCCCTAAACCCTGAACCCTAAACCCCTAAACCCTTAACCCTAAACGAACCCAAAACGTAAACAGCTAACCTAGCAACCAGCAGATCTCTACTGCCCTAAACCCTAAAGCCCCAATACCATAAAACCCTAAAAACCCTAGAACCCTCAAACTCAGAAAGTAGACCCTAAGCCCTCAGTCCGAACCGCATCCCTAAGCGTCCATGTACCCAAATAGGTTTCCTTATTAAGGGATCCTTTAAGGGTACCTATAGGGGTACCATAAGGGTTCTATAGAGTTTAGGGTCTAAGGGTCCATGTACCCAGATAGTATATACTTTGGGCCCAATGTACCTATGTAGGGAGTATTGTAAGGCCAACGTATATACCATTTGGGTACATGGACCCTTTGGGTGTATTAGCACAAGCCCCGCAACAACAGCTGTGGCGAAACATGCATCAAGGCAAGTCTGAGCCCCGCGACTAATGCCCAAAACGCTGCAGCCTACGCCCTAAATTCTACCCCAGACCCTATTACTATAATCTTAAGCCGTAAACCCAAAACCCTATACTACCCCGAACCCGACAAACCCTTAACCCCACTTAACTTCTGCTAAACCCTGCCCTAAATCCCATAAATCCTTAGCCCTACTTAACTTCTGCAGGCTTTCTCCTGCTCTTTTTCGGCAAGACTTTCAACAACTCCAGCGATTTGCTTGGACCTCGGCAGGGCATCGCTTGGGGTTTCCTTTCAAGGATCCCTTAAAGGAACCCTTAAAGGATCCTGTAAAGGATCCGGTAAGGGTTCCTTTAAGGGAACCTTTAAGGGGTGGATTTAAGGGCCCCTCCTTTAAGGAGTCCTCTAAGGGTAGTTTGGGGTCCCCCTTTAAGCGTTCAATTGGGGTGCTTACACAGTTCAGGGTTTTGGGCTTGTAGTCTGCATGGTAGTTCCATTGATTGGTTTCACTGCTGCATCTTTTTTTAGAATTACCTGGGCAGACTATACGTAGAGATTAGGGGCTCATGCAGCTGAGGGACATGTGATTCCAGAGTGCATGGGCTTCTACATCATGGGAATTCGTGTTTTTGAGGTTTATGAGGCTTGGGACTAGCATACATGGTCCAAACCGTTCAATTCTTTTGGAAGCTTCAGGCTTCGACGATTCACAGATTCAGTTTAGAGGAGTGTCCGCTCCTTTTCTATTCGGGCCTGTTGCCTGCACTCTTGACGGCCTTTCGTCGTTTGGAAACGCACCCGCATGCCTGAGGAGCATCATCTTATGCATTTGCTCTCAACCCTAGACCCTAAACCGAAGTCATGAACCCTTCTGTCCAGAACCAGGAGCCCAAATGCCCGTCCAGCATTTCAACTGCAAGACATCCTGCATTCCATGTTCTCCAGCCCAAACAGCCTTATAAGGCCGGCCGCCACTTTAACCCGGAGCCCTCCGGTTGTGGATTTAGGGTTTGGGACTTAAAGTTCAGGGTTATAGGGTAAAATTCAGGGTATATTGCCCTGTGTTTCCAATAAACACGTGTACTTCTGCGGAAAGCTGCTAAGCCCTATTACCTTTAGCAAGACTTCGGTTATACTTCTGATTGTTCTTCTTATTCTACTTTGTTTATGATGATTATACCCTGTATATATATATATATATATATATATATATATATATATATATGTTACACCCACGCATATGTGGAGTCGCCTCCCAGGGCTTGCCGCATCCGATGGGCTGCATGGCTTCAGAGTTTTGGGGTTCTTTAACGGGGTTCTCCGCAGGGTTCTTCGCCGGGTTCTTTAGGAATTTCAAGGTTCTTCAGGTTTATTAAGCCGTTCTTCAAAGAACTCTATGAGGGGGTCTTCAAAAGGTTTTGTAAAGGGTTCTGTAAGGGTCCTACACAGGTTCGTTTGTGGAAGGTAGCGCGCAGGCCGGTTCAGCTTCATGCTTTGGGGGTTTTGGCTGTTGCGGCTCAGGGTTGATGGTTTAAGCTTTAGGATTTGCAGTTTGGGGCTCCGGGACTAGATTTGCAGTTTGGGGCTCGAGGGTTAAGCCCGATGTGGAGGATGAGGAGCCTATATATAGGGATCAGAAGTCAAAGTTGGAGATTTGGGTGAGGTACAGCTCTTTGCATTCTGTGTGTCAGCATGCTAGCTAAAGTATATTCCTTGCTCGAAGGGGTTTAGGCCTAGGGGCCCTAAACCAAAACCCCTAACTCTAGCAAATCAATCTGCAAAGCGTCCTCCTCAATCTAAGAGTACTTGGAGGTTCATGGGCAGTTATAAGTGGGGTGTTATAAGTATAGTTACTCTACTTATAAGCCTACTTATAAGTACCCATGAACCTCCAAGTAAGGTGCGGGGTTGAGGCCAACCTGGGGCCTCCAACACATATCAAAGCCAACAGTTTAGGGTTCAGAGGGTTTAGGGTTTAGGGTTGCTTTCAGGTTTAGGGTTCAGAGCTCAAGGTTAAGGGTTTGTGGCGTTCGGTCGAGTGTAGTCGCAACCAACTCACGGCAATAACCATCAACACTGGCATCGCGATCAGCATCACAATTATCGGCGGGAGTCGCAACATCGCATGAAAAGCCGTCAAATCCGCCGGCGAACTATGCAAAGATACAGACAAACAGGTCGTCAGATCTGATATCGGTAAGAATGTATTATAAGAGCATACCGAGACCTGCCGTATCATTCTAGGACTTGTAGACATCAAGACTGGCGATCGCCACGTAGATGCCACTGAACTCTGAAGGTCTGCTGCTCGAGCAATATTGTAGTAGTATATAGTAGTATTCCTACTGTGATATTATAGTCCATCGTAGCATAGTATTAAGACCCCTAAACCCTAATCTCTCGAAGGTCTGGCGCTCGAGGCTTGCGGCGTTGCTCTTCCTCATCGTCGGCTTGGGCCTCCAGTCGCCACTGGTGCCCTGCAGCCGCCCCCCGGGCCAAATTCGACACTTTTTATGGGGTTGGCTTGGAGGTTCATGGGTAGCTATACGTGGGGTTATGAGCCCCTTATTATTGATTACAAGTATAGTTACCGTACTTATCACCTTACTTATAACTACCCATGAACCTCCAAGTAGGGCGTATGAGTTTACTTGGGGCTTGGGGTTTACTTCGCAAAGATTTGATGCTTGTTTTCCGTCTTGGTGCACGTGCTAAATCACTGGAGGATGGTTTCTTACAGTGGTTTCGTAAAAATGAATGTTTTGGCGTCCGAGGTCTAGGCTTTGACATCGGAGAAGGTCTTAGTATATATAGAGAAGTTAAGGAGAGTGTTACAGATTTGCCGCCGTTTGTTTGTAATGTAGAGGCCTTAATGAATAGAATAGGGTTCCGCGGGCATATTATACCAGGACTATAAGTAGGAACCCTTAATAGTCCGCATTTGTCGGAGACCGGGTCAGGTGCCTCTTGCGAGGACAACGTGCATCAGATCTACATGACCATCGACAAGTGCGCATTTTTGGAAGGCCGCTCAGCTCCTCCGTGCTTGTTTGACAGACTCAAGGATGGCAGATGTCGAGTTCCCACAAATGTGCGACTTCCATCCTGGGATCAAGGAACAAGGTAGCCGCCAAGAAGGAGCGACCTAATTAAACCCTAAACCCTGAACAGTAAACCCTGAGCCCCACAACCCTGGATCCCTCCTACGCTCCCTTTGAGGCTTCAACTTCGGGACCCAAGACCCCTGTAAGGATTCATTGAGGGGATCTACACGGGTTCCCCCTTAAGGGCTCCTTAAAGCACGGGTTTCTTTAAGGGGTTCAGGGTTTAGGCCTTGGGGACCTCAAAACCTCTGTTCCCCGAACGCTATTCCGAAAGAGTCTCTCCACAGAAAGTCTCATGGAAGCCTCGACCCCAAACCCAATTCCCTGAATTCTTCCCGAAGCCCTAAACGACCAAAAGCCCGAAAGCCCGAACCCCCGTGGAGGCCTCAACATCAGCACCTACGGCTCAGAAGCTGCCTCCAGCAACTGCGGTGAGACCGTCGCCCGGAAGCAGAATACTGCCATGATGGAGTTATGCCGGCTCCATGCAACAGTTTCTATACATTGGCTGTGGGAACGTTTATGTTGAACAGGACTTTTTTTTTCGACTGCGTCGGGTGGAGGGTCCTGGAGGGTTACCTCATGTGGGTGTGTAGGTTTATGGTAGTTTAGGACGTTCCGTTTGGGGTGAAGGCTTAATTAGGTTGCTGGTCCCAGGGCTACAGGCTTCACGAGCCCCCCAGGATGGCGTCTCTTTTTGAGTCCCTACGGCTTCTTCAACGTTATCGTTCCCTTACCCTGTGCTTCTGCCAAAAGGCTACGCCGGGGATCCGAAGAGGTGCGCTTAAGACCCTACAGCCTCCTCAATTCCCGTGCCCGAGCATAAACGCTAAACCCTGAAGCCTCAGCTATATAGCCGAAGACCTGTGAGCCCAAAGCCCCGCAATAAACCTTAAATCCCTAAGCCCGGCACACCAAACCCATCAAAACCCCAAACCCCACACCCCTTAACCGTAAACCTTCCAAAGTTCCAGGTCAAAGTCTTCAAGGATCATCCCAAGTTGCTGAAGGGTCCGCAACTCGCATCCCAAACTTCAAAACGGCCGGAGTTAGTAAGGGTTCTGTATCCTCTTATGCTGTTAAACAGTTCCTGTTTTATGTATAAAAGTATATATGTGCATATTACACACATCGATACAGACAGAGAATGAGATATAGTAAGCAACCCAAAGCCTTCCTCCAACGCTAAAGCCTCCTATGTCAACCAGCCTAAACACCCAAACCCTCAAACTCTACACCCTAAAGCTAAACCCTAAAACTTTGACTCCTATACTCTCAAACCGTTAAGCCCTAAACCCTTTAAACCCCTAAACACCCAAGCCCAAAACTCTGAACCAAGGCTGCCGCGCTGGGCCACGCAACTTGGCTCATGGGCTTCCGACATGGCATCCCAAAGCTTTGCTGGGGATCCAAAATCCTACCGTTTTGAGGGTTATGCCCATAGTCAAGGGGTCAAACCCCACCATATTCTAAGGTTTGGGATTACAAGTCGAGATTCAATCAAGGCAGTTTGCATGGCAAGGTCTCCCTTTTTGGTGGTCACATGTTCCTTATAAAACTATCCGATACCAAAAAGGGAGCCCTGTTCATTCCCTGCCAATGCTCCTCGGGCTCACCGAGTGACGAGCCCAGGACACCACCTACACACTGGCGGTGCAGTTCATCGGCCTGCAGCGCGTCCATGGGGACTCTTGAGCAGCATTGCTGGGCTTCTTGGTAGGTGTTTCTAAGGTGTAGGCTTGAGGTATAACTTAAGATGTGTAAAGGTTTTAGGCAACTCAAATGATCTTAAAGTAGCTGAAGTTAACGTAAGTTAGTTTAATCAGGACGGCTTTTAGTTTTAATGTGCCGTATAGCTCTTTAAAGTGAGGCTTCAAGTGATTTCGTGCCGAGGACCCAGATTGGGAATGATTTGCTGTCTGGGGTTTAGGGCACGGGCTTGAGGATTCGGCATTTAGTTAGAGGTCGCAGGGTCTAAGCTTAAGCAGTTAGGGTTGGGCTGACAGGGTTTAGGGACTGCGGTTTAGGGTGTGTCTTCAGGGTTCAGGCTATAGAGGTTGTATCGTTGCTGCGACTTGTCTGACATAGTGTTTTTTTTTTGCGGCAGGCTCTCGAATCGAAGTGTTGCGCTTTGTGGATGTTTGACAAGCACTTTTTGGTTGCAAAGCCAAGGTGAAGCAGCCTACTGTATTGAGATCTTGTTAATTACCCACATTGCTATGGCGAACCAGCGTCTTCGATGTCAATCCCTCACACACACACACACACTCTCTCTCTCTCTCTCTCTCTCTCTTATGTTATGTTGTCTCACAGTGGCCATCCAGATTGTTCAGACTCTTCGAGTGCTAAAAACACCTCGGCTGTCTTGAACTTAAGTTCCAAAAGTCTAAACTCCCAAACTCTCTAAACCACATCTCGGACTCCGAGAATTCCGTCACCGACGGGCTCTTTGCGCTGCTCTTCTCGCAGCTGGGGCAACTCGCCGCTTGGTCGAACTGGATGCTCTGCGTGTAGTGCGTTTTTTTCGGTTTCTGTTAAACTTTTGTAAGGGGTGGATAGGGTTTTGTTGTACGGGCATTGTAGTGTTGTGTGTCATACGAGTTTCCGAGGTTTGTGGATCAACTAGGACTTGGAATTTTGGATTTTGGTGAAAAGGCTTAGCCTTGGGGTTTCCAGATTTGAGGATCACTGTTGGCGCTTTTCAATTCTGATAGTGTTGCAGTGTGTGCATGTATCTGTGACCGTTTGCCGGCATGTTCCGATCCTTGTCATCGAATAAATGCACCAAACTCGTGGAGAACCCTTCCCTTTCCGCGCAGGTTTTTCTGATCGTGGCGACCACCGTTCAGCTCCGCATGTACAGCAATCCGGTTCCTTGGTGCAGCCCTGGCTACAGTCTAGGAACATTTATGACTCCCTCTTCAAAAGCTCGCAATCTGAGGATTCTATTCCTCATGAACCAGAAGGTTTGTACTAGCCAGATGCCGGAGTTATTGCTCCATTCAAAATCCTAATTTCCTGACAACCCCTTTCAAAGCAACAACCTGATAAGTTCAAGCCTTCAAGCTTTCCCTGGGACCTAGACATCCTGAACCAGACTAATATAAAGCCGGCAAAGACGTCTCCAACAAGTAAACGACTGTCACATCGAGACCTCGAGACCTGTAAGAATCCAGGTCTTCAGCCGCTACTCCGACGTTTTGGTCCGGGAGCCAGAGGAGCGTCAGCAGGGACTTGTAGGATTCAGAAAGGCTGTTGCAAGGTTCTTATCGGTAGTTCAGGATCAAGGGTGCTGGGTCGGACTCTCGGGCAACTTTAGCGCGCTTACAGGTTTAGGGTGTAGTTCGGGTTAGCACTGTTTACATCCATCGGTGTAATATTATTGTGGTGTGTGTATCCAGAGCGATTTTGCCTTGAGCTGCCGATTTCTTCTCGGTATTCATGCCGCTCGCCATAATACTGCCCCGTTATGGTGAGATTATGCCAAAATTGTCATCGAAACTGCTTGGACCCTAGACCGGTGTTGGAGGCTTCGAACTCGGAAGAAGGATTCGGCCTCGTTTAGGGCTTTGGGCCCGTAACCCGGCACCGTAAGCTGCATACCCTCGACGTTCATCCTCGACGATGTCCCTCAACCTCACGTCCTTAACCTGCAGCCACCCGCACGGGCCACCCGCCGGAAGGAAGTCATGTTTGCAAGGGCGAGGCCAGTCCGTGCAATGTCATTGGGGGGGTTCGGGTCTCCACCTACGGGCCTGCATGTTTCTGGAGAACATGCTTCCGTATTTCATGCTAACAAGAACAAGTCTAGATAGGGTCGATGGTTTGTACGTTAAAGTAAAGAACAGGAGGAGGGTATCGAGCCTGTGAAGGGTTAAGCATTTTACTGTTGCGGGTCAGGGTTGTCGGATTCTACAGGTTTAGATGCAGATCCGAAAAACTTTAAACTCTGAAATTCTATAAACTTTGCTAAACCCCAAACCCCAAAGCTTCCAAGGCACTAATAGCAAGCTAATGTGGTCCTGTCCTGCTCTGCAGATGAGTTGCAGGAAGTCCCCAAAGAGCCCAATACTCCTTAATTAAGGAATATAGCTTAAACCATTACGGGCTTCATATTATGATTTAAGCTATATTCCTTAATTAAGGGGTATTGGGCTCTCTGGGTCTACTTTTGCGGAATCCGATTTCCTTTCCCGAGGCTAGGAGGCTTTGGGGTTTAGGGTTAGTTTGGGGCAGGAAATGTCACCCCGTACCCCAATCCCGAGGTCTCCGAAATCCCAAGCCCAAAACTCTCACACACCAGCTCCCAGCAAATGTCACTCTAAGC
The DNA here is from genome assembly GCA_905221615.1 of Symbiodinium sp. CCMP2592. Classification (NCBI taxonomy): domain Eukaryota; class Dinophyceae; order Suessiales; family Symbiodiniaceae; genus Symbiodinium; species Symbiodinium sp. CCMP2592. Next base: position 1,646,986 of record CAJNDT010003779.1, read on the forward strand.
CCCACCAAATCCTACAGTAGACCCCAAAAAGCTGGAAACCGGATTAAGGCCAAATAGTGCTGGGATTCCCTATATATAACTCTTAAGGGTTGAGGCTATTGGGTTTCCAATTTTTGGGCTTCTACTGTAAGCCCTAAACTTGTCGCACAGGCGCTTCGTCCACGAGTTCTACTGCGGAGTGAAGCTGGAAGAGCGGGCCTCCAAAGGGCGCATGAAGGCCGCTTCTGAGCCGGGTCTTGGGGTTGGGGTTTAGGGACTTTGGGTTACATATTTATAGGGTTTATAGAGTAGAGAGTTTAGGGCTTCTGAAGAGGGACTCAGGATTGGGGTTTCGGGATTTGAGGTTTACAGTGCTGAGAGTTTCTTGTATGGTATGTATGTAAATGTAGATTGAATGTTTCTGTGGCGCAAGTACGCGCAAGGCACGATTTCCCCCGATTGAACGAGAGTTTAGAATTCATGAAGGATTGCAATTGCACTCTTCAGCTGCCAAGCAATCCATGTTAAGGCTTTGGCATTACAGGTTATGTCCTTTGAGTCGCGAGCTTGTTGCACACCTTCCTACAGATTGGCTCCGACCTTAGTGTCGAGGAAGCCGGGTACAGTACCCTAAACCCCGTATGCCTTGAAGTCGAAGCACTATGGACACTAAACCCTAAAATTTCCATACCCTAAACTAAACTTCTGAACCCTAATCCCTAAACCCTAAACCCTAAACTAAACTTCTGAACCCTAATCCCTAAACCTTAAAACCCTAAACTAAACTTCTGAACCCTAATCCCTAAACCTTAAACCCTAAACTAAACTTTAAGGAGTTATGTGCTGGGCCAAGCCAGGCCCTGGTGGAGAAGCTTCACCGGACGAAGCAAGAAATCAAGGCGGGTTCGATTGGGAAAAAACCATCAGGGGATTGACTGACATTGTTATTGGGTATATATATATATATATATATATATATATATGAGGGCAGGTCTCCCAAAATTGCTGACAACAAGGATGTTTCGTGTGTGTATATGCGCTGCAACCAATCTTCAGATAAACACGCCTTATGAACGAGGGACCCATGGCTCTACATGTGTATGATTGGTTGCCCATTTCAAGGTCTTATATAAACGTGCCGTTACCGCTTGCCAGGTTAAGTAGAAGGTATTGTTTGGCAGGGTGCATTCCTGAAGCCGTAAACAGGAATTGAAACCCTAACTAAGCTCAGAGCCCCTTATACCGACCTCCTGCTCCCGAAGGCTAACTGCCCCTAAATCGGCACTCGCACCTCGCTAGCAAAGAGACGAAACTGAAATGTTGGGCTGTAAGGTTTCCGGATTAACCCTGCACTCGCTGAACCCCACCTTTCAGGGCTTCTAGGCTTATAGGTTGAACCTTAAACCTAAACTCCAAAAGCCTAAACCCCCCATCCTGAGCTCTGATCCCTCGTAAGACTCTCTGATCAGGACATTCTGGACCTCCGGATCGATAATACCAACGATCGAAACAACGTCCGGCCAGGAGCTTAGGTGTCTCTTTCACATGTGACTGAGAACCATCGCCTGTGGGTGTTGCTTCTGGATCATAATTGCAATCTAGGGTTTTAGCAGACTAACAGCACTCCACAGAAGGACTCAGCCTTATAGGCCTTAAACTCCGAACCATACCAAGTCCTGTAAGCATCGGTTTATGTGGGATGGTTTGGTAGGCGCATGGATGCTCCATGAATATCCGAGGGTTTAGGGTTTAGGCACCAAAGGACTATAGACAACCCTAAGCCCTGATTTAGGGCTTAGGGTTGTCTATAGTCCTTTGGTGCCTGTGCCCCCTGAATCCCTGTCGAGCTAAGCATATCATGAGGCGGATATTTGGCAAAGACGACCGGGATGTGGCCATTGAGGAGCCACGTCAAAGAACAGCTGCTTCAGCTTTTGGCTTCAGGGTTGACCGTGTGGTTGAGTTCGATGCGAGGCATGTTGATGGTTTATGTACACCTGGCGATAGCCTGGCTACGCTTTCAGCTCTATCTTATCACCAGTTCTTTGCTCAACTACGTCCGAAGCCTTAAGCTCCTCAACGCACTGAACCCACAGCTCTCATTCGGCAAGATGCCTACCAGAGCGTTTTGCGATCCGTTGCCCGATCTGATGAAATCATTGGTATTGTTGCTCTCGCTACTACATATTGCTACGAACACGCATTACCAGTATACACCATGACTTTTCTACTCGCACACATGACTACGCTTACGGTATCCTAATGTCACAAGGGTAAAGCGATACCCCAAAGCAAATTTCGCCAGACCCCTATAATTCAATAGCTCCCCCCAAATCATTCATTCATGGTTCGGCCAGAAACCGTGACCTGCCCTGACATCCTGAAACCCTATGATCTGGACTAGACCCCCAAATCCTGAAGCCCACACAAAACGCCTCATCCCTTTTCCTGTCTCTTAACATTGCAACATAGGGGCCTTTATTTAGAATCGGGCTTGGGGTATGTTATACCTAGACTTATAAGAATCAGCCCCCCAAACCCTTAAGGCCCCTACATGAAGCCACGACAAATTCAGCCGCTTCAAAGGAGCTCCAGTTGAGCCATGGCTTGTCCAAGAAGGAGGCGGACAAGGCCCGCTGTTTGAAGCACAGGGTTTAGGGTTTAGGGATGTATTTCGAGTGGTAGACAGGCTGTATTGGCATTTTACAAGAACTGCAGGAAGCTTAAGCTTATGAGTTTACAGAGAGAGATTGAACTTCATGGCTTGGGGCGTGTATCCTGAACTGTGACTGTGTTGAATCCTAGACCCCTATAAAGATCAGATCATGACCGGGGATAAGGTACTCTAACTCAGTGCTTGCAGTCCTGGGTTCTGCGTGTGGGAGTTCTAGGTATCTAACAGAAACCTGAAATATAGTTGCTTTTGGTTTAGGGTTTGAGGTTTGGTTGTTTAGTTGTTTATGGTTAAGGGTTTGAGGTTTGGTTATTTGGCCCTTAACGAAGCTACCACGTATCCCTATGCCTCCAAGGACCTTATAGTTAGGGCACTAGACCCTTTAAGGACCCAATAATAAGGTCCCTGGAAGCCTTGGGTATGTGTTAGGAAACCCCCACACCACAACCGTGAACCGCGGAGGTGATGACGATGTTCGCCTGCAAGGTGGACCTCGGCCACTTGGACTCAAAGAGACTCGCGAGGGTTCGGGGCTTTTGGTCCCTACACCATGCTCTAAGCCCCGAGGCCGAACCCTAAATCCCCAACCCGCAACCCACAACCGCCGAAACCCCTGAAGACGAAGCCCTGAACCCCACACCTGAAGCGACCCTCCACCCTAGAAGCCTGTAGGTTTTAGGGTGATAAACTGCTTTTCGAAGGTTCTAGATTCTAGAGGATGTTAAAGACTCGAACTAAATGCGTCCAACAACCCGGGTGCAGCTGCGAGGTGCTAGTTTATGGTTACGGCCAAATCCAAACCCAATGCCCTAGGCTGAGACTGGCCCTAGGTTACGGCACAACACTTGGACTAGCAGAGTGTTTTCGCATCCTGAATGATTAAGGATCGTTTCCCCAGAAAGTCCTTGTATTGCTGTGGCATGAGAGTTTCTGACCCAAAACCCCACCAGAACCTCAACCCAAAAAGCTAGTGTTGCAAGGCCTAAAAATTAATTCGACTGCACCAAAACATGCATTTCGTTGTTATTCGTTGGCGTCTTGGTTTTCGATTCAGGAGATTTTTTTTCTGGGGGGGAGTGGAGCCGGGGCCCAGAGAGCCCAATATCCCTTAATTAAGGAATAATAGAGCTTAAATCATAATATGAAGCCCCTAATGATGTAAGGCGTATTCCTCAATTAAGGAACTAGCTTAAATCATAATATGAAGCCCCTAATGATTTAAGGTAATTAGGTTCCTTATTTAAAGAAAATAGCTTAAATCATAATATGAAGCCCCAATGATTTAAGGTATATTCCTTAATTAAGGGGTATTGGGCTCTCTGGGTGCGTGCCTGAATGGTTCCGACTCCAAGCTACGGTTACGGGAGTTCTATGGAGCGACCCCAGAGGCTCCAAATACTCTACCATCGATTCTGAGGAAGAAACTCTTTCATGCATGCCTTTGGGGCTCGGAATCATTAGTAACCGTGTTCCCTGCTAGTCAATGCAAATCTAGAACAGAAACTGCCCTGAGCATTTTTCGAGGCCTCAGGCACTACTACTCTCCACGTCGAGCCCACTTGACCCGATTCCGGCTTCAGTGTTATATTTGGTCATCAAAGTCTAAACCCCAACAATCATTGAACCTGCAGCAAACCCTTATAGTATACTTCCGGTTCATAAACCTTCCGGTTCTATAGCACACTGATGAAGGACGCCTGGGCAAGTTTCCATGGACGGATGCAGGCCAATGGCAAACAGCTTCTTTGGGTCGCTCCCGCATATTGCAATCGGAATTTGACCCAGCTGAACGGACTCTCCCATGATGACCCCTTCGCCATCTTCGAAAAGGGCTACGTGTGAAGACCCTTGCGGGTTCTTCGGCCCGCTGCGTGGACCGGAATTTTCGGAACTGAAGAGGCTTTGGCCAATTTGATTGCTCGAAGGTTCTCAGCCTTTGGGAGAGAAGATGGCCCGCTCAAAACGGCGAGCAATCGACAACCTTAGGAAGTGACTTCGGGCGCAAATGTTTGGTCAAGTGAGGTTATGGTAACGAGGTTGAGGGTTCAGGGTTCAGAGTTTTGGTTACCAAAGTCGGAGGTTTAGAGATTTCTTCGAGCTCAGGTATAATGAATTTATGGTTAGTTAGGAGTCTGAGGGTTTAGAGTTTTGGTTACCAAGTTCGAGGGTTTGGAGTTTTAGAGCTTTCTTCGGGCTCAGGTAAGCAGTATGCCTACCTACTGCAGCAAGTCACCCTGGGGCGGCTGAAGCCAGATGGGTTCATCCTCAGGCGCCTGGGCTGGGAACTCCAGGGCTGCCTTAACCCTACTTGGAGGTTCATGGCTAGTTATAAGTGGGGTGTAGTGGGATTATAAGTAGGGTAACTATACTTATATACCATGTTGTGGGACTTATAACCCCAGTTGTAACTACCCATGAACCCCCAAGTAGGGCCTAAAAGTAGGTTAGTATTTCATGTAACCCAGTAACCCAAGATTGAGGTAACTGGAGCCCCAGGGGCAAGACGACGGGTATTTGTTTGAGTAGGGTTTCGCAATTTCCGGATGCACCAAGAGGGAACCTGGTCATTTTGCGAAAGCCCTCATGTCAGGCTGAGTCTTGGATTGTTAGGTTTGCAATTGCTATGGAGCGCGGTCAGCCCTGATCCCCGAAACCGCAAGCAACCCAAACCCCAACGCGCTAAACCTGCCCGGCCTTAAACCTTAAATCACTAAGCTCCAAACCCCTGAGCCCCAAATGCATCGTGCATGAGCTGGTTTGCATGACTGTAGTGAGCCTTATACTCCATTTTGGAAGGTTCTGGTTTCATGTGGCCAAGGTTTAGAAGTAGCAGTGTCCCCTGAGAATGTAAGCGCTCAAAACAGTAGTATGTACCAGAGGCCGCAGACTGTTCCAAACAGGAGATCCAAATAATTGTCGATGCCAAGCCCCCATCGGAAATCGTGCCGCTTGAGAAACTGGCACAGTGGCACAAGTTGTGCACTTCCTGCCGCACGAAAGTGCATGGTTGTTTGGGTCCGTCTGAGGAAGAAGCTTTCTCTTCCATCGATCAGAAAGGCGAGGGTCGGAACTGGAAGAGCTTGGGGGAGCACATGTGGCATCCCAGTGCTGCAGCGCTAGTCGAAGCCCGCGAGCAACCGAAATCGTCCATTGTCTCCGTTGGGGAGAAGCACTATGTGCTGAGGAGATTCAGCTGCCAAGCCAGCTGTTATTCTGTCAGTGCCAGGATGCACCGAGGGGCGAAGCATATACTCATATGGGTGGTTGTCAAAACTAGGGCCCCGTTTTGGGTCCCTATTATATTACGGCACCCTAATATTTAGGGTACCCAAAAAGGGACCCTAATTTTGACAACTACCCATATGTTGCATGAGCTTATAACCCAAGACATTTTCCTTCCCTGGGCAAGACGCGATAGCACCATCCCGGCTAGGCGTAGCTTGGGAGCATGACCCTTAATAAGGACCCCTAGGTATATACCCTTAATATAGCTATTATATATCCATAAAAACCCTTAATATAGCTATTATATACCCAGTATATACCCTTATTTTAGCTAGTATAGACCCATTATATACCCTTGATATACCCATTATATGAAGTATCGGGATCCTTTTGCTGGTAGGAACCGGTCTGGCACTAATTGTCACCCGAACCTATCATTCTGACGGTTTGTTGCTTTGGCTCCGGACCCTTAGCCTTATAGTCTCTAAACCCCGAACTGCCTAATCCCTACAACCTTGAACCTTTTTAGCACTTACAGAACATGTAGAATAATGGATCTCGAAGCTGGAAATTCCGCGGGCAGGCAAGAAGTGGAAAAGCTTCTGGAGCAGCTGCAGGCCATCCGGCATTGGGCATACCATCTAGTATACCCCCTCTCCTGAGACAAGAAGGGACAGGGATGAACATGCTTCTATATTTTTTCAGTGACAGGGTACAAAATGCAGGGCGTTTGGAGTTTCAGGCTAAGTTTCGGGTGGGATCCAGCCTGTGGGGTCTACGTGGTAACTGTTGTGTGCAGACCCCAAAGCTCTTGGGCTGATTCGGCGGCCATTTTGTTCTATTCAAACTATAGCACGTGCACTTTAAGCTTATTCTGGGGCACCTGTCCTGAGCTCAGTGTATTGAGCTCCTAGCACGTTCCCTAAGCCCTAAACCCTAAACCTCTAAACCCTAAACCCTTTGCACGATCCTTGGGCTCCGAGGCTAGGCCTGTAAGCTGCAGGTCTTCGAGGTTTCCGCTTCGGATTCTCGGCTCCCAAGAGGGTCCATATACATATACACTACTATTACGGAATTAGGTCCCAAAAACCATAATGGGGATGATCTTTTGGGGTTTTATTCTATAATAGATCTATGGACCCTCTGGGTTCACTTGCATAAGGCAGGTATCGTAGAGATTCAACTCGTGGTGGTGGTGCCACATTAAGAAACATGTACAACCTTTTGTTAGCCACAAGAGCGCCCCAATTATGACAACTTGCCGACTCAGATCTGGAAGCAATGTCTAACCAAGCTACTCTCGTATTCACAGACCATCCCCAGCTCCAGAAATTCTCAGCTCTAATCCCTAAGCACACCAAACCCTAAACCCACACTTTAGCAGGTGTTTGGCGAGATTGCCGCGGGAGCCGGGCACTTGGATGTGCATGCCTGTGTAACCCAGAGCCAACATGTTGCTCCTTGTGGTACCTTGTTTCGCTGCTAGCTGCTACGGGATCCTAATCATATAACAAGCTATCCCAAAACGAAGTCTGAGTAAGGTTTGGTGTTCTGCAGGGTTCGACGAGTGCAGAACTTGCTTATAGTTATTGTCCCCCTTGCTGTGGTGATGATGATCACATTCGCTTGGTGGTAGAGCTATACGTAGGCTATTAAAATCGCACCCCTTCAAGAATTCAGCGGCTATCAACCCGCAAAACCCGCCAAAAATTAAAGCCCCATCCAAAAACTTCAATACACCCTACCTCGAACTACCGTAACCTACTCTGCTGTCGCTTCTTATCGCAAACCCGTCTCCATCGAATTTAGAGGGGCCCTACGAAAAACGGTAGGTTATGGCACTTTAAGATACCCATAGGCCCCAAAGCAGTTCCTTTTGGGATTACCATATAGGATTAAAAACATGAACCCCAAGAAGGAACTACTTTGGGGCCTTAGTGTAAGCCCTACAAAACCATCAAAAATCGGCCGAGTCCGCGAAGCGCTCCGCTGTGTCTGCGCGGGTGCTGGGCAGCTCTTGGTCTTCGAGCTCGTCGAAGGCGGGTCCTGCCTTTTTGCTGTTTAACCCTATGCTTCCAAGGACCTTATAGTTGGGGCCCTAGACCCCTTAAGGACCCAATAAGAAGGTCCCTGGAAGCCTTGGGTAAGGTTTCTGAGTTTAGGGTTTTGGGGTTTAGTGGTTCAGTGGTTTAGGGGTTCAGGGTTTCGTGGTTCAGGGGTTTAGTGGTTTCGGAGTTTAGGGTTTTGGTGTTTAGTGTTTTGGGGTTTAATGGTTTAGGGGCTTAGGGTTCAGGGTTTTGGTGTTTAGGGTTTTGGGTTCAGGGTTTATAGTTTCAGGTATACCATGGTATACAACGACCCAAGGCCCTCTTGACCCCTGCTCTCTTCAAGAGCCTGCCTAGGTTCGAAGCCTCAGGAAGCATGTAAACGTTAGCTTAGGTGTACATTAAGCCAACTAACAAATATCAAGCCGCCATCCATTCCTGGACGGCTGTTGAAAACTTCTTCGCATGGGCACGTTCACCAAGCACACCTGAACCCTAAACCCCAAGTCCTTGCAGAAATCAGCAAAATCCACCACGCCCCTTAAACCTTACCTGGACCCTCAAAGTATGTGGAATAATAGCCTTGCATAGGGTCTGGGCCATTATTTTACCCACTTTTTTGGGGGGTCTAGGTATAAACTCTTATCTTGACTTCTAAACGACCGAAACCTCCCCTAACCGCGAAGAACTCCAAAGCTCCTCCCAGGGCTCGGTGACGAGTGGGCTCTCACCTGCGAGGTCCCGATCCTCCAGCCAGGCTTGGCGATGCGCTTGTTTTGAGTGGGTGTATAGGATTTAGGGTTCAGGGTTAGGGGGGTTGGGGCATTTGGGGTTAGGGTGTTGTGAGGTGTAGAGTTTATATGGTGTAGAGGGTTTAGGGTCTAGTAGGTCAGGGTTCACGGACTGGGAGGGGAGGGGGATGAACCACATCTGAGCCCTAGAATCCTGGACAGAGACCCTCGAAATCCCATACGCCGTATAAGCCACATAAACTCTGAAACCCTAGACCCGAGCTCCCCCAAACCGCAAAGCACCGGTCCAGGACAGCTCCGGCCACGATGACATGCAGGTCATGGAGGACATCGAGGTTCGGGCCTTGACGACTCCGGGGGTGATTTATCACGATTTCTCGCATATGAATATGGTTGCGGTTGATTACGGTTACGAGTGTGTTTAAGACGTAGATTATGATCATGATAAGATGTATGTTAAAGTTATGATGATGTTGGTTGTTACTAGGAATACGGAGCCAACTGGCAGTGGTACGATTAGTACAGTTGTTATCTGATAGGTGCTTCGTGAATTCGGCTTTTGCTTCTTGGTTTCGTTCTTGGGTGCTCGTTCGTGTTGTAGCATTGGCTTGGCCGCTTAGATGGCTCGCTTCGTGGGTTTCGGGGACAGGGCTTAGGGTCTTGACTCAGGGTTTGGGGTGTCGCTGTTGCTGCTCGTTTTTGTTGTTTCTTCCTTGGTTTACGTCAAATCTTTTTAGCACTCTGGTGACAGGCTACAAGAACGTTAGGCCGAGCTGAGCATGCAATGCTTGGCCCTGAGCAGGTAAGGATTCTGAGCATGTGAATGTTGATCCAAACCATGAACACAGAACCAGCGCACTCGAATCACCACTAATAACAGCGCTTTCAATGCGAGCCAACGGTAGAGATCTGTTAAGAGTGTAGAGATCGAGGTTGTTTCCCAAGTACTCCTGTTTATCTTACTAAGTTTCGAACTATATCATCGCCCCATCTATTCCTAAACAAAAGGCCCCCCCCTTTCCAAAGTGGCCTCAAGCTTAATATTGATCCCGCTTTTCTGTGTCGTCCTTGATTATATGTATTCTGACTCTCCTACGTTGCCACAGCTTCCGGCCAGGCAAACCTCGCCCCGTACACGGCTGCGATTTCGCAATGGTGGGAAGGCCCGAGTGTTTCGGCAGATTCCATGTACTTGAAAGCGCCTGTATCCTGGATTAGTGTGTGCCGAAAGCTCACAGCACGACAACACAATCCTGACAATGAGCATGGCCGCAATACTCTCAAACCCCCCAGACCTTGAAATACGAAAGGAAGCATAAGGAAGCTGAGGACGAGCGGTAGGTGGGGTTTTCTCATCCTAAGCAGAGCTGGCTTGTCCCTCCGACAGAGATTTGGGCCAAGCCTTCTTCGGTCCGCCGGAAGCTCTGGGCTCTATACCCCTCTACAGTAGAAGCCCAAAAATTGGAAACACAATAGCTTCAATCCTTAAGAGTAATGACAAGGGCACTATTTGGCCTTAGTCCAGTTTCCAACTTTATGGGGTTTACTGTACACCATGAGGTCCTTACCCAACCGTCGGAAGCCATGGAGGCAGTTTGGATGTCTTTTCCTGGGCTTCCTGACTGCTTCCTGGAGCTCCTGCGCAGTTCGCAGTCCACCGGCATGGTGGAAAGAGGGGCATCCGCGGAAGCGGCCGGGAAGCGTCGCAGAGGCCGAGCTTCTATCGCACCTGGCGGTGCTTCTGCTGCCGGAGGAGCAGATTTTTGGGTTTAGGACGTCGGATGATGTGTTGGCCGTAAGACGTAAGATGCCGGGTTTGACTGGGGCTGCAGGTTTCGCTTGAGCTTTGATATAAGTTGTTGGTTTCTTACAGGGCGCAGATTGAGGTCCTCCAGTCTCTATTGCAGTGTCTACCATAAATCTGCCCGGCAGGAGCCCATCGGGGAGCTCTTCCGAGACGTTCCTGTCAGGCAGCCAGGGAGCTGGGGCAAGAGGCCCTTGAGCCCAGACCTCTCAGTCTATGGGGTCCTGAAGAAGAAGGACGCTGCTTTGTTCTTGGAGTATGACGGCTACTACCGACACCATACACCAGAAGGCATCATCGCCGATATTCGTAAGAGCGAGGCACTGTTGCAGCAAGCTCCGAAGGGATCTCAAGTGCTACGCATATCCCATGCCTGCCGAGGATGGGAGCTCACTTGTGAGACACGCGAAATTGTTGTGGATCGGTGGCAGCCGGGACGTCCCAAGGCGCTTGCGAAGGCGATTCGCCAGATCGTCCAGTTCGTAAGTGAAAATATGGGCAGCATGCTGCGCACCAGTGTGAGGGTAAAGTTGCGAGACTTCTTGGATAGGCCTACACACGGCTTGTGCACGACCGCTGTTGAATTTATGCGGAGGGCGGCTGCCACGGATAATGGCGACCCATCGCAACTGCATGAATTTCTACAAGAGCAGCTTAACATGACAGTGACGCAGTCCGTGAACTTATTGGAAAGACACACCGCCGTGAAACGTTGCAGCGTTGAAAGCAACTGCCGACCCATCGTGCAGTGGCTTCGAGACCTGGGCCTGAACAGAGCTGAGATTGCCAAAGTTATCGGTCGATGTCCACAGGTGCTAGGTTGCAGCATCGAGGAGTATTTGAAGCCGACGGTCCAGTGGCTTCGAGACCTGGGTTTGAAGAAGGCTGAGATTGCGAAAGTGATCGGTCGATTTCCACAGGTTCTTGGTTGCCGCATCGAAGAGAATTTGAAGCCGAAGGTCAAGTGGCTTCGAGACCTTGGCCTGACCAGAGCTGAGATTGCCAAAGTTATCGGTCGATCTCCACAGGTTCTAAGCTACAGCATCGAGGAGAATTTGAAGCCCACGGTCCAGTGGCTTCGAGACCTTGGCCTGAACAGAGCTGAGATTGCCAAAGTGATCGGTCGACATCCCCAGCTGCTAGGTTGCAGCATTGAAGAGAATTTGAAGACAACAGTCCAGTGGCTTCGAGACCTGGGCCTGACCAGAGCTGAGATAGCCAAAGTTATCGGTCGATGTCCACAGGTTCTAAGCTACAGCATCGAGGAGAATTTGAAGCCCACGGTCCAGTGGCTTCGAGACCTTGGCCTGAACAGAGCTGGGATTGCCAAAGTTATCGGTCGATCTCCACAGGTTCTAAGCTACAGCATCGAGGAGAATTTGAAGCCCACGGTCCAGTGGCTTCGAGACCTTGGCCTGAACAGAGCTGGGATTGCCAAAGTGATCGGTCGACATCCCCAGCTGCTAGGTTGCAGCATTGAAGAGAATTTGAAGACAACAGTCCAGTGGCTTCGAGACCTGGGCCTGACCAGAGCTGAGATAGCCAAAGTTATCGGTCCATGTCCACAGGTTCTAAGCTACAGCATCGGGGAGAATTTGAAGCCGACGGTCCAGTGGCTTCGAGACCTGGGTTTGAAGAAGGCTGAGATTGCCAAAGTGATCGGTCGATTTCCACAGGTTCTTGGTTGCCGCATCGAAGAGAATTTGAAGCCGAAGGTCAAGTGGCTTCGAGACCTTGGCCTGACCAGAGCTGAGATTGCCAAAGTTATCGGTCGATCTCCACAGGTTCTAGGCTACAGCATCGAGGAGAATTTGAAGCCCACGGTCCAGTGGCTTCGAGACCTTGGCCTGAACAGAGCTGAGATTGCCAAAGTGATCGGTCGACATCCCCAGCTGCTAGGTTGCAGCATTGAAGAGAATTTGAAGACAACAGTCCAGTGGCTTCGAGACCTGGGCCTGACCAGAGCTGAGATAGCCAAAGTTATCGGTCGATGTCCACAGGTTCTAAGCTACAGCATCGGGGAGAATTTGAAGCCGACGGTCCAGTGGCTTCGAGACCTGGGTTTGAAGAAGGCTGAGATTGCCAAAGTGATCGGTCGATTTCCACAGGTTCTAAGCTACAGCATCGAGGAGAATTTGAAGCCCACGGTCCAGTGGCTTCGAGACCTTGGCCTGAACAGAGCTGAGATTGCCAAAGTGATCGGTCGACATCCCCAGCTGCTAGGTTGCAGCATTGAAGAGAATTTGAAGACAACAGTCCAGTGGCTTCGAGACCTGGGCCTGACCAGAGCTGAGATAGCCAAAGTTATCGGTCGATCTCCACAGGTTCTAAGCTACAGCATCGGGGAGAATTTGAAGCCGACGGTCCAGTGGCTTCGAGACCTGGGTTTGAAGAAGGCTGAGATTGCCAAAGCTATCGGTCGATGTCCACAGGTTCTAAGCTACAGCATCGGGGAGAATTTGAAGCCGACGGTCCAGTGGCTTCGAGACCTGGGTTTGAAGAAGGCTGAGATTGCCAAAGTGATCGGTCGATATCCACAGGTGCTAAGTTGCAGCATCGAGGAGAACATGAAGCCGACGGTCAAGTGGCTTCACGACTTAGGCATGAATCAAACTGGGGTCGCCCGAATGCTGGTGAACAACCCTGTCATGCTCGGTTTGCGCGTCGAGTCCAATCTGGCCAGGAAGGTCGTCCTCTTGCAGCAGTTTGTGAGTTTGGAGTGCCTTCCTGGACTTCTGGCGCATTATCCTGTAATATTGAACTACGGCTACGAGCGCTGGGCTTATCGTTCGAAGGTCTTGCGTCAATGCACCAAACCTCGGTCCTTTGCCCCAGCTCTTCAGCTGACTGATGCCGCCTTCTTCAGACGGTATGGTGAGCATGTCGAAGGACTAGTTGGTCTCGAGAGCCCGATTGCCGGAGGTGAAACAAGTTCGGTCCGAGTTCATCTTTTCAGGCTCAACATGAGATTTCGAAACTCGAAGAACAACAAGACGTGATGCGAAATCAGTAAGGCAGCGAGTTGTCCCTTGCCCTGCTTGGTTCTGGGATAGCTCGGTACTTGGATGCATCGGCAGGCTTTCGCGCATGAGCGAATCTGCTTCAAACACGAAAGCATTAGCACGGTTATGTTGAGTTCCCGCTCTCCCTTATCAGCTCGTCCCCTATGCGCGACTTCAGACTTGCATGTTTCCGCCCGTTGGGCCAGGATTTACGCTACGAGATGCGAAACCTGAGCACACGGTCATGTAAGGATTGACCTAAGACTCGTTCCTGCACTATCACTTCCGAGTGGCTCTGCACACTTGAAACGTGACCCTGTGTTACTCTGTCTCCATAGCTCGTTAACGCATTCCGCTTCGACACCCTGGCATTGTACAATGCCAGCCCAAATCGTTGCACATTCACAGGCCATTGTAGTTGAAGCATGAAGACTAAGGTCTTTGCATGGTTATTCGTGGATTGAAGAGAAGGTGTCGTTCTTAATTAACACTCGCAGTACGGCATTCCATTTCTGTGTTCCGTTGCCTGCCACGTCTGCTCTTCGAGTCACCCCTCCCTCCTGCATCAGGCTTCAAGAGCTCGCAGATGCTCACCCACGTGATGTGCGATCACGCTTCCTGGCTGCCTTCCCAAGCTCAATGCAGACTAGCACCAAGTCCCAGCACTTTGAGGCACCTTCGAATTCACTACCTGGACTTGGCTTAGTTTGTTCCTAGACGGAGAAGTCGGCCAACGGAACCATCCACTTAGCCACCCAGGCTTTCCTGGGCCTGGACGAGGAGCACTACCAGGTCAGCGCCGTTCGGGCCCCGGACATGATACAGACTTCGGGAAATTGTGTCATTCAGGACTTCGGGGATAGCTGGGTTCTCGAGGCTTTGGGTTGAAACGTACTCTGTTCTGGCGGTCTGGCGGATCGACTTTTTAGCCTCATTTGGAGGGCTTCTAGGATTCATGATCTGGTGGTGCCGGGAGCTGCCATTGCGTGCGTTTTGTTGGAAGAGGGGCTCGCGGGGTAGATTGAGCTGCCTAGCCTTCACAACATAGAGCCGCAACGGCTCCAACTCTCACAACTCAAACCAGGGCGGCTGGAGGTGCTCCTGCCGAAGGTTTCAAGGCGTTTCATGGAACTCCTGTTCAGCTTTCGTGGCCTCAAGCCTAGTCTCAAGCACCTCGACGAAACAAGCTTAGACCAAGCCCGAGTCACTAGATCTCGAAGTCCTGCACAACTTGACGAAGTCTCCCCGCGAATCCTAGTTAAGCCCAAACCCTCGATATCCCTAGGCCCGAGCTCCTATATACGAGCCCTGAAATTCCTGAAGCGCAGGCCGTGAAACGTAAGCGGGAACGCCTATCCACCAGTCCTAGTGGAACTTCAACGAATGCCTATATAGACCCCAAACCCACAACCACCAAACCCAACAACCTAGAGTTCATGCAACCCAACCATAACACGACGAAAAGAGAAAAAGGATGTCGAAAACAGACCTGAAACTCTCGGAAGCTCTCCATTCAAGGACCGGGCTGCCTCCGAAGAGCTGTCGGAGCACCGGAGAGGCCCCACCTCTCTCATGAGGTGTAGGTCTAGGTTCTTCCGGCTGAGTGGCCCTGCTTGCAGTGTTCTGTTATGTCGTTCGGTGGGTTGTGAGGTGGGTCGGCAAGTTAGAAAAGCATCCCCGTGGTTTTGAGTTCAGGTCTTAAGGCATGTATGTGTGTCCGCCTTTATGGGCCTAAGTCCTAAACATTAACCATACAAAGCTACACTACACTGAAGCCCCACATCCCAGACTTGGAAATCGTGACTCAGCAAAGGCAGAAACAGAATCAGCCACCCCGCACTCTGCACGGCACGGAAGAACCATCAACTGACGGAGTGGGTTTCCTTCTAGGCTAGAATGCAATGCACGGACTCTAGCCAGCACTCAAACCCCAGGGTTCCGGGCTCTCGTGGGAAGTTTGAGCTAAGAAGTCCTGCTTGGTTCAATTCGCGCTTACTGAGTTGCGCCTGCTGGGCTGCATGAACAGGCATGCATTTGCGATGTGTTTATATAGATCTGATGCTTTTGACAGTGCTCTCTGCTTGATCCCACCAACGGAGCTGAAGCTCATTTCCCTGAGAACTCCAAGTGTTTATGTGGGATGCACTTGTGCCTGAACCAGTTCGTTTCAACCCTGTATCCACTTGGAGGCCAGGGTTTGGTTCCAGCACGATAAACAGTGTATGCAGTATACTGTACATCTTTGTTAATTGGAACCTTATGGCCTCATGGTTCATCGCCCTTGAGGCAACAATGTCGTCCGACTCCTTTGGAAGGCCCTTCTGCCCGGGCCTCAAGAGCTCCTGACGACTCTTGCGAATGGCGGGGTCTTCGGTTGCAGTGCTGTTTGAACTTATTCTTCTATGGCTCCTGGAAGAGCTTGGGACTGGTGTCCTTGGCGATCCGTGGTCCCTTTATAAGCTGACTGCTTAAATCGAATCTTGCTGCAACGCAGGGCCTTTCTTGGATCCCACTCTCTCAGAAGGGGCCCCCGACCCTGTAATAGTGACTACAAGGATTATATTAGGGCCCTATTATATTCCTATTATACCACTATTACAGGATGGGGGCCCCGTCTAACCAATCTATCTAATCTGCGGCACAGCAACTTTACCGCGTCGAGGTCGAAGGATCCTGAGCCCGGCCAGCCGGAACGAAGAAGCATTGAAGTGCGAAAGCTCCCTAAACCGAAATCCCAAAATCCCAAACCCTAAACCCCTGAAATCCAAACCCCCAAACCATCATGTTTTTGCTTAAAATTTACGAATAGTGAGGAATGAAGGGACATTGGAGTATCCCCGGGGTCTCGGACCCCAAGCGATAATCCTCCCTAAGCCGAAAAGATTTGAGAGGCTCAAGGCCCTGAAGCCAGAGACGGAGCTTGCACAGCTTCGACCCGAAGTCCCACCCTAGGCATCTAAGGACTCATATATTCTTGGGTCCAAAGACGGGTACTTTATAAGGCTTTTGGGCTATGTTGATTCCCAGGGCCAGGGCTCTCCAGCCGAGGTCGAACATGATCATCCTCATCGCCGTCTTTTCCACCTTGGCCTTTATCTGGCCAGGGCCTTGAGCCGTGATTTCAGCTACATTACTTCATTAAGGGGTATTGGGCTCTCTGGGGCTTTTTTTGGGGGATAAGGGGTTCGGGCCTTAGGTCAACGAAGGAGTTTAGGCTTACAGCGGCTGACAGCTTACCTTTGGCAAGTAGGAATGGGGTACTATCACTACCATCTTCCATTCCCTACTAACCAAAGGTAAGACAGAATGCTATCTTAGCAGTGGGCCAATTGAGCAGGAGCTTACTAAATGGGTCTAATGTGAGCCCACTTAGTATTGGGGCCCATGAACGGGAGCTTACCCCATACTTCGACTCAGCATGTAGACCCTTCCTCAGAAGGGATCATAGTAGGTAGTAGGGATCCTAACAAAAGAAGGAGAGGTCATTACGCAATCAGGGGTCTACATTACACATATGCAGGAATTCACGTGAGATACATGTTAAGGAGTTAGTTGTTCGTTGCGTCACAGGTATCGGTCTTGCTGGATACATGTGTGTATTCCGATCATGAAAGCCCCACTAGTCCAATGCCAGACGGATTCTTCGTAGCTTTACAGCCCTATACGGTTCAGGCCTAAATGGTTTACGGCTTGGGGCTGTAGGTTTCAGAGAGTCTGAGTTTGCGGCTGTAGGGTTCAAGGGTGGAGTGTCCGGCCCCAGGTGGCTGTGTGCTCGTACACTTCTGCAACTGCTTGGGGATTTCTTCTAAGCCCACATAAATGTTACGTAGGTTCGGGGACAGCGGAGGATGCTGGAAGGTTCACCAAAGCAGCCACGAACATTCAGTCTACAACTCATGGGAGCGACGGAGGAAAGCGAACAAGCGATGCTGACCAAGATATTCATTGTCAATAGTTAAACATGCCGATGTTGATACTTGGACCGTATCAAAGCGAAAACAATCAGAGTCGCTGCAACTATGAGAACAGCCAGTGCAGTTGCCATGTAGATAATCGTGCAGCCCGACAAGCATAACGGACGATGATCGATAGAACCCCTTAAACCGTAAAGCCAGAAGATCTGCAGCTGGCTGTCTTAAACCTTGGCTTCAACTTTCCCACACACCAGGACTCGGTCCATCATGGATGTCCTGCGGCTTGTGGCTGTGATTTTTTGGGGCCTCCGAAAGCCGGGGTCTGAGTTGTGGTTGTCCATGTGGTTTTAATCATCTCAGTTTTGCACTTGGGGCTTGTGTGTCTGTTTCGTGTGTTCATGCATCTTACTGTATCTCATCTGTCGTAGCGAGGGGTGCAGTCAGTGTTCGCAGTTTAGATCGGGGTTCCAGACCTTGGGGAGTTTGCGGGTAGGATTTCGGGACGTCTGGTAGGGTTGCGAGGGTTTCGACTTGGGGAAGCTATGGTGGTGGGCTTGGAAGCCGGTAGCCACAAAGATCCACCCGTTCCATGCCTGGGCCTTAAATCGATTTTCATTTTATAAGCCCCCCCCCTGTCTTTTCTCGCTTTTCCACGGCCGGAAGCATTTTCAGCTGCTTCTTGAGATTCCCGGAACCTTTGGGCTGGGTGTTTCCTTTGACTCAAGGCGCAGCTTTGAGAATCAGGTTTCAGGCTTCCATAGCAAGGATTCTATGTGCTCCAGAAGTCAGGTCTCAGAATTGTTCAGCTACTTTCGGCAAGACTTTCTAACAACAGGAGCTTTTCTGGGTTTAGGGCTTGGGGCCGGGATAATGAGAGGGTGTCATGCCCCGGCACAGGTATCCATTTCCAGATAATCGGTCGGGGCCCAAGCGTTGAAACAAGGCCGGTGTTGAGCATAGCCATGTCGGTCCTGTTTGCGAACAGAGGGTCGAGGTTGTGTTTCTTGCTGCTGCTGGAAGCTATGGTGCTGTTAAGGCTGTGGACGGCGCTCAAGGTGTTCAGCGCAGGCCAGCAGCAGTTGTGTTTGGGAACTTGCAGGGTCCGGGAGCCCAAAACATCCCAAAACCTTTATCCCGGATTCCCCCCCCCACACTTCTGTTGTGCGGGCCATGCAAATGGATTTAGGTGTCCCCAGCTCGAAGAAGATCTGATCTTCGGTGCAGGTTTGCTGTTTCTCCGGACCATCTACGACCTGCCCTTCCTTTGTGCAGGGGGCCTCGGCACCTTAACCTCCAGAAGCGAACGGTGATAAGGGCCGAGGGCTGACGGCCTAGGTTCCCAGTGCCCTTTTTTCCCTTTTTCCTTTTGGGTTCCCTTGTTAAGCAGAGTATAGTCAGTACCTTAATTAAACTACCAAACCCTACTTTTTTTGTAGGTTCTTATTATAAACCCAAAAACGGAATTTATCGGGACCGTACAAAAAAGTAGGTTTTGGCAGGTTAAGGTAGGCAAAAAGGCTACCCCTCATCGTTAAAGGGGGCTTCTGGTGAACCTGGCGGGGTGGGGGCTTCGTGCTTTAGGACTCGAGACCTGAAGACCGACAGTCACAGCCCTTTAGGGCCTTTAGGGGTTATAGGGGTTTAGGGGTTTCAAGGGTTTAGGGGTTTATAGGGGTTAGGGGTTCAGAGTTTAGGGGTTTATAGGGGTTTAGCTAGGGTTTAGGGGTTTAAGGGTTTAGGGTTTTAGGGTTGAGGGGTTAAGGGTTTATAGGGGTTTAGGGTTTAGGGGTTTAGGGTTTTAGGGTTTAGGGGTTTAGGGTTTATAGTGGTTATAGGTCACTCTGTCAGTGGTTTGCTTTGGCTATCTTGGTCGGTGGTCGACAGCCGCATCAAACCCCCACATGCTAGCATCTGGAGTTCTGAAGACCTGACCCTGGAGGCTCTAGACAATGCCAAGTTCAAGATCAATTGCTGCGGTGTCCAAGTGCTCATGATAAAGTTGTTGTGTCTGCTGCGCACAATTGCCAAATACGAGGCCCAGGCATAGCCTGGACAGACCCCAAACCCCGCCCGGAACGACAAACCGAACCCTGCAACCCTAAACCCCCACCCCTACTGAACCTAAACCCCATGACCCCGAACCGCCATATGTAACCCCATATCCGCCAAAACTCCCAAACCCCAACCCCCCACTCTTGAGCCCCATATTTAAGCCCAGCCCTTAGCCGCAAACCCTATCCCACACCCCCCAATTTGGCCAATGCCCCCTAAGCGCCCCAAGCCCTAAACCCCAAACCCTTAGTCTCGTATCGTCAATAGCCCTCGTAACCCCACACCCCATGCTCCTCAAACTCCCTGAAGCACACCCCTCAACCAGAAACCCTGTAACTCACACCCCTAAGCCCCCCAGGCCACAAACCACGAACCCTAAACCCAATAACCCTCCTGGCCGTCCGGCTTCTCGAGACTTCGTTCCTCGCAGAAAAGGAGTTGCAACAACAAACACAAAGCAAACCATAACCCCATACCAGCACCCCCCCCAAGTACCCTTTAAAGGGCTCTAATATTTCTCATTAAGAGGTAATCAGGGACTACAATAAATCGTAGTTGGGGGGTCTAGGTAGACCCCACCTCGAAGCCCCCGCCTTCGAGAATTTTGGGATTTCCGAAGGCCGGCTTCGAAGTGCGGCGACTGAGACCTCCGGCGGCCCAACGCTTGGAGCGCCTCGGCTGTGAGGAGGGTTTTAGGGCTTTGGGGTTCAGCGGTTTAGGGCTCAGAGGTTCAGGGGTTTAGGGGTTCAGGGCTTTGGGGTTTGGAGTTCAGGGGTTTAGGGCTCAGAGGTTCAGGGGTTTAGGGGTTTTGGGGTTTAGGGTTTTGGGGCCGGGGTTGTGAGTTTGGGGTTCCAGGGCTTTGGGGTTGTAGGTTTTGGGTTTTAGTTGTTTCAGGCTTTTGGGTCAGGGCCTTCAGGTTGATTAAGAGGTTGTTGAAGACTGAGGCTTCAGGATTGATTGCTGAATTCTATCATTCCTTTGATTAAGTAGGTTCATAAATTCTTTATATCTTATTTTTTGGGGAAACCTTTCATCACTCATTTTTTCATATTTGTTCAGGTCGCCTGTTGAAGCCTTGACTTGCGCTCTTTGGCTGATGTCCCAGAATGCTGAGCCTGCAGGCCGAAAATCGGGGTCGGCACAGTTTGTTGTAGTAGGAATCCCTCACAGTCAGTCCTGATGCATTCCTAGACCCTCCATCTACCCTCTATTAGACCCTAAATGCACCGTATTTGGGACCATATACCCCTATTTGAGGGTACAAGGAGGGTCCTGGTTCATAGTATGATATTCTCCCTCTCCTTATTCGACTTGCCCAGGCCACGACTTAATGCCCAGTCCTAGGCCCTTACCACGTAAAGCCCTAAATCATTCATCCCCTAAGCCCCAAACCTTAGAAGCTGCCCCCACCCTACAATGGTGACTATAAGGATTATATTAGGGCCCTCTTAAATTCCTATTATACCACTATCGCAGGGTGGGGGCCCTAAGCCCTAAACCCGAAGCCCTAAGTTTCGGGTTGCCGGAACACAGGCCCAGGAACCGAAACCTGAAGAGTCACCATTTCGAACCTTTAGCCATACTGTTGATGGACGAAATCCTGCATGACCCTAAGGACTCAAAACTATGGGAACTATGGTACATTCCTTATAAAGGGTAATGCAGGATTTTGTCCATCAGCAGTATGTCCAAGCCCTTAAGCATCGTAGTGTTCCCTGATGCCGTCTCCGAGAGGTTCGAACCCGATGAGTCCTACGAGTGGTGCCCAGTCTTCACCCAAATAGGCAGGATTCTTGGGGGGGCCAGTGTGGAGGTTGTGCAAGGGCTGTCGGGTTTTTTTGCAGGTTTTTTAGAACTTTATCATGGTCTGAGTGGTTTGAGAATTCCGAAGAGCCCTCTCCAACTTCGACTGTCGCTTCACCGGTGGCACAGAGCCGTTACCGTGGCTGCGGCTGACTTAGATGTGAGCTTGATCACATTTTGGCCCCGTAGTGACGCAAGACTGCATGCCACCTGAGAACAGTAGTCGCATAGCTATAGCTGGCTTCAGGGCAGACCCAAACTCAATCTCAGTCTGGAGTCTATCCTAAACCTCAAACCCTGAGCCTTAATTAACCTAAGCCTTAAACCATACTACCTGGTATTTGCGCTTAGAGTTTTGTTTTCCTAAAGTGCGCCCAGGGGGCGCAGAGCCGCATCTTTGCACTTTAAGTATAGGTGCCTGCATCTGTCGGCCGACTGTTCCTGGGCTTTGAAGCGGCTTCGTGTTTAGGGCTTAGGGCTCACTTGGACGGTATAAGTAGAGTAACTTTTCTTATGTTCTGTGTTAGGGGACGTATAACTACACATACCATGAACCTCCAAGTAGCGCCGGGGTTGTGGGGGGTTTGGAGTTCAGGGGCTGCCCATCTAAACCCCAAAGCAACCTCACCTCGAGACTCAACAAGTAAACGCTAAAGAAACCCAGACCACCGAATCGCTGTAGTGTACTAGATGTTCAAGCTAACTGGACCTCGACAACTACAGGTTTTCAAACCATAACATAGCCATTAAAGCGTATCGCTGTAAAAGCCCCAAAAATCGTAGTTTAAAGAGTACGTCTCAAGGCCCGACTTTTGAATCCTAATTCCACAGCCTTAAACCCCAAATCCTAAGCATGAAAGACATGACTGTTTGCATCAGCCCAGATCCAAAAAGGGTACATCAATCCCCAAATCCTAAGCATCAAATCAGCAAGTGCATGACTATATCGGCCTCTTGGGAGGCGTTGACATCCTCCTGGGCTTTGCAAAGAGGCTCGCGCAGACGATTGTTTGCGGATGGGATTTCAGGGCGATAGGGGTGTTTAGCATAGAATCCTCATAGAACTCTTAAAGCATCCCGTTTGTTGTAGTCTAGGGTTGAGGCTGTTTAAGAGTCTATTGGCGTTTTGGGATTCGGAAGTTTTTGGAGTTTAGGATTTAGGGGTCGACTGAAATCCCCAGTTCTTCACCCGTGTTCCTGAAAATGGACTTTGAGTTTTGTACCCTACAAAGCCGCCGGCCCTAAACCCTGAAGCACAACTATAACCCCGAAACCAACAAGGCAAGCTCGCCAAACTAAGAGTGAAGCAGGCTCACGAGTAAGTTGCAGCTCATGACTGCAGCTTTCGCACAACGTCATCTGTCCCACCGCCACGACATCACCTGTCAACCTCACCACCGCCGCCACCGCGACGATTGTTAATCATCGCCAGAGCCGACTATGCACATTCCTTACGTTTTCTTCTTCACCTCGGGGCACAAACGTGATCCTGGATGGAATATTATACCGAGAGGTTCCCCAAAATTTGAGGGCTACGTCGGGGCGTGTGATTGAGCCACTGGTTGCACGACGCTGCGATGGTGCGACCCCTCTTGACATCGAGAGAACTGAACTGTTGAAGCGGCTATCGTCGCACCTTCAACATCTTGTTTCACGCATGTCAGTTCTAAGGCCACGATCCTGAACCGTAGACCCAAGACAACTGAGTCCACACAGTGCTGGCAAGCTCACTTCGGGCTGGCTGAGGGACTCTCAGTTCAAGTTGCGGACAAGCCTCGGAAGGATTGCGTTGCGGCTTCCTGATGACACTTCATGCAATCTGAACCCGAAACCCTAAACCCTAAGCCCTGAACCCTAAACCCTAAACCCTCTAATCTTAAACCCTATAAACTCGAAGCCTTTCCTGCCAGGGCAACTGCGTCTGCCTTGAATCCGGAAACGTCCTGGTTAGCCGTGGCCGCCACCCAAGACCCAAGTGTCACAGGAACAGTTTTCGAGTTTAGAGATTTATAAGGCTTAGTTTAAGGTTCTCGGTTTTGGGGCTCAGACTTGAAACTTTTGGAACTTAGTTCAGGTTTTGGTGTTTTAGGGTTTACGTTTCAGGGTTTAGGGATTTAGGGTGCAAGGGTTTCCCGAATCTACAGCAGATTAGCGTGGGCCGCTTAACCCAGACACAGCCTCAGTATGTGAAATGTGAGATGTATGATGTACTGTAGAGTGTCGTATATTCAGTTCTGTTCAAGGTGCCGGACTTGGTTGGGTGGTTTCCCCAAGGGTCCATGTACCCAAATATACTTTGGGCCCAATGTACCTATAGAGGGAGTATACCTTGAGGTCAAAATATTTGCTATTTGGGAACGTGGACCCTTGGGGTGTGGCATCTAGGGTTTTCTTAGCGGTTTCGCTAGGGTTCCTTTACAGGTTTTTGAAGAGCTACTACAGCACGGGGTATGAGGGTTGGGGCTTGGCGGCTGTAGTCTCTCTGCAGTAGTTCTTTTCGCTGGTCATCTTTCGTACAATTTAGACTCAGACCGGAACATGAAAAGTGGTATTTAACCCCGACAGTCAACAAGGAAAAGCAATGGAGACTTGAGGTAACATGTCTAACATCCAAGGGTGAAAGGAGGGACCCTTAATAAGGACCCCTAGGTATACACCCACAATATAGCCATTATATACCCATTATATAGCCCATTATAGGGTAGGGGTCCCCACTAAGGGTCTCTCCATTTCCCCTTTGATAACAGTCCAACCAAGACCCTGAAGGTTGGGCTGGACGTCCAGGGTTGAGGATTCTGCGTCTGTGATTTTGCGGTGGGTTCGAAGCATGTCTCACCCTGCGGCATGCTCAGTGCAGGCTTGAGGGTTTAGGGTTTCAGGGATGGTTCTAGGTTCTTGAACTGTATCCATGTTCCTAGCCTAGCAGGTACCCGTCAAGACCCGTATTTGGGAATGGTAGCTTTCATTTCGGGGTCACTGGGCTCTGGATGGGTGTTTATTGGTGTTCCTGATGGTCGGAAGCCAGCATCATATCTGGGTCTCTCAGGCATCAATAGGATGAGCTTTAAACCCTAATCGCAACCCTGATACTGGGATGAGCTGGAAACCTTCGTGTCTGCCAGCATTTGGCTCTGAGAAAGTGCCGTCTGAGCTTCATTGATGTTCTGCATATTGGACATGGGTCCGCGGTCCGCATCAGTATTCTCGTTCAACAACTCACCCCCCGTACCAGAAAGCAACATTGACCTTTCAGTGTTCCTTCGACTATCCTCGTGGGTCCTTACTTCCGCTCGGACTTGCTCCGCGCCCGCGCCTTCGCGTTTTCTTGGGACATTTGAAGATGGCGCAAGCATCCTTCGCATACTGCGACGACCCACTGCAGACGGACAAGGCTGCCCTTATCCAGGGAGCGAGGCGCGAACCCCTCGGCCAGTTTATATACTATACTCTGCTATACTATGCTATGCTATACTCTACCGTACTTTACTAAATTGTATCATACGGTATTGAATGCTCAAGTAGAAACTCTACTGCTCGATATTTTCTGCAGTATACTGTACTGCAATTTCCGGCTTAACGCCTTTTGAGTTTTGGGGTGAACGACATGCGTGGTGCCGAGAACACGAACGCATCCAGCTGGTGGGCTTTAGGTTTGCTGCCTCCCATATTCGCTTTATATGTCTCTGATGTATGGTTCCGTTTGAACCAGTGTTTTGGGTGTGATCCTTCGTACAAAAATCAATGTATGCAAAAATGGAACCCACAACCTACACCTCTCACCCAACTTGAGTTCGGCTGTCCTTGGTAATTACTTAGGGGTACTTAGAAACATTTCTTAATTTTTGGTTATTATAATCCCTAAGAAACAGCTAAAATTATAATTTTTGCTAGGGTTCTTATAAGTTCAAGATAGATTAGCAGATCGTTGGCCTCAAGTTTCAGATTTTCAAGGGGGAAAGGAGGGACCCTTAATGGGGACCCCTACCCTATAATGGGCGATTTAATGGGTATAGAATAGCTATATAAAGGGCATATACCTAGGGATCCTTATTAAGGGTCCCTCCTTTTACCCTTGGAGATTTGGGACTTTTAGGGTGCAGGCCTTACGGCTTCGGGCTTTCCGGTAGACTGCCGATGTGACACCTGAATAAGGCCCTCACCCCGACACCCTACTGAAGCCCCAAACCCAATCTCCCCTCAAAAAGGAATCGGACTTCCTAAGCCCCTATAGAGCCTGCAGCCCCTAAACCCCTAAACTCCTAAGCCCTAAAGCCCTAAAGCCTAAACCTCTAAGCCCTAAAGCCTGAACTACAAACCCCTAAAGCCTGAACCAAAAACCCCTGAAGCTTAAACCCAAACTCCCCAGAGCAACCAGAAACCCCTAAAGCCTGAACCCCAAACCCTTAAAGCCTAAACCCAAACTCCTAAACTAGGCCCCAAAGAACAAAGCAAAAAGAGCCCGAGAGGTTCGATGCCAGCAGCCTGGGGCCGGAATATTCCACCCCCGGGGATTCCACAGCATCTTGGCCCTTTCTATTGTGAAGTGTGGATCAGTGTTCCTTAAAGGGATCTATAGGGATTCCTTAAGGGATCTATGGGGATTGGTCTAAAAAGGGGTCTTAGGGTGTAGGGTTTTCGAGGATTTAGAGTTCAGGGGTTTAGGGCTCAGGGTTTAGGGTTTTTTGCACCATGAAGGAAAGCTGGCACCTGCAGTAACACCCGGCAACATGTGAGAGTTTCCGAAAATGGGGGACCCTAATAAAGTACCTTCTATAGTAGGATCCTTATTATAAGGACCCCAAAATAAGGTACCCCAAATTTTCGGAAACTCCCATGTCCAGCTGCAGAAACCTTCTGTGCCGAAGTCGACACCTCTCCGCCCCAGCCCCTAGAAGCAGTGAACCAAAGGTCTCCTGGCATGCCTTACTTCCCTAAGGGTCCAAAGGACCCAGTAATCAGGTATTCGGGTTTGGGATGGTAGTTATGTAGGTTACTGTTGTTGAGAGTATATGATAATGGGGTACTTGGAACCTTTGTGGATTTAACCCGGACCTGAGCGCAGCAGCCCAAACCGTAATCTTGCCACACGCTGGGAAGCAATTTCATGAAGTAGATGGCCGACTGGAAGGAAAGTATCGAGTTCGGAAGTCTCCGAAGCTCCAGAAAAAGCCCTCAAGTCAAGAAAAGGTGACAGTGCGCATCGATGCAAGCCAATGGAGAGCCTTGGAATCAACTAACCATTGATATTGGAGGAGCTAAGGAGCCAGGGATGAGCATAATCCCTAAACCCTAAACCCTAAAACCCTAAACCCAATGATCCCTATCCAATAAGGAGCTAAAGAGCCAAGGGAACCCCCCAAACCACTGGTTAGTCAAACGCGGCGAGTTTCGGGTTGGTGCTTGGGGACTGAGGGGTTTAGTTAGGGCCCAAGCTCTCCAAATGGGAATTTCCTAAAAAAGGGGGGTGCCTTATTTGGGGGTCCTTATGATAAGGATCCTACTATTTAGGGTGCTATATTAGGGTCTCCTATTTTCGGAAACTCCCAAATCTAGACCTGAGTATCTGTTCAAAACCTACAATCCCCCTAAGCTCTAACCCCTCCGAAACACCCGAACTGCTCTACTCAGAGCTCTCCGCGCTCAGCTCTCATCCCGAAGGTTCCATCACCCCAAGGTCCAAGATGGAGCCCGCAACAAACCCCGCAAAACTTAAAAGCTTACGCATGAGGGCCCGCTGACGAAAACTCACCACAAAGGACTCCCGTCATCCCCATGAGAGACGGCAGTTTGTCGGATCTGTGTATAATGACACGGGCCCTATGTCAGGGTTCGGGGTTTGATCGTGGTGAGGGTCTCGCAGGACCTAGAACTGGGTCGAGAGTGGTCAGACGAACTCAACGGCTGGCTGGGTCAGAGCAGAAATTTAAAGACACTTTTCTTGCGGGCTCGAGCCTAGCCCCTAAAATTATTCGGTGCAAGGTGCCATTTTGAGGGGGCGGGGGTATGCAGTTTGTTGCCGCTTTTTTGGGGATGTAGAGTCTATACTACACGGCTTATGGAGTCCAAGTCGAATTGGGTTTGCTTGCATTGTCCGAGCTCCAGAATGCTAGCCGAATCCTGCAGCACGTTTGGTTCCAAGGACCCTCGCTCAAAGCCGTGAAAGGGGCCAGCATTGCCAAGCTCAGTGTCAATGGTGAGTTCGAAGTCGCTCTGCTTCAGGTGTTATTTTTGTTCACCGTTACCTCTATACTTACCCTGCTAGTAGCCCTGCCTGCCAAATCAGTGCATTCTTCAGGTACTCTCATCCGCTCTGGCTTTTGAAGGTTTTGGTCCCTTGCAGACCCTACACCCTGACCCAACAGTCTGGAGCTACGACAAGCCAAGAGGTTCAGACTTATGCCCGGGATTTGGGAATGTGCGTCTTTAAGGAGGCCCATCTCAACCAGATCTTAAGAACATATTGTCTTTATTGTTGTAGAAATTGTAGACATTTACATGGTAGTTCGAAAATCGAACAGGGATTATACATATCTGCTATAGGATGCTGGTGTAAGAAAAACAATACGGGGGATACTTGTAAGGTTCTGGAGTTGTTCGGGGCTCATTGTAGCAAGCTTATGTCCGGTCGTGTGAGAGGAGACTTCTAGAAAGCCCCGACATACACTGTGACAGGTACCATGCTTCCCACACCCTTAGCTGCTCATTTTTACAGCCCATACCATCGAACCGCTAAGCAGTTAGCCTACTACTACTACTACTACTACTACTACTACTACTACTACTACTACTACTACTACTACTACTACTACTACTACTATCACTACTGCTGCGCCTTTGCCCCAAGAGAGGTCGGCCTCTCTGCGATATCTGCAGAGTTGGGAGTCGACACTGCCCAGACAGCCAAGGCCGACCTCCTCTTTGGGGTTTAGGATTTGTCGCAGAGGCCCTCTGCAAGTAAGGTTCCTAGGGTTTAGGGGTTGAGGGTTTTAGGGTTTCGGTTATAGGGGTTTAGGGGTTTAGGGTTTAGTTAATGTGAAAGGGAGCCCGCATCTTGAAAGCCCCTTCATGTTCAACCAAGAGGTTGACAGATCCCTGAACCCGCGCGTTTGGTTTTTTTTTTTACTGGATGTATAAGGGGGCTCCCTAATGCCTTGGGCCCTATGTGCTTGTTAAAAACCCGGAACTCTAAACTTGTATACAGGTCTTGCTTGAACCAAGCTTTCTGAAGACCTTCGGGCTGACGGCAAAAAGGCGTTCAACAAAAAAACTGTATACCTTATCTCACTTACATTGACTTGGGGTTCAGTTGCAGCCCCTGCTTCTTTTAAGCCTTGCGGCTTGCGGCTGGCAAGCTTCAGAGTTCGGACTGGGCATGCGATGGGATCCTCGTGTGTTTCTTAGCTTAGGTTTTGGGGTTCAGGCTTTAGGGTTCAGGTTTCAGGTTTGAGGCTTTAGGGTTCAGGGTTTTAGTAGGGGCTTAGAGCTTCAGGTCAGGCTTGAGGCTTGGGGCTTAGGCCGGGGTCAGGTAAGGTAAGGTCGGCACTCATTCCAGACAAATTACAGCGGGTAATGGGGATTTACCAGTCTCCGTCTATGATTCAGTTATGCCAACACAGGCTGTGCCCTGATCAAGATCTTTATTTGGGGATTCCAATTTCTATCACTCCAGAAGGAGCCATAAGGCTTCAGGGTAGAATAAGGGCGTAAAATGTCAATCCTTAAACCCATAATCCTGAACCCGGACTGGAACCCCTAAGGGGACTTGGAAAGCAGGTCACCCTGAAGAGTGAGCGCGACTTCAGTATTTCAATGGCTGACGAGCGCTACCGCAAGGCCGCCGGATGAAGGGCTCTTCCTAGGGTTTATTGGGGGGGATCGAGGGGGAAGGTTGATGAGGGATAAATTAAGGATTGGAGGGGTCTCGGGGCTTTATGTACTGGGGTTTGTGTGGGAGAAACGGACCCCGATGATGCTCGGGGGTTTGGGGTTTACAAGGATCGGGGTTTAGGGTTTACAGGCTTCTGGGTCAAGGACTTAGATGTTTAGATCTTGGGGTTTAGGAGTTTAGGACTTTTGGGGTCTATGGGTTGGAGCTCTACAGCCATTTGGAATCTTACGTCGCGGCTTGTGATCAGTCAGTCTCTGAGATCATTCGGCAGGTGTGTGTGTGTGTGTGTGTGTGTGTCTGTATGGGAGGGCAGGCATGCCGCTATCCGCGGAATAGGAAGCAGGATGTAGAACGTAATTACAAGTGTTGATGGAGGTATCAAGGCGTCTGTGTGCCGTTTGGGACAGAGGGTTCAAGCTGCAGATGGTTAGTTGCTGGCTGCAGTCATTTCTACAGTGGTCTCGGAAGCTGCCGAACGCGAGTCCTGTTAAAGCCCGTGCTGGCAAAAGATCCAGCAGCGTCAAGTTAACCATTAAATGTGTTGTCAGGGGTTATCATAACTCGCAGAAAACAGAAGTATCAAGTCGACCAGAATTCGTGTTTAAGCTTCACGTGCCTAATGCTGCATTTGTTTCGGTCTCCGACGAGTGAGGTGAGTTTGATGAGTCAGCGAGACATAAACATTTCGCTTACCGACGAGCCCCCTGGCATGGGATGAAGGGGTACTTACATGTATTTGCACTACCTAGAGGCTCATACCCTACTGGGTGCCCCTTTTTTAGGAAACCTAGTTTTATGGTTACGATCTGTTATCTAACAAAGGTAGCCGCCCTGAAAAAGGGGTAGGGTATGAGCCTCTAGGTATGTAGCAGTCCATGAGCACCAAAGAAAACGAGAAGTTAAAGTAAGGGACCTTGGTTGTGTCGGTTCAGGATGCTTCAATAATTGAGAATCGAAGGCCATTCTGTCTTTTTCCTCCACCCTTAAACGTGTAAACCCAACCGAAAATCGTACGACTTATTTCACAGCTCTCTGGCCTCGTTGACCCTGGCCCAAACTTTGACCCCTGAACCCCGTGAATATACGCAGTTGAATATTCGCACGAACCCTTACTTACCCTCAAACTGGTCAATGAAGCGGCATTGAAAACTGTACCCTTCCCCTTCCAAATTCCATGGGTGGAAAGCTTCGCCACCTGAGGTTCTACACAGAAGTCACAGCATTGGGCCGCTTTGATGCGGCCTCGCACCCATCTTCTCCGGGTTCGGTGCTTCATGCTTGGGTTCGGGTCTAGGGTTTGCGGATCCAAAACTATCACCTGAAGCCCTGGACCCCAAAACTCTGAGCTCGGGGCCCACAAGCCTCTGTCTGATAGACATTCCAACTAGCACTGTGTGGCAGGTGGAAAAGGGGCGAGTAAACAACAAAAAACTCTGAGCCCTGAACTCCTCAAAACTGATCCGCCGACCTAGAGGATTTGAGCTTCAAGCAAGCTTCGAGCAGACAGGTGAAGTTGTGACAGTCAAGAGGGCAGTGAGCACCTTTTCTGGGATCCGTCCAACCTGCCAGCATCTGACATCCAAGCTCTGAGTCCCCAAACTGTTTTGTAAGTTCAGCCCGAAGCTCAGCCATGTAGAGCCCGCGTTGCCTGATTCACTAAGCCCGTAGCCATTCAACATTAAACTCAAGACCCCAGAGCCAATAAAAACTTCACACGAGTCCTTAGCAAGTCATGTCAAAAACTGTATGAAAACAAGAACATTGACTGTCCGATCCCCAAGCTAAGATCTTAAATCCAAGCTGAGCTCAAAGGTTCTCTCGACAGGACGCAGTCGCCCTGACCGCCGCCCCGGCACCGCAGCAGCATCAGTGCTTGTTCTTTGGTATACTGAGTCTAAGAGGGTTTTTGGGGTGTTCACACAGGTTGGAGAGCACCCCATGAAGTTTGTTTTCGTTTCTCTGTTTGTTGAGTCCGGACAGCTGTGTAGGTCTGTAGGAGCCTGGCACAAGTCCCCTTGAGCCTTAGCCCTGAAAAAACACTAAACCCTAAACCCTAGACCGACAGGAATCCAGTGTAACCCTACCTGGAACCAAAGAAGTAAAGGAAGCCAAAGGAAAAGTTTATGACCCAAATACCCCTAAACTATAACCCCAAACGGAAATCCTTGGAAACTTTAGGAAGCCGTTCAAAAAAGACCCTAGGAAGCTTGAAGAACGTGCAGGTGACCTTGGGAAACTTTAGGACACCGTTGGAAACCCTAGGAAGCTTTAAGAAAGTGCAGGCGGCCTTAGGAAACTTTAACCAAACCGCAGGGGGAAGCTGAGTCCCAGAGGCCTTCAGATCCAGAAAACCGGGCTGGACGTGAACGTGGGGTGTCAGTTCGTGGAGGCGCCTTTAGGGTTATTAGGGTTTTGGGTTTAGGGTTTTAGGGGTTTAGGGGTTAGGGGTTTAGGGGTTTAGGGGTTTAGGGTTTAGGGTTTTAGGGTTTTAGGGCTTAGGGTTTAGGGTTTTAGGGTTTTAGGGCTTAGGGTTTTGGGTTTTAGGGTTTTAGGGCTTGGGGTTTAGGGTTTAGGGTTCGCGCCTTCCTTGCAGCTTCGTGTGCTGTTGTGTGTGTTGCTTGATTGGAAGGGGAGGGGACACGTTTGGAAAGAGTGTTTTCATAGTTTCTAAGGCTAGGATGCCCAGTAGTACCCTTATTACCTTTTTGTAGTCTTAGGTTCCTTGTCAAAGTTACCCAATACCAGAAAGAGAGGCCTTTTTATTCTTAGGTTACTGGGTATCCTAGTTAACATTTGGGGATGGATGGTTTTCAGGAGTTTCGGGCTTCAGAGCTTGGGGGGTTCAGGTCACAGTCGGCTCCTGAGAAGCCACAAGTGAAACAGATAGCAATTCACATGGGAGTCTCCGAAAATTCCGGGAACCTTATTTGGGGACCTGATAGTAAGGATCCTACCGTTTAGGGTACTATATTAGGGTCCCCTGTTTTCGGAAACTCCGAAGTGAAACAGATACCAATTCGCATGGGAAGGGTGGCGGAAGATTTTTGTGCCTCCTACATGACACCTTCGACCTCAGCGTGCAGATTTCCTTTTACCCGGCCCGGGTTCGAGTCAGAGTCTGGGAAAAGGTCCAAGTAACATCATAGTATATACTGTTGGGCCCCAAATGGGTGGCTGTCAAAATTATGGTCCCTTTTTGGCTACCCTAAATAATAGGTCCGTAGTATAATAGGGACCCAAAGAGGTACCATAAAATTGACCACCACCCAAATATCTGCTAAGAGGTTACAGTATTGGCAATATAGGGGCCTAAATAATTACATATACTATTTGTTGGGGGGGGTCCTTCTTAAAAATGTAGTAGAATCGGCCTCAAAACCCTATTCTGATTATTAGGGCCCCTTTAGTACTCATCCGAAGTCTTGAGCCTGGAGACTCCGCGAGGACGACACCACCATGGGAGAGATCACGTTCACGGGTGTGTTGCGAGTTGATGAGACGGTCGTGCCCGGTCGAAAGCAATCCTACCTATAGTCTGCATTGTCGTTCGTTTTTTGGGTTAACCAACTTTGTGGTTAGGATCCTAGAACTACAATGGAGACTATAGGTAGGCTCTAAGACTCTAAGCCACAATAGGCTACCTTTTGGGCTCCTTATGGCTCCTTGTCATGATTACTTCATACAGAAAATGGAATAACCTACCTTTTGGGGGTTCTTCGTTATGATTTCTCTCTACAAATCCTTAAAGTAATTCACCTGCTTAGGGTTCTGTATTACGGCGTCTGTATACCTTGAGGCAGATTTTTTGGGGCCAGGTACACCCTGAACCCGATCCTGGCAGAATGTGTCTTTCATCTACCCCGAACTGTCCAGAAGCCGTTTTGACGACGTGCTTTAGGATTATATGACACACCCGATTATACCGCAATGTAACATTATATATATATATATATATACTGTATACTCGAAGATACTGTAATACTCCGTCTCTGCCAGCGGAGTGTGCTTCAGTTTGGCGGTGCAGGTTCAGGGCTTCCAGAGTGGAAGGTAGTGTGTCCAGCTGGCTTTAGGGAGCTGTTAGTACATCACAGTCGCTTCTGGTATGGCGTCGTCTCGTCTGGTATAGTCTGCTATGCGGTTTTTTGTATGGTTTCATATGCGTATATTCCCAGCGATGAGAACTCAGTGGTTCCGGGGCTTGAGTTCGGAGTGCTCTTTGACGTCGGTGCTCGATAGACGGACAGCGGGTGTCATTCACGTTTACGGATATGTTGTCGCGTCTTTAGAGGTTGCTGTGGGTCCAATACTGAATGCAATCTACCGCGTAGGTCAGACAGCTTGAAGCAGCTGTGTCTGCCTGCGTGCATGTGCACACACGAACAGCATGATGTCAAGCCGCAAGAGCTGCCGAACCCTAAACTTGAAGGAACAGGCCCAAGTAACACGCTAACAAGAAGCACAGATAACCTGAAACCATCCTAAACCCGAAAATCTGAATATAGTACCCTAACAAATAGTAGCATCCTTACTATAAGGACCTCAAAATACGGCATCCCTACTTTTCGGAAACTCCCATCCCAGATGTAAATCCCGAAACTGAAACGGATCGCACATCCCAAAAGCCCGAGGCCCCCCCAGCCTAAGCCCGAATCAAGCCCCAAAACCCTCGCAGAACCCTTGCAGAGCCCTGAAAAAACCTTAAACCCTAGTTACCCCAATAACCCTAAACCCGAAACCCTAAACTCTAAACCCTAGTAACCCTAATAACCCGAAACCCGAAACCCTAAACTCTAAACCCTAGTAACCCTAATAACCCTAATGACCCTAAGCCCGAAACCCTAAACCCCTGCTCAGCCTGAACACCCGAGGAATACAGGGCCAATGGCGACGTCGCCGTAAAGGGCAGCGTCAAACTCACTGGGAGGGTGCCAGAGCAAATTGGGAGTTTGCTCTTGGGTTTAGGTTTATAGGGTTATTGATTAGGGTTATAGGATTTAGGGTCATTAGGGTTTAGGGTTAGCAGGTTATAGGGTTTAGGGATATTAGGGTTTAGGGTCATTAGGGTTTAGGGTTATTAGGCCGCATCACGCCACTGCAGCGTACCCGTTGGTATCGCGATCTTTGCGCCGAAGGCATTGAACCCAATCCCGGCCCTTGTGGTTCGTGTTTAGGGTTTAGGCCCCATAGCATGGTTTCCCTCTGCAAGCGCCGGCGTGCTCGTGTCGTGCCCCTGCAGAGCACGAGATGGTACATGGATTTGTGTCAGGAAGGCATTGAACCCAATCCAGGGCCAAATGCTTCACGCCAGCTCTCCTTGCTCACCTTGAATGTGGCGGATAGCGCGAATGCTTTCGAAGCTGCCAAAGTTTATATGCTCGCTAAAGTCCATGTCATTGCCCTTCAAGAGGTGTGCTTCTCCAATCAGCAAGCCCAGGCCTTTGTGTCTCAAGCCAGCCGCTTAGGATATCATGCTTTCCACGTGTCGGGCGCCACCACAAGGTCTCGCCGTGGTTATGATGTTCATTCGGGCGGCGTCGCTGTCCTTGTGCGGCACAGCATAAAGGTCCAGCCGGTGCGCTCTTGGCAAGGGGTCGCCGGGCAGTTTGTTGCTTTAGACTTTGGCTCCTTCTTCATGGTGGCCTACCGCAGACCGGATGATGACAGTGTCAGTGACATGACCCAAGCTCTGTGCGAAACGCTCTGGGCGCGTCGTGCCCGCCAACCTTGGATTCTTCTCGGTGACTTCAACTGGACACCGGAAGAAAATGAGTGGCTCGAGCTGCTTGAAGATGAGTCCGCCGCCGTTGCTGGTCCCTGGGACCATAGCTGCGCGAGATGGTTTGCCACCAGATGGGAGGGCCACCGCTGCATCGACTATGGTATCACCAACTTGACCCACCGATGCAATGTTGTGCGTGAGCTCACCAGTTGGGGTGACCACATTCCCATCCGCATTGCTCTTGACCTTGCTAGCGATGCTGCAAACACTGATCGTCTGCAGCCCACTGCCTGCTACACCTGCCCACAGGGCGTGACTGTCAGTGCGTGGCGGCTCGCTTTGGGCGCTGCGTGGGAGGAAGTGTGGCGCTCTCATCCTGATGCAGTGCGCCTCCGCGAGGTTCTCCCTTTGCAGCCTAACCGGCCTAACCCTGACGAGGAAAGCCGCATCTTTCACACCCTTGTGGAAGCTGCTTCTCGGCAAGCGCGTGCAGCATTAGGGCTGGACAATGCGTGGCGTCACACTAGACCTAAGGGTTCCCCGCCTTGTGTTGTCCCTAATGACACCCTTAGCAAGCGTAGGCCCTGTGACTTCCAGTCATTCGCGATGCGCAAACTTCGGCGTCGCTTAGGTCAACTACTTGAAGCACGACGGTGTGTTGCAAGACACAATGACGCCGAGGCTCTGCTCCTTCGCAGACGTGCCGCTCGGCATGAGGGCCCGCTCACTCCCTTGCACACGGCCATTGTCGAGTTGGAAACGCAGATTCAACAAGTGCAGCACGCTGAGGCTTTGCAGCGCCTAAACCAGTGGAAAGAGAGTCTTCGTGCTTCCGACAGCTCGGTGCGGAAGTGGGTGCGGCGCAGCAACAAGCCGGCGCCTGCCTTTGTTTCGCTTGACGGTACTCCCAGCACCGGAGTTGCTTGCAGTCTGACCTTTCTCCGCACGTTCTGGCGGCGCATTTGGCGACGAGAAATCCGACCTGATGACGCTATCCGTGCTTGGAGTGCCGAGCATGCCCGGCATCGTGCTCATGCGCCTCAACTCGGCTGGCAGCCGATCACTGCTAGTGAGCTTCAACAGCACGCTTGTGCTTCTGGAGGCAAAGCTGCCGGCCCTGATGGCTGGAGCGGTGATGAGATCCAGCACTGGTCGCTCCCCATGTGGCGGACTTACGCTGACCTTTGGAACAGATGGATTCACCACCGCAGCTATCCGTCAGAGTGGCAATACTATCTGCAGGTTCACCTCCCTAAGCAAGACCCTCACCCTGTGCATGGTTTAGACGTTGGGGACGCTCGTCCTTTAGTCCTCGAGCCTATTCTCTGCAGGATTGCTAGCTCTGCGTGGGCTCGCCGGGCCACCACGAGAGCGTGGCAACAGGCGTGGGCCCCGCTCGGTGCGCATGGCGGCTTCCAGCAGCGAGGCGTGCACACCGCTGTACATGCTTTGCAGAATGCGTACGTGCACTGTTATGGCATTCTTTCTTTAGATTATGCCAAGTGTTTTGACCGCGCCCACCCCAGCACAGCCACACATGCCCTCAGCCGGTTAGGTATGCCTGCGGAAATGGTCGACTTGTGCAGGTTTCAGTGGAGCCAACAGCACAGATGGCTCGGTTTGCAAGGTTGCGTTAGTGCGGAGGCCGAAGTTGTTACTTCTAGCTTGCCTCAGGGAGATGCCATCTCCCCTATATGGCGCTTAACGCCATCTTATGGGCCCCCATCCAAGCCTACTGCCGCGAGGAACCCACGGCGACTGCGGTTACCTACTTGGACGATCGCAACGTGGTGGTCCATGACCACGCTCAGCTCGTTCGCACCCTCCAGTTCTGGATGCGCTGGGCTGGCAGGTTGGGCCTTGAAGAGAATGTTGGGAAACAGAAATTCCTCCCTCGGGGTTCTGCGGCTGCTCAGGAAGTCGACCAATCTAGGACTGTTGCAGTTGTGCACACACTTCGCATTTTGGGAGTCGATTTTCGCACCCGCATTGATGGCAAAAACAGGCCCACCTACCAAGACCGCCTGAACGAAGCCCGCCAGCGCCTTGGCCGCATCGGCTGCCTGCCTGTCTCGTTTCTGGCCAAGTGCCAGTTCCTTCGACAGCTTGTCCTTCCTGTGGCAGTTTGGGGCACATGGTTTGTTCATGGCGCAGCCGGCACTTGGAAACAGCTCCAGCAGCGCCTCCTGGGCGTCTTGTATGGAGGCAGGTCCCCTGCTTCGCCCGACCTGCGTGCTTTGATGCAGGGCCATAGCTTGGATTTCCAATTCATGGCCGATTACCAGACCATCTCCATGTGGGCCAAGCTCGTTCAGCTTGGCCGCGCTCGCTGGCAGCCCGGCGCCATGAGAGGAACTTGGCAGTATGCCGTTGCTGCCCGCCTTAAAAGCATGGGCTGGCATTTGCAGCTTGACGGCTCATGGACTCATCAGGCCATTCCCAGACGATGCATCACTTGGGCTAGGAACCTGCAGACCGAGCGCATCAAGCACTTACTCCGGGAAGCATGGCGGTTTGAACGCTTTGAAGCGTGGAAAGCCTCGAGCAGACTGGATGCTGTGGCTGCGGCTAACCCGACGTTCCAAGCAGCTCGAGTCAAGCAGGCTTGGCAGCTGTGGAATGCCACCTGTGCTCATGGCCGTGCAGTACTCACCGCTGCAGTGGTCAGCCCAGCACGGCTTCAGGCCAATAAAAGCGGTGCTGCTGTGCAATGGTGCCCTTTCTGCAAAGAGGGCTATGCTCCTACGTGGGATCACTGTGCTTGGAGTTGCGCGCACTTCGGTGCTTCTCGCCCCGCCCTACCTGGCGACGGCATGCAGCGTAGGACGGGTTGGCCCGTGGCAGCGCGTACCAAAGCCCAAAATCTGCGAGTGCTTGACCATCTTGCTACTGTCCGCAAGAGCCTTGTTGCATACCGATGCCTGTAAAGTTTTCTTCTTGTGTGCTTCAGACACATAAAATGCCCAGATTGCTGGAGATGCACAGGTTTTCCCCTGTTAGGGCCTGTCCCTCCCTTTGTGCCTGGTTGGGGGTTTTAGGTTAGTTAAGCCTGCTCCTTCCCTGCTGTCAGCATTCACTCGGAGTTGATCTCCCGATGAGTGTCTTTTCTCAGTGGCAATTCGACTTCGTCAACGGCGCGGTCAGGATTGGTGCTGCGATCAAATCTTTCGTTACAGGGTTTTAGGGTCATTAGGGTTTCGGGTTTAGGGTTTAGGGTTTAGGGTTTCCGGTTTAGGGTTTAGGTTTTCTAGAGGTTCTTTAACTTGCGGGGTTCCTTCAAACATAGTTTCAATCACCTGGGTCCTTTCAGAAATCTGAGTCAAGCGTGCTTCTAAGCTAAGGTTTTTCATTTGAGTTCTACGGGTTCTAATGCATGGGTTCCGAGAAGGGCTCTGGTATAAGGGTTCCTTCACTGGGTGTTTTCTGGATTCTGTTTGATAGGGACTTAGTGCTCATGGGCTTGCGTTTAGGGTTCGGTGTTTGGGCTTAGGGTGATGTTGCCCAAGTTTGGGAGCCCCTGGTATACTCTTATGAATTTGAGAAAATCCCTGAATCTTGAACCCCAAACCCCCACAACTGGCGGAAGGTGACAGAACTTTGAATCCCAAGCCCTGAACGCTGAACCTTAGACTCCGAACCCATAAATGAACCCTAAACCCTAAACCCTTAAAGGAACCCCAAACCTTGAACCCTACAAGGATCCCTAAACCCTAAACCCTTAAAGGAACCCTAAACCCTGCCCTAAACCTTAAACCCTTAGCTTGAAGGAGCCCTAGACGCTTGACCCTCAAAGAACCCTCAACCTTAAACCCTTAACTTACAGGAAGCCCTAAACCCTAAACCCTAAACCCTAGCCTCTAAAGGAATCCTTAACTCTGAACCCTAATCAAAAACAACCTGGACCCTCAACCCTTAACTGAAAGGATCCCTGAACCCGGAACCTTTGAAGGTGACAGTGCCTAAACTCCTAAGCCCAAGTCCCCTAAACCCCAAGACCCCTAAACCCCAAGACTTCGACGGGCAAGACGGATTGCTGGTGGAAAAAGGGGCTCAAAAACAAAAAAAAAACCCAAGACTGGCGGAGGGTGACCAAAAACCCTTTAAAGGAACCCTTTGAAGGTGACAGTGCAGATGTCCTACCCTGCCGCCTTCTGGAGTTCCACTGCAGAGCCGGCAGCTGGGACCTGGGGTTTAGGGCTTCAGGGTTTTAGGGTTTTAGGGTTTAGGGTTTTGGGGTTTAGGGTTTTAGGGTTTCAGGGTTTCAGGGTTTTGGGGTTCAGGGTTTTAGGGTTTAGGGTTTTAGGGTTTTAGGACCTCCTGGAGCTGACTGAGGGCCCCGGGCCCGGTCTGAATCGTTCATTTTCGGGTGGGGCTTGGGGATCCTTTAAGGGTTTCTAAGGGTTCCTTTAAGGGTTTAAGGGTTTAGGGGTCGTCCTTTAGGGGTTTAAGGGTTTAGGGGTCCTTTAAGGGTTCAGGGTCTAGGATTCCTTTAAGGCTTTCAGGGTTTAGGGGTCCGTTAAGGGTTTAAGGGGTATAGGGGTCCTCTAAGGGTTTACGGGTTTAGGGGTCCTTTAAGCTGTTCAGGGCTTAGGGTTCCTGTAAGACTTTAAGGGTTTAGGTCCTTTGAGGGGTTCGGGGTTTAGGATTCCTTTAAGACTTTAAGGGTTTAGGTCCTTGAAGGGGTTCGGGGTTTAGGATTCCTTTAAGACTCTAATGGTTTAGGGTGTCGGGTTTCCCGTTTAGTGTTTAGAGTGCGATTTTCCCTTCCTCGGTTTAGGGTTTAGGGTCTAGGGATTTTCCGGTTTTTATCAGGGGAGCTATGGGTGTTCACCAAGAAGGGGCCTGCATGCGGATCCCAGTCGCAATTCTTCAGCCCCTCAACCTGATACTAAAAGTTCCTGAACCCTACCTTAACCAGGCTGTTCAGTGGTGCACTTTTTTACTTTCAGGTTTCTGTGTTCCTATTATAAAATAAGAAGCCTAAGAAAGTATATACTTTTTTCAGTGGGTTACTGAACAGCCTAGTTAAGGACCAAATGGCTCGGGGCTTCTAGCCTTATACTGTGAATCCCGGTAAGGTATATGAATCTTAAACCCTTTCGTCCCTAAGGGCAGCCCTAAGACCGACACCCTAAATCCGACCATAACCCCAAATCACCCACCTCTCTAAAGATTTGTACAACGGAGTTGTAACTATAGGAAAAACCCTACCTGAACCCAACATCGCCGCTTTTTGAGGGCTTTCCTTCATAAGGAAGTTATAACTATAGGAACCCTAGAAGTGTAGGTTTCTTGGGGTCCAGGTAAAGCTTGAACTTGAAGGCTTCCAATCCTTGGGGTCGGATGTCTTGTTCGGGTCGACAGGATAGGGCTCTAGGGTTGAAGGTTTGGGGGTTAAGGGTTTAGGGTTTAGGGTTTAGGGGTTTAGGGGGTTAGGGTTTTAGAGTTTAGGGGTTTAGAGTTTACATAGGGGTTAGGGTTGTAGGGTTAAAGGTTTGGGGGGTCGGATTCAAGAATCGAAACCAAAGCTTTTGGGTTGAAGGTTTTGGGCTTCATGTTTAGAGCCCAGGCTTGGGAGTTAAGGTTTAGGAGGCTCGGGATAACTAAACTTGTTGCATTTGTGGACTTCTGCCAGAGGTAGCCCTCACTAAAGTAGTTTGACCCTCAAGCCATTGAGCCAGATATGCCCGAATAAATTTCTACAGGGTCCAACCTCAAGAGGAGCAGGACGGCATTCGAGTTCATCGGGTGCTGTCGTTTTATTTCGCGGGGTCTGCTTGCAGGTCATCGTCGACTCGTGCCGCGAGACAGACGAGAGCCAGAGTAAAGTGAAGCAGTGATTTCCAGGCAGCGGATGTCGGGCGTGACCTTAAAGCCCTATAAGCCATAAACTTTACACCCGAAACCCCCTAAGCCCTAAACCCTCACTCAACAGAGGGCGGACAAAAATGCGAAGGCACACACCGACTTCCAGGTTCTATCCCAATCCCGACACCCTACCAGGTCTGATTGTTGAGTTGCGCTGTCCCTTTGCGGATGTAGCCCAAGATAGGAATTTCGCACAAGGTTAGGCTGATATGTTTCCGGTCTGGAGGGTTTTAGGGTTTAGGGTTTACCGGTGTATCAACCAAAGAATTAAAGGCAAAATAAAGCTCAACCTCAGCTACAAGGCAGTTGATTCGAAGTGCCGTGCATGAGATGATGATTTTCTACACAAGGCATTCACTTGTGGGTATGTTGGGTTTGGCATATTTGTATGCACGAACGTGGCCCATCAATCGAAGCGGCTACAGGTTCGTAACTTCGAGAGTGCCTCAGGCATGAAATTCTGAATCTCGTAGCACTGAGACTGAACTAGCTCAACCCTTCTCTCCACGTCTGGACCTTGTACCAGATGCTGTACCCAGAGGCCCCATAGTGGTTCCGTTTTGGGATTACTTTATAGGATTCTAAATATGAACCCGAAAAAAGAACTACTATGGAGCCTATAGGTAATGGCTTATTGGCCAGCTCCTGTGTCTCGGCTAGCAGTCCGAACGTGTGGGTTTGCAAGATCCCGCAACTTCAGATGAAGACCCTACTTGCAGGTTCATGGGTAGTTCTAAGTGGGGTTATAAGTCCCCTAATATGAGTTAAACGAGTTATAAGTATAGTTACCCCACTTATAACCCTAATTATAACTACCCATGAACCTCCAAGTGCAACTACCAGAAACGGCAGGGGCTTGGGCTGATATTGTGAAATCCAGTGTCTGCATTGCTCAACATTCACGTGCCAGGACAGATGCAAAGCCTGCGGCGGCTTCTCAATCTCTGCATAGTGCTGCGAGCTAGCTCAAGGGTTGGTGTATGTGATGTGAATGCGGAAGACTTGACAGTGAACTCCGGAGTTGTCTAACATGTTCAGGGTTTGAGATGGATCATGCTTTAAACGGCAAAAGTAGTAGTTATGAGGGTTTTTACTTAAGGTTAGGATCTATTGTGTATAGGGCTTCTGCAGGATCGATTGTGCATAGCGCTTCGGCTGGATCTATTGCACATAGGGCTTCGGCAGGCTCCATAGAGTCAGACAACTTGACTGGGGTGATTATAGCAGTAGCCCTAATATTCCATGTGTTCATGTGGTATATACTTTGGCCTTACAGTAGTCCCTGGACAGGTACTTTGGGCACATGGACCCCTCGGGTAGGTTCAAGCCGTCGGTCGCAGATACAGAGTCGCATCTAGAGTCAATTGGCTATACGTGGATTTACGCCCTTACGCAGAGGCCCGGAACCCAAACCCTAAACTGGCCCTAAACCCCTATAAACCCTGAACCCCCTGTCCGTGAACCCAAGTCCGACCTCAATGCCAAAGGGTCCTGAGTACCTAATACTTTCCCACAACAAGTATTCCAAAAGCCATACTTTCTACTCTGTACCTTAACCTACCAACACCTTCCGTTTGTCGGCTCTTATACCATATACCCCATTATGGAGTTTTTTTAGGAAGCCACAAAAAAAGTGGTTTTGAGGCAGTTGCCGGTAGGTATTTAGGATCCTTGAATAGTCATAGAGTTCCCCATGTCCCAGATGGAGCTCCCATTGAACGCCCGAGAGCACTGCAGCTTTATCGTATGGGTGTAGGGTTCAGGATTTAGAGTTCAGGGTGTAGTAAAAAGTGTTTAGGAGCACTGGGGTTTTTTCCGAACATGCGGGGCCGTCAATCTAGAAACAGATTGCGGCAGCTTGATCCTTCTGTCTTCAGGACTGTTAGATCTGTTAGATTGACGACAAACCTGTGCCGCTTGGTGTGTGGGGTGTACATGTGGGTGGTTGTCAAAATTACGGTCCCTTTTGGGGTCCTTATTATAATACGGCACCTAAAATTTAGGGTACCCAAAAAGGGGCCATAATTTTGACAACCACCCATGTGTTGAAACTTTCGAAGCTAGAGCCGCCGTCTGTTGTAAATCCCAATGTAGCCAAAGTAATGGTTTAGAGTTTAGGGTTTAGGGCAGCAAGATCAAAGAGACCTTCTAGGGGTGCAAGGTCAGTTCTGGTCTGAGCCTACACTCCAACCCTGCCAGCGAAAGCGCGCAGCATCTGATTGGGGAACCTCTGAATGTTCCA
Source organism: Symbiodinium sp. CCMP2592 (assembly GCA_905221615.1). Taxonomy (NCBI): domain Eukaryota; class Dinophyceae; order Suessiales; family Symbiodiniaceae; genus Symbiodinium; species Symbiodinium sp. CCMP2592. Next base: position 1,689,953 of record CAJNDT010003779.1, read on the forward strand.
AACTTGTTCCAAGCGCCAACACTGCATACCCTGGCTGGGTTGTCTGCTTCCCGGGCCCGCATCGTTTGTAGGATCCCTGCAACACAGCTGCTCCCTAGCTTTTCGTCTCTCGAATAAAGCGTGTTCTTTGCTGAGACGGCCCACATGATCAGGAGAAAATGGTTTACATTAGTGTCTAGAGTAAGGTTGTGCTGTACTCGCTATTGGCTCTTGGTAAACAAGCATTGAAGCAACTGAATGCACAAACTTCAAGGTGTCATAAACGAGCAAATTCGTCTTCCTGACCCCTACACCCTAAACTCTAAACCCAAAAAAAAAACCCAACCCTAACCTGGACCCTACGGAGCCTACCTTTTTAGGGCTCCCTACTATGATTTCTTTATATAAGTCCTTATAAAGGTAGGTTACTTGGGGTTAAGGAAATCCTAGTGGATCGGAACCGGCAAGTCTGTCCTTGTATCAGGATGACAGGTGTGTGTGGTCAGTTGCTGGTTCGTTGAAGTGTGCATGTCCGTCCTCTGAGTCCGACCCTGTATGATGCTCTCTGCAAATCGCCGATGTACTCCTATAATGATAATAAGGAACACCCAAAATAGTATAGGTAATTATTAAGACCCCTCTATTATAGAAGCCTACTATAAATCCCTTATAGACCCTTTAAAGGGTACCTGCTTGCATGTACTGTGTCGTGCCTTGGGGCCTTCACCATCCAGGGCCATGGCATGCCATCGATATATACCTGCTTGTCTACCATGTTGTTGTGCACATGTTACCACACATTGACTTAATTTCAGCGCATGCACAACTACATCTGCTGTCTACATGAGCTACGCGGCCTAGCTTACGGCAGCAGCCAGCTTCCTTTCTTGGAACTATGTATCAGTCCTTCGCATGGCATGTCCGCTCAACCTCTTGTTGTGTGTTTGACTGCTTGCCTACCTGCTTGTTATGTTCCCTAAACCCTAAACCCTAAACCCTAAACCCTAAAGGTGTATGTAAGATGTTCATGGGTTCACCAACCCGTCAACTGACGTCATCACGCTTGCTTTTCACGGCCGAAGCCCGACCCACATAGAGAATCCCCGGCCGCTAGTTCCCCTACGGGCCCAGGCACTTATATAGTAGACCATGACCAAGGATCCTGAGTGCACCCTAGATAACCCTAAACCCTAAACCCTAAACCGCGCAGATAGTACGACGCTAAGTGTGGGGACACCTGGCAAGGTGCCCCTGACGTCAGGAGCCTCCTCCTCGTCTATACTACTATTTGCTTAAGAACCCCCAAAAAATAAAAAATATATTCCTTATGGGGGTAATATAGGGATTATTATTTTTATTTTTTGGGGGGGGTTCTTAAGCAAATAGTAGTATAGTCGCAACATAGTGCGCATGATTGACCTGTGCCAACCCAGCCAGAAAGTCAGTGCCTGGCGCCTTGGTACAGCTCGGGCTTTCACTACGCGCTGGGCCCCTGTTGCAGAGGATGTTATAGCCTAGTAGCTGACTAGATGACCCTGGACAGTTGTCGGTATGTGTCATCCAACCAAGTCTTGCTTACGGGTTCACCGTCAACCTGAGCATCAAACACCCAGCGAGTTGGATTCGGCATAAGCGGGTTAGAATTACCATTTGGGGTTTTGAGATCTTTGAGCCTGCAGGGTGCTAACGTAGCCCGCAAATTACTTCAAGGATTGACATAAAGAGTTGGAGATTGGACCGGAGCCGTTTCGGGGAGTGCAACTGACAAGGCGGCCGGAAACGACTCTAACCCGTGCCACCGCAGCCCTCAAGCTTGAACCCCTCAACCCTCAATCCTCCACCCTAAACCCTAAACCCATAGGTACGTGCTAGTTGTGCTGCATGAATTAGATGCCAGGGGTACTCATGCCACGATTGCCGGACAAAAATGAATTCTGCCGCTCGCCTGAACCACCGACACTTCTTCAAGGGAATCTCGACCCGCTATGACATTACAGCCCCAAACAAAAGCCTATTCAGTCCCTGGCCAGAAAACGGCAAGCATTAAACTAACTTTATAGCCTGAGTCTAGATTTTCCTGAATCTGCAACTACCGAGCCTCCCCCATCCTATTCCACCTTGCAGTGCCCCTAAGACCTAAAACTGTCAACCCAAAACCCTAAAGCCTGAACCCTATCTGGGGTTAATATAAGGGCCTTAATAATTAGAGTAGGGTGTTAGGGTATACCGCAATTATCATAAGGAACCCCAAAATAGTACAGGGTAATAAACAGCGGGATTGATCTTTGGGTTTAGGGCTCCAGACCTTTGTGTAGTTTACTTGAAGGCTCATGGGACTTAGTAAGTAGGGTTATAAGTAGGTTATAATTAGGATACCCCCACTTAGGGGACTTATAACCCCAATTATAACCTACTTATAAGTCCATGATCCTCTAAGTAGGGTCCGAAAAAGTTAAATCATGAGTAGGAGAATCTCCCTATACACCAAAGCCTGATTCTAGTTGAGGCACCCATACCCGTGTAGCAACCTTTATAGTAAACCTTTGGAGGACCAAAAAGGAGCCGGATTCTGATTGTCAAGGCACGGATATTAGCAGGATTCCCTGGAATGTGCAACGGTTTAGGGTTTACCTTAACCCCACGTAACCTACCGTTTTAAGGACTTATATAACGAAATCATATTAGGGAACCCTAAAAAGGCAGGTTCCTTAGGGTCCAGGTAGGGTTTAGGGGCACCGAGCAAGTTTCGTGTTGTCCCGCCCGCGGGTTTGTTTCGAGTTTAGCGCTTAGAGGGCTTCAGCCCGGCATGAACCGTCTTTCTAATAAGAACCAGCAGAGAACATCAGCGAGACAGAGTGAGAGTTGTGAATGACTGAGTGAGTCAGAGACTTAGTAGCTGAGTGGATACACTTTACACTTTTTGGGATAATGTTACCCGCTACAAAACTGAAAGTGTACACTTTTTGAGGCTTATGACCTCAGCAACTAAGGAGACCGTAAGGAGACCGACAGAGAGAGAGGGAGATAGACCAGGCACGGCCTCAACTGCCGAAAACTAAACCCAGCATCCCTGTAGCCCTATCTAATTTAAGTTCCAGCAGCCCACCCAGAGGCTCCATAGGAGTCCCTTTTTGGGGTTCATATTTAGAATCCTACAAGGTAGTCACAAAAAGGCGGTGTTCCAGGAGTTGAAGCGAAAAAGCACTGCAAATTTCCTGGGAGTTGTCAGCAGCACTTGCTGGCTGCGTTGATCATAGGGTTGTTCAGTTGTGGGGTCGACTTGGAGGGTCGCAAAACCTAACAAGTAGGTAGTAAGTAAGTAGAGTTATATGTACCTAAAGGGGATCCGAATGGGGGTTAATGATCCTTATAGCTCCATAAAAACACAAATACTTACTACATACTCATGTGTTAGTCATTTGTTAGTCTCGCGACACTCCAACGAGGGTCAGATAGAAATCCGAACCCCCTTAGGGTGCTTGCAGGACAGCGTCAAAGACAGCGGCATTTTTTTGGGGGGGTTATGGAACAAGAAGTCCGAGTTTCTAGCAGGTTGCTTATCCATGGTCGTATTCTCAAGCTCCGAAATGCTCTCACCACAGCCACTCCATGTTGATGCTTGGAGGCCTTCAATCGACAGCTTTTCTTATGAAGCCATGAAGCCGAAATGCCCTCGATTCCAAACCTTATGGGTGTAGGTTTCTAGACTAATCGACATGCGGCAACTCCCAGCATACAGTCAGACGCCCATCGCTTTCCGCAGGGGCTATCACGCCAAAGCCGAACACTGGGTCTCACCTGGATTCTCGGTGCAGATTGTATCAAATCGAATCTCTTCATTTCGAACTGCCGAGTGGGTACCATCTACACAAGTCTGCTCTTCCTGGTTCCCTCGGCGGTGATCAATATTTTCATACTTAGGGACCAGGTGGATTTCGGGTAAGCCTTGTGACACGCTAAGGGCTCAGAGTCTTGTCCGCGAGCTATCAGAGTCTACCCATAGGCCCCAAAGTAGTTCCTTTTTGGGATTACCTTCTAGGATTCTTTTTTATGAGCCCCAAAAAGGAACTACTTTGGGGCCTTATGGTAGAGCCTTAAATCCGGACCAGAGCCTTAAACCAATCAAAGCTCTGCGGCTGCAGACTCAGAGAGCGATCCGTGTCAAGGCAAGCCCATAGGCCTTGGAAGTTCCATTTATCCCTACGGCTGCAAACGTTGCCTAAGTTCCTAAACAGGGTCTGTGGCCTGTGGAGGCCGTTGGGCTTCGGAGTCTAAGGTCTTTGGGGTTTAGGGTCTAAAATGGCCCAAACTCCTACGAGGGTTACGCAACCAGTTAAATTATTAGGCTTCAAAGTTCAGGAACTCAAAGTTTGGAGCTCTGTTGTAGGCCCTGGCGTACAAGGCATAACATCACCATGCTATGTTATACATTTACAGTATAACTATTTGTAACATAACCCTAAAGCTCTAAGGACTCATAGTTTAAGGCTTTGGGCCCAAAGACCATACTATATAAGGCTTTTGGGCTACTTTGAGCCTTAGGGTAAGATAAACTGACCAAAATCTAGGCAACCGGGCGCCGGAGGGTCTGGTCCCTGAGTCTTTCGTCTGCTTGTGGCAGAAACCGCAGCCGAAGATGCTACAATGCCAGAAGAGCTAGCTAGCGCATGGGACCACTTGGAGGTTCATGGGTAGTTATAATTAGGGTTATAAGTAGGGTAAGCATGCTTATAACCCATATTCGGGGACTTATAGCCATGAACCTCCAACCATGACTTCATGACTGTTAACCGTTCCTGTGGGATGTGCCTGCGAGAAACCGCGCGCAGCTTCTGCAGGGTGGGCCTTCCTTTCGTGGCAATCCTCAGGCCTATAAACCCAAGTCTTGCAGGTAAACCCAAATCTTGCAGGTTTCGGGACTCAGGCCTCTAATAGCTGCCATTTCACCACCGTTCGGTGTCGCTACCAGCAGCATTATAAACACGAATGACAGTTGTGACGCCGATAACCCTTAACCCTAATCGAATGATAACAACAACTGCTGACGCACAGCATTGCTGGTGAGGTTTAGGGCTTTGGGGTTTAGGTTATAGGGTTCTGCACGACAAGCTTCGAATGAAGAAGACGAGCGGAAGCCTATTGAACTGTAAAAGCCCGAGCCCGAAACACCAAAACTCCACACCCTGAGCCTGCCTCAGAGAAAGATGTAGAGCGGAAGCAGTGGGGACATGAAGAGTGAGTGCTTGGCTGCACGTTTGCACGTTTTTTAGGGGTTTGCAGGCTTTGAGGCTTTGGGTCCCGTCATATCATGTAGGGTTTTCTGCAGAACTTTTTGGTCGAGGCATCAGGGGTTCGGGGTTCTACTGTACTTGGAGGTTCATGGGTAGTTATAAGTAGGGTTATAAGTAGGGTAACTATACCTATAACCTACATTAGGGGACTCATATTCCCACTTCTAACTACCGATGAACCTCCAAGCAGGGTCTTGGGGGGATGGCCCACTAATGGTCTGTAAATCGTAACTGTTCAATTGCATCCCTTGAGATGTGTGTGTGTGTGTGTCACTGGAAAGGGTTCGCGGTTTAGGATTTCGGCTGAAGCAGCCCCCATATACAGGTACTTCAGTGCCAAAGTCAAGTACATACTATATGGGTAGTTGTCAAAATTAGGGTCACTTTCTGGGGTACCCTAGGTGCCGTATTCTAATAGGGACCCAAAAAGGGACCCTAATTTTGACAACCGCCCATATGGTCACGTGCACTCCTGGGGCAAAGCCTTTTCCAGAGGCAGATCGAACACCGGGACCCCCAAACATCGTGAGATACTGTACTCCAGAGCCCTTTACTACCTGGACCCTAAGGAACCTACCTTTTTTAGGGTTCCTTATTATGATTTCTTTATATATATATATATATATATATATATATCTATATCCTTCAAAAGGTAGGGGTTAAGGTAAGCATTAATGAAGGCCTTAAACCCCAAACCCCGTTAATTGAGGCCCCTACTGTCCTGCGACACTTCTCCGACAGATGAGGTTTGGGCAGATCACCTCTGCATTTGGGCGATTCTGACGTCGGGCTCCCTGTGCTTCAAGGAAAGGGGTTTAGGAGCGTTTAGGGGTTCAGGGCTTTCGGGTTCAGGGTTTTGAGTATTTTGGGGTTTAATTACCTGTCGGTCGGCTGGGACGCAACCCTACACGGCAGACCCTAAACTGCGATCATCTAACCTTGCCCAGAGAGCCCAAAACCCCTTTTTTTAAGGAATATAGCTTAAATCATAATATGAAGCCCCTAATCATTGATGGTATATTGCTTAACTAGTAGGGAGTATTAGGCTCTCTGAGCCCAAAATTATTACTAGGAACGCTTAGAAAATGACCATCAGGCTTCTATTGACCTCCTTAGGCTTCCTCTTCCTCTCATTCTTATCGTTGTTCTTATCCTTCTTTCTTTGTCTATTGCGATCAAGGGTACCGGTAGACGTGAAAATCCACGCATCAGGCAGGAGGCCTGAAGAAATCCCCGGAGTGGGGTCTAACCCCAAGCCCGAACCCCTAAATCCCAAGCCAACCCTGAATTCTAAATCCCTTAATGCCGGAATGCCCCGACCCTGACTACCGAAATACCGCCAGAACCGCAAGCTTAAGGTTTGGGGGTTGTGGTTCAGGCCCCTAAGCACTTGCAGCCCTAGACCCTAACTCAGGACACTGTTGTGCCGCGGGAGACATGTTCCATCAACAATGTTGATGTCACATCGCCCTCTGTAGCCCCCGTCTTCCCCGGACGGCGAGTTCTTTGTTTTCTCGATACGTCGCTTGAAAGCTATGAGTTGGGATCCGAGCCGCGGATGGCACTGCCTTGAGAAGGTGCAGTGTGAAAGGAAAGCGGGACGGCATCGAACCTGAGTCCATGGAGTCCATGAGCGAGATGGTGTCAGCTTGTTTCACTCCTGAAGGAAGGCTGGCAGTCTCCACTCTCCTCCTTCTGTCTGGTTCTCAGTATGGATCCCTACGATAATCTCTTATAACCCTTTATAGTAGCCCCAAATAACCCAATCCCACCATTCCCTACTAAGAACCAGAGCCTTGGGAATCATGCGGGTACTTAGAGGATCATGGGACTTAGTAAGTAGGTTATAATTGGGGTTATAAGTCCCCAAAGTGGGGTTATCCTAATTATAACCTACTTATAACCGCCTACTTACTAAGTCCCATGAGCCTTCAAGTGGTGCAGTGCCGAGCCTGGCTTTCCACCGAACCAACAGCACTCGGATGAGATACCACGATCGGAATCAGCAAGGTCTCTGCAACCTTAGGACACTCAGGCTTCAGCAGAATGAGACTAAGGGCAGGCAAAAATGAAACCGTCCATGGGGTTGCGGTTTAGGTAGTCTTTCTTGCAGTCTCTGTGTGCTGGGTTTTGGTTGTGCTCGTTTCATTCACATAGCACCAAGGGCTTGTAGAAGAACTTCAGTTTGGTCACCAGGATTTGCAGGTGGGGGCGAAGAGAAAGCATTGTCTTACCTTATGTGGAGCTTCAGTTACCAAAACGATATGTTACTGGGTTACACAAAAAATGTATGATCAGGAACCCGCTACTTCCTAAACCCTGCACGGTGTAAACCCTATAAGCCATATAAGCCCTATAAACCCCAAAAGTTCTCTTTCGGTGAATGGGGCCCTGGGGATGAGGGTTGCTGAGTTGTTCCCTCATTGTCGGTTTTCTTTCTGCCCAGCCTTCCTGGATGTGTGCGCCCCTGTGGCCGTCCAAGGCCTTCATAAAGGAGGGGATCATGTTGTGGCCCTTGTTAGGTTCCTTAGCAACAAGCTCCTGCTTAGATTGATGCTCCCAAGACTGCATAGTTTGCCCGAGGCACGAATGGATGCTCGAGCGCTATGGCATTGGGAAGTTCGCCGCGCGCCCAGGAATTTTCACAGGAGGAAACTGAAACCTTAAGCCTTCAAACCTAAACCCGAAAACGTTGAGGGCTTAGCGTTGCTGAACTCTGAAGTTGTCGAGCCTAACCTAATTCGGCCTTTTCCGTAATCTTGCAAGCTCAGTTGAGGGGATGTGAGTAGAGCAGTGTTTCTGTGGTTATGAGCTCGTGGCCGTGCCTTGCATTGGATAAAACACTTAAGCATGCATGGTCTTATCTGCGCGGTAATTACGAATATATACCTTGAAGTATAAGGGGCCTGAGAACACGATTTAAACTAGATTTCAATCATTGAGAGGTATTGGGCTCTTGAGGGCTGAAGACTTGATCAAACAGCGACATGTGGGTAGTTCTCCAAATTAGGGTTCCCTTTCAGGATCCCAAAAGTTTAGGGTTTGGGGCCCATATAAAAAGGACCCACAACACGACCCTAGTTTGAAGAATGACTCAATGTGATGATTCTCCACCAACGCCCGGCACTCCATCGCAAGGTGTAACAAAGTACTGCAAGACCTGATAAACTCAGTAGCCGAATGTGTAAACTTCAGTTTCTTGGGTTTGTATAACCCTGCACAGAACTGAAGTTCTCAACTTCTGAGCAAATTAATTGCCAAACAAAGTAGACCCCGACCGGAACCCACCCCAAGAATGAAAGTGACCGTATACCCTCGACACTAGGCCCCTGCCCTAAGACAATATCGCATCAAAGCCCCCCCCCCCCCTCTAAGAAAGCAGCCGTAAACCCTGGACCCTACCCAAAGGCCCCAAAGTAGTTCCTTTTTGGGGCTCAAATACAGAATCCAATAAGGTAATCCCAAAAAGGAACTACTATGGAGCCTCCGGGTAGAACCCAAATCCGAAACTCCAAACTTCTCCAAAAAGTTCAAAGCCCGCCCCATCCCCGCCAGGAAAGTAATCCTGAGCCCTTGACCCTACTTGGAGGATCATGGGACTTAGCAAGTAGGTTATAATTGGGGTTATAAGTCCCCAAAGTGGGGTTATCCTAATTATACCCTACTTATAACCTTACTTACTAAGTCCCATGACCCTACCCCTACGCCTACCCCCAAAGCAAGTATGCACGAAGGCCATCTTCGACCAGCAGAGCCAAAGAGTCTGGCTGCGTGAGGGGCTCAGCTTTCAGTGCAGGGTCGCCCGGCTTCTTGGGGTGGATAAGGCTTGATTGGGGTTTACTATAGGGGCTTAAATAAGGCCAATACTATTTGGGGCGTTCCGCATTATTGATTACAGTATACTGGGCCCCAAAGCCCTATTCTAATTATCAAGGTCCCCATATGAGTTTGGCCTTATAGAGTTAGGGCCTCTTCTTTGGATAGAGTGAGGCGCGGTTTCCGGCTGGCAGGGTTGAGGATTGGAGCCTATGCAGGTGTCTGAACCCGTACTACCTTGCAGGCTGCCATACACCATTGCCGAACGTTGAGGTTTCAAACCCTCAGGCGTGAACCCGGCATCCCGTCCCTAAACATAACCCTAAACCTCAAAACCAAGCATCCGCGAGGTGGGCTCGAGGGAGCAGTACCATACAACGAGACCTGCGATATTAAGGCCAGGCTTCGGGACGCTCCGGTTCGGCAGCTTGCCCTAAGGCTCCATCGTAGCCATGTAGTACACACTTATACGCCTTACAGTACCTATATAGGAACCGCGTTAAGGCCAAAGTATACACTATATGGGTACATGGAGCCTTTGGGTCGGGGGCTGGGGAATACTTGGAGGCAGGTAGTTAGAAGTGGGGTTATAAGTCCCCTAATATGGGTTACAAGTATAGTTACCCTACTTATAACCCTACTTACAACTACCCCTTATAAACCCTAATCCCTAAACTCCATAGGACTTTCAAAGGAACCCTTATAACCCTACTTATAACTACCCATGAACCTCCAAGTAGGCCCTAAACCTTATACCCTTATAGAATCCCTATAGATCCCTTTAAAGGGACCCTTAAAGGAACCCTTATAACTACCCATGACCCTCCAAGTACAGGGGTCAGGGTTTAGGGAGACCCCGCGGTTCGGGGGTCCAGAGCCTTGGCAGTTTAGGGTTTTGGTGTATCATAGGGACCCTTAGGGGTGTAGGGGGAGGGGGGGTAGGGGGCCTTAATGCCCATAATAAGGACTAATAAGGCCTATTTAAGGAAATATAGTCCCCTACACCCCTCCCCCCTACACCCCTAAGGATCCCTATGAGTGTAGACTTGAGCGGTTATAGGGTCAGGGTTTAGAGTTTAGAGTTTCGGAGTTTAGAGTTTGGGTTCTTTAAGGGCTTTGGGGGGGAGTTTTGGGGTTCAGGCTCTTGGGTTTTAGGCTTGGGGTTTAGGTTTTTGGGGTTTGGGGGTTTTGGTGATTTGGCCGTTTAGGGTTTAGGGTGTTGACGTTTTGAGGTTTAGAGTATTCGCGGGTGAGGGTTACGGATTTTGCGACTGCGAGAATGTAGGGTTCATGCGCGAGTAGTACCCCAAGCTTGAACCCTGAAGTCCTGAATACTTGTTGTGCTTCTGAAGCCCGGAAATTCACAGGGAGGCGATTGGTTTCCGGCGCTTTTTGCTGGAGGCTTCGGGTTTGGCCCAGGCGTGGGGAGTTTGAGTACTGGTTGAGCTGCGGCTTCAACAATTCGCAGTATTCTTCCTCTGTACAACCCTTAGAATCTAGTGTTGAAACAACCTCCAAGGGGTCACCGGTTTAGTTACGATTTACGGATAGGTACGGACTGGGGCTCCAATCCAGAAGCAATGTTTAGGAATTCTGGGCTTTGAGTTTTACAGTACATGCAGCTTTGAGCTTTAGGCACCGAAGGGTATTTAGGGCCTAGGAAACTGTTTAAAGCTATAGCAGCCCTGTAAAACCCGCTAAAGTTGCCCAGTGCTCCATGCACCCTAATAGTGGATACTTTGGCCTTAAAGTACTCCCTATATAGGCACATCCCAAAGTATATACTATTTGGGTACATGGACCCACAAAGGGGTGAGATCTACGTGAGCCTGCACCTGTGCCAGGATAACAACCTTGGCCAGTGGGGTCACCGATTCCGGGAAGAACATACCGACTCGGGCTTAGTTTCTGCAGCCGCCGGGTTTGCGAATTTGCGGTTTAGGGCGTTCATACCCCTAACCCTATGCACCAAGCCCGATAAGGGTGGCTTAGGGGAGGGCTGGGTTCGAACGGTTAGGGTTGAGGGTTTAAGAAAGACGATATTGAGGCTTGTGTTGAGCTTAAGGGAGTAGACTGTTCAATGTTGGGGGCTGGAATGTAGAATTCAGCATTCTGGCAAGCGCTGTAGTTGCGCCTTGAACCTAAACCCTCAAAGAGTGCGTCAGGCATGCCCAATACCCACACCTTAAGCTTCAACCCTAAGACCCGTACGACTTGTGAATTCTTTGGGGGTGGTTTGCAATGAGGGTCTCGGTGGCATCCATAATAGGAGCACAGTACGGTGCGATCCTAAAGCGAAACATATAACTAGTTGCTACACTGTTCCCAACTCGGCTGTATGTGATGCTGGTTACGGCTCGCCGGTCACCAGTCACCAGAACGGTCCCGAGCTGTACCGAGGCCGCTGATGGGACCGAGAGTATGGAAACCGACACCGAACAGGCTGACACTGCTGCTGCACCCACGGCCGCTGCTGACGGCGCTAGCAAGACCGGAGAGTAGCGCTAAGCGCGCTAAGATCACACTCCGTGAAGCTCCGGCCGATTGCGCAATCCAGGCAGTTCCCCGTGACGGCAACTGCCTCTACCATGGTTTCGGGGAAGCTTTCAAGTGGCTGCGGGGACAGAAGTCGGTCATCCATCACTTCAAACCCTATGCCCAGTACGTACATTGTAACACTGTCTTGATCCCTAAGCTCTAAAATCGTAAACCCCAAATCTATGGTCCGAGTGAAGAGTACGTGCTTCCGAGGCTTTGACAGAGAGACATCTCATGCCCATCGCTGGCAGCGTTAACTCGTTCTCCAAGGCCCCGGATAGTTCCACCAGGCTTGTACAGGATGGTCTGGATCCCCAAATCTTAAAAGACTCTGACCCCTAAACCCCTCAACCCTCAAGCACTTTGGGATTGAGCCTCAATTCTCCAACCCAAACCCTACATCCTATGGCCTTAAGCCCAGGATGACGCCACAGGGCCCTGGGCTTCTGATAGTCTCTATTCAGACCTCCACCCGCTTGCATTCATTCCCTACCTATAGTAGAAGCCAGAAAGTTGGAACATGGCTTTAGGAGGATTCGTGCTAGGATCCCTTATACTTTACCTTAAGGGCATGAGGATAATGATGTTCCAACTTTCTGGGTTCACTCTAAACTGACCCAAACTCCTTAATCTCAAAATGGTTCAGCTTGGAAGCTTGAGACGATTGCTGCATAGCACCACGAGTCGGCACGCCTCTCCGAGCACGCCCTTTGCCAGACGCCTAATGTCGGGCAAGGACAGATCTACGCTTGGCTTCCACAGGTGCCCTTGAAAACCGCACTACAGCACCTGCCAAAATCTTGGACCGTTCTTGACAGCCATGTCAAGGCAAGTTCGTATCTGATTATAGACCTGAGCGTGAATACATAAACCTCCAAACCCTGCAAGGCCTAGCCCTTGCAAACCCTAAACCCTCGACCCTAGATTTGACAGCGAACCAGGCGGAAAAAAAACTTCAAAAACATCAAAAGAACAATCGCCACCATAAGCCCAGGAACTGGTGAAGAGGTGGTGGGAGTTGAGAAAGGACCGAGCCGTGGCCATGTTGTTGGGCTTGGGATGGCTTGGGGTTAAGGGTTTACGGTCTGGAGTTTAGGGTTTCCTGAAAAAGGAAAAATTTAAAGGTATCTGCAAGGGGTTCAGGGTTTACATGGTTCATATAGGGAGGGCTTAGGGTTTGGAGTTTAGGGGTTCAGGGGCTGAAGGTTTAGGGGCAGTGCCCTTCCTCCGTTCTTACATGTGCAACTCCAATATCTTGATGTCGTCCGACTTGTATGGATGCAGGGTGCGTCTGTCTTTCTTTCTATCGTCCGTCGGTCTGTCTGCTTGCGTGTCTAACTATCTCTCCGTATTTCTCCCTAAACCCTAAACCCCTAAAGCCGCGTGCATGTGTGTAGATGGGCTCATAGATGCACTTGAGCGGACATAGACATACATGGGACTCAACCTCCCTCGGTGTGCTTGTGCTTTTTGATTTTCTCTCTCTCTCTCTCTCTCTCTCTCTCTCTCTCTCTCTCTCTCTCTCTCTCTCTCTCTCTCTCTCTCTCTTCCAATTTCGGAGTTCCAGTGGTGGTCCGGCTTTTCGAAGCGCGTTATTCTTCGGCATTCAGCATAGTATGAGCACTACACATGTGGCTGTTAAGTTGGATGTGCACACACGTACACTGTCGCTCACTCTCGCTGCCATTTCTTGTATACATACACACTCAGAGGCAGGGCTTGCGCAGGTCAGGCTCAATCCCTAAACCCTAAACCGTTTGATCGAGTGCCTTGAAAGCCGCAGCACCAAGCCCTAAGCCTCGGAGGATGCTCAAGGGGTATGCAATCTAGCACTTAGTCCCCAATGCTCGACAGAACGACCTGCGGTTTTATAGGGTTCCCGAAAGGTGCGTAGTGCCCTCGCTGGATCCACTCTCCTTAAGGATGTGATAATGAACCCGTGAAGCTGGAAGCCAGCACCTTGCAAAGTAAAGCCGGAGTGCCTGAACCCCAAGATCAATGGGTTCAGCGGGAGGGGGGCTAGATTCTCCCGAAGTACCTTGGGCTTTGTGTTGGGTGGGTCACCTTAAAATTTCGCTATGGGAAGAAAGGCACCATTCTTCTTCTTCCTCCCTTCTTTATCATATGTAAAGAAAGGGTTAGCATGGAACCTCGGCCAAGCCCTAAACCATGTACGGTATTGAACTGTATCTGCGCTATACATTTCAGAGTTCCGCCACCGAAACCCCGTTACATGCAAATCCGTCCCTTGGTAAGACTTGTAGTAGTGTCTTGAACCCCCGAAACCTGAAACCTTAAACCCTAGACCCCGAGCCGGGCCAGTAGACCTGTGTATCCTACCAATGAAAAGCCCGCGATGAATCCCACCTCTCACCGCCACACAGGACTTCATCAAGGAGTTCAGGAAACAGGTGGGCGGTTTACCTTAACCCCCAAACATCCTATCCTTTTAGGGCTGCTTGTTATCATTTTCTTATCTTTAAAAAGGTTTCGGGTGCAGGTATGGCCTGCGTGGAGGGCACAGTTCAGGGCGTGAAGGCTTTGGGGTGTATGGGGCTTCGATAGACGGACGCGTCAGGCATCCTGGGTTTCGATGTTTGAGGTTCTGGAAGACCTTAGGGCGCAGGGCCTTAGCCCTAATAGCTAACCTGCGAACCTATGCATTAAAATTTTTATCCTATTAAGCCCCTTCGAACCCAAAGACCAACCCGTAAAAAACGTGCATGAACGCTTCAGAGCCTCTAAGATTCAATTCCCTGCACCCCAAATACCGAAAACTCTGGGAAAGTTTGCAGGGAAATTGCCACTTAGGGGTTAAGTACCAATGATCTAGGAACCGTTCCCAAACCCTCAACCTTCAATCCTAAAGCTTATCTCTCCATCTCAAAACCCTGTACACTTTGTTTGGCCCCGAACACCAAAGTTTGCGAAGCAAGAAGCACACTTGACTTGACGTAAGCTCACCTCGCACTATAACATAAATATCCTCATGACCCTATGCCCAAAACCCTGAAGTACCCCAAATCCCAAACCGCAGAACCTCCTCAAACCTTTGCCAGGATGGCCTCTTCCACGAATACCAGGAGCAAGGTTCTGACACGGAGGCACGAACCGAGGGATGGAAGCTGCACGCCACATATGTGTGGGTTTATGTAGGGCTCAGGGTTGAGGGTGTAGGCTTCGAGGGATTTGAATTTGGCCTTCAGGGTTTTCGATCTTGATTTTTAGTGTTTGAGGTATCGGGGAGGGGGGGTTAGCTTCAGGGATTTAGCGTTTTGGATTCGGATTCCACGGCACGCAAATCGGGATTATGGGTTCTGTTTTGGTTCGGCTTCGATGTTGAAAGTTCGCTGACGTGCGGATTGTTCGAGGCTTTGACATTCAGCCGCGACTGTCTGACAGCAATGCCGCGCAAGGTTGAGCCCTTTATAGGTTTTTGGCAAGTAGTTTAACTACTTTAGGGGGGGTTGGGGTTAGGTAGAGTTTACCTGAGTGTCGCAGAGCCGTCAGAGGCCTTATCAGCATTGCGGGTTTCGGGCTTAGGCTTTAAAATTACCTATACTGTTTTGTGGTTTCCTTATTCAAACCTTAGTCTAATGGTTCCCAAAACGATTACGGCCCCTATATTATCAGGTTTGGCGGCCGGGTTGCCGGAGCTACACTTGCCAACCAAGACCTGTATAACCCTAAAGCATGAACCCCGACTTGGAGAAAACGTCCCAGTCTTCCTCTCATCGACGGCCAAAGACCGGAGTTTTTATTAACGAACTGAAATTTAAGTTGCCATAATAAGGATCTATAGCGAATAGTATGTTTTTCTTGTCATGGCAACTGCAATGAAATTCCTTGTAAGCCCTGCAGATGGACCTCAGAATCCCTGACCCCGAGGGTCCAGATGTCCAAATACATAGGTTTCAGGTACCGCAAACCCAGAGAGCCCAATACCCGAAAAATAAGGAATATACCGAAAACCTTAATATGAAGCCCCTAATAATTTAAGATATATTCCTTAATTAAGAGGTATTGGGCTCTCTGGGAACCTTACAGTGTATCGGTGTATCGTGCGCTTGGGTAATCGAGCCCTACAGGAGGAGATTGCAACAAGTATCGAGATACCCTGAAACCCTTACCCCTGATCCCTAAAACCTATCTATAAACCCTAATCCCCAATCCTCGAACCCTAGACCGTAAACCCTAAACCCTAAATCGAAGCCCGAGACGCAGCATAGAGACCATTTGCATAGTCGGGTCTTCTGCACACTTGGCACCCCTAAAGGCTTAACCACAACCCTGAATCCCGACTGCACCCTAAACCCTAAACTTAAAACCCCCCCTGGTCCTTCAACTCTAGACCCTGCACCTATAGATCCCTTTAAAGAACCCTATAGATCCCTTCAAAGAAACCTATAGATCCCTTCAAAGAAACCTATAGATCCCTTCAAAGAACCCTATAGATCCCCCTAAACCCTGAGCCCAAGGGAAAGCCTGAAGTCATCACGGCACTTCCCTCCCTGCGGCCCCTAAACCCTAAACCCAGGAGACTTGATTCCCTAAGCCGTAGACCCTAAACCCCAAGCTCTAAACCCTAAACCCGGCCACTGCATCTTAAAAAAAAAAACCTAAACCCGAGTCCCCAAAACCCTCAACCCCACAACAATCAACACCCTAAACTTTAAACCCGAGTCCCCAAAACCCTCAAACCCCTAAACCCCCAAGCTCTAAACCCTAAACCCTATAAGCCCCTAAATTTTCAAATCTTATTCCCCCCAAAACCCTTTCTAAATTCCCCTAAACCCTAAACTCCCGGTGCACCCCGAAGAGGATGTGGAGTCCGAAGATGTCCCGTCCGAGGCTGCCAGTCTTCTGGGCTTTATGGGGTATTGGGGGTTTGGGGTTTAGGGTTTAGAGGTGTGGGGGTTTTGGGGTTTAGGGTTTAGAGGTTTTGGGGTCTTGGGGTTTAGGGTTTAGAGGTTATGGGGGTTTAGGGGGTTTAGGGGTTTAAGGGGTTTTGGGGTTTAGGGTTTAGGGTTTAGGGGTTTAGAGGTTTAGGGGTTTGAGGGTTTAGGGTTTAGGGCTCAGGGTTTTGGTGTTTAGGGGTTTGGGGTTTAGGGCGGGTTTTGTGGTTTAGGGGGTGTTTGGGGTTTTTTGTAGGCAGGGTTTTAGGTGTTAGGGTCAAAGGCTTAGGTTTTAGGGTTCAGGGTCTAGGTTTCGGGATTAACGTTTTGGGGACTATAGGGCTTAGCTTAGACAAGGGCTCCACAGAGGCTGGTGTCAGGGATGTAGGGGTTTCAGGGTTTACGAGTTTGGGACGTGTAGGGTTCATTGAAGGATGCCAGAGGGTTTGCGGTCGTGCATTTGCAGAGCGCTGGAACTTTTAACTTATCCGGGGCGCTGATATTGTCGTGGGCACAACATAGAGGTCAGATCAATAGGAATGAGATTCGCTTATTGTATACTGTGCCGCCAAAATGCTATTCAGATTAGTGTGGCCACTACGGCAGAGTCGAGTCTGCAACCCGACTCGACATGCTTCGCGGAGATGGTTCACTATACCAAGGGTCACTATACGATTGCGTAGATCACTGCATGCTGGTGTTCTTTTAAGTCGGAGGAGATGCCGAAAGATTCGGGGGAGACACCGATTCCGCAGGCTCTCGCATAAGGATCCTATGATGACCTGTGCCGACCTTGTGTCCACTGTGGGCTCTACACAGGATGCTTCTGTGATGGCGATGGTCAGGAGTGCTATGCTGCCGATCGTGTGCCGTATGAGCGCAAGCACATGAATCGGGCTCGGCTGGACCTTTTGGCGGCAAGAAATCCGAAAGATCGTTGTTCTTGGAATTTTTCCTGCTTTAAACTGTAATATGTTGCCTCTATCAGACGCTTCAAAACTTAGCCTGTAACAACAAGCTTTGGGTTGCCCATGTGAGCTTGTCTTGTAGTGAAGCAGGGCGACGATGGCATTCAAGCGCGTCTTTCATGTGCTGTAGAGCTTTTTGATATGCAACCCTAAGGGTCCATGTGCCCAAACAGTATATACTTTGGGCCCAATGTACCCATATAGGGAGTACATTAAGGCCAATGTATATACCATTTGGGTACATGGACCCTTAGGGCAAGCTCTCCCGGGGGCCCACTGTATGGGTGCAAATCCCGCAAAACACCACGCAACAGCAAAAGGGAGCTCTTGCGTTCTTGGGTTTCTGGGGATCCTACTAGATGCACTTCTCTTAGGGGTACCTAGAAATACTTTTTAATTTTGGGTTATTATAATCCCTAAGAAACAGCTAAAATTGTAATTTTTGCTAGGGTTCTAAGTTCAGTTTAGTTCTGGTCTGCGGACATGATGTTTAGTCGGTACGCAAGAGCTCTGATGGATTGATGCTGAGCCCCCAAAAACCTGAATCCCAAAACAGGCCCCTAATTGCTGTAGACTCTTATCTCGCCACCCCTAACCCTACACTCGCAACCCCAAACCCTACACCCCAACGGTTCTAAACCCTACTTGGGGGGTCGGGGGACTTAGTAAGTAGTTAGTAAGTAGATTTATAAGTACCCTAAAACGGACCCTAATTGGGGTTATGGTACTTATAAGTCCCTAGAATAACCAGTTACTAAGTCCCCCGACCCTCCAAGTATAAGATCTAAACTAAAACCCTAGGGACCCTGGGCCCGAAGCCCCAAACTCTAAGCCCATGCCCTACCTTAGCCTACCAAAACCTACTTTTTTGTGGGGCCCCTATAAATTCCATATTAGGGTTTGCAGTAAGAACCTACCAGAAAGTGGGTTTGGTAGTTTTGCAATAAGAACCTACAAAAAAGTGGGGTTTGGTAGTTTTGTATTAGGTGTTTTTAGAACCCCCGTCCGCAAGTCCCCTCCTAAATCGTGTACAAACATTGTTTAATTGTTTGTGGTGGTTTTTCGATTGTTTCAATTCGTGCGACAATTGTTTCGGAAACTGTTCAATTCACGCGACATTTTTTAAACAATTGTGGCGACAATTTTTCTCTACTTTAAATTTGGTTTCTCTACTTTAAATTTGGTTTCTCTACTTTAAATTTGGTTTCTCTACTTTAAACTTTGGTTTCTCTTCTTTAAACTTTGGTTTCTCTACTTTGAACCTTGGCTTCTCTACTTTCACCTTAATGCCCTCTTATCTATTTGGTGCTTTCTCCATTCAACCTGTGTTCTTTTTGCAACAATTGTAGCAATAATCAAACACATGTCGTAACAGTTGTTATGGCAGTCGATCAATGGTCGCAAAAGATTTTTCGACAAGCAAACAATTGTCGCAACAATTGTTTTGACAGTCGAACAATTGTCGCAACAATTGCCGCAAGTTCCAAACAATTGCCGCAGCGTCTGGGTACACCAGTTTAGCACCGGGGGTTCTAAAAACACTTAAGTTTTGTAATAAGAACCTACAAAAAAGTGGGGTTTGGTAGTTTAAGGTAGACCCTAAACCCCTGCTTTCCTAACAGGGCCGCAGCGAGGAGGATTCCGGTGACGAAGCCGATGCTGAGCCGGCAGCGCCCCCATCTCCTTTTCGGAGTCGGTTCCTCTTACAGGGATGTAGGGGTTTAGGGTTTTAGGGCTTAGGGGTTAGGGTGTAGGGGTTGAGAGGTTTAGGGCTTTAGGGGGTTTGGGGATTAGGGTTTAAGGGTAAGTTGAGGAGTTTAGGGTGTAGGTGTTTAGAGGTTCAAAGCTTTGGTGTAGGGGTTTAGGGTTCAAGGCTTTTGGGGTTGAGGGTTTAGGGTTGCTTCAAGCGCTCCTCCTAAAGGCGTCGAGAAGCAGCTTCTGAGGCAAAGCTCAAGGGAGCCGAGCCAGGGTCAGCGAAGATGATGAATCAAGACCAAGCCCAAGCCCAAGGCCATGAACTGTGCTGGCCGCCCGCCACCATGCACACCGGCCCCCGGCCGGGGCCGCCCACCCACTCGCCGACCGGCCATCGGCCGCCCTCCGATGCCCCGCTGATACAGTGCTTGTACAGGGGTCGACGGCTAGAAGATCGCTTGAATAGCCTCTCAAGTGCTCCGTTTAACGGGGTCTGCAAGGGCTCCTTGCCTTTTCACGGGTTGCTTTTAAGGGTTCCTTCTAAAGGGCACTTAAGGGTGGGTTGCTGCAAGGTTGACGGGAACAGGCAATCAATAGGAGCCTGAATAACTATGAATTTGGCCCCTGACATCTTGCTGTTCTAAGGTCAACGGGCTTTTATGTTCCTAAAAAGGAATGTCAAGTACACATCCAAGCCTATACTATCTATAAACTCTCAGGCATCTTGTAGGAACAGAAGTTGCGATTCTGACTACGCCGTGGGCAGCAGGTATTCTAAACCTTGGACCCTGAACCTCATAAACTACTATTTGCTTAAGAACCCCCAAAAAATAAAAAAATATATATTCCTTATAGGGATAATATAGGGATTATCATTTTCTATTTTTTTGGGGGGGTTCTTAAGCAAATAGTAGTAAAGCGTGTTCGGGTGTGCTTTAGACTTTTGGGAGTTCGGAGCTCTAAGGCTCCCAACGCTCAATGATCCATTGGGCTTTAAGGCTTGTGGTTTAGGGTTTAGGGTTTAGGGTTGACTTTCTCCGCAACTTGCTGCACCCTAACCTGAAACTCTACACCCTCGTACCCTAAGCCCAAGCTTACAGGATCTGGAGGAACGGCTGATGGTACAAATCCTGCATGTCACATAATCAGGAATATACCATAATTCCTTTAGATTAGGATCATTAAGGTAATGCAGGATTTGTATCATCAACCGAAGTAGCTGTGAGATCTCCTAAGAGGTAGAGCGTTGGGCTGGGGTTTGGTCTGAGGAAGATGTTTAGGGTGTAGCCCTAGCGCTCTGAGGACTCATATATTAATAGGCTTTTGGGCCCCAAACCATACTACATAAGGCTTTTGTGCTATGTTGAGCCGTGGGGTAGGGTGGGTGTACAGTAGAAGCCCAAAAGTTGGAAACCCCATGGCCTCAATCCTTAAGAGTGGTGTATAGGGAATCCCAGCATTATTTGGCCTTAATCCGGTTCCCAACTTTAAAGGGTTTGCTGTAGGGTTTTGAAGGGGTGTAGGGTTTGGTCTAGGGTTTTTGGGGCATTCACGGCTCAGGGCTTAGAGGGTGTAGGGTTTTGGGCGAGTTTAGGGTTCAGGGCTTTGGCTCGAAGGTTTTTGGGTCCAGGGTGTAGGGCCTGGGGTCATAATCCCACACCCATCTAGGCTCAGACTCATTATAGCGATACGAGCATAGACAAGACCTAAGCCCCAAACGCGGTCGGTAGAAGCTTGAACAGTATGTGTGTAATCGACCTCGATGCTGCCGAACGACTGAACTCTCGACGGGAACTAGCAAGGACAACCAAGCAGCGCCTGGAAATCGCCAAGCCCAGTAATATAGGGGCCTCAATAACTACCTGTGCTTTCTGGAGGGTTCCTTCTTACAGTTATACTATAATATACGCCCCTATACCATCGACCTCTCTTATATATCTATTCTAGTTATTAAGGCCCCTCTACTTGGAGGCTCATGGGTAGTTATAAGTAAGGTTATCAGTAGGGTAACTGTAGTTATACCCCATATTAGGGGACTTATGACCCATTTATGATTAGCCTAAACCCTAAACCGTTAACCCGCTGGGAATTTTATGGGAACCCTAAACCCTTAGAGCCCCACTTATAACTGCCCATGAACCTCCTTGCAGTTGCTGCAAGCTCAAGGCCCGGCTTCTTCGCAGAGCTTGCGCCAAACCCCCATAGAACCCTCGAAGGATCCTGTGAAGGAACCCTCACAAAGGAATCCTTCTGGAGATACTTACGCTATGTTTCCAAGGACCTTATAGTTGAGGCCCTAGCCTAGACCCCTTAAGGACGCAAAAATAAGGTCCATGGTGCTTTATAGTTGGGGCACTAGAACCCTTAATGACCCAATAATCAATAATAAGGTCCCTGGAAGCCTTGGGTAAGAAGTCCCGATTGGGACCCTAGACCCTATAACCCTTAACCCTAGGATGCCCAGTAGTACCCTTATTCCCTTTTTGTAGTCCTAGGCTCCTTATAAAGTTACCCAATACCAAAAACGGAGCCCTTTTTATTCCTCGGGTACTGCGCATCCTAGAACCTACAAAGAACCGCCCTAGGCGGATCCGGGCGTGCGCACGCCCGCGGCCTCCTCCGTTCGCGCGGCGGGTGAGGCTGAAGCCGAGGCCTAGACTTTTCCCGAAAGGGGTGGGCTCAGGATTTGGGGCTTTTGGTTTTGGGTTTTGGGCTCAGTGTTTAGGGGTTTCGGTTTGGGTTGAGGGGTTTTGGTGTAGGGTTTTGGGCTCAGAATTTGAATTGAGGGCTTTTGGTTTAGGGGTTTGGGCTCAGGATTTAGGGCTTTTGGTTGAAAACGGTTCTGAAAGGCTTCAAAGGGTTTTAAAGGGTTCAGCGTTTAGCGGTTGCGATTAATAGTGTTCTAACAGGGCTTAGTGTGAAGGGTTTTGGCTTTACGGGTTCCTCTATGGTTTATAGACAAAAGCTTGCAACGGACCACGGCCTCTTCCAGAACTCGCTGAAGCCTTCAACTTGACCCCTGGCCAGATGTTGGAGCTGCTGGGATCCGCTTATGGTCTGACCTCGGCACCCCGAGAATCCATGACCTTCCAAAATCCCTTAATTAAGGAATATACCTTAATTTATATTTGGGATCCTGTTATAATTTAAGGTATATTCCTTAATTAAGGGATTTTGGAAGGTCTGGGAGAGTACATGAACCTGAGTGCCACCTTGAGAAGTTTGGGCGCCTCCGTGTGCAAGACAGATCCGTGCCTGTGGCGGTCTATGTCCTCCGAAGGAGAAGTGCGGGGAGTCCTGGCATCCACCTGGATGACATCATTCTCACCGGCGACGAAGGCCGTAAAGAATGGGTAGACTTCTGCACCATCGTGGGGTCGGATTGCAGCAGCTGTTTGATGATTCATTTCGGCTCAGCCATGAGGAATACAGCCGATGCCATCACTGCCGCTGAGTGGCCCTAAGAAAGGGCGAGCGCTTCATGCGCTATTCAAGGCCTTGATCCCAGGCGGATCCTCGTGCCAAGGGTGATGATGCACGTCTCCGGGATGATGAGATTTCCCATTCATGGCACCATTCAATGGCGTGTGACTCAAACTGCTCCTCGCCACGCATCCAAGCTCAGCTACTTGCAGCTGTTCTCTACGGCTGCTTTATGGTCTAGAATATAGTGTATCTTACATGCAGTAAGCTGTGTTCAGACATCCTCATAGGTTGTGCTGGGGCTTTATCGGGGATATAATCATAGAGGAAATATAGTGGTGGAAGATCGGGAACTCTCGAAACCAAATGTAAAAGCCTGAATGCGTAGTTACTGATATTGTCTCTTAGGGTTCCCTCCTTCTTGCTTGTAACTCCACGATAATCTGCACCCCCTCAGAATCACACAGCATTATTTTGATTCTTAGGCCCATGAACAGTTCTTAGGCCCCAGAAACTAAGGCCCCACACTAAATGCTCATACTAACCCTTACAGGAGCCCTTTAAAGGAAACCTTTAAAGGAATCCTGTTCGAACAAAGAATGCTCCTACATTACTGGAGTGTGTCCTTTGGGATCCTTTTTAATTTCCACTACTATGTTCTAGAAAATCGCAATCGTAAATAATTTTCAAAGGGCTTAAAGGACAACGCAGAAACCCCAAACCCTATGTGAACCCAACCCTAAACCCTAAACCCTTTTAAGGAGCCCTTTAAAGGAGCCCTACGGTTGATGATATAAATCCTGCATTACCTTAAGGACCCTAAACTGTGGGAATTATGGTATATTCCTTATTATGGGTAATGCAGGACCCTAAACCCAACCCTAACCCCTAAACCCTTTTAAGGAACCCTTTTAAGGAGCCCTATTCTAACAAAGAAGGCCCCTACTTTAGTTGACTGGGAAGCTTCGGAGGTGAGCAAAACGAGCGAGGCGTCTCCCAGCCAGGCCCGGTCACGGCAGCTCTTTTTGGGGGTTTAGGGGTCTACCGGATCTAAAGGGTTTAGGGTTTTAGGGCTTAGGGCTTTAAATTTAATTCAGGGTTTAGGGTTTGGGGTTTATATATATATATATATATATATATCTATAAGGTTGTTCAGGGTTTGGGGGGCTCTTTAATTTAGCGCTTTTTGGGGTTGAGAGGTCTATAGGGTTTAAAGTTTTGGTGTTTTCAGGTTTAGGGGTTTTTAGGGGTGGAGAGGTCTATAGGGTTTAGGGTTTTGGGGTTTTCAGGCTTAGGGTTTGGGTTTTAGGGTTTGGGGTTTAGGGACCCGAGTTATTCCGAAAGGAGCCCTCAACGGAACCTCAGCCCTTATAAGTAACCCAATCTATCAAAGATTTTCCACGAAGCCCTTTCAACCCTTCCGGGCATGGAGCGCGTAGACAGCATCTGTACTGCCAGCTCCGTGACATGCATGCTGATGTTGTCTGCCTACAGGAAACCAGAGCGCCTGCTGGGCGATGGTCCACTGGGGGCTGGCTTTCGTGGAGATCGGGAGGCCTTAAAGGGCAATACGGGTGCGAAGTGTGGATACGGCCGGACCAGCTCGAGCCTCCGCTTGTGCTAGCCGATTGGCGGATATTAACGGCCTCTCCAAGATATATCGTTGTCACCTGCAACGACCCGCGTTTGCCCATTACGGTGTGCTCGGCCCATGCGCCGCACGCGGATCGCCCAGCTTCTGAATCGGCTAGCTTCTGGGGCGATCTCCGTCAGGCGTTGTTGGCGATACCACGCCGAAGGGCTCTTGTCGTAGGCATCCTCAAAGGAACCCAAAGCCCCAAAAGGGCTCCTTTTAAACGTTTAGGGCTCAGGGTTCCTTGAAGGGGCTAGGGTTTAGGGCTCCTTCGAGGGTTCCTGTAATGGAACTTTAAAGGAACAGTTCGACCATGTCGAAGGATCCCGTAAAGTTGGCCCCAACGCAGCCCTTAACGGCACCCTAGAGAACTTTTGTAGGATCTTAACGGAAACTCTATAGGATCTTACAGAATCCCTTTAACGGAGCCCCTAAAGGTCCGACTTCCCAAATAGTAGGGCCTCCCGCTTCAAAGATTACGGATCGAAGTCCGATGTGTCCGAGGGCATCATATCAGTCTCCACCCCATGGGCAACGTGGGGGGTTCGTGGATTGTTCGACGGGTTGAGATTTGATGTTTGTTTTTGTTACGATGGTCTTTCGGCACTGACTGAAACCGTAGAACCGCAAAGCCCTGTAGCTTAATCTCTACAAGCATCTTAGAGGTTTGCGGCTGTAGGGTTTACACGTCAGTGCTTGGGGTTGTCCGGTTTAGAGCTTTGGTGGCTCACGCGGACTACCTCATCCTTTTGAGCCTTGATTGCCAAAAGCACTCTCAGCTGCAAGGGGCCATGAGATCCTAAAAGCATTGCGTTGGGAAGCCGCCCTCTAAACAAAACGCCAGGCCGTAGAAAGTCTAAAGGTCACCAAAGTCTCGAATCCCGACATGCCGTATAAGCCGCAAACCTAACGTGGGAGTTTCCGAGAATAGGGGACCCTAATCTAGTACCCTGAATAGTAGAATGTTTGCCCAATTTGGGGAAACTCTCAACCCTAAACTTTTATAGAACCCTTATAGATCCCTTTAAGGAGCCCTTAAAGGATCCCTGGAAAGGTACCCTAACCTAACTTGCGGAAACTTCCGCATCCTTCCTAAAAGCTTCCAGGCTCCCAAGCTCAAGCCGACTGCAGAAGTTGAGATGTCTTCCGAGGCCAGTTTTGGGGAATGCTTTAGAAGCTGCCCCCACCCTGTAATAGTGGTATAATAGGAATATAATAGGGCCCTAGTATAATCCTATATAATCCTTATGGTCACTATTACAGGGTCGGGGCCCCTTCTAAGGAATGCTGCAGGTTTGAGGATAAACGTTGCTGAACGAATGCCGCATAAAATCCCAGGCCTTAAACCCTAAACCTAAGCCATGGAACCTAACCTAGGATGCCCAGTAGTACCCTTTTTCCCTTTTTGTAGTCCTAGGTTCCTTATAAAGTTACCCAATACCAAAAAGAGAGGCCTTTTTATTCTTAGTTACTGGGTATCCTAGTATATTAACCCCCTATATTATAGAACCCTACTATAGATCCCTTATAGACCCCTTTAAGGAGCCCTATAGATCCCTGGGTATCCTATCTATCAGCCAGCTCTTGCCTTAGACTTGGGGCTCACAGGCCTACGATGTGTAGGACTACGAGGTTCTGCCTGGGGGCGACTTTAAGGTTCAGGTTTAGTGTTCCTGGGTAGGCCTTTTAGGGTTTAGGATTTAGGGTTTAGGGTTTAGGGTTTAGGGTTTAGGGTTTAGGGTTTAGGATTTAGGATTTAGGGTTTAGGGTTTAGGGTTTAGGGTTTAGGCCTTTGGGACATTTTAGAGCTTCCCTTTCTGGGCCCAGGCGGATCTTGTTTGCGCACTTTTTCAACGGCATTAAGTTTAAAGGCCAACCTAGCTTCAATCCTTGCAGCATCAGGGTAGTGGGTGCAGGTCGAAAGTGTGCATGTCTTTCAAATCAGACTCTTATCTCGAGGGGTGTAGGTTCTGGTTTTCGGGTTTAGGCTGCTCAGCTTTCCCCAAACTGTGTGGCAACACGATGGGGTTGTTTCCGCCAACCCCAAATCCTATGCCCGAAAGCCAAACCATTGCAATTAGTGTCGTGCCACACCCGAAACACCTGGAAGACAGTTTCGAAGTTGGTTTTTGGCTTTGTGCTTTGCGGGCTCAAAATTAATCAATTAGCAGCATGACAAATAAAGCCGAATGCTCTTGCCCGAAAACTAAATCCTGAACCCTAAACCTAAAGCCCTACTAAATCCCCCAACTCCGAAACCCTAATAAATCCCCCCTAAACCTTAAACCCCACGCGCCTAAACCAGAAAAGCAAAGTTAAGCTCAGCTCTTCAGGGCAGGAGATGATGCAAGCCTATCCCGCTGGTAATGTAGGAACCTGACTAAGAAACCCTGCGCCTATAACCCCAAAATAGCAGGATTCATATATGGAACCGAAATAAAGGCCCAAGGTTTCTTAATCAGGTTCCTACGTTAAACCCCAAGGCCTGTAGTGACTAAGGATTTAGGGTTTGGGGTTTCAGGGTTTAGGGTCAACCCTAAATAAATAAACCTATCCTCGAAGATATCCGAATTAGCTAATAAGGAACCCCAGGTTTTTGGGTGGTGAAGGTAGGGTTTAGGCTTAGGTTTAGGACTTTCGATCCATTGAACCCTAAACCCTAAAACCTAAATTCCAAAGATTTAAAGTCAAGAAAGGCCTCACCAGCCGGGTCCTTGGCGCTGCAGGTCCGTCTTTGAAGGGTTTATATTAGAAGCCCAAAAGTTAGAAACCCAATAGCCTCAATCCTTAAGAGAAATGTATAGGGAATCCCAGTCCGGTTTCCAACTTTATGGGGGTTTACAGTAGACGGTTTAGGGATCGAGGTTTAGGGGTGAGGGATTCGGGACTAGGGTCAAGGCCCTTAGGGAGGTTTGGGATTGCTGTACATGGGAGTCGGCATCATCGGCAGCTTTGTCGCAAAGTTCAGGTTGACCTATCCTTGAGAGATAAGCCCCACTGTAACCCCAAACTCTACAACAACATAGTCCGACATGACCCCTCAATTACATGGTCTAACCCCTAAAGCGGTAGGTTTTTGGATCCTCAACCAACCCTAAAGGCCCAAAGTCAGTTCAGGAAGTCACCATAGGGGCTTGCTGGGCTGTGGGAGAATTGGAATTGGGTTGTGAACTCAGGGCTTTTGGGCGGGTGGGGCTTTAGGCTGAAAAGAAGGATAACCCGTAATTAACCCGAAACGGATTCGGGTTTGGGGGCAGCCCTAAACCCTAAACCCTGAAACAAGAGATTAAGTAAGGATGACCCTAAATCCTAAAGACTAGGGCTGATTGTGATGCACCCATCCGAATAGAAGCTGCGAGCAAAAACTGAGGACCCAAGCCCTTTAACACAAGGCCCATTAACCCTGTCGGACCCTACCACTCCA
Source organism: Symbiodinium sp. CCMP2592 (assembly GCA_905221615.1). Taxonomy (NCBI): domain Eukaryota; class Dinophyceae; order Suessiales; family Symbiodiniaceae; genus Symbiodinium; species Symbiodinium sp. CCMP2592. Next base: position 1,717,615 of record CAJNDT010003779.1, read on the forward strand.
AACAGCCCACCGAAGGTACTGCTTGTTAATCGACTCTAGCTTTACGTGATCACGCGGAGTCTATCGAAATGAAGTCTCGGCTCGTCAGGGGTAATTAAATTTAAGCTGCTTCAAGGGGCGTGCAGCCCATATCCCGCACACCTGAATCCGAAAATCCCTGCATGCTGCACCGAGCAGCGCACCCCCAAACCCTCAAACATTTGAGCTGCTAGCCTAAATCTTAGCATCTAGAGGCTATTGGACGCCAAGGTGGCCAAGGCCAGGCAGCGTCCCTGTGTCTCGCTGTTCATAGACCTCACAACGTTCTACGAGACGGTGCGGCATGACCGTCTCGCTGAAGGCGGTCTCCAGCTGGGTTATTTATCCTTGTTGCCGCAAGTCGGCCTGACGGTGTATAGAGGTTATCGGGTAATGGAAGCAGAAGGGCGTGCTTCACCTCCGACGGCCGCCACGCGTGGTATATTGGCGGGCTGCCCGCATGCACCGCCGCTGGCTAAGGTCGCCATTTGCCCGGCATCCCGTGACGCTGCCCAGTCGCAGCTGGCAGATTCCATTGACGTGCGGCTGCATGATGTGCCCTGCGACATAGAAGGAACCACAGAAGATGCCACAGCCAGGCGTGCACTGCAGTTGGAAGAGAGCCTCATGCGCGAAGGCCTCCCAATCTCCCCAACTAGCGCTAAACCGCTGGAACCTTGAGCCAGTAACCCCACCTCTTGATAAACCCCTCAAGCCCTAAGCCCCGAAACCTAAACCTAAACCTCTCAAACCCTGAACCCCCAACGTTGAACCTCACAAGCCCTGAACCCCGAAAACCTCTCAACCCTTGAGCAAGGGGATTCCGCAGACAATACCGGGGCCTAGGTAAGTACCAATACTATTTTCAGGGGCCCTTATTGTAATTAGATTGTCATGGGCCCCAAAACCCCATTCTGATTATTGTTACGGCCCCTACATTACAGAACTCTCCTCCCCTCTCACTCGCCGACTCGAAAGCTTAAGGCCTCTAGGTCTGAAGAGTTAGAGGTGTTGTTTTATGGCTGTCACAGATTTGGGATTTAGGGTTTGTGACTTTTGTTTGTTTAGGTCTTCGAGGGTCTGGAGTTTGGCGGTTGAGGATTAAGGGTCTAGGGTTCTGAGACGTTTTGAGTCTTCTCGGTGTTGTGGTTTGGTTGGGGTGTGTCTGGTCCGTGACTTCAACGATGGTCGCTTCGGTTCCAGTTTGGGTGCACATCAATAACATCTAAGCTTCTAAACTTGAGCTCCTTATCTGGTGATATCCAGATCCACCATTAATTCAACTTGAATGCTATCATTTTAACATTACTGCCCTGTATATGCGCAGCCCTACCACCACGCTTCTCCTGAACGCCAGCGGCGCAGGACAAGATACCCTCGAGGACGCTGAGCCTCCCGTCGTCCATTGCGAGGACTCTTTCCGCCCGGGGGTGCATTTGGGAGTTTCCGAAAATTAGGGGTACCTTCAAAGGGATCCTTTAAGGGCTCCTTAGAGGGATCCATAAGGCTTCTTTTATGAAGGGTATAGGGCTTAGGGTTTCCGAAAATTAGGGGTACCTCATCTTGGGGTCCTTATGATAAGGATCCTACTATTTAGGGTACTCCCTTAGGGTCCCTTAATTTCGGAAACTCCAATTTGGTAAGAACTGGAAGTAAGTCATGAAGGTGAAGGGAAGTTTCAACTGTGTTTGTGACAAAACACATAAGGCACAAGGTATATGGGTGGTTGTCAAAATTGGGTTTTTTTGGGGTATCCTAAATAAGAGGTGCCGGGATTTTTTTTAAGGACCCAAAAGTGACCGTAATTTTGACAACCACCCATATGTGTGAAAGACAGTCAGTGTCCAGGTTGTGTGTGACAAACCTACGCGGCAGCCCTTTGGCAAGGGCGATGGTCATACTATAAGGGATCTATAAGGGTGCTATGGTACAGGGGCCTTAATCACCAGAAGCCAAACCAGGACCCCTCAAGTACCCTTTAACACAGCCCTTATGGTCCTTAGTAGCGGGTATTTGAGTAGTCGGGTCGATCTACGCGTTCCTCAACCAGCTGTGTAGGCCAGGAGGTGAAAGCTCTACCCACACAGCGACGGCATCAAGCAAAGAAACAACCATGGCATCCTGCCCCAAAGAAGCGCAGAACGAAGATAGGCCTCATGGAATGGATTAGGGTTAAGGTCCGAGGATAGGGGGGGTGAGGGCTCAGAGTCAGAGGAAGCTCAGGTTGGGGGCTCAGGTTATGGAACTGAAGACTCAAACCCCTGATCCTAAGGGAATCCCATGCTACGGGTAGCCTCAATCCTAAAGAGTAATGCAAAAGGGAACCCCAGCACTGTTTGGCCTTAATCCGGTTTCCAACTTTATGGGGTTTACTTTATCCTAAACCGTAAACCCTAAACCCTAATTCCTAAATCCCAAACCCTAAAACCCAGACCCTAAGCCCTAACACTCTAAGCCTGAACCCTAGCTCAGCTTTACGAGTGGGTTGGCAGGAGCGGCAGTATGTCCACGATCGATACCGGCCTGGTGATGTCCACCACGCAGCTGGGACTAAGCTCGGGCATGGTTCCCAAAACCCCAAACCAAAGGCGACCCTTGTAAGTCATAAGGGTTTGTGGCTTTGGGGTTTAGGGTTTGATTAAGGTGATCACAAAGCTTATAACCTTATATAAATCCCAATCCTACGCTTCGGCGTTGGGACGTCAAAGCTCCGTACGGGCACCCCTAAACCCTGGTTTCTAAGCTTGTGGCTTTAAGGTTTCTGGGTCTTCAGGGCCTTTCGGGCTTGGGGCCGGAAGCCGTTCGCAGGAAGTTGAAATAGACCCGAAAGCTTCGTTAAAGTCCGTTGTGCAAGCATTTAGCCGCCTTAAGGAGGACAAAACCCAGAGAGCCCAATACCCCTTAGTTAAGGAATATACCTTAAACCATTAGGGGCTTCATATTATGGTTTAAGGTATACCCGAAAGCGCATTTGAAGCCCTGGGCCCTGCAATGTATTAGGGTCTAGGGTTTAGGGTTTGGAGCGCCATCCTGCCAAACCCACACCCGGATGGAAACTCCTGTTCTCCATGGTTTCGGCAGCTGGGCCGGATGGGTTGTACTTCGAACCATGAAGAGTGTCCTTAAGGCCCTACTACTTAATGTAGAACCCTTAGTAAATAGTTTCCTTAGGCCCAATTAATGTAGCTATATTAATCTAGAACTGTTGTAATACCCTTGTAGAATCCTTATGTTGGGCCTTAGGCCCTACAACCCTAATGCCTGAAGCCCATAAACCCTGAGCCCTGAAACCCGAAACCCGAACTCTACAACCCTTGGCCCTAAACCCCAAAACCCTGAACCCGAAAACCCAAAGACCCTAAACCCCTACATAAACCCTAAGGCCCAAACCCTGTAGATCCCTTTAAAGCAGCCCTTATAGATCCCTAAACCCTAAAGCCCGAACCGTCAACTCTAAACCCTATTAATACCCTAAACCCTAAGGCCTCAACCCTATAGATACCTTTAAAGGTACCCGTATAGATCCCTTTCAAGGAACCTTTATAGATCCCTAAACCCTAAACCCCTCAGGCTCAAAATCGCCCAAAAGCCTTATATAGTATGGTCTTTGGGCCCAGAAGCCTTAATTTATGCGTCCTTAGATCCCTTCAAAGGAACCCCCATACCCTATTTTGGGTCCTTCTAGTACGGATCCCACTGCTTAGGGTGCTATATTAGGGTCCCCTATTTTCGGAAACTCGCGCCAGTCTGAGGCGGACTTTACATCCCTCGGAGTGGTCCAGCTGGTTCAAGGCTAGGTTTTAGGGATCTACAAGGGTTCCTTTAAAAGGGATCTATAAGGGTACCTTTAAAGGGATGTATAAGGTTTAGGTCTTAGGGTTATGGATCTGGGAGTTTAGGGTTTAGGGGTTTATAGGGTGCAGAGGTTCAGAAAGCTGCAATTACAGAGTTTTACAGGGTTTTTCCAGGTTCGAGCGTTTAGGGTTTGTGCTAGAAGTGTTGGCGTGACATTGGATTAGGTGCGCTGTTCGCATTGTATGTACTACCCATAAGCCCCATAGTAGTTCCGTTTTGGGATTACCTTAATTATAGAATTCTAAACATGAACCTCCCAAAAGGAACTACTATGGGGCCTTAGGGCAGCAGCTCGTGCTGTTACTTTGCGTTTTCGATCGTGTCGGCTGACTTGGCCCTGATACCTCAAGAGTTTCTTTCTGCACCTTTGTCGTAGTGGTAACCCTAGGGCTCTCAGGACACATATTTTAAGGTTTTTGGGACCCAACGACCATACTATGTAAGGCTGTTTTGAGCCTTAGGGTAAGAGTTTCTTCCTGCACCTTTGTCGTAGTGTTAAGGAAGCTGAATGTTGGATCAGCACCCCTTCAGGACGATTGCGGTATTAGCACTCGCGTTTTCTACGCCGTGTAAGACTCTAGTGCCGAGAGCACGTTACGTAGTCCTCACACAGTCAATCTCATCCCAGAGTCCTCGCGCACTATCATGCCCACAACTCCTCAACCCCGAAATCCTGGACCCCAACAGCTTATAACCTCGTCCCTGATCCAGGTCAAGGTGTCCACGCGGAAGGGTTTCGGGCGCCTCCGAATAGTTTATGCTCAGGGTTGAGGGTGCAGCGGCGAGGGCCGAGGGGCAATGACTGTCTAAGCAAGGGTTTAGGGTTGAAAGCTTATTGGCTTCTACTGAGCCGTTAGAATATTCCAAGTTTTGGGGAAGGAAGATCTTCAGGCCCGTTTTGTTGTTTCAAAAGCTTTATCGTCTATCAAAACAAGACGGTCAGGCGTGTGGCGCCCCCCCTACCTCTATACAGGAACCTCTGTAAGGCCAATGTATATGTCTACAAGAAACACTTGTCGTAAAGTATGTTTAAGTTCAGTGTTCAGCGATGTATCGGTCGTAAGCTGCTGGGTTCAGGCTTTGGCGTGTGTGTGTGTGTGCGCGTGTGTGTGTGTGTGTGTGTGTGTGTGTGTGTTTTGATCAGGGGGCGTAGGCTAGCGTAGCCGCAACCTCAGAGAGGCTCCTGTAAAGGAGCCCTTAAATTAGGGAACCGAAAAGCGCATAAGCATACGCATGTTATGGGGATATCCCTATACCTTATTAGGCTTCATTATGAGGGGCTTTATATGGGATATACCTATCCATATGTTTGCTTATGTGCTACTTTGGGGCCCTATTACAGAAACCCTTAGACGCTCCTGTAAAGGCGCCCCTAGTGGAGCCCTTATCGAAACTCTGAAAGACACCCTCTTATTAGGTACCCAGAGAGCCCAATATCCCTTAATTAAGGAATATATAGTTGCAAGCAGGCTTACGGTTCAACAATTGCAGTGGACGCCAGAAAGTGACGCACCCAAATGCCTTAAGAATTGCTAATCAGTTAATCGTTACTTACGAATCCTCAATATCCCAGACCCCTGGAAGGATCCCAAAGGTAGATCCTTAATGCGGAGGTATAACTTTGCGTAGTTAGTATCGGCTCCCTTGTTGATTTTGGATCCTCCCGGGCGTCTGAGGCTCGTGGTTTAACTCCTAGACCTTCCCCTCAAGAAGCAAAGGCTCTTCAGCAAGAGCTGCCGCCCTCCACGGGAGTTGTCGACTGCACCACCCAGGCTCACTCAAGTAAGGTTGCGAATGGTTTAGCAAGCCTTCCTCTTGATTCGCATGCCCTTGTGTTTCGTGGAATGACTGCGACTTTTCTCGCGGCAGTAGGCCCCGATTAATAAACCCCTCCCTTAGCAAGGATCATGCCAAGACTTCTTTAAAGCAAGCGGGTTGATCAGCCAGGGGTCGAAGTAAACTCTGAGCCCTACAGCTTTGATTGCTGCTGGTGACCAGGAGAATGCGATAGGAGCGGCTTAGAGGAAGAATGAGAGTTAAAATTTCCATGCCAGGTGTCTCTGGCAGATGGAAGAAACGAGAAGTTTATGGTCGGGTTTACGGGTGAGTCCCTAGCGGCCTTGATGTCGCTGGCTTAGAAGTGTAACCGTGATACCCCAAACCGAAGCTGAGTATTTCGTCTGACTGTGTGCGGAAAGATATCATAGGACTATGAGTAGCCCGAATGAAGGACAAAGTGTGAGCAACTGCCAGTAGCCTTCGACTGTCAGAATAGCATCCATTTGTTGTGTGCTCTGCCCCGCGAAGCCTGCTGGGTTGCAGAAGTCCCTATTGCCCTAATGGTCCAAAGCACTCAATAATCAGGTTCTCGGGCTTGGGACAATGGTTATGGAGGTCATTATTTTGGAGAGTTGGAGAGTGTATGATAATTAGGTACTTGGAGTGCCGTTGCATTTACCTTGTTTCATGAATACATGGAGAAACCTGATTTGGAATGGCAACAGAAAGTGTACGCTCATGAGAGGTTGCAGGGAGGGCGCGTCATAATTGCCGGTGGTTTCGAGCTGGAAGTATGCGAAGTTCGATACCCAAAGCCCGTAAGGAAGGTAATGTAGGGGATTACGCTGGAATGCTGCGCCCTTCTGCTTTGTAGGGTGTATGTTAGGATCATTCCGATGTGTGCCGTGGGATTCCATGATGTAGTAATAGCGGCTGTATGAAAGCCACTGAAAACCCAGTCTAATCGTTCTTGCCTGTATATGAAGCCTCCTTGCTTGGAGGCTATCAGAGCTTCAAACACACTGCATGAAAGTTCAACGACTTCGGTTTCCGAACATACTTGGAGGCTCATGGGTAGCTATAAGCGGTTATAAGCCCCCTAATATGGGTTATATGTATATATAGTCACCCTGCTTGTAACCCTGCCTAAACCCTATAGAACCCTTAAAAAGGAACCCTAAACCCCTTATGACCCTACTTATATCTACCGACCCATGAGCCTGCAAGTGTTCAAACCGTCGGTAAAGTCCAAGTCCAATGCCCGCGAGGCTGCTTTTCCCGGTGCTTAGTGCCTTTGGCTGCACCACAAAATCCGGAAAATTGCTAAAGCTACCCACAGCTCCATTGTAGTTCCTTTTTCGGGCTGTTGTTTAGGATCCTGCAAGGAAATCCGCAAAAGGAACTACTATGTAGCATAAGCCTTGAAACAAGACCCCCCTACATCCTAGAACCCTACAAGCCTGAATTAAATCCTCAAGGGAAGAAGGGGTGGGTGGGGGGGGTGGGTTAATTACGGAGTGATTTTGTGGGGGGCGCAGGAAACAGGATTCGGATTCTGGGCTGGTAGGCTGAGGGCTTTTAGGGTTTTTTTAGGGGCTCAGGGTCTAGGGTGCACAAGGGTTATTCTGTGTGGCTTCGGCTTGTGTTACAGAGGCTGTGATGGGATGATGGCTTTGGCAGCATGCATGGAGGGCCCAACCCCTTAAACCCTAAACCCCTAAACCCTAAACCTTAAACTCTACACCCCTAAACCCTAAACCCCTACACCCTAACACGCTAGGCCCTACACCCTGAGCCTGAGTGAACGCTCAGCCCGGCCCTGTTGGATCTTGAGCTTTGGACCTACTAGAGGGTCCATGTATACTACGATTTCGGGATGTATACTACGATTATGGGATTAGTTCGGGCTTTGCCGCAATGAGGATGGTGATGAGTTTGGGGTCATTACAGAGCTGGACCCTCTGTCATTGCCAGAGGGCGGGACTGTTCAGCCGATCCGGTTTGGCGACCTGGAGATGAACTAATGGCTGGTGGAAACGCCAAGCTGCGTCGACCCTTCTGCGCGAGCTGTTCACGGGCCAGCGGCAGGAGGGTCATGCAGTGGAGCACCGTGAAGCAGGGCCATGCCACCATTCCAATCCTGCACAATCATGTCCGAGTGCAAGGAGGAACCATGATGTTGTGCGAGAAGGAGCCAACTGCAGTAACTTCAAACATGCAGCTCGTTGTGTTTTAGGTTACCCTGGGGATCAAAATAGTCTTAAACAGTATGGTCTTTGCGCCCCAAAGCCTTAATATGAGGCCTTAGAGCCCTAGGGTTCTAAGGTCAGCATTCACAGAATAACTTTGAGAATCAAGCGGTTGATGCGAGTTCAATAGTTTTTGAAGTTGGGGATGGCTCTAAACTCTACGGGCCCCAAGCATTACCCAAGGGCCCCAAAGTAGTTCCTTTTTGGGGTTCGTATATAGAACCTTATTAGGTAACCCCAAACAGGAACTACTTTGGGGCCTATGGGTAGAGCCTAAAGCATACTTACTTAAGCCATACATAAGATTTAAACGCTTAGCCCTGCACGCCCTAAAGCCCTAAAGCCAGAGGACTCACAGCTTTGATAAGAACTCTGCAGCTGAGGGGCCGTGGATGCGCTGGAGCAGCCGAAGGACGCAGTTCAGGGTTAACGGTTGAGGCTTACTGATACACACCCAACCGTCGACAAGGCAATGGCCCAACACATACAGATGCGCGATTATTCTGCATACGTGTGGGGTGCAGGTAATGTAGGAACCTGATTAAGAAACCCTGGGCCTATAACCCCAGAATACTAGGAATCATATAAGAAGCCCTAATAAAGGCCCAAGGTTTCTTAATCAGGTTCCTACATTAAGGGTTTCCAGAGATTGCATTTTGAACAGGTTCATCAGGTCCGGTCCGGAGTTTTGTACGGGTTTGATCGGATGCTTTGTGCTTTGGTCCTCGATGTTTGGTTCATTACTATAGTCTGCTTATTTTTTTTATTTTTGTTCAATAAACCCATCAATTAAACCCAAGAGCATTAAACACATATTTGTATTAGGGTTCTAATGGGGGGGTATAGATTATGCCTTCGTTTCTGTCTTTGTCGCAGCTGTTCCACTCTTGTCATCACTGCAGATACGATTTTTAAGGGGGGGGGGTCTGCAACTGTGCCTCACTGCTGGTAAGCCAACGCTTGAAAGCAAGTCTAAGTTTTTGGGGGGACCATCAGAGCAACTAACATAGGGGCCTTAGCAACTAGAATAGGGTCTGGGGGCCCACTATGCTATAATTCTAGCAAGGAACCCCCAAAATAGTATTGGTATTTATTTGGGCCCCTACAGTACTGATCTGAAAAGTGGACAAGTTCGCAACAGTTGCTTGGAAGTTCATGGGAAGTTATAAGTGGGCTTGTAAGTCCCCTAATGTGGGTTATAAATATAGCTATCCTAGCCATAACCCTACTTCTAACTACCCCTGAACCTCCACGTAGATCGCGAAGACGGAAGCCCTTGAGCTGCCCTACGCCCTAAACCATGACTGCAGCTCTAGACCGCTGTCTCGGAATGACCTAAACCCAAAAGGACACTGAATTACGCCCGGAATAGTCGAAACCTCAACCCCTACATCCTGACTGAACCTTAGCCCCAACCCTCAATGAGGAAGAGTAACGAGTCAAGATAGAGCTCAGAAATCCAGGACCCTTCTGTCAAGAACCGTGTCGAACAACTACACTTAGGCAGAGCTTTGCACCTTCAACCCACAACAGTCCACACCACCAAAACCTAAACCCTGAAACCCTAAAAGTTCAATCCCAAACCCCACACCGCCTAAACCCTAAACCCTACTCCCTCATAGATCTTATTAGGAACCCCTATAAATCCCTTAAAGGATCCCTTCAAGGAACCCCCTAAACCCTACAATATGCCAAACTCAACTTCGCCAGGGTTTGCAGCCCCTCGACGCCGAAGAGATCGAAGCCCTAAGGCGGCGAAGGGGACCTTCACTTCGATTTTTCCCCTAAGGCTCAACATTTTTTCCGAAAGCCTTATATACTATGGTCTTTGGGCCCAAAAACCTTAAAATATGAGTCCTTAGAGCCTTAGGGTTCAGGATTTGGAATTTGACTTTAGAGTTCAGAGCTTGGTCTATAGGATTTAGGTTTCGATTTTGGGGTGTAGGGTTTAGGGTTTGATTTCGGGGTTGAGGGTTTCGGGTTTGACTTTAGGGTGGCCTGCTTGGGACTTGGGACACTTGCGCGTTTCGGAAAGTTATACCAAGGCTGCACGTACCTGACCTATCTAGTATGACTTAGGCATGAAAGCACCTGTATAGGAACCCTTCAAAGGCCTCCTCGTTTTGGCCTAAGCATATAATGTAGGAACCTGATCAATAAACCCTGGGTCGTTATTAGGGCTCCTTATAAGAATCGATCCTAATATATTGGAGGTTATAGGGCCAGGGTCTCTTAATCAGGTTCCTACATCACTATTTAGGTACATGGAGCCTTAGGGTTAGGGGTCCTTCTAGAAGCCCCGGGGGGTCAGAGGACAGCAAGGCCATGTTCAGAAAGAAGGTGTCGGGTTCGGGTATTTTGGGGTTTTGTTTGGGGCTTAGGATAGGGTTCAAGGTCTAAGTTTTAGGACTACGGGCTGGGGTTTAGGATTGGGTTTAGGGTTTGGGATTTAGGACTGGGTTTAGGATTTAGGGTTTTAGTGTTTAGGTTTGAAGGCTGTTGGTTGTTACCTTTGGGGCTTAAACCGCGCTTTCGGGTAGGTTCGTGTGCAGGAAAGTTAGTACACCATAATTATCCCTTGCCTAACTAGAAACCTACGGAGGAGGGAGAGCCAGCTACATTCTCTTGACATGTTCTACTGATACGCTAGCATCACGTAGAGGCTCCACATATACTACCTTTATGGACCAATTATGGAATTAGGCCCCGAAAGACAATCCTTATTGTGGCTCGGGGATCTGATTTCCATAGCGTTAGTATCTTTGGACCCTCTCGGGTGCCATCCATGGAATGAGCGGCAGTTCGTGGGATTGCGGCTCCCATTTGCAGGTAGGAAGCTTCACGGATCCCAGACCCTAAACCCTAAACCCAACTACAGCTGTAAGGCAAAACGTTTTGCAACCGACAGGGCAGTATGTACTGCTCCGAGCTTCGGTTTTTGAACCGCCTATTCACCCCCACAACCACCTTCAAGATGCCTGGTACCCGAAAACCTGATCCTACACCCCAACAAAGCCAAACATGAAGTCTAGAGAAGAAGCTTAGCACGCAAAGCAACGACGGTATGCCTCAAACCCCAAGCCTTGAACCGATAGAAGACCAGGATGAAGTAAACCGAACACCCAAGATGTGCCTTAACCCTAAAACCTATAGGAGAACAACTCACCCACACCAACAGTTTTACAACCAAAAATGATGTGTGCGTGCAACATTACGTTCGCATACATGCATGCATACATATAAACAACCAATAAAACAATAGATAAATGAGTGTGTCTATGTGTATGTATATATATATATATACTGCAGTTTATAATTTCGTTTATCTATAAGCTCCATGTGTATTGTACATATATACATATATACACACATACATATATATATATATATATACACATATGTATGTATGTGTGTATGTATATACATATATATATATATGTATTTATTCATTTATCTTATGTCTAACCTGGACTCTCCTGCAGGGAGGAGCAGGCGCTGCGTTGGGCGCAGGTGCTCGCGAGCCGGTTTCTGGCGCGGAGGGCCCCTTGGGCCGCATTATAACTTGCCTTCAATATGACTCTTTAGTCTGTATATATCTATATACATATATGTGTGTATCTATATATATATATATATATATATATATATATATAAACAGACAGTATTAGGATTTGTATCTTGACCCGCGTTATAAAATGTCTTGAATGCGGCTATGATTCTGTTTGTGGTTTAGGGCTTATAGGATTCAGGCGTTAGGGCTTGGGTCTGTAGAGCTTTAGGGTTTAGGTTGCTTTCAATACGACTATGACTAGGTTTATGGTTGAGAGTTTAAGCGTTAGAGTTTTACTGTTTAGGTTGCTTTGAATACGACTATAATTCTGAGTACTACAGTATTGGTATTAGTATCAGGATTAGTGTATATTAGTATTAGTATTGGTAGCTTGGGCCGCGTTGTGCCGTCATCAATAGGATTATCATTGGGTCTATATAGGGTGCAGGGTTTCAGGTTTTCGGTTTTGGGGTGTTGGGTTTAGGGGTTAGGGGTATGGGGGGTTTAGGGGTTATTTATTGTATTGTAGTATTGGTATTAGTACTTTTATCATCAGGACGATCATTACTGATACCCTAAGGGTCCAAAGGACCCACTGGTTGGGTACTCGGGTTCAGCATAGTAGTTAATCTAGGTTAGTATTTTGGAGAGTGCATAGCAATTCGGTCCTTGGATCAGTGTTTGTACTTGAACTAGAATTAGGGTGTATTTTGGGTTCTAGGCACAACTGAATCCCAACAGCTCCTCGCTGGCTGAAGGTTTGTGTATGTTTTGGACATGCTATGTTGTTCTTGCGCCCTTGCTGTAGGCCGCAACAAGTTAGGACATGGATGAAGGCTGACGAGTGCGGGGATTCGCGAAACTTTGTTTCGAACGCGCTGGGCTTGGTGTTCCATCTATTCGGCTTCTACTCTACGGTCCTCTTGTACCACCAAGTCTGTTGCATGCTTTCGTGTAATTATGGGGAACCTTGCTGAGATTGAAACCCTAGAGATCAAAATGGCCCAAAAGCTTTATATGGTATGGTCTTTGGGCCCAAAAGCCTTAATGCATGAGTCCTTAGATCCCTATGGCAAGAGGGAAACGGGCTCGCTTCCTGCTGATTTTTTTGCTCGGGAACCTCGAACCCAAAATTCCAAGGCCCTTTGACCATCCCAGGCCCTAAGCCCCCTTTCAGGCCTAAGTTTCTAAACCCTACCTCAAACCGTAGCCCTCAAAGCACTAATAAACCCTGTAACCCCTAAAGCTCTAAGCCACCTACCCTATAAACCCTAAACCCCAATCCAAGCCCCGCATCCTAAACCCAAGGCGCGGCTGTACGCCCGGACCGGTCACCATCTCGTGGCGAGTCGTCTGTCTGATCGCGTGGCCGACACTCAACTGTATTGGAAGATTCTCCTAGGTGGAGGTTCATGGGTGGTTATAAGTGGGGTTATAAGTCCCCGAATATGGTTTATGAGCATAGTTACCTTATACACTTAAAACCGTACTTACAACTGCCCATGAACCTCCAAGTAAGCAGGGGTTTGCATGTAAAGTGATTTTCCAATTTGCCACTGTTCAAGTATGAGTCTGCAACTGAAGAATATTTCTTGGCAGACCCTTCAAGCCCTGTAGACCTATAGTTTATGAACCCTGAACCCCTGTAAGCCCTGTAACTGGGCTTATTTGGGGTACCATACTTTAATACTTTTTCTTAAGGGAACCATTATGAAATAAAAGCCCTGGTTACTTAAAGGCCCAGGTAAGCCCTGTATTTCGAAGTCTGAAACAATCCCCCCCCCCCCACCCGCACTCCCCCGAAGGCTATGAGTCGACGTTCACCCTCTGAAACCCGTGTAAGAGTTCACAGGGTTTCGCAAGAACTTACCTTTGGTTAGTAGGGAATGGAAGAATGGTAGTAATAGTAGTCATAAGTGTACCCCATTCCTTTCACTACTAACCAAAGGTAAGAGAAGTCTGCAAGAGTTCTAAAGGTGTCGTCTTTGGGCTTTCCATACAAAAGACTGGTTGAAGAACAAAAGGAACTACAATGGAAACCATTGGTAAGATCCAGAGTCTGGAGGTTTGAATTACATCCCAGGGATTCGGTCTTCTGTCGTTTAGGGCTTTGGGGTCGAGGATGCAGCATCTCACCCTACCCCTAAACCCTAAACCCTACCCCCTTAAGTGCTTCTCCCGAAATGCGCCGAGGCCTGCGAAAGCTGCGCCATGCAGCTCGGTGTGAATGGTTGAGGGATTCAATAAAATAGACCCTACCGAAGAAAGCCTGGAGGGTGTTCATGATCTTACGGACCCAGGTTGATCCTATACGAGCCCTGCTATCGATTATTAAGGCCCCCTATATTATAAAGCCCTACTATAGATCCCTCTAAGCCCCGATTGCAGACCCATCTTACCCTAAACCCTGAACCCCTGAACCCCTAAACCCCCTGAACCCCTAGACCCTAAACCCAGGTTTATCTCGCCATCGGAACTCCACTGGAGCTGCCCCAGCTGCGATGCTCGCCTTGGTAAAGGGTCTTTTGGGGTTTTAAGGGGTATAGGGCTTAGGTGGGGTTGTGGGTCTCAGGGGCTAGCAGAAGGACTAACCGCAAAACTGGCGCATTAGGCTCCGCAGTGCGACTAACTTGTACATGCCGGTCTTTGGCTACTTCGATTTCCTGGCATGTGTGAGGCTTTCGGGGGCTTAAGGTACGCTTGCAGTATAGGGATTTTGGGCTACATGTTCAGGGCTCAGGGTTGGGTAGAAGTTCGCGGCCTTTGATGCATCTTGTTTAAGTATGTGTATACCCAGAAGCCCCAAAGTAGTTCCTTTTTGGGATTACCCTATAGGATTCTATATATATGAACCCCCAAAAGGAACTACTTTTGGGCCTTGAGGTAAAGGTATGTATACTTGTTCGAAAGGCCCACCGAAGGGGCCGATCACGTTGATCTGCCTGCAACCTGCATGCCTGCATACTTGCCGACACACAGGTGTGTGGGGATGTTTTTGTCGATATTAGCCGTTGTTTTACATAAGTCCATGCATGTATAGATGTACCTGTGTAACTATTTGTATACACATACAATTATACAGACACATTCGCATCCACCATGTACTGATTTTCGAAGTGCCGTCGATTGAAGGCCCCTCATCAAAGATCCGGATGACACATGCGCACATTTAGCAGCATTGCTTAAGTTTAGGGTGTCCCTGGAGTAAGTACTGCTTTCACCGGAAGCATGGGTAGAGTTGTCTTCGCCACTCCAGGTGTTCAACATCTGCAAGACATGTGCCGGCGATATCATGGCAGGCCGTACAGTTACTGTACAGAGAACCCCAAACCCTCAACCGCCAAACCCCAGGACCAGGCAGCCTTAACACCTAAACCCTGATCTCCGAAACTCCAAACCTCAGAACACTTACAAAAGCCTGCGTTGGTAGTTTGGATTTACCGATGAGCTTGACTTAGTGTTGGTTTTGACTTGGGCTTGGTTGTTGGGGGTAGTTAGTTAGTTTGGTTGGGGCTTAAACTTGAGGAAGCTGGGTAGTGAGATACCTCAAACACAGAATATCAAGTCCGTCCAAGAGCCCGTAATTACATCCTTCAAACCCTATACAACCCGAAACCCTAAACCTTAACAGTGCATGTCCAACCAGTCCCGACCCTGAGTTATTGAGATGTCGCTGTTGTGGCATGCTTGGGTTTTGGTTTAAGGGTGTGAGGGCGGATTCTGCACCAATTCGGTCCCTATAAGCCCTAGGCCCTGGACTCAAGTAACTAGATCAAAAGTCTAGTGCCCCAATCACAGAGTCATCGTCGGAAGTGATTCGCAGCCAGACCTGCACCCCTAAACCCCAAAACCGCCAAAAACTCTAAAACGCGAGACCCGAAGCCCAAGACCCTGAGCTCCGACTCTTTACCAGTAGGCCCCATAGTAGTTCCCTTTTCGGATTACACGTTGTAGGATTCTACATATGAACCCCAAGAAGGAACTGTGGGGCCTATGGGCAAAGTCTAAGCCCGGAGCGGGGCCGCAGCAAGAGCAAGCGCAGGCAAGCGGCCTCGAGGAAAGCTGATGAAGCCAGGTGACTGGTCCGATTTCAGGGGGTCCTCTCCAGTTCAGGATAGTGCAGGGCCTAATGGTTAGCTGGTTAGCAATGTTAGGCGTGCTTCATCAAGTTTGTATGATCATGAATACACCAAAATCAAAAGATCTACACTGATTAAAGCGGCCTCTGTGTTGAAGTTTTTTAGTGGATGAAAACGGAGCGGGCATACCTCTCTCAACAGATAGGACAGGCCGTTTGCTTATTTCAGGGTTTAGGGTGTCGGCAAAAGATGCTTCCGAGGCATTTCGCTCTACAGCGCCAAGCTGCCTGCCTGCAAGTCACAGTGTGAAACGTATGTGGGTTGTGGTCAAAATTAAGGTCCCTTTTCGGGTACCCTAAATATTATAGGTGCCGTATTATAATATGGACTCAAAAAGGGACCATGATTTTGATAACCGCCCATATGTGCCCTTGATCGAGGGTTATTTGGAGTCACCACATCCTCACATTCGCAACTCAAGAGAGTCGACTACGGTAGATGCCTCAAACTTTAAAGCAATTTTGTGTTCGGTTCTTTAACAGATAGATATGCCATACTAAGCTTCCGAGCATGCCACTCTCCTCACAGTCCCATCACGGCATCTCTTATGCATGACATCACTGCCCGGAAAAGCCCAGCTTAGTCCTTCCGGGAGGGGATTTATGGATAGGGCGTCACAGCGTAGCACTCGTCAAATAGGCGGATGCCAGGAACCTTCCGGTGATCGCTGAAACGCACGTCACTAAATCCTCACCCCCGAATCCATCCATCCATCCAACAACTTCCAGGCAACATTCGTTATGAAATTTATCAATACGCCCAAAATCCCCCCAGTAGCTCTGTGCAGTTTCAAAGCTATCTGCGCCCATCATGCTTCTACCTTGGATACTGCCCCCACTCAGTCCTAATGCAGATATATTAGGCCCCAAATAGTAGCCCTAATATAGACTGTTAGTGTATGGGGGCAGTATCCAACTTCTACCGCACATCGCTGCAAGGTATGGGCTGAGCTTGGTGATGCTTTGCTACGCTCTGCTGAATAACAAGGTGCCGTGACTTTCCCCAGGGATCTAAGGACTCATATATGAAGGCTTTTGGGCCCAAAGACCATACTATTTAGGGCTTTTGGGCTATTTTGATCCCTATAGGGTTTGAGTATATAAAACTTGGGACTACGGGGTTCGTGTAGCTTTGGTTGACTTGTTTGGCCCCTCAAGCTCTCCCAATCATCAGGCACACAGTATGTAAGCCGCAGCAGCATCTGCTGCACTGGAAGAGGCCTCAAACCAAACCCTAGAAAGCAAAACTGCTAAACCCTGAACCATGTCACAACCTTTATAGACCTTAACAAATCCTTGAGCAGCACTTGGAACCCTCAACCCTAAACCGACGATGAAACCCAATGACAATCTATGCGCCACAGATCGGACCTTGTGGGTTGGCCCCGAGAAAGCCCAATACCTCTTTATAAGGTGGCATACCTTAGAAGGGACCCCCACGTTGTAATAGTGGTATAATAGGAATATAATAGGGCCCTAATATAATCCCTCTAGTCACTATTACAGGCTGGGGGCAGCTTCTAAGGCATACTTCACATTTCAATCGGTCAGGGGCTTCATTTTATGATTTAAGCTTTCTTCCTTTAAGCCCTAAACCCCAAACCTCTCTGGGTTGCGGGTTGGTCACCCTGAGATGGCCAGGGCGCAGGAGCTCTAGATGGCTTATAAGACTTCAGGACTTAGGGCTGTGCATTTAGGGTTTAGGGACTTAGGGTTTCAGGGTTGTAGAGGTTTGGGGCTGGATGTTGAGGGTTTACCCACTGTCGCTTGGTGCTCGCAGAAGGTTCGGATCCCCCGTTCCATTTGCCAAACGAAAGGTCCCGAGCCCTAATAAGAGCAGGAGTAGCTTTCATAGTCGTCGCAACCCTAAACTTGTAGTAGTGGTGGGGTATAGGGTTTAGGAGTACTGTTTGGCTCTCAGATCGAATTCGGCCTTTGTGCTTTGGGTCTGGACTGATCTCATGGAACATATGGATACAAGATGTGGGCTGTTGGTCATAATGCCTTTCACCCATGGTTCCAGAACTGAAAGTTGCAAAGTTCCAAAGGGTTATGTTGTTGCGGTATTTTGAGCTTTTACAGCGAACCCCAGAGAGTTGGAAGATGGTTTAGGATGATTTGTGCCAGGATCCCGACTTCTTTACCTAAATTAAGGGCGTGAGGATAATGATGTTCCACTTTAGTTACTTGTCCATCCAAACCCTAAGCCCAAAACCCTATTGGCATCTTGGGACAGGCCGTCCTGAAAGAAGAAGAGAGGTCTTTCTCCCAGTCGTTGCAGGACAGGGATTCGAAATCTGTTCATGGCCCTAATTTTGAGAACTATCCATTTGTAGTTTCCTTTGGTGTTTGGCTGTGCCACAGCTTCTCGAGGCAGGTGTCATGGTACCGAAACTGCAAGCAGTTTGGGGTCTAGCTGGCAGCTCGGATGGTGAACAGCAAATCGCGGCGGCTGGTGCGTGGGAGACTTGGAGTTACAGTAAACCCCATAAAGTTGGAAACCGGACTAAGGCCAACTAGTGCTGGGATTCCCTATACATTGCTCTTCAGGATTGAGGCTATTGGGTTTCCAACTTTTGGGCTTCTACTGTAGGAACCCTAAACCCTAAACCCTTTATAGAACCCTTATTATGGATCCGTTTAAGGAACCCTTAAAGGATCCCTGTAAAGGAACCCTAAACCCCCTAAAGGCAACACCCCAACCACAAGATGAGCTTGCGTCTGAAGACAACGAGCTAAAATCAGACACTCCAATATCCTTTTTCTAATTTCCTTTTTCTAATTAGGGAACACACCTATGGCCTAGGGGTCCTTTTAAGGGATCCTTTAAGGGACCTATAGGGTTTAGAGGTTAGGAGACTCTAATATCCTAATGAAGGAATATACCTTAAATCATATTAGGGATCCTATTACATATAACTTCAGGTATATTCCTTAACTAAGGGATATTGGAGTCTCTTGGTAAAATCAGCTAAAACACAAAATCACAAACGTTACCGGGCAGCGTCGAGAACTTTTTGGATGCAGAGTGGCGTTCAGGGATTCTGAAAGATGTACGGCGTACGGCCCTCTGCCCTAGGCCCATGTAAGGCAGACATATCTGCTTATCTTAGGGGTACTTAGAAATACTTTTTAATTTTGGGTTATTATAATCCCTAAGAAACAGCTAAAATTGTAATTTTTGCTAGGGTTCTAAGTTCAGTATATGCTTGGTATCGAAACGCGCGCAACTTTCACTAGACGACGAGCGCGACGACACCATTGCTACCGCCACCGCCACGGCCACCGCCACCACCACAACCACCGCTATTACGTGTTTCGTTTCACTTGTCATGGGAACAGTTATTCGTACCAGCATGTCTGTGACGATTATTATTTAGAAGCATACCTGTCTTGGCCAGCATGGTTGCCACTCAACATCGGAGCCGCCGACAGGAGAGCAGCTTTAGCGTGGCCACCCTGCTGCTGCACTTCGGCCGCTTCATGATTTCGGGCAATAGAGCATTTAGGGATGCTTTTAGAGTTCTTCACATAGGGGCCCATATAGGGTTTGTATCATGGCACCGCAGCCTTCGACATCAGGTTTCAAGATCTATCGCTATGGATCGAGTTTTGGGGAGTTTCGAGCATGCGGGTTCAAGGGTCCCTGACCCCTAAACCTTGAATAAGCCCTAAAACCCTAAACCCTAAACCCAGAATGCTCTAAGATTGTATTCAGATACAATCAGACTGCTGATGAGACGCAACAATCCGCCCAAGGAAGCACAGGCGCCTGTCATGGTGGGGTCGCGCACAGTGAGCAGCCTGGAAGCCGGCACGGGATTTGATGCGAAGAGATCCGACTTACAGAGCTGCTCCCGCAAAGCAGGCGCAGCCCGTCGTCCCTGCAGTCCTGAATCAGTGGCTGATCGATGGAGACTCTGTGCACTCGATGAATTCACAGCTTTTGGGCTTCGGTCCCGGTGCTCGCGCCCACTCTTGCGGACAACGCTTACGAGAATGTCTCCTTCTGCGAGACTGGTGCACCACCTGACATGGTCGAGGGCCGTTTCTAGCTGCCGCGGCCCCAACAAAACAGTCTTTTGAGGTCAGGGTGCAGAGGATATGGGGTTGACCTGGACCCACTAAGACCTACCTTCTTAGGGTTCTTATTTTGATTTCCCCGTAAAGGTCCCGAAAAAGGTCGGTTCTCTGGGGTCTAAGGAAGGTTTGAAGTTTAGGGTTAGGGCGCGAAGGTCGCTAGTTTCATTGTTTATGTTTGAGGATTTAAGGTTCAGTGCCTCTGGCCATTGTCTTCGAGGCATGAGGGCGGCCAACCAAATGCTATATGTGAATCTAAATAGTATTGGCGCCGGAATAGCAAGAAATGCTGTTCCTCGGGTTCAGTAACATACTAATGTATAGTATTCCCACGAAAAATGTAACAGACATACCCAATAACCCTACAGCGCAAACCCAAGGCCTAAATCTCCCAAAATCTATAAAGCTCAAACACCGGAGCACTAAGCCCTAGACTGGAACTCCAGAGAAACCGCTGCCTTATACCTTGGAACCCTACTGTCCTCCAATTCTGGAACAGAACCCTGAGGCCCTAAGCCCTGAAACTCTAAAGGCCCAGAGTCTCGAAAAGGGTTTAGGGTTTAGGGTTTAGGCGAAACATGTGTTAAGTTAGGAGCCCTAAACCCATGTGGAACCCTATAAACTAACTACTGACTAGGTAAGTCCCTCTAGAAGCTAGGAGCACCAGAGTATAGAACGCCATGAGACAAAGAGCCTGCAATCTCCTCCCCTGAACACCCAGCCTCCTAGTGGGCCCTGTTTCCTCTTTTGTGGTCTTAGGTTCCTTATAAAACCGCCTACCCAATACCAAAAGGGAGTCCATTGTACTGGGGGTGCACCCGAAAACCTACCGCCTGAATAACCTACCTTGCTTTTAAGGACTTGTACGCGCGATTAAGCAGTCATCCTTCCGGGGTGCAGGGATTTAGGAATTGTGGTCAGGATCGTCATGTAATCATTCCCTAAGCGTCCATGTTCGCAACTCGTACATACTTCGACCTGAAAGATAAAGGTGCGTTGGGCCCATAGTATGTACTATTTGGGCACATGAACCTGTAAGGATTGGTACTCAGAAGAATTGGCATCAGCACAGCTCTCGAACTATTTCCTAGTTGGCTACGTATAACCGTATAACCCGAAGCAAGTGAAGTAGACATGCCGACCCGATCCCCCAAAGCAATCGAGGGGCTTCTCTAATCGAGGATTGTGGCGCACCTTACGATGCTGATTTCGGATCGCATCTTTTTCAAAGCCCACTACAGCACCAGGCCCATGTATTGATGCTTTTAACATCAGGGGCCTGCAGCCTTAGACACGAAGCCCGAGACACAGCATCCATCACAGACTGCTCCTGTCTAAAGAGGAGACAACTGATTGTCGGGTTCGCGTTGGTTTCAATGAAACGTAGGCCCACCGGTTCGGTCCGGAAATAGACCCATCCTGGGGGTAGTGACTGAGCTTAGTTTATGCTGAGAAGTAATCGCTAAACCCTATTTACCCTAAACCCTTATATAAATCCTAAACCACAAACCTCAACGTCTGAAACCCTCAACCCTAAATGCCCCATATCCCGACAAAAACCCGAAGGGATCGAGGCCGAAGAGGGTGAGGGTGTAAAGTGTGAGGAAGGCTTCGGATGAAGTGATGTAATTTAGGGACCTCAATAATCACCTACACTGTTTTGGGGGTTCCTTATTATAAGATTATAGTATAATGGGCCCCAAAGCCCTATTCTAATTATTAAGGCCCCTGTAGTACCTGCTAGCTCCACAAGAGATCCTTTTCTCGTTTCAGACTACCCAGACCTATTTTTTGCAGGGCACCTATCTAATCTCTATATGTGCATATTATATATATATATATATGAATATTTATATATATATATATGAAAAAAAAATATATATATATATATATATATATATATATATTAGGGTTTATCTTAAGAACCTACAAGAAATTCGGTCATGGTAGTTCCAGGCAGACAATACTGGAAAGCGGGCCCCAGGCCCTTTGCCTATACTTCATGCCAGCAACCCTAAGCCTTAAATCCTAAGCCTTAAACGTATACATTGTACCCTACACCCACGTAGGCTTCAGACAGTTCCGGGTTAGAAGATTTGTCTTCAGTCTTCATTCAGGGTTTGTGCTTTAGCTTAGGGTTTCGGGTTTAGGGTTGTATACCTGCGTCTTGAAATGAACATAACATGAAGGCCCAAAGCGGGGGTTGGGTAGGCTTTATCGGTTTATTCTTTAGTGTTTCAACTTTTTTTTGGGGTGTAGAGTTTCGGTGCCAGTGTCTACCCCATGCCTCCAGGGACCTTACTATGGCGTGCTTAAGGGGTTTAGGGCCCTAACTATGAGGTCCTTGGAGGGATGGGGCTAAGATGGCAAAAGGAGGTTCTGTTCTTTGCGGTTCAAGATCAGTTTTGGGAACATCGGGGTTGACGTTGAAGGTGGGATCCGCGGTCTTCGGCGGCTCCCCCAAGGGTCTGTTAGGGTTTACTTGGAGGTTCATGGCTAGTTATAAGTAGGGTTATAAGTACGGTAACTATACTTATAACCCATATTTGGGGACTTAAAACCCTACTTATAACTACCCATGAACCTCCAAGGAGCTATACCTTTATATAATCCCTATAGATCCCTTTAAAGGGACCCCCTCCAAGTAGGGTTTAGGGGTTTAGGGTTCTGGAGGGGATGAGGCCGATCCATCCCCAAGCTGCCAGAAAACGGAGGCCCGTAGACGGTACGTGGACCCTAGGAATGCTGCAGTTCTAATGTTCTTACTACGGTTGATGATATAAATCCTGCACTACCTTAAGGACCCTAAACTATGGGAATTATGGTATATTCCTTATTCAGGGTCGTGCAGGATTTATATCATCAACAGTATGATGTCCTTATATTGAAACCTCTAGGTGGTTGTCAATATTAGTGTCCTTTTTGGGGTCCCTATTATAATACGGCACCTATTATTTAAGGTCCCCAAAATGGAACCCTAGTTCTGACAACAACCCATACAGGGAACTCCAGAAAGTTGCAATATGGTTTCATGGTAGGATACCCTATAATTTACCATAGAAGGGTTAGGATAATCATATTCCAACTTTCTGGCTTTTACCTTATGTCCTCAACAAGGTAGGCTAATAGGGGTTAAAGTAAACCTTCGGGTCTTGAGACTTGGAACCAAATCCTGGGAGGACCCAAACCCTAGGCATTGGTTTGGGCCTGGGCCATCGGGGTTGTACTTCACGGAATGTCGGAAAGTTGCCCCGCTTGCAGGAGCAAAAGAACACTCCATATCATCGAAGCTTGGCTGTCAATTGAATTGCTAGTAGCTTGAAGGGTTTTGGCCGAGGGGAAAAGATCTGAGGGCTTTAGGCAGTCGAGGTGGCTTTTCAAAACCTCACCTGCACTCCTTGATACCCTAACCCTTGCTGTAGCCAAATCTTGACTTCAGGTGTTTGTTGACCCGAAGCCCTGAGCCCGAAACCCTAAACTTACAAAGCAGACCTCCTGTCGTCTCGAGCGTTTGTAGCTACCCATGGAGATTTCGAGCAGAACGTAAGCATCCGGAGCCATCGGAGCCTTTTGATTCTGCTTGGGTTTCAGGGTCGAGGGTTTAATGTTTCGGGTGTCGTTGGTTTTGGGAGTTTAGGGTTCACCTTGGAGGATTTCGAGTTTGTGTGAGCTCGATATACTTGTCAGCAGCAGCTGGGCCTTTGGTGCCTTGCAGCTGCGTAAGCACTTTTTTCTGACTCTGGTTACCACAGTTATAGTGATGCTACTGTCAGGTACATGGCTCGCTTGGGCATTGCGACTCTTTTGCTCCTATCGTACATGCTACTACGATGTATTCTATCCTGCATCTTGACCTTGTTTGTATTTTCACCTTCGTCGTTCTAAAACACGGCGCTGTCCAACACTCCATCTGAGGTCGGGCAAACACAAATCTTACCTTAACTCTGAAACATCCTGCAACCCTAAACCCAACGGAAAACTGCCGAGCATCTCTATGACCCTGGGCTCTGGAGTAGGGGTTTACGATCGGTGTCGGAATAATTAGCAATAGCAATCCTACTTATCGTCGATGTATAGCATTATAGTTATAGTTCTATAGCATGGTAGATCTCAAAAGCCCTATTCCGCTGATGACAGCAGCAGACCTACAACCAAACAGCGGAACGTCAAAAATCCGAGTCTTCCAAACTTTAACTAACACCTGAATCCCTTAGGGTTGAGGGTGTAGGGTTTCTACTTGAAGGCTCATGGGACTTAGTAAGTAGGTTATAATTGCGGTTATAAGTCCCCTAAGTGGGGTTATCCTAATTATAACCTACTTATAACCTTACTTACTAAGTCCCATGAGCCTTCAAGTAGGGTTTAGTGTTTAGGAATTAGGAGACCCCCGGAAGCATTGACAATGGAAACCGGTCCCCCTCAGCCGAATGGATCTTGGTCGGTGAAACCCCTATGTCCCAAACCGTACTTCGGTGGCAGACAGGAACTCATCAGCATGGTGCTGCTCGGTTGTGGTCCAGATGAGCTACAGTCAACATAACTAAGATGACAGTATAAGGCCCGTATTATTCGACACAGTCTTCCCTCGGGTTTATTTCCCAATTTAGGGCAGGATCTTCCCAAGTCTTAGGGCTTCTAGCCTACTTAGCTTGCCTTTGGGCGGGGTGGCTAAAGGTTCCTCCTGGTGGGCGTTTACTAGAGATTGGGCTGTTGAATGGGTGATTATGTCAAGTGCTTGTTGCGCAGGAGGCGGAGTGTGCAGGGTCCTTGAGGATCCAAGCAGCTCAAGGTAAGTTACTGTTCGTAGGGTTGAGACCTCCACGTACATACTATTTGTATACTTGGGAGCTCTAGGTGTTGGGTTGAAGATGTCATGTTTGTCATGTCGCAGTCAGGTCGGTTCTGAGATGAGGTTGACTTACGAAGGCGCTTCGTTCAGAATTTAGGGCTACCGACGTGCTTACATACAGAAAAACCTGCATGCATACATACATACATACATACATACATAGTATACATATATGCTGCTAGGCTTCAGATCTTGGTGCTATCGCAGTGGCATGTGGAGTTCACGAATCGGACACCGCAAGCATCATTTACTCATCAAGGCAACCCCGGGACACGCATAAGTGAAGTTACTCCCCACATTGTAAGATACTAAGGTGCCTGAATAGGTCTTAAGGTCTACCGCTCCCAACTAAAGTTCGCAGGCTTTCAAGGTAATATTTGCCAACAATTATTACTCCTTAGGCTAATATATACCCCCCATCCGGCTTAAACCCTGTTGTCATTGTTAAGGCCCCTGTACTACGCTGGATTTTGGTAGACGCAGGAACAGATTTTGCATTTCGCGGCTCAAACGTACGATCCTGCGAACTTCGTGAGGGCCTGGCTACTCGTAATTCTAGGACCCAGAGTAGGCCCTTATTCCCTTTTTTAGGGTCCAGGTTCCCTTTTAAGCCCCTTTAAACCAAAAAGGGCGATCCTTTTTATGCCTGGGTTACTCTTGGGTCTAGAATTAGACTAGCGTTCAGGCTGTATTCTACGTGGTTTTACGATAACTGGAATAAAGAAGCCTAAGGAATAGTATGAGTAACGGCTTCGAGGATTGGGAGTGTACTGTAGCGGGTAGGGTCTCGGTAGGACTTGTGCCGCTTTGCGGCAGGTTGTAGACTGTTGCCGTGTGTAGGGATCTATAAGGGTTCTATATATAGGGTTTAGGGTTTAGAGTTTCCGAAAAATAGGGGTACCTTATTTTGGGGTCCTTATAATTAATAAGGATCCTACAATTTAGGATACTACATTAGGGTCCCCCTATTTTCCAAGGGCCAACATAGGGCTACTTTGGAGCTTGGACGAGGATATATTTGGGCGTCCTACCTGGGAGGCTAGAACCAAAAAGCCCTGTTACATTGTTACATGTAGCCAGAATGGACCCTCCATAGACTACACCGAAGTTAAACTCACCCTACACCCTAAGAACCATGCCCTCGAACCCTCAAACCTGGAAGCTGCCCCGTGAGCGGAGTTTCATGGGTAGTTGCAAGTTGAGTTTTAAGTCCCCTAATATAGGTTATAAGTACGGTTACCTTACTTATAACCCTAGTTATTGCTACCCATGAACCTTCAAGTAGAAGCTAAAGCCCTAATTAAAATCCCAAGCCCGCAGATCTTCATCATTGAACCCCAAACCCGGTTGAAGGTCTAGGAGTCTAAGAGAGATCAAGTGGTACGGCCCCGTATGTTCAGAGACCCCCAAATCTCTGGTTTCAGGAACCTGCAGACGGTGCCATTTAGTGAGAAGAGGAAACCCTAATGCCAGTTTAAGCAAGGCATCCACCCTGAACCCCGACGTCTCAGGGAAGCCTGGCCTCAAACCCCAAATCCTGAGACCCTGTCTCCAAGGATCTTCCTAGCAGAGTTCGTGTTCCTGCACTGGCACACCATTGCGAGCCTTGCAACGCTAATTTCAGCACTGCCTAAACGCCAAACCTACATCTTCAACCCTAAAACCCTTAATGGGCGCTTTTTTTTCTGATTTCTGGTGCCGAAGGATGAGCTGACTTCTTGTAGTGACCCGTAAAGGCCCCGTTGCAGATGCTGGGCTCTGGGGGCCATACCGTAATGCTTGTTAAGGTCCTTTGACGAACAGGTAAGTTCACGCTTCTTCCTCGCTGGTTACTGCAAAGCCCAGGATAACTACACTATTCTTTGAAGTTTGCAACAAAGCGCTGCAGCCAGCAAGCGACATACCCACACAACCTGAACCCTAATCCCTAAACCCTAAACCCAAACACCCTAAACCCTAAACCCCAACAGCCAGACACCCAAACACGCAGAACCCCTAAGAGTCTCCAAGCCTCGGAGAACCTTATTCAGGGTCCTTATAATAAGGATCGTGCTAGTTAGGATACTATATTGGGGTCCCCTGTTTAACTCCCAGCTGAAGGTTTCAAAGGGATAGTTTTCGAGGTTTAGGGTTCGGGGTCCAAGGGGTTTTGTTAAGGTTGAAAGAGGGATGGTTCTGGGTCTTAGGGGTTGTGGTTCGGCTTCAAAAGGGATAGTTTTCGAGGTTTGGGGTTCCGGGTCTTAGGGGTTGTGGTTAGCGTTTGAAAGGGATAGTTTCTGGGTCTTAGGGGTTGTGGTTTGGATTTAATTAAGAGGTTTTCGGTTCTGCTCTCCAGGGGCAATGGCTCAGCGCCCACAACCTGCCAGATACGGCCGCAGTTGCCCTAAACCCTTAACCAAGCACACTTATCCCTTCTTTGCACGTCTTATCCCAGGCCCCTGAAACCCTAAACCCCTAAACCCCTAAACCCTAAACCGCAAACCCCATGTGAAGCCCAAACCCTGTGTAAACCTGGAACCCCAATATTTCATTCTTGAGGTCCCAATACCCCTTAATTAAGGAATATACCTTAAGTTATAGTAGGATCCCTCATATTATTCAAGGTATATTCCTTACTTAAGGGATATTGGGATCTCTGGGATGTCAGCATGACTCTCATAGAAAAACTATCATAGAACAGCTCCATATCGGCTAGCTACTCTATGTTTCTTATGCAAGGAAGTGGCCCTCAACTCTGAAACCCTAAACTCTAAACTTAAACCCCTAAACCCCTGAACCCTAAACCCTAATCAAACCCTAAAGCCTAATCCCTAAGCCCTAATCAAACCCTAAAGAAAAACCCTAAACCCTAAACCCGAGTCAAACCCTAAAGCCTAAACCCTAAATCCTTTGCATCATGGCTGCACAAGCAAAGGCCGATGATGCCACTGAGAAGTGGAAGAGGCATGTCGAAGCGGGAGATGACAGAGCTCAAGACATCGAGAGAGTCAAGCAACAGTTTGAGAGCGACTTGGGCAAGGCAGTTATTTCCCAGCTAGTGAAGGAGAACAAAGAAGTCCTGACTCGTGTCGTGGGGAACATCATACAACAACAAAAACAAGGCGGCACCAATCTCCCAGAGGCAATAGAAGGGTTGCCTGCTTCGGAAAAGCAAGATTTGCTGATCTGGTGCTGCGTACCCAAACTGGGACGCAGGCGCACAGCCTTCGGGATGAAGAGGCCTGTAGGGGACTTCGCTCCATGGGCGACAGGAACAGCAAAGGAGGCCATTTATGCTCTCTTGAGCTCTCTTGAAGTCACATCCCGTAATCAAACCCTAAAGCCTAAACCCTAAATCCTAAACCCTAATGAAACCCTAAAGCCAAAACCCTAAACCCTAATCACACCCTAAAGAAAAATCCCTGAACCCTAAACCCTAATCAAACCCTAGAGCCTAAACCCTAAACCCTAATCACACCCTAAAGAAAAATCCCTGAACCCTAAACCCTAATCAAACCCTAAAGCCTAAACCCTAAAACCTAAACCCTCTAACCCAAAGGATCTTGTGGACTTCTGTGAATGCCCGGGAAGCCACAATCTCGCTGGCTAGCGACTTCGAGCTGTGTATCTACTACATCTGCCGCTTGACGTCGGTTCAGGGGTCTAGGGGTTTCGGGTTTAGGGTTCCCTTAAAGGGATCTATAGGGGTTCCTTTCAAGGGATCCATAAGGTTACTATAAGGGTATCATGAATGGGGCTTTACCTACTACATCTGCCGCTTGACGTCGGTTCAGGCTAGGGGTCCCTTTAACGGGATCTAGAGGGTATTATAGGGTTTAGGGGTTCATTTACAGGGATCTAGAGGGTAGTATAGGGTTTAGGGGTTTAGGCGTCCCTTTAAAGGGATCTAGAGGGTATTATAGGGTTCTGTTGTTTAGGTTTAGGGTGTAGGGTTTGGGCTTTACCTACGACATCTGCCACTTGACATGGGTTGAGGGCCTAGGGTTTCGGTTTTAGGGATTGGGCTTTAACCTACTACATCTGCCGCTTGACGTGTTTAGGCTTCAGGTCCTTGGGTTTTAGGTTCAGGGTTTGCGGTTTAGGGTTTAGGTTTTCGGGTTCGGGTTCGGGGTTTGGGCTTCAGGGCCTCGGGTTTCGGGTTTAGGGTTTGGGGCTCAGGGCTGAGGGTCTATTACATCTTCCGCGTGACCTGATAAGAGGCTTCTCATGGGCTTTAGGGTCTAGGGATCTGCTACATGCCGCCTGACCTGAAAAAGGCTTCATATAGGGTGTAGGGAGTTTAGGGTTTAGGAGTCTACTAGATCTGTTGCCTGAGCAGATAGCAGGCTTCTTATAGGGTTTAGGCTTAGGGTTTAGGGTCCACTACATGAGAGTTTCCGAAAATAGGGGACCCCAATATCGTACCCTAAGTAGTAGGATCCTTATTATAGGGATCCCCAAATAAGGTACCCCTAATTTTCGGAAACTCCTACATGCCGCCTTACCTGATAATTGGCCTCTATTTTACAAGTTTCTGACAGTTGCTCATCAGGCCCAAGACCCAAGACCCTGAACAGGTATGTGAGTTTCCGAAAATTAGGGGTACCTTATTCGGGGTTCCTTATGATAAGGATCCTACTGTTTAGGGTAGTATATTAGAGTCCCCTACTTTCGGAAACTCCCTTATCTGAAGGAGTTCGTGCAGGAATTCGGCTTGTAGTTTTGCATCCTCAGCCTGGCAATGGGGAGCTGAGAACGCTTATGTCAAGCGCCTGTGTTGTTTAGGGGTTCCAGAAGCCACATGTTCGTGTAAGACGACTGGATTTGGCCTGCGGCTCATAAGCATAGCAGGGCTTCGGGTTGTGAGCGTTCAGGGTATCAGGGTTCATCGGAAGTTCAAGTGCGAGATGATGCCTTGGTTGAAAGCTCAAACTGCATAAGGTGCTAACACACAACTTAAAACTACCTTCGAGAAATCAAGCCCTGCATGCGGTGGATGGACTTTCTGGGTTCGGCGTGCGGGGGTGTTCGCCCATGAAAAAGATCCCAGTAGGGTTTAGGGGTGTTTATTGGGCTTTGGGATTGAGCCCCATTGCCATTTCCAAGGCCGCAAGGCCTACCCGAGTTCGCATAGAATTGCCCGAGCTTTCGGTTTTGAGGGGTCATGGTTTAGGGTTCGTTCTTTTCTGGGTCGTTCACCTATGGACTTAATCCCAAACCGGGGTCCCTGCTGCTAGGGCGTCTAGGCAAACAATGGCTCAGGCCTGACGCTTTCGCTAGGGATTTAGATTGTAGCTTTAGGCTGAAGCTGAATCTCTGAGAAAACCCGATCCGCCTAGTGAACATCGTGGATCGCCATGCAGACTGTCTTTACTGGTGATTTTTGTCTGTTCATTCTTTGAGGGCTTTGCCATGACCAGCGCGCCAAACCCCGATGATCACAAGAACCTAGAGAGTTTCAGCGTTTGCCAGGGTTTCAGGTTCTAGGATTGTTGAATTATCAATGGAGGAGTTCGACCTGAAAGCAAGAGAGTAGCCCTGCTTTGGAGATTGATGCTTCTAGTTGGGGGGATGCACTTCGCCAACAAATGACAAAGATAACAGTAACAGCTTCAGGCCCACGGTGTGCGCCGAACAATTGCACACTCATAGCAACCGTGCACCCTCGTCATGTTGCGCGAAGCCTCGTGTCTGCCATGAACCGAAATTGATCTGATGCTTCCTTAAAGGTCCAAGTAGTCCTTGTTCATGGTTTCTGTTTCCCGAAAAGGCCTCCAAAGTTCGTTTATGATAAGGAGGAGTACTTGGGCGCTTAGGGTTTCTCCTAGCTGACTTGCCCTTGCCCTTGCCGCATGCACTTCTTTCCCCACTTCCGAAGGCGGTTTTATGGGTCTCCCGTACGTAGGGTTTCGGGCTACGTCGTGCAAGGTTTTGCAGTGTAGTGCCTGCGGCTTGTCGTCGCCCGGGCGAAATCGCCCGAAATCCTAAACCTGAAACCCAAAACCGTAATCCCAAACCACCCTCGGCTTGATCCACTTGCTGGCTCCTTCGCCGGCCTTAGGGGCGTAGGGCTTAAGGTTTAGGGCGTAGTGTTTCATTGTCGTTCTGATCTTGGAGATCGTGGTCACGGGTCGGACTCGAATCCTTGAGCTTGTTTGCCGGTTCGAGAATCGTCACTCACCTCAAGGGTTCCTTAACCACCTGAGCATGCCGGTGAACTACTGGGATTCACGGGCATGTACCTTTTTGTTTCCAGACCGGCGTTGCACACCAAATAGTTCAAGCACCAAAAGCTGTTCATGCGCGGCGCCGAAAGTTGCACGGCCCAAACTGGCCCACATCTTAAGCAACCAACCGAACCACAAGCAGCGGCAGCAGCAGTAAATGCAAAGGAAGACGGAACACGGATATTCAGGCCAGCGTAAGGCACAGGGTCCGAATCCAAGCGGCATCCCGAGACCGTGCACAATATAGGCTTTGAACATGAACCTCGAACGCTACACATTAGGAATAAGAACACCGCCAACTACAGGTGGGATGCTCTACCTGATCATCTGCATGCTGCAAGTAAAGCACTCACTGCCGTCGTTGAGCAACGATTCCCTTCGGCCCAAGCAAGCCGGCCGCACTGGACGGGGTTGAATATTTAAGATAATGGAGGTACTTGCGCAACGGTGATTTCAGAGACAGCAACTCCAGTAGAAGTCCGGTCGAAGTTGCTATGTTTCTAGGATGCCCAGCAGTACCCTGATTTTCTTTTTGTAGTCCTAGGTTCCTTATAAAGTTACCCAATACCAAAAAGAGAGGCCTTTTTATTCTTAGGTTACTGGGTATCCTAGGTTTCAATCTCCTTTTTGTTTTCGCAAGTCGGGGTGTGACTGGACGCGGCCATATGAGCCCGGGATTAAAGCCTGACCCTTAAGCCGAAAGCCCTGCATCTCAAATCCTAAACCAAATCGCGGAACTTGGAGGCTGCAGCCTCAGAGGCCTTGGCATCGCCCAATTATTGTAAAACACCTACAACGAAACTTTCAATCTCGAAGGTTTCGGGGCTGAGAGAATTGATTTTTTGGTTTGCTCTTTGACCCGTTTAGGGTTTACGTAAGGGTTTAGGGTTTAGGGTTTACGGGGTTTGGATCCCGTGTTACTTGTAGCACAGTGGCAGCATAAGTCAGGGTTTCGGTTTGGGGTTCTCGGGCCTGGGGTTTGCCATGCACCCCAAGTTTACCAGTGTCTCAAGCGGCAGGAGAACTCCAACAAACAGGTCATGAATCAAGTCACCTGTCTGTTGCAGATAGGTCCGAATTGTACCTGCTTGTACCAGGAGACCATAGGAGACCAGAAGTGTATCTAGCGTTACAAGCACGGCAATGCCGGAGAAGGGTGCTAATTACGTCAGTTGAGCACCGGAGTCTTTCTGCATTGCCTCCACAGGTACATGACACACACGACCACAAAAATTATGAGAGCCTGTATGCGAACTAAACCTGGATCTCTGAGAACCCAAATGCTTGTTTTTCAGCGGCTTTCTGGAAGGAGTCGTGGGCTCTTCGGTTCTTCGGGAATGCCACAAGAAGATTGGTCCAGAGGGTGGGCCTGTAGAGCTCAGGAGGAGCACGTAGGGGTTGGCGGGGTAGCGGTGGGTCGTTGCAGCGGCCATGACCCGGCTGGGATGCGTGCTTGTTACCTTCGAGACGTTTCGGTTGTGACACCCCGCAGGATTGCAAACAGGTGTTTAGAGGCCTTCGGAACCGATGGGTCATGTCTGCTTGTTGAGGCTGTGAGTTTTAGGATTCGAGAGTACTGGAGATCATGCCCGGCACATGACAGCCCACATGGGGATTCAGAAAACGAGGAAGCCCAAAAGAGACCTAAGTAGCAGATCCTGATTATGGGAGACCATACGGTGCAACCCCTACGTTGTCGCTACCGCCCCGTAAACCCGAAACCCCTAAACCCTGAACCCACTCAGGACATCATCTCTCTTCTCTGCGAGTTCCATCATAAGCGAAGCTTGGCCGATTTTCTACCGGACCTGAGCCGTGAACGCGCAAACCTACAACGAGGCCGCTCTTGAAAAGTACGTCTAGCAGGCTACTGGCGTACGTTTAGGTTTCCAGTAGTACACATTTGCCCATTCTCTTTTTGGATTCACTTGTCAAAACTATACAGTAGGCCGGAACAAGTGTATCCGTATTATTAGTATTATTATTATTTTTATTCGCAGACTTCTGGGGAACCTAGACATAAGGCGAAATCTGAAGGTCCTTAGTTTAAAAAACTCGCAAGAAGGAGCCATCAGCTGCCACAGTTTTGGAAAACCCTCCGTTGGATCCGTACAGCAAGATGCCATATAAGAAACTTAGCCCCGCAGTGCAAAGAAGGAACCCTGACCTGCCCATTTTGTTCTCACAATGTGCGAAATTATCGAGGAAGAGTATCTACTTGATTTTGCCGGTGTATACTCTGCAGCCTTATCAATGCAGGCCGACTTTACATAGTTGCAGGAACTACGAGCTGGGAGCAAGTAGTAGTGTTCATTCACGCTTCTGGCTGCAACACGGCTTTCATGAACTAATCTCTGGGCTTTCTTGGCTGACAGTATCTCAAGATGCATAAGCCACACTTTATACCTCCAGTGGTCGGAAGCGTTGAGGCAAAAGACGCCCTTTGTTTCGTGCTAACTCCTTTGAGCTGGAAACCCAAGCCCAGAAACAGGGGCCTTAATCATTAGAACAGGGGTTTGGGGTATATCATGATCATACTATAATTTGTCTAAGGAGCGCCATGAAACCCCATTCTAATCATTAAGGCCCCTACAGTAAGCGACATCAGCCTCTGCCAGCTGTCAATAAGCCTCCATGGCGACGGGTTCACATTTCACCGGGGTTATGTAGTTCAGTGTCAGTGTAAACGCCATGAGGAAAAGATCCGCTACTTCGCTTTCATGATCCACTACAACATGCCGTTTGTGGACGACATCCGCATCATTGTCGACTGGACCGTGGTGCGGGGCTCAAGAGCAGGCTCAGGGACTGCCTCCCTGTTTGGCATGGGATAGAGTTTGGGTTTGTTACCCAACTCTTCCAGGGACCTTATTATTGGGTCCTTGAGTGCCCTAGGGCCCTTACTATAAGGTCCTTGGAAGCATGGGGTTAAAAAGTGATATGGGGGTTTCCGAAAATAATGGGTACCTTTGTTTTGGTGAGGGGGTCGCGGGAGTGGTCCTTATAATAATAAGGATCCTGCAAATTGGGGGTACTATATTATGTCCCATATTTTCGGAAACTCCCATATCGGGAATGCATTTTGCGGTTTAGGACTTAAGATGCTGTTGGAGGCGCTGCATGTGTGGTTTAGAGATGCAAGCCCGAATCCGCAAAAACACAGGGATGCTTCGCGATGGCCGAGGCATGCCAGCAAGATCTGTAGGGTTTAGGGTTTAGGGTGTAGGGATGCCAGCAAGATCTGTAATGTAGGAACCTGATTCAGAAACCTTCGGCTTTTATAGGAAACCCCATAAAGTTGGAAACCGGATTAGGGCCAAATAGTGCTCAGGTTCCCTATACATTACTCTTAAGGACTGAGGCCATGGGGATTCCATCTTTTGGGCTCCTATTGTATTCGGGTTCCTGATATGAACCCCCATGTCTTCGATAATCGGATCGGGTGCCATACGGTTAGAGTTTAGGGTTTAGGGTTTAGGGTTTAGAGTTTAGGGTTTAGAGTTTAGGGTTTAGGGTTTAGGGTTTAGAGTTTAGGGTTTAGGGTTTAGGGTGCCCTACACTCAAAGTCCGTAAAGAAGTTCTTCGGACCATGCAGTGGTTCATTCATTTTCTTTTCTCGTGAAACGATTTCGTGTGACTTTCTTCTGTCGCCAACGCGATTGGTGTTGGCAATCAAAAGGACTGAACTACATCCTAAAGATCCCAAACCCTGAACCCTGAACCCAGGCCCCCACGAGCCTGGATCTGTGGATGTACTGGCGCTTTGGCTGCAGTGGGCAGCATGCATGCGGTGCGAATGGAGCAGGAATCTGTCTTGGAACCGCCCGTAAGCATTCAAAAGGTGACAGGGCGCAAACCCCTAAACCCTGACCCCTAAACCATAAACCCCAAGACTCTGAAACCTGAACTCTATACTCTAAACCCTTAAACTCGCTCTAAAGTTTAAACTCTAAATTCAAATCCCCTACCTTAACCTACCAAACCCTACTTCTTTGTAGGGTCCCTATAAACTCCATATTCGGGTTTATAATAAGAACCCACAAAAAAGTATGGATTTTGTAGGCTAAGGTAACTAATCCCCAATCGAGACCCCACATCTTTCAGCTCTGGGGCTCCTCACCCCGAGCTCCTTCCTACAGTAGAAGCCCAAAGATGGAATCCCCATGGCCTCAGTCCTTAACCCTAAGGCTCGAAATAGCCCAAAAACCTGACATATTATGGTCTTTGGGCCCAAAAGCCTTAACATATGAGTCCTTAGAGCCTTAGGGTAAGAGTAGTGCATAGGGGATCCCAGCACTATTTGGCCTTAACCCGGTTTCCAACTTGATGGGGCTTACTGTGTTATGGTGAGCCCCAACAGTCGGTTTGGTGGTTTAGGGTTTGGGAATTTAAGTTTAAGGGTTGAGGGTTTAAAGTTTAGTGGGAATTTAAGTGTAAGGGTTGAGGGTTTAAAGTTTAGTGGGAATTTAAGTTTAAGGGTTGAGGGTTTAAAGTTTAGGGGTTTAGGGGATTGATTGTTTTGGGGATTCGGGCTTAAAGTTTAGGGGTTTACGGTTGAGGGCTGCAGGGGATTAGGGTTTTTTGGTGTAGGGATTCCCAAACTCTAAACCCCAAAACCGACCTTACTTACACAAGTGCATCAGGAAATCCCCATGAGAAGCCCCAGCAAATTGTAGTGTTTTCGGATTTTGGGGTTACTTAAACTCCCAGAATACAATGATATTTGGGCACTTGTCGCGAACGGTGATTCGTGACGCTGCTGATGCCCCAAACCCTAAACCGTTTTAGCCCTAAACGAGAGCCCACACCTGTAATGCTTGGGCTCTCTGGGAACCCGAGGCTCGAAATAACTCGAACTTCTAAACCTTACGTATAAGATCTTCAACCTTAAACTCTACACCCGGCAAGCCTAAACTCTGGACCCAAGCTCTAAAGTTAAACCCGAAAGCCAAAACGCAAAACCACAAGCCCCGAATCCTATGCCTGCTTTAAAGGAAAGTCGAAGACGCGCATACGGCCTTCTATCGGTCCAGGTTGGACTAAAGACGCTGCATAGGGACCTTGGGTTTGTTCTTGCGAGGGCACCGGTCATAGTTGTGACTAGTTGTTGAGGGTCTAGGGCTTCACTTTTTAAGGTTTCAGAATGCTAGAATTGGTAGGCAATCAGGGTAGTTTTCAACAGATAATAAGCAGGTTCAGGGTTCTTACAAGCTCTCAGCACGAGATCTCAGAGTCCTGAGTCGGTTTTACGTGATCTTGGAAAAGCTGTACCTACCCGGAGGCTCCATAGTAGTTCCATTTTGGGATTACCTTATTATAGGATTCTAAATATGACCCCCCTGAAAGCAACTACTGGGGAGGCTCTGGGTACCCCGGACAATAATGCTGCGGGCTTCCCTCGCGGGTACGTCTCGTAGTAACCTGTACTATTACAAACAAGGCTCTCGCAGCCAACACACCCCACTTTGAAGCAACCTGATGCCCTTGGTTAAGGGTTTTTTGTTTTAGGGTTTAGGGACACCCCAAAAACCCTAATCCCAAACCATAAACAGACCTGGAACCCTAACCGCACACGCACACCTGTACTCCTACACCTAAAACCCTAAACAGCCTACAACCGCAAAACTCGCTTTTGTACATTAGGTCACCTTAGGTCGTCAATGAAGGCAAAGCCCGAGAGTCCGAGGGACGAATGATTCGAGTCGAGATGCAACCTGGTATACGGTGATGATATCGGGGCCATAAGGAAGTAGAACTAGTTGGAGGGTCATGGGCACTGAGTAGGTAAGGTTGCAGTGGTTTCACTCCATGATCCCTCTAGAAGTTAGGGTAGCAGGGGGCCGGAGTTATTTCGAGATAGATCGCCTTATTGTCTCCATAGAGCTATAAACAACTAGATCCCGAACTTCAGGTACAATGCAGATTACCCTGAGACCCTAAACCCCAAACCTATTTTGGAGTCTTTAGGTCTTCAAACCCAGAACCTGTCAGGCATGTCATGTTCGTTCGGAGCCAGTCGTACTATGCCGAAGAGCGAGATCCCCTCGCCTTTTGCCAGCAGTTTCAGCCGGCTCATCTGAAAGTCTAAATAAGGAAAAGCTCTATATGCTTCTGGTCCTGACATATCTACATACATGTGCGTATGTATGTATGTATGTATGTATGTATGTATGTATGTATATATATACACACATAATATATATATATATATATATAGAGAGAGAGAGAGAGAGAGATGCATATACATATTATATATATATATACACACATATGATAGTATCATCCCACGGCCTCTTCTAATCGTTTAGGCCCCGATAGTGTAGAGCCTTGGATTGAGTCCGTCAAGTGGTCGGGGGGGGTCGCAGAAGGAGTCAGGGCAGCCTGGAAATCTCACGCGGGAGCGTACCGCCTGCAGAGTAGACATGAGAGTTTCCGAAAATTAGGGTTTGTAATAGAATGTAGGGTTTCCATATTGGGACTTGCTATTATATATGACTTAGGGAAGTATCCCCCAGAACAGTACATAGGACCCTTTGGGGAAGTCTGGCACAATGCTGGTAGTAAGAAGATCGCGAACAAGAGCCAACCTAAGAGCATAACCTGAGTGTCCGAAGCTACGTTCTGTATCTCCACCCCCCCCCCCCCGAAATCCTAAGTTTTCCTACACCTTACACCCCGATACAGGCACTACCTCCACCCCCCCCAAAATCTAGACTCTAGATCGCTTCCGAGATTTTCCCTAAACCCGCGCAGTAAGGCAGCCCCGAGACAGTACAGCCTTAAACCCTGAATGCTGAAATCGAATCCCGCACGCCTCAGGAGAAGATCTACAGCGGTTGGGCGATCCTGTGCCTAGTCCCTCGGGACTGCAACCTGCTGTAGACCCAGAGAGCCCAATACCCCTTAATTAAGGAATATACCTTACATTATTAGGGGCTTCATATTATAATTTAAGGTTTATTCCTTAATGAAGGGGTATTGGGCTCTCTGTAGACGAGGTTTCGGGTTCAAACACAAACGTCGGAAGGTTTAGTATACGATGGTGCCGAAAACCCTAAACCCTGAACTCAGCCCTACCTTAATCCGGAATAACCTACCGTTTTAAGGACTTATATAAGCGGAACTTGTAATAAGGAGCCCCAAAAAGGTAGGTTATTAAGGTATGTCCTAAACCCTAAACCGAAGCCTTAAACTTGAAGCTAAAGTCTTCGGTAAGGGCCCTGAGAACTCTGCTAGAGGATATAGGCGTGAAGACCCCAAGAAGAGTGATGGGTTAGGGTTTGGGGCTTAGTCTGAGGATGTGCTTAACCTTAAACTAGCGTCACTTATAGTATCTTATAGTGCTGGTAGTTGCCTAAGCTGGAACCTCAACGGGGCAGTTACCTTCGGCCTCAGAGGCGGGGATTTCGGGGTTCCGTTTCTACATGGGAGTTTCCGAAAGTTGGGGGGGGTACCTTATTTTGGGGTTCTTATAAATAAGGATTCTACTATTTAGGGTTCTATATTAGGGTCCCTATATCCGGAAACTCCCACATATCAGACCCTGAGCCCTTGACTGTTGAACCCTGAACTCCAAAGTCGTAAGCAGTAGACCTTGAGCCTTGCACGAAAAAATAGTGTAATGTAATGCTTTGCAGGAACTCGGAGGACCCTGCATCGCTGCATCGCTTGGTAAGTTCCCCAAGCCTCTAGGGGTTCTCAGGAGTTGAATCTAATTATAAGTTACCTTAACAGAGTTCTATGGTAGATAGTATGGTTTCGTCGTTGTGGTAACTCAAAACTAGAGATTCCTTAACAACGAAGAGAGAACCCAGTGTAAGCTGCAGCCATGCACCCGTATCAAGCCTCGGAAAGCCAGTGCAATACCCCGCAAGCAACTGTCCGACCTTGCTTCTGTAGGATCTGTAGGCCATTTGCTTGCAACTGATATTTCCCCATAAAATATCTTCACTACTCCTACGACTAGCACGACAAATCAAGCAGCGCTGAAACGACAACGCATCGTTCTAGCTTTGTATTCCATGTATTACATCAGGTTTTCAGAGGTTTTGTTGAGATCTGCCCATTTGGTGGTTTTAGAGAGCTCCACGAGACGTTTGTTGCTGCCTTCAATGACGAGCCGACAGTAGAGTAGCGTGGCCGTAATATTTACCTATACTATTTTGGCGACTCCTTCTTATAACTATAGTATAACATACCCCCAAACCCTATTCTAATTATTAAGGTCCCCATTAAACCCCATAATACCCTCTATAGTAACCCTTACAGGACCCTTCTTAAGGATCCCTTGACAGGGACCCTCATTGAGGCCTCTGTATTACTTGGAGGGTCGGGGAACTTAGTATGTAGCCATTTTAGAGACTTATAAGTACCATAACCCCAATTAGGGTCCCTTTTAAGGCACTTATAAGTCTACTTAGAACCTACTTACTAAGCCCCCCCGACCCTCGAAGTACGTGAGTTGGCCTACATTGAACCCCATAATCCCTTATAGGACTCTTCTTAAGGATCCTTTGAAGGGAACCCCTATGAAGGCCCCTATTTTTACTTGAGTTTTCACGAACTTTTGAGGTGGTTCTGGTCATCCTCATGCCCATCATCGTCTTCTCTCCCTTCTCGCCCTTTCCGAACACCGCCACTTCGATGAGCAACAATAGGGGCCTTAATAATTAGAGTTCGGGATTGGGGCCCATGATACTGTAATATCATATATCACATTTTTAAGGCTTAGGCCCCTATAGTACACCCAAAGATCGTCAAATCTAAAGCACCCCAAGCCGCAACACCCGAAAACCCTCACCCTCCGAGTCTCCAATATCCCTTAGTTAAAAAAATATACCCTTATAGGGAACTCCAGAAAGTTGGAATATGGTTTCATGGTAGGATACCCTGTAATTTACCATAGAAGGGTTAGGATAATCATATTCCACATTTCTGGCTTCTACTGTAAGTCTTAGTAGGACCCCAAATATGATTTCAGGTATATTCCTTAATTAAGGGATACTGGAGTCTCTGGGCTTAACCTTCAGAGACTCGGAGTGACCAGGGCGAGTCATGGCCTTGGGTTTCAGCTGGGCGCGGGTCTTGGAAGACGTCGGGTATGAAAGTCTAAACTACGTAAATCAACTCCCGAGAATTCTTCTAAACCCTAAACCCCAAAAGGTCGAAATTAAGCCGAGCCAGTCCCTCTTAAAGGAGGATTCGCCTTGAATCTTCGAGGCTCATGTG
Source organism: Symbiodinium sp. CCMP2592 (assembly GCA_905221615.1). Lineage (NCBI taxonomy): Eukaryota > Dinophyceae > Suessiales > Symbiodiniaceae > Symbiodinium > Symbiodinium sp. CCMP2592. The sequence continues at coordinate 1,757,567 of CAJNDT010003779.1, forward strand.
CAATCAGAATGCTGTTGGGGCTTCCTGCTCTTAGCGTCGTGGGGCTTGCAGGTACAGCGTCTGCGCCTTTGGGGTTCAGAGCAGAAACTTCAGATGTTTGACCCCCAAACCCCTAAACCCCTAAATCCCTAAACCCGTCCCGGGTCATGGTGTGATCTTGCAGCTCGACAGAGCGATCTGGTACTGAAAGGGGCTTGTTTGGCTTCAGGGTATGGGATTCCATGTTTGAAGAGGGTGTTGTACGCTTGCTCTATGGGCTCAGATCATGTTTTACCAAGTACGACCTTGATGAATGCGCCATCACGCTGTAAGGACCAAATGCCCCTTGATAGCCCTCATTGCAGGAAAGCAGGATAAGTGCGGCTTGCTGCATGCTTACAGTTTGCACATTTGGCTTGGAGTGTTGCTTGCATGCTGCATGCTCACTAGCTTTCTAACCACCTGAAGCCCATAGCTGTCGAATGCACTCACCCAGAAAACCCTACCCTAATCTAGCCCGCGAGCCTCAAAACTTTCGCCATGAACACATAAACTTACATAAACCCTATAAATCCTGCAAGCCCTAAAAACCCTGTAAGCCTTATAAACCCCAAACCCTATAACTCTATATGTAACCCTATAGATCCCTTGTAGAAACCCTTAAAGGAACCCTTATAGATCCCTTATAGTAACCCTTATAGACCCCTTTCAAGGAACCCTACATTTTATGCGATTTCTGTCAGGTCAACCCTATAAACCCCTATAAACGAAAAACCTTAAACCCTATAACTATAACCCTACAAACCCTGAAACCTAAAGCCTATAAGCCCCACACCCTAAACCCTATAAACCTATAACCCTCTGAAAATCCCTTGTAGAAACCCTGAAAGGAACCCTTATAGATCCCTTTAGAGGAACCCCAAGCCCTATGCTAACTATTAAGGCCCTTATAACCCTCTGAAAATCCCAGGTCCAAACCCTAAACCCTAAAAACCCTAAACCCTAAAACCCTATAAACCCTACACCCGATATCCCTGTAACCCTTTGAAATTCCCTTGTAGAAACCCTTAAGGGAACCCTTATAGACACCTTATAGTAACCCTATAACGCTATAACTATTCTAACTATTAAGGCCCTTATGATCCTCTGAAATCCCTGGTCCGATTAAAACCCTATAACCCTAAACCCTAAACACACTTAAAACCCTATAATCATATAACCCTATAAACCCAAATATATACAGAATAGTACCCTAAACCCTATAACCCTCTAAACTCTACACCCTAAACCCAATAAACCCTATAACCCTCTGAAAAGCCCAGGTCCTGATCGACGAGGCGACGCTGAGCCTCGAGCTGACGGTGGCCAGCGCCTGCTACGGATGCTCGGACCTACCTTGGACCAAACAAGGTAAGGGTACTACAGGGCTCCTTTAAGGGATCTGTCGGGTGTGGGGGTGTAGGGTCTTGGACCAAAAAAGGATCCTCTAAAGGGCACTCTAGGGGTTCCTTGAAAGGGTTTAAAGGGGTCTATAAGGGCTCCTTGAAGGTATCTTTAGGGTTTAGGGGTTTAGGGTTTAGGGTCCTTTAAAGGGTACTCTAGGGGTTCCTCTAAGGGATCTGTAGGATGTAGGGTTTAGGGGTTATCGGGTGTAGGGTTTGGGGGTATTTGGTTTGGGGTTTTGGGTTTAATTTAGGTGCCATAATTGTGGGGATACCTCCCTAAGTCATAATAGTAAATCCAAAAAGGAAGCCGTGCATTCTACTATACAGGTACTTTGATCCTTCGGGTCAGCGCTCCTAGGAGTTATGTTTTATTCTGATCACCAGGTAGAGTTGTCCGGGGGTGGTCAAGGTGTTGCCGCCGATTCGAGGTATTTATTGGAAGAAGGTAGGGTGTTAGTAATTGTCTGGATGTTTAAAATGTGTTTCGCATGTTCTTCGAGCTCTTAGGATTAAGGGTTGTTTGGTGGGTTTAGGGCTGATTGTGGTTAGAGGTTTTTTGGTCCGTGGGCTGGGAGAGAAGTTTAGGGCTACGCATGTACAGGCGCAACAACATGCCGCAGGAGCCCATGTGCCTATGCAGTATGTGTATATGTATATACATACATACACAGGAACTACTTGAAGACGAAATTATGTGTCTGTGAACATGGACCCTTATAAGGGTAGGCAGATCAACATCAACGTTTCAATGTCTTTTGCAACCCACAGTACACACATACGCAGGCCGCAGGCACCCACGGCTTTGCAACTCCGCCCTTTGAAGTTAGCATACATAGATGTTCGGGTTATGTCTGCTGGGCAGCTTACAGAGGAAGTTTAAGCTAGCCTGTTACCGACTGGTCGAGGACAGTGGGCCTGCCTTGAACTTTAAGACTTTAAGACTCGAAGCGGTAGAAAGGTCGCGACATCGATGCAACTTGCTGTGAGGCCCTGTACTAGTAGGGCTCCATGTAAGGGTGCATTCTCTCGAAATGTGTACTCGAGAGCTCGGTTAGCTGATAATCATATTCTTGGCACTTCTCAACATACCTGGTGTCATGTCATTGAAACCCATGGCTACTTAGAGGATCATGGGACTTAGTAAGTAGGTTATCATTGGGGTTATAAGTCCCCTAAGTGGGGTTATTCTACTTAGAACCTACTTATAACCTTACTTACTAAGTCCCATGAGCCTTCAAGTACCTCGAAAGTCTGCAAGGCACTCTCTGGGGACTTCACCTGTTTCGCAGCTTCCCAACCAGACCTTTTATCCTTCTGCAATCAGGAAGCCCAACTCACTCGTATAATGGATTCACCGCTTTAAGGTTCAATGACGGCTTAGAGGCTTAGAACGTTATTCTTGACATTTCTGTACTATGGCCTGACAAAGGACGGTGCTCAAATGCATGGGTAACTGGGTTTTTGGGATTTCTCAAGCGCCTCTTTGCGCGAGGAGTGGCACACGAGAGAGAACTTTGCAGGCATGCTGGGGTCCGGTTGAAGGTTGGGTTGAAGGGTTTGGGTTTAGGGTTTAGGGGTTCAGGGCTTTGGGTTTCAGGGCTTGGGTTTAGGGTTCCTAAGGGAGAGGGGCTTTGGGTTGAAGGGTTTGGGGTTTCGGGTTCCAACTTTGGTCCAAGGATGCCCACTTGCTGTTTGTTATAAGCCTGCGTGCTGATTTTTCTGATGTGTTGAAGCCTTTAGTTATCCTGGGGTTTGGGGGGGCCTGATATCGTAACAACCCCCAGGTACTTGCAGGTAGGGAAATACCACACCTGCAACAAGAAAGGTCCTCCCATGGCATGTGCACTGGACTGTTGATGCCGGATGCCCTGAGCCTGAGCCCAAACAAAGCTGCCTCGGATACATCTACACCGCGCCTTACGAGATGAATCCGACCCCAACGCCCCTTCAACTCAAATTCAGGCCCTAAACATTCAAAACTTCATACTCACAGCGATGCCACGCTGCGTCAAAACCTCAACCATCTCAAGCCCCAGTCTCCGAATCCCGGGCGAAGGCCTTAGGGATAGTCCCTAACAACCCCGGAAGCTGAATTCGTCGACCTTGAGAAAGGTATGTGGCACTGCAGCTGTTCGAGTCACCAGCTTCGCAGATCCAGAACTACAACAACTCGGCGAAGCAGCAGTATCTCAGGCACCAAGCTCTAAACAGCAAAATCGAAACTTGTAAATCCTAAGCCCTTAAATCCTAAACCCTTAGGACAGTATCCCGCAAGGCCCTCAAGTACACATGCAGCAGCTCAGATCTGTTCGGCGGGGTCGATGCCTCCCAAATCCTTGCCTCCCTCGTCTCTTAACGTCCATCGACACGCTAATTAGAGTAGATACTACTTGGTTCCTGAGCAGTCACCTATTGCCCGTTTTAGTTTGGGTCTCCTTGTCTCCTTGTTGAAACTGAGTATCAGGAAACAGGGGTACCCTTTTTTTTAAGGGTTTACCAAGCAACCTAGATTAGACAGTTATCTAGGATGCCCAGTAGTACCCTTGTTCCCTTTCTGTAGTCCTAGGGTCCTTCTAAAGTTGCCCAATACCAAAAAGGGAGCCCTTTCGATTCCTAGGTTACCGGGCATCCTAGTTATACGGACCCATAGGGAAATCCTCGTGGTGTAGTTTATTTCATACCTGTCAGTTGAGACTTGCTAGCCCGTTCTGTGAAGCCTCTGCAATGATATCGACTCATCTATCAAGATAGAGGCCGAAATAGTTACCGCTAATGTCCCGTGGGGTTCCTTCATACAACTAGAAGTTATATTCCAATATCACTTCCTCTTCCGAATAAAACAAAAAAACAACTAGTCTACTAAATTGCGGCCCAACCCTGCGTGCAAAGCCCTAGACCCCATGTTACGAGAGCCCCGGACAAAAGAAGTAATGGTCGAAGCCAAGGTCGATGATCTGCAGTGGACGATGTTGTTTTAGAATTCAAGTTTGAGTTTAGGACCTAAATTTTTGAAACGGGCCATATTAGCAATAGCAACAATAATAGCAATGATAATTGCAATGGTCATCACAAAAAGTATTCTACTTCGCACCGTAATGCATATGCGAACACACGAATAATAATGACCTGCTCTTTAGACTTGGGCTTTGAGCTCAAAAGATACAAACTGAGGACCCCTCGGTTGGAGGGTGTTGCCTTCAGGGTTTAAACCCAATACATGTACACCTCAACCCACAACCTTTACAACCTTTCTGATGTTTGCCCTTCCAACTCAGATGTGAACCCCAGTGATAGTAATAGTTATGTGCCATGTTTTGGGAAAGATAAAGGCTTGAATGATTGGTAATAGGACTTCCTTACAGTCCCGACGATAATTGCGGTATGATGTACACCCAAAAGTCTATCTGAATATTACGGCCCCTTGTTTGCCTGTTGCCCTTCGGAATGTCGTAGAAGGCTTTTGGAGTGTTGTATAGGGTAGGGTCAAGGGCTTAGGGAAAGCACAGAAAAACTTTCCTTGGCAAGGGACAACCCTCGCGTCAACACGGACATCGACATCCAGGTCAGTTTCTGGGCTTTTGGCGACATATCGATCCTTCTGTAGGAGCTGAGCAGCCTTAGTAGGACGATTTACATACGTAGGACGGAGGTTTGGGTCTGTAGCTGTCTAGCATTGATAGGATGATCTACACACATAAGACGGAAGTTTTGTTTTTTTCAATCTCCGGTGCTGTAGGAGCCTAGCTTAGCTCAGCAACGCTGCTCCCTATTCTTATGAGTCAGTTTTGACGTAAAGCCGCAGGACTGCTGTTCTAAGTAACTCATAAGGCCCGAACTGCACTGAAGTCCGAGTTTGATCATATAACGGATTGTAATACTTTATCTTCATCGCATCAGGATCATGCTCTAAAGCCCGCGAAGACAGTTCTAGTAGGTTAAGTAATCCACATCCAGAGGGTCCATAAATGCTGCCATTATGGAATTATATAGGCCCGAATGACCCATCCTTAGTATGGTCTGCCAAATCCCAGAATAGTTGTATGTATGGATCCCTTTGGATAGAACTTAATAGAGCCCAATATAGAACCCTTAAATCCTAAACTCCGAACCCTGGGGGGCTTAAGCCCTAAACCCTAAACCCCAGCGCAAACCTTCTTAAAGCAGCCCCTGTAAGCTAGGGGATTCGGCCGTACAGTATCCAGAACAGCCTTGACAATGAAACAGCTGCGCGAGGCCGCGAAGTGAGGGCGCGAGGGCGCGAGGGCGCGAGGCCGTGAGGTGAGCGCGCGAGGGCGCGAGGCCGCTAGGTGAGGGCGTGAGGTCGCGAGGCCGCGAGGTGAGGGCGTGAGGGCGCGAGGCCGCGAGGTGAGGGCGCGAGGGCGCGAGGCCGTGAGGTGAGGGCGCGAGGGCGCGAGGCCGCGAGGTGAGGGCGTGAGGTCGCGAGGCCGCGAGGTGAGGGCGCGAGGCCGCGAGGTGAGGGCGTGAGGTCGCGAGGCCGCGAGGTGAGGGCGCGAGGCCGCGAGGTGAGGGCGCGAGGGCGCGAGGCCGCGAGGTGAGGGCGTGAGGTCGCGAGGCCGCGAGGTGAGGGCGCGAGGCCGCCAGGTGAGGGCGCGAGGCCACGAAGTGAGGCCGCGAGGCCACACCAACACCACACCAACACCATCAACAACCACAACAACAACAACCAATACAACCACAACCACACCAACACCAACACCGACACCGACCCCAACACCAACACCAACACGAGCACCACCACCACCACCACCACCACCACCACCACCACCACCACCACCACCACCACCACCACCACCACCACCACCACCACCACCAGCAACAACAACAACAACCTCAACAACAATAACAATAGCAATAACAATAACAATAACAATAGCAATAACAATAGCAATAGCAATAGCAATAGCAATAACAACAACAACAACAACAACAACAACAACAACAACAACAACAACAACAACAACAACAACAACAACAACAACAACAACAACAACAACAACAAACAACAACAAACAACAACAAACAACAACAAACAACAACAAACAACAACAACAACAACAACAACAACAACAACAACAACAACAACAACAACAACAACAACAACAACAACAACAACAAACAATAACAACAAACAACAACAAAAAAACAACAAAAAACAACAACAACAACAACAACAACAACAACAACAACAACAACAACAACAACAACAACAACAACAACAACAACAACAACAACAACAACAACAACAACAACAACAACTACAAACAACAACAACAAGAAACAACAACAAACAATAAGAAACAACAACAGACAACAACAAAAAACAACAAACACCAACAAACACCAACAAACAACACCAAACAACAACAAACAACAAAAAACAACAACAAACAACAACAAACAACAACAACAACAACAACAACAACAACAACAACAACAACAACAACAACAACAACAACAACAACAACAACAACAACAACAACAACAACAACAACAACAACAACAACAACAACAACAACAACAACAACAACAACAACAACAACAACAACAACAACAACAACAACAACAACAACAACAACAACAACAACAGTAACAGTACCAGTACCAGTACCAGTAACAGTCACAGTCACAGTCACAGTCACAGTAACAGTAACAGTCACAGTCACAGTCACAGTAACAGTAACAGTAACAGTAACAACTACAAGTACAATTACAATAACAATAGCCCTTACAATAACAATGACAGCAGCAACAACAGCAACAACGACAGGCTGTGAGGGCGCGAGGCCGTGAGGCCGCGAGGTCGCGAGGCTGTGAGGGCGCGAGGCCGTGAGGGTGTGAGGCCGTGAGGCCGCGAGGTCGCGAGGTTGTGAGGGCGCGCGGCCGTGAGGGCGTGCGGGCGTGAGGCCGTGAGGCCGCGAGGTCAGGGCGCGAGGCCGCGAGGGCGTGAGGCCGCGAGGCCGCGATGTCAGGGCGCGAGTCCGCGAGGGCGTGAGCGAGGCCGCGCGGCCGTGAGGTCAGGGCGCGAGGCCGCGAGGGCGTGAGGCCGTGAGGCCGCGAGGCCGCGAGGTCAGGGCGCGAGGCCGCGAGGGCGTGAGGCCGCGAGGTCAGGGCGCGAGGCCGCGAGGCCGTGAGGCCGCGAGGCCGCGAGGTCAGGGCGCGAGGTTGCCCAATCCCGGAATCCCATTGTCAGGTCTGATCTCACAGTATCCCAAGAAAGCCCCGTACCTAGGACCTAGGACATAATAGGGTTTAGGGTTTGGGATTAGGGCTTAGGGTTGATGCATCCTGAGCCCTAAAGGGTTTGGGGGCTTTGGATCCATTAACCGAACCCAAAGGCCCCAAAGTAGTTCCTGTTTGGGGTTCATATATACTACGCTTTAACGTAGACTGTTAATACAGCTACGTCAGTCGTATTGCTACGTGGGCTATAAGAAAATACCTTGACCAGCTATTACCATAACATGATATACTGCAACCGTAGAGGGCCCCTTAACCCCCAAATCACAGACCGTAAATCCTGAACCTGGTCCCCGAAACCACACACCCCTTCATAATATACTTCCATCAATATCACATGTTTAAGGTTCTTCGGGGTATTTGGGTCCTTCCAGGACGTGATGTGGCCTTGGTACTCACAGGCCTGGCATTGCAAGTTTGGATTTAGGGTTTGGGGTGCGGGGTGTAGGGTTTAGGATCTGCGTGAACAGGGTTTGGGTTTACTCGTTTAGGAGTTTACCCAGAGGCTTCACAGTAGTCCCTTTTTGGGGTTAATATTGAGAATCCTATAACCCTAAGGGTCCATGTACCTAATTGGTATATACATTGGCCTTAAAGTACTCCCCATATGGGTACATTGGGCCCAAAGTATATACTATTTGGGCACATGGACCCTTAGGGTAAGGTAATCCCCAAATGGAACTACTATAGAGCCTCCGGGTATGTTAGGGGCCTGGCAGGATTTCGGTCTCAGGGGGTGCAATTAAGGTTTTGAGGTTTCGGGCTCAAGGTTCCTAAGACCTGCGGACTGGGCGATCCTTTTCGTTCGATTCGGAGGCTCTTGCCGTTGCGCTTAGATCATTCCTACCTGATGCCTGGAACCGTCCAAACTCCTCAGGCTCTCAACTTTAAGCTTCGAGCTAAACCACTAACACCTTCCCTGTCGCTGTCTGCCGTAGCCCCTAAGCCAGAACTCTTTACCCCGTATCCCGAAACCCCCAATACCGCTGCGCGCTCTGAGAACACTGGGTATTCATCCTTGCTGTGAGGACTGAAAAACAAGAAGCCCCTAATTTTAAGCACCGTTGAAACCTTGCCCTACTTCCCTATGTTATATAATCGGAATCACCCTCTGGACCCTGAAAATCCGTACTGTAAGCCCCAAACCCACAACCCCTAAGCCTAAAGCCCCAACCCCATAAACCCTAACACTGAAAACTTTGATTCAACTCCCAAAGGTTAATCTCCAGATCTCCAGGAGACTCGCCAAGAACCCTAAACCCAGTAGGAATAGCATTGGCCCAGGGACGGCTGAAAGCCTCTCCCGCGGCTGTGACAGAGGCGGGGAGTTCTCTGACAGTGGAGTTGGGGGATTTAGGGAGCAAGAGTTTAGGGCTTAGGGTGTAGGGGTTTAGAGTGCAGGGGTTGCAGCTTTAGGGAGCAAGAGTGTGCGGTATCGGGACTACCTACTTCAGATACCTCAAACCAAGGGTCACAAGGGCATTCGGGTTCGGGGGGGTTGTGAGGTTTCGGGTTCAGGAGTTAGTTTGTATAGGATCGTTTTGGACATCCTAGATGTTCCCTGATTGGGCCTAAGACGAGCATTCTTCAAGCGCTTTAAAGAGCCGACCAAGAATAGTCTAGAACGTGGAGACGCTTCGACTACAATCCGATACCCAAAAGGCAAGCTGCAAGCCCTCATTCCTAGCTACCCTTACCCTAAGGCTCAAGATGGCCCAAAAAGCCCTATATAGTATGGTCTCTGGGCCCAAAAGCCTTAACATGTGAGTCCTTAGAGCCTTAGGGTGAACTTTATGATTATGAGCCCTAAACCTCACACCCTCAACCCTAAACTCTATACACACGAAGCCCGAAACCGTAAACCCCCAAGCCCAATAAACCCTGAACCCCAAGCCTTAAGCCGAAACCTTATAAACCCTTAGCCGAAGCCCCATACCTAGACCCCCCAACTATCCTTTATGGTAGCCCCTAATTACTTCTTAATGAGAGGTATTAGAGCCCTTTAACGGGTACTTGGGGCTCCTGGTAAACCCTCAGCCGGTACACCAAACCCGTCTTTGCCTTGAGGTGCAGAGACTCTTGGACCATGCCGCCGGGGTGCCTGGAGTGTGTGCTGCAGGGAGGGTTTTGGAGCTGAGGGTTTAGTCCCAGAAGTCCGAAGGACCCACTGATTGTGCAGCCGGGCTTAGGGTAGTAGCTGGTAGATGAGTAACGATTAGTACTTGAGAGAGTATGTGAATATTAGGTACTTGAACCCTTATGGTTCGGGCTCCTTGTACATGTAGTTTAGTATGGCATCAACTACCATTGGCTCTTGTTGGCAGTCTTCGAGAGCAAGTGCTTTTGGTGATGAACATCGACTGGACTTTCTGTGCAATCTGTCATTTTTGCCAGTTGCTGGTACCGGAGTTTCATTTCGATAAGTAAAGTGCCGCCGAACCACAGTCACACTCAGAAGTACAGCCACAACTACACTGTCACGCAGCACAATCAGTACAACCTCAATCCGAAGAACTGCTTCAACACCCACGGCATGAAACGAATCATGTCCATTTGTTGGAGAGGCAGTCAAGCTTTCCCCACCCCCCACACCCCGCAAACCCTCAACCCTGATCCGTAAACTTTCGACTCTGAGGGGGCGGACGATGGGCCCCCTGTGGCGCTGGCATATGCTCCCCGGCATAGAGCCGCTTCTGTGTTTGTGGGTTTTGCTTCAGATTTTGCTTTGGCAGGTATAGGGCCCAGGCTTCGAGTTCCAAGCAAGACCTGCACGGGCTTAGGGGGTTTAGGCTTTGGAGATTAGGGGTAAGGGTATGACAGGACTCAAGTTCGCACGTATCGGACACTGACCCTGCGTCTCCCTACACTAAATCCATATGGGAGTTTCCGAAAATTAGGGGTACCTTACTTTGGGGTCCTTATAATAGGGATCCTACTATTTAGGTACTATATTAGGGTCCCCTATTTTCGGAAACTCCCATGTGAACTAACTGGGCTTTGGAGTACCATACTTTAATATTTTTTCTTAAGGGAACCATTATGAAATAAAAGTATAGACTTTTTTCTCCCTGGTTACTTAAAGGCCCAGTAAATCCACATGAGGTCAGGGCGAAAGTTTCTGGTTCAGAGTTTCAGGGCCTAGAGTTTCGGGTACATCGAAGGGTCCGTGTACAGTTTCTGTGCTAAGCTAATTATATGGGAGCTTCCGAAAATTGGGGACCCTAATATATAGTGCCATAAATAATAGGATCCTTATAAGGACCCCAAAATAAGGTATCCCTTATTTTCGGAAACTCCCATATGAGTACTGTACATGGACCCTGAGGTCGCATTGCCTTACCACCCTGGAAAAGCGTCTAAGACGCTCAGAGTACATCGTTTAACTGCCGACCCTGGGCCCCGGGCAAGTAAAGGGGTCAGGTTTACCCAGAGAGCCTAATACCCCTTAATAAGGAATACACCTTAAATCATGAGGGGCTTCATATTATGATTCAAGCTACATTCCTTAATTAAGCGGTATTGGGCTTTCTGGGTAGAGTTTGGAAAGAACGCATTATCACTCGGGCGTAGTCAGCTTCTCATGAATCGCTAAGAACCCTAAACCATAAACCCTAAAGTTGCCCATGCAATGAACCAGGCCCCTAAACAAGCAAAGAAGCCTTAAAGTTGAACCCACACAGCCAGAGTTTCATGCTTCTGAATTATGAGAATTTCGGCTGAATTACGAGTTACTGTCGTGATTACCGGGTCCAGGTTATCAAGGTTTGTGCTTTAGAGTTTAGTGTTTAGGTTGCGGATTTCTTCAGAGTTTGTGTTCAGGTGCTTCGCTATACGCTGCAGCGAGCGGTGTTGGGGAGCACGGAGTACGTGAAAAGCGTCTGTGCCTGGGACTGCAAAGCATGTATACATACAGAATTAGAAGCCTTAAAATTACTACTAATATGATTCCTACTTATGATTCCTTAGGGTTCCATATTACATTCTACTTGTTATATACCGCAAAACCCTATCCGAATTAGAAGGTCTCCATATCTGCTTGCAAACTCACACAAACCATGACCGGCACAGCCTGACTGTTCCTTCGAGTACGAGCTTACTTCCAGTAGAATCCGACAACGTGCTAAGCCGGTCTATACCCTAGACTCTCAACCCAACACTGGACCTTAAATCCTAAATTTGATCTTAATAAGGATTTTTTTGGTTATGTGCCACAGCTCCTCAACATCTCATCGCGGACATACAGTCGACACATGTCGACACCATGTGGATCCGCAAGCAGCCGTCGCTTGGAGTCTACGCCCCGAAGCCCTAAACCCGAACCCACCGAAAAAAAGAAAGCTCACTGACAGGTCGGGCGTGTCCTGCGAATCCTAAGCTCTCAGGCCCAAACCTAAGCTCGAAAAGCCCGAAACTTTCAAAACAAACGCCCAAGCACTGAACCCCCTAAACCGGCCCCGAATCCACGACACGGTCAGTTTGTTTTAGATTATGGTCCACGGCCCGGTTTTTCGTCTTGGAAACGCTCACGTGGTTGGACTTGCCAGCGCTTCCATTGCGGACTATCACCTTGTGCCAGTTGACTTCCACAACGTGCTTGTGCTTGATATTGACCGTCACAGAAACCGCGTTCGTTGGGACAGCCGCTATCCAACTTGTTGCACGAGGTGCAGCGTTTCTTGGTGAAGCTTTCGAAGTTGGCAGCTGCTTCAATCGGTCTCTGCGCCGCGTGCTCTCATAGCGACAAGATCGACACCCGTCACCCCGTGATTCGGACACTGTGCAATGCCGTCGAGTCACTCAGTGTCGGAGGCACCTTTTGGAAAGGCAGACGTCTAGGGTTTAACGGGGCTCGGGGCTACCCGGAGGCTCCATAGCAGTTCCTTTTTGGGATTACCTTATAGGATTCTAAATATGAACCCCAAGAAGGAACTACTATGGAGCCTCTGGGTAGAGACTTTATGGATTTTGCAAGCTTAGACGTACCTTGCTCAGCGGTCCTTATTGCGAGCCACTAGTCTGTGGTTTGTCGTTTGACTTAAACTGGGGCCAAAAAATAGCAGATAAGCATAAGCATTGTATAGGGATATCCCTACCTTAATGGGGTTCATTATAAGGGGGTTTTATGGGATGTCCCTATCCTAAAAATAAGGGGGTTTTATGGGATGTCCCTATCCTAATTTTTGCTTATGTGCTTTTTGGGGCCCTATTAAAGCCTGCGAACTCTGCCCCTCGTGGCTTGACATTGGGGTGGCAGGGCTCCAGAGGTTTCTCACGATACGGGAGGTTTTCCGAAAGCCAGGAATCTTAACGCAGAGTACTACAGGGGCCTCTATAATTATACCTATACTATTTTGCTACTACAGGGGCCTCTACAACCATAATATAACTACTGTGCCGCTACTATTTTGGGGCTTCGTTATTATAAGTATACCAAAATGTGCCCGCAAAGCCCCTTGTCTGATTACGAAGGCCCCCTACATTAGAGACGTTGCCATTTCAAAAATGCTGGCAGTGCCCATCTCAACCCTACTAAACCCGAATCCCTAAACCCCACTAAACCCTAAATCCCGAGACCTTTTTGCACTTTAACCAAAAATCCTACCCCCTAATAAACCCTGAATCCCTAAACCCTATTACACTTTAACAAAAAACCTTCACCCTAATAAACCCTGAATCCCTAAACCCTATTGCACTTTAACACAAAAATCGTTAACCCCACTAAACCCCAATCCCTAAACCCTATAAACCCTTCTGACTGTTGGTACCTGGGCGGGCGGAAACAGGAGCTCAAAAAACACAAAAAAAAACCTGTAAACCCTACTAAACCCTATTCCCTAAACCCTAAACCCTAAACCTCAATCCCTATCGAAAAGGAGCCCTTAAAACAAACAAAAAACTTCAATCCCTAAACCCTAAACGCCACTAAACCCTATTCCCATGAGGCTCCATAGTAGTTCCTTTTTGGGGTTCATATTTAGAACCCTATAAGGTACTTCCAAAAAGGAACTACTATGGGGCCGCCGGGTAAACCCTAAACCCTAAAACCTATTCCCACGAGGCTCCTGTGCGCCTGCGGACTCGTGTGGGCAAGGACCGGGTCTGTCTCGCGCATGCTCGGGGAAAGGAGCTGGGTTCGTGAGTTTAAGGTTTTAGGATTTAAGGTTTAGGATTTAAGGTTTAGGATTTAAGGTTTAGGATTTAAGGTTTAGGATTTAAGGTTTAGGATTTAAGGTTTAGGATTTAGGGGTTTAGGGGTTTAGGGTTTAGCAGCTTAGGGTTCCTGAGTTAGGGTTTAAGGTTTAGGGTTTCGGGGTTTCGGGTTTAGGGTTCAGGGGCTTAGGGTTTAGGGTTCAGGGGTTTAGGGTTTAAGGTTTAGGGGCTGAGGGGTTAAGGGTTTAGGAAAGGGCTCCGATGGGTGGGACGAAGGCTAGGTTTTCAAGTAATATAGGGGCCTTAATAATTACCTCTACTATTTTGGGGGCTCCTTATTATAATGCTACTATAATGGGCTCCAAAACCCTATTCTAATTATTAAGGCCCCTATATTAGTACCCTTTTGCCCTATTAGTTTGGGGTTTCTTTATTAAAGCTGAGTATGAGGAAACGGGGTACCCCTTTTTTTTCAGCTGTTATTCAGGGGTTACTCAGGAACCTAGGGAATCACAAGGGAATGTTTGAAGGCTTATAGGATTAAAGGCTCTTCGAAGCTTGGGCTTAGGGATTTCAGACTTCGGGCTTAGGATTTAAGGTATGAGAGGCATTCAGGACTTGATCAACCGAGCGAGCCAATGAGGCATGTCTTCAAAACGGATGCAGTAGACTCCCAAAATGTCGAACATGGGTTTAGCAGGGTTAGGCTGGGGTTCTCTGCACTCTAGTGTAAAGCCAACGATGAAGTTGATGCTCGAAGTTTCCAGCATTTGGTTTACTTCCTGAACAGCCATGCGCACTGATCCCAAAGTCTAGCTGTCTTCTAGTATTTGGATCCTTCTCGGCACTCTGCTCGGTGCTGAAGGGTTGCGAGAAACACTCAAAAGGTCAATCAGTCATTAATTGATCCCCCTACAAAAGGAAAGGCCACTGATAAATCATGCTACCCCACGTCGACCATACATGAACTCAAAAACTTACCCGTGCTACTAGGATGTTTCTGCTGACGTGCTATCGGATGCTTCATCCCATGTTTTGTGGGTGGTCGGTAGGTTTCAGGCGTGTAAAGGTGGAACCCGAAACCATTCACTGCTGGGGTCTAGGGTTTAGGGTCGTTTCTCTGCCAGGGGATGACAGCATGTGGCCCTCCCGCATCGTTCACCTCTGTCGGCCGACGGCCGCAACGTCGGACGTGTCCCAGGCCACGTGACTGTTAGTTCTTAGCTGTATAAGCATCCGGAACACCTTTCATGTGTTGCAATTGTGGTTATGGTTTCTTCTGGGTTGTGCTTTGGGATAATTTTTAATTTCCCTTATTTCCTTATAAAGGGAACCTACTCAGAAATAACTTTCAAAGGGTTAAATTTAAAGCACAACCCAGTCTTTTATGTGGACCGCAAAGACAGTTTATGCCTTCTTTGCACGGGTGTAGTGGTCAGGGCGCAGCACTTCAGCCTGGCACCCCTGTAGCGGCCGTGACCTTGAGATTCATTGAATGATGGGCATTTCCTTTGTCTCTGCACCCCCGTAGGCCGTAGGCCATGTAATTGATTTTCGAACATTTTCGAGAGCAACATGCGCAATAATAAGTTCAAACTGTATGCGGATGATAGCGAAGAATGTGCCGGATAAGTGTATGCATGTAGTTCCGGTTCAGCGCGAACGACAGAGAACTTAGTCTGTAGAATGATTGAATGCCGACATAGAGTGGGAACACAGACGACGAGGCCCACTTCTGGTAGTTCACCAGCACAGAGAATTCAATGAGGCAGTTCATAACCACGCACCGTTGGACGTCGAGCTTTACTGTTTAACGAAGCAGCACACGCAAGAAAAACAGTGTTGGTTTGATACCATGACGGGTGGGTTTAAGGAAAACCCTATGGGATGAAAGAGAAGGGAGCAGAGCTGATGGACAACAGAAAGCGTTTCAAAATAATGCTCAATGCCGAGGACCAACACAAGTTATGTTGCCGGTCTTGGAACACTAAGGCGTACAAATCAGCATATTTCATCCCAGCATGAATCCGAAACTGAAATATGTCCCCGTACAGGAAGCATGACCGCCATATGCCGGCCTTTCACGCTATAGCACACAGCCTTTGGTCGCGTACTTATGAAGGCGCAGAGGATTTCAAGTCCTGACACCTGCGACATTTCAGTCAAGGCCTCTCCAGATTATCATCTGAGCGACAAACACGAACCAGTCGAATGAACTGTACGGGTTAGGTGACTTTAAGAATTCATAGACAACGACGAATACACTTAAATCATGATGGTTATGACTCGTCGCGTGTTAGATGCTTTGAGAGACCACGTCAGCCGGATCCGAAGCTCAAGTTAAATTCAGAGTGGAGATTTTGCGGAACCCCATTTTCGGCCATTGTTTTAAACACATATCATACGTGGTAGATACGGCAAGCAAATTGAGCAACTTGGTAGTACCGTATCAGTAAGAACCGAGCAGACATACAGCACAGTCAAAGCGATGTATTATCTCAGCACAAACAAATTAAATCCCTTACATAAATCATATTTCAGCAAGTACGGCGTGGAAGCGGTTAAGAAGTAGAAGCCTGCCAGTAGGAGAGATCAACAGATATTACCGAGTATTTAGGCAACAATCGAGAAGTCCGATACTGTAGATCCGATAGATGCTCTGGGTTCTCGTTAAGGGTTTCATGTAAGTTACCATAATAAAGAAAACATACGATTTTATATTAAGCCCCTTAACAAGAACCCAGGATACTGGAGCTGAGGCTTCGAAACATGCAGAGGTCAGTAGACTGTAGACATGCTACTTTGGCCTGAGGTTTAGGCCTTTCGCCGGAGGATGGCCCCTGGGTGTGGTAGGGTTCAGGTAAACCTCAAACCTAGACCGTAACTAAACTCCAACCTTATGCTTCCAAGGACCTTATAGTTAGTTAGGGCCCTAGACGCCTTAAGGACCCGATCATGAGGTGCCTGGAAGCCGTGTGTAAACTCGAACCCCGTTAAGAAACAAACCTGCGGCAGACGAGCGTGTCGGAGCCGATGGATCTGCTGATCAACCAGTCCCGCGACTGGTGGCGTGGGGAATCTCAGTGATTCAGTGCTGGGTTTAGGGTCTATTTTGTATTTTTGCTTTGAGGTTTAGGGTTTAGGGTTTATTTTGTTTTTTGCTTTGAGGTTTAGGGTTTAGGGTTTATTTTGTTTTTTGTTCTTCAGCTTTGAGGCTTGTGGGTACAAGGTTTAAGTTTAAGGTTTAGGGTGCGGCTCAGCTCTCGGTGTTTAAGGGGGCTTGGGCTTTGAGGTGTGCGGCTTAGGGTTCAGGATGTGGGTAGTTGTCAAAAATTATGGTCCCTTTTTGGGCACCCGAAATATTAGGTGCCGTACTAAAATAGAGACCCAAAAAGGGACCATAATTTTTGCAACCACCCATGTATGTTTAGGATATGAGTTTTTTGTCTGCTGTTCGTGCTTGTGAGCACTATAGAGGTTATACGACCCAGGACCAAGGGTTTGGATTTGTGCACGATCTTGACGCTTGAATGCGAATTTGGCATTTTGCTTCGGTAGGGGCCTTCAAACTTCAATTGTGGTTCTGAACTTTTTGACGCCAAAAGACACACAGCATTCAATCAAGTTACCCTTTTATGAACTTTTCTGACATGAGTGTGTGGTTCGGTGCGTCTTGTCGGCTCCCGAAACGAAACCCAAAAGCCCCGCCGAGCCCCAAAGCCCCACTATAAGCCCTCTATTCCTAATCGCCCTACAACCCCTACAGGCCGGGTGGTTCAAGATTTAATGTTGAGTTTTAAACCTTCTGTATACTCTTATCAAGCGACCAAAAGTACGTACAACAATGGCCCAAATCCTGTAAAAGGCGATCATTCTACATACTTTTGGGGTCAAGCCAGCTTCCATGATATCTAAGGTAAGGTGCTCTTTTGGAGTTGTTTCTTTTGGACTTTTAAGTGGTATCCGCAATGTCGTCATGTGCAATGACTCACGTCCGAACAATTGGTTTCCTATTAGTCATTTAGCCTAAGTTACCATAGAAAGGAAACCAAATCATGCACTATAGATCCTTATTATTGTAACTTCAAACAAGTTCCTTGACGCCTAAACCCTCGTAGAACCCTAAAATGAACCCTAGTTTATGATAACTTGCAATAAACGAACCCTAGTTTATGATAACTTGCAATAAATGAACCCTAGTTTATGATAACTTGCAATAAATGAACCCTAGTTTATGATAACTTGCAATAAATGAACCCTAGTTTATGATAACTTGCAATAAATGAACCCTAGTTTATGATAACTTGCAATAAATGAACCCTAGTTTATGATAACTTGCAATAAATGAACCCTAGTTTATGATAACTTGCAATAAATGAACC
This sequence comes from Symbiodinium sp. CCMP2592, assembly GCA_905221615.1. Taxonomy (NCBI): domain Eukaryota; class Dinophyceae; order Suessiales; family Symbiodiniaceae; genus Symbiodinium; species Symbiodinium sp. CCMP2592. The sequence goes on from CAJNDT010003779.1 coordinate 1,775,781, forward strand.
CTAGTTTATGATAACTTGCAATAAATGAACCCTAGTTTATGATAACTTGCAATAAATGAACCCTAGTTTATGATAACTTGCAATAAATGAACCCTAGTTTATGATAACTTGCAATAAATGAACCCTAGTTTATGATAACTTGCAATAAATGCCTTAAGAAGAAGCCCCAGGGTCCGAACCTAAGAGAGGACCCGAGGCCTTGGAGACTGAACCTTAAGCTGTGTTCTTCTTACCCGGCAGCTCCAAAGTAGTTCCCTTTTTGGGATTACTTCAGAGGATTCTAGATATGAACCCCAAGAAGGAACCACTCTGGAGCCTCTGGGTAAGGAGTTTAAGTTAAGTTACGGTCATGGGGTATATGGTATTTAAATAAACTACTTGGAGTTTACGTACCAAGAATCCCAAAATCCCGGGCTCGACGTCGTGAAGCATTGAGAATTCCAGCAGGAAGCCCGAATCTAGACCCTGAGCCCTAAGCCCTAAACTCGGTATCGGTTTGGGATGATGTTAATTTCCCTTATTGTTTAACATAGAGCTCTAGAAACCCTAAACCCTAAACCCTATTTCCTAAACCCTAAACCATAAACCCTAAACCCTAAACCCTATTTCCTAAACCCTAAACCATAAACCCTAAACCCTAAACCCTATTTCCTAAACCCTAAACCATAAACCCTAAACCCTAAACCCTATTTCCTAAACCCTAAACCATAAACCCTAAACCCTAAACCCTATTTCCTAAACCCTAAACCATAAACCATAAACCCTAAACCCTATTTCCTAAACCCTAAACCATAAACCCTAAACCCTAAACCCTAGTTATACAGTATTATACATTATGTTGGGGACTGTTGGAATCGACACCCAGAAAGCCCTGAATCCGAAACCCTGAACCCTCAATTTAGGGTTTAGGGTTTAGGGTTTAGGGTTTTAGGGTTTAGGGTTTTAGGGTTTAGGGTTTAGGGTTTAGGGTTTACAGCTAAACTCTAAACTCAGGTGAAGCCAGCACGGCGGGTACCGAGGAGGCGCTGTGGTGGTGCTTGAGGGCTTTACGGTTGGAATTTCTGCCACTAAACATGGAGTTATGGTTTCCTTAAAAGGGCTCCTGTAAGGCTCCTATAAGGAGTCCATAATGCGGGTTTTAGGGTCTTTAAACCTGAAGGAACTCTCCATGCTGAAGGGTTCGCTTGGGGGATTCCCAAGCTTAATTACTGTGTCATGTGTCAGGGTTATACGGTGGGAAACGCAGGCAGTGTGGGATGCTCTTGCGAGCTCGATGGCTTTCTATGGGATGGACGACGGGTTTGGCGCTTTCTCTGGAGTGGTACCCGGCACGGCTCCACCGGTTCCCTCCGCCCCAGTTGCCGCTCTGGGTTTTCCACGCCAGGTCTCACAAGGAAAGATTGTGAAGCGCATATGTTTTCGTTTGTCAGGCACAGCGACCCTGACTGGAGAACACAAAAGAGCGCAGCATCATTCTGTGGATGCAGCTTTCTTGAAGAGCGGCTTCTTTCAGCAGCGTTTTATCAGTCCATGTATCCATCACAGACCATGGGGGACGGAAGCAAGGCCGCTTCATCAGGCTCTCCACAAGGAGAAATTCCCCTTCCCGGTTGTCAATGTGGAGAACAAGCCTCAACTCTCCGTTGCAGAAGAGGGCACGATGAAAATGGTGCCCAGAGACTCCAAAATCCCTTAATTAAGGAATATGCCTTAAATCGTATTAAGGCAGAGACTCCAACATCCCTTAATTATGTAAGGAATCTGCCTTAAATCATTATTAGTGATCCCACCATAATGTATTTTCCTTTACCAATAAGGAATTTACCTTAAATCATGTTAGGGCTCCTACTATAATTTACGTTAGATTAAGGTAAGGAATATTCCTTGATTGCAGCATTTTGAAGTCGCTGGGGGGATGGTGTGAGGAGCTCCCCGAGGCGCCGCTGAGAATTCTGGGAAACGGTCCCTCTGTGTGGAACCCACGACTTTGTAGGATTTTTGGGGTTTGGGGGTTTGGGGTTTAGGGGTTTAGGGTTTAGGGTTTAGGGTTTTGGTTTTTAGGGTTTAGGGTTTTAGGGCTTTAGGGTTTAGGGCTTTAGGTTTTTGGGGTTTAGGGTTTAGGGCTTTGGGGTTTAGGGTTTAGGGCTTTGGGTTTTGGGGTTTAAGGGTTTTGGGGTTAGGGTTTTGGGGTTTAGGGTGTTGGGGTTCAGGGTTTAGTGTTTTGGGTCTTGGGGTTTAGGGTTTAGGATTTAGGGTTTTGGGTTTAGGGTTTGGGGTTACGGGTTTTAAGAAACATGTTCAGGAGCCCCTTTAATTCAAAGAACCCTACATCCCTAGGTATCGCCCTCTAAACTCTCGAAATATCGATACTATGCCCAAAAGGACCTCGGATGCATGGTTTACTTGAGGATCCCAATACCTGCCGTTTGGGCGAGTTCGACCATCGAATCAAAGGGTCACAACCTCCATATTTTGCAGGGTTTGGGGTCACAGGTTTAGCATATATAGAGTCACTAAGTTAAGGTTATTTGCTAGGTTGACGATATGCATCTTATCTAGGTGTAAGGGTTTAGGGCTGCGGCCCGGGATGAAGTCATATCAAGATGTTAGAACTGATAAAGACTGATCAAGAAACCATACCATCTTCCACAAACAGAAGACCGAGGCGCGGATTACCTTACCAAAGATTTGGTCTCGGAGCCTGTGACTCAGAAAAGGGCCGCGGTTTAGTGTTGGGCTTTGGGTTTTAGGGTTTGCTTGTGTACGGAAGGGTTTTATACAGGTGTTTGTTGCAAGCCGCTTGCCGGGAGCCGGCTTGATTAATCCAGAGCATTGGGATTCTGCGCCGCAGGTTCTGACGTTGGAGTAACATTTACCGTCTTGCTCAGCACGTTTGGTCCGTGCGGGCACAAGCCTTGCCGAGCTATACGACGGCTTGAGTATTGGGCCGTCGCGCGCGTGAAGCCATGGGTGAGCCATTCCGCATTGGTTGTTGTACCACACAATGTACTTTCTTGGAGACGTCACGTGCTGACGCGCTGCCCTGATTGATATACAGAGCCGGCGGTCATGTCTCTTAGAGTGCACGTGCCCATCTAGTCAAGCTTTGACCGCAAAGTACCTCTGGAGGAACCCCTTGTGAGGTCAAGGCATACACTACATACGGTACATGGACCGCTAGTTAAGGTATTGCAGGACACCTGGAACGATTGCATTGCTTGGCGAGCAGGTATCGCGTAGCATCGACGTTCGGTCTGGTTTGTGGTTTCGGTTTCCGGGTGTTTGAATGGCCCGCTCTGGCTGCATGAAAAGTTGGCAGGGCAACACGGCCACAATCCTAGCCCGGCTCCTTCTCTTCCTGCCTGCTTGGAGGTTCATGGGTAGTTATAAGTAGGGCTATAAGTAGGGCTTATATCCCAAATTAGGGGACTTATAACCTTACTTATAACTACCCATGAACCTCCAAGTGGCTGCTTAGGTGTCAACCTGGGCAACGACGGGAGCCTTCGGCGAGATTCTTTCTGGAGCAGGGACTGCGGGGCTTGGGGTTTAAGGTTTGGATGTTTCCTTCTGCGGGACACTCTGAAGCCTTAATGTAAAAGCCAGAAAGTTGGAATATGATTATCCTAAACCCTTTATGGTAAATTATAAGGTATCCTACCCTGAAACCATATTCCAACTTTCTGGTTTTTACTTTAAGCCGTGGGGAGGGTGCAGGATTCCGATTGTTCGCGAACGGGATTCTGGTATTAGATGTTCCGTTCCGCCTGGATTTCAGTTGATTGGAGTTGGGTTTGTATGAAGGAAACATAAGGAAACTCCAAACCCTAAACCTACATGTGGCTTTTCGGATTTAGAAGCTGCTGCCAACCGCAGACTTGAGGTCAACAGTGCTTTCACCCAGAGCCAAGCCCTTGCTAAGTTGTCGAGCAACTTGCGTGGCCTTGGACGTTATAGAGGTAGCATAAGGATTACTATATGTGTTAAGTCGATCTAGGCTTTTCGAGCAATGCATCTGACTAGCATGATCGTCCGACAGGCTGGATACATGGCATCAGGAACCTTCACATGCAAAGTTTACAGCCATCGACGGTGTACTGCATACCGTTCATTTTTTGTTGAATAGGCCTACTATCGTACCAGGGCCGCATGGTGCAGGGTCAAGATTTGGTGATTAGCTGTAAGTGCACAGGCAGGGTTTGGGGTGCGGGGCCTCTTGTCTACATGACCGCCCGCGATCTCCAAAACCCTGAATCCCACATGGTAGTTAGCAATTTTTTGTGTTGGGGGTTGAGATGACATCTTTTTCACTTGCTACAACCAAGAGCATCAAGACTGGGTTCTGGTTAAGGGTTTAGGTTAACTTACCATAATAGAGAAAGCCTATTATGTACCGTAGATCCCTGTTCATGGCACCTTAAAATATATCCTTCAACCGGAACCCAGAAAAGTGAGTTGAACCAATGCCGCCTCAAGCTTTTGCATTGTAAGTATAGTACAATGGGCCCCGAAATCCTATTCAAATTATTTCAGGCGCCTATATCACAGCAATGCCGCCTCAAGCTTTTGCATGACAGGTTGACGCCCCAAGCACCAGCAATGGAGGATTTCTTCTACGGCATTGCTCCCCGGCTGCTATCCGCTCCCTGACCCCTAGCCGGCTGATGAGGTTCAAGGTTTACCCATAAAGACATACCTCTGGCTCACCTCTGACATCGTGCGTGACATGGACGCAAGACCCCTTAACCCCTAAACCCTAAGCCCCGTTTAAACCCTGAACCCCAGAAGCCCAAAACCCTAAACCCCTAAACCCTAACCCCTTGTAAACCCTGAACCCCAAAAGCCCAAAACCCTAAACCCCTAGACACCTAAATCGGTGTTTCTTGGTGAAAACATTGGTTAGGGTTGAAGCCTAAACTTAAGCCCTAGATATAGAATAGTTCGAAGAGGGTTTCGGGTTTAGGTTTCTGCGTCGGAATCGTGTGTACTTTGTCCTACCATGCACTGCAGGTGGGCGTCTAAGTGTTGGGTTTCAGGTTTTTGTTTAGTGACAGGTCTGTGGATTTAGGGATTACTTTGGGCTTAGGGTCGAATTCTTCTGGTTTCGGGTTTGGGTCTTAGTTTGGGTTTGTCGTGTACTTCAAACGGTCATAAGTCACAACCTAACTTTTCTGGGCCCTTCTTATAAACCCTAATCCAGAAGTTGTAGGGCCCTACAAACGGTAGCTTCGGGCAGGGTAAGTCAGCAGAGCACGTCGGGTCTTTCCAGCTCAACCCTAAACTAAACCTTAGAAACCCTAAACTAAAAACCCAAACCCCTAGACCCTTAAATCCTTCAGCCCCTAAGCTCTAGACCCCTAAACCCTTAAATCCTTAAACCCTAAACCCTAAAAGCCCTAAAACCCCCAAACCCTAACCCTTAAGGATCCCGGAGGATCCATAAGGATCCCGAAAGGGTCTTCCCAGGCTCCCGTCAGCGCGAACTGCACTTCGCCCTCCGGTCTCGTCTCTTGCGCTCGGGAGCTCAGCTTCTAGGGATTTATGAGGTTTAGGGTTCAAGAGTTGAAGGGTTTACGGGTTTAGAGGCTTAGGGGTTTAGGATTAAGGATTGCAGGGCTTTAAGGTTTCGATTTAGGCGCACTTCTCTCCGCGTGCTGGTCCGGCGCATGAGTCCCGCGAAAAAGTGGGATGAGAACGACATGTACTCTTGTGTTCGACTCATACGAGCCGAAGCCTTGACTTGTAACCCCAATATACCAAGTATCCCAGCACCTGGCCTGCAATGTCAGGCTTTCCAAAGCCGGGCACACCCACAACACTGCGCATTGCATGCAAATACCTTAGACTATATGAACCCACACGATGTTTGCAAGAAACTTCTCAATCTCTGAACCCTAAAGCCTATGAAACCTAAACCGTACACCACACTTTAAAACCTATATAGATCCTAAAACCGAATCGTCCATGGAAGGCGCGGCATCGATGGGGCCGTCTCTGGAGCAACATCCTCGTGCCGGATCCGGATAACAGCTCGGTGGGGGCCTCATCCCTTTCTTCAGGTTTCCATACTTTGACTTTCAAGTTTAAGCATGCAGTACATCTTTTCTCCGTAATGCTGAGTTTAGTATGATATCAATATCGATTGCCCAAAGGAACTCTAAGGCTAACAAGGGCTCCCTTAAGGCGCCCTTGTGTAACCCTTGAAGGGTTCTACACGGGTACCACAGGGGTTTAGGATTTAGGGTATAAGGGTACATGATGGTATATATTCAGGCCTTAAAGTAGTCCCTATATATGCGGGAAGTCCAAAGTGTATACTACTTATGGTTATTTAGTGTAGGGCCTGAATTCACGGGTTTAGGTCAGGAGACCAGGGCTTACTGTCGGATTGAGCACGAGGCACTATGTGCTTGTGGCCGTACCTTAACACCCAAACAACCTACCTGTCTAAGGACGTACATACGAACATCAGAACAAGGAGCACCAAAAAGACAGGTTTTACAGGGTTCAGGTAGGCCCTGTATCTGGCATCTCCGAAGAGCGACGGACTGCGCCATACGGAAAGTTCTTAGCCCGATGGCATGAGACCTAATCACTAGAACCGAAGCATGCTCAATTCTACCGCCACAGAATCCTAAGAATAAGCATCCGTTCGACCATAATGAATATGAGTGCAATAAGCACAGTCATAATTATTATAATAACAACAAAACTTAAACTGAAGAATTAAAAGAAAACCCTGTGGTCACGCAGACGAAGCACAGGCACTACCGGTGGAAGAGCCCACGCCCTTGCGGCTTCAAGTGGAGTTGGAGAAGTCTGTGAACGTCCAAGGCCTTGTTCAACCCTAATTTCTAAACGGGGCTTCCGGCGTTCCCTTGATTAGGGACCCAAAAAGCATAGAAGATATAATCCTTAGTAGCTGAGTGACACTTTACACCTTTTGGGATAATATTGCCCACTATAAAACTGTAAGTGTACACTTTTGGGGGCTTAAGAGTTCAGCAACCAGGAATCAGTTCAAAGTTTCCAGAAGTGGTTTTGAGTTGCGGGGCCCTCTACTGTGCAAGGTTTATGTTAACGGGCCTTTTTTGACTGAAGCTCCCATGTCTGGGAAGGAGTGCAGAGCCACGGTTTAGGGTTTAGCGGGGTTTAGGGTTTAGGACTTAGGGTATCAACACCAGTCTTGAAACACAGCAGGGGGAGATTGAATCGAGAATCAAACAAAAGTCTGCTGAGCACAAGCTCCACTGAACAAAAGGACTTAAGCCAATAGTTTTGGGGTCTCCATTGTCACTTAAACACCAAACTCCTAAACCCTCTACGAGGAAAAGCGAGATCCAGCAAAACAAAAGAGACCCCAAACCCGCAAACTGCAAGCAACCCTGAAACCTGAAACCTCAGACCCCATCCCTACCTCGACCCAGCCCAAATAATTACCCTCTAATGTGCCCCAAATACCCGGAATTATTCTATTCAAGGGTTTTTTGGGGGGCGTTTTGTTGGAGACCCAGTATATATATATATATACACACACACACACTCATACCATACCAATCTTTTAGTAAGCCCCAGAGGCTCTAATTCAAGGAAGCACTAAACGCCAGATCTCCAGGCGTCACCGGCGAAGCGAGTAGCAGCTACACGTCTGCTTTAGGCCCGGGGCAGGGCCTGGGGACTTTGGGTTAAAAGGCTGAGGCGCACCAGGGCCCCCCAATGGCCCTTTCATGGAGCCCTTATGGTCCTCAATAGTGGCTATTTAGGGTGTATTAGAGGGTAGCTGGGGGGTCTAAGTAGGGTTTTGGCTTAATTTTAGAGGTGTAGGGTGTAGGGAGTTGTGTTCTTGGAGATGTGGCCGTGGGAGTTGAGGATGTCATGTGCTCTGCCCTTACCCCAACGAGGCAAATGTCACCCTGAGGGCACATGTACCCTACACCGTTAGACCGGCTCTGGGAACAAGGGTTCAGAGCTTATAAGGGCCTATTGAGAGCCCATCGGCTGGAGGCGAGGTTTGATAATTGCCCCTAAACCCTTAAACCCTAAATCGTGGCATACCCTCGAACCCTTCTTATTGATGCTGTGAGGCCACCACGAAATCCTCCAAAGTTGAACTGCAGCCATTAAGCCGTAAGCTTTCAAACCCTCGGCCTCAAACCCGAAACCCCAACCGCTAAATGCTGACCCTTAGCCCTGAGACCTAAGCCGTAAATCCTAAGTCCGAAGCCTTTTGCCCCTACCAGCGGATCCAAGTCTGTTTTGTTTGATAACTCCCCCCCACCTCTCAAAACTTATTGGCCGTAAGCTCAACTTTTCCACTTTTGGTGTTCTTATAAGGTAGTCGATTCTGAAATTTTAAAAACTTTTATTCCATTGGGTTGTGGGGCAGTGAGAAAATACATCAGCAATCTGCATTGCTACTAGCCTAGGCTCGGGTGCCAAATGTGTTTGGTCCTTTGAACTTTTCAAGCCGCCATAAACCCTTGTAAGGCCCTTATAACGACCCATAGAATCTCGTTCTTTGGTTCTTTGGACCCTACCGGAAGCTCCCAGAACCTACGTCTTCGTTACGGAGGGTAACCTACAAAAAAGTAGGTTATGGTAGTTCGCAGGCAGACTGAACAGAAGCAGACGGCGTTAACGGAATCGGGGCTTATGGCAGTTCAAAAGGCAAACTGAACATCCTCCCGGCTCATAGTAGGGAATGGGGGAATGGATCCCTATAGCAGCCCCTGTATAATCCCCAATGTCCCCATAGCCCGTTCCCCCATTTCCAACTAAGTACCAGGAAATATGCAAACCATAACGGAATCGGGGCTTTTCTCGCCAGGTCTTTATGCGGCCGCCAGAGCCTCAGGAGGATTTCTTCAGAGAAACACAGGGTTCGGTGTTTCAGCTTTGGTTTTTGGGGTTTAGGGTTAGGTTTTGCGCATTACCGTCAAGGGTTGAAGGTTTGGGTTTTGGGTTATTGATCTCATAGAAAAAGGGGAGAAACTTGGGAGTAAGGAAGAGCAAATCACATCTAGAATGCCGTCTTGTTTGGAAGCTGCCTTCTCTTGTGATTTTGATTTTGTCTAGTGTGCATGCAGTTCTGCCTTCTATCATTAGGTGCCTCGGTGTTCATTGAGGGAAGTGTCTTTCTCAATTCATCAAACACTTAAACAGCCCAAACCTTGAACCTTAAACCCTAAGCCCTAAACCCCTAGGGCTCAAACCCTCAAGCCCTAAACCCTCAAACCCTAAGGCCCAAACCCTACGGCCTTAAACCCCAAGCCCCTAAGGCCCTTAGGCCCAAACCCTAAACCCCTAAACCCTCAACCCTAATACCCCTAGAACCCTTAAACCTTGTGTGCGGCCCCGCCTCACTAATAGTGGGCAGAAACAGAAGCACAAGATGAAGCACCAGGGAAATGCTGAAATGTTGACTCGTTTGTGATCATGCTCGCATGATTGGAAAACGCAAGACTGAGACAACAAGTAAACTGCCACCCCATGAGTTGCAAACACAGTCACACCCCTGTTGTTTTCTCGGATTCGATCTTGAGCAAACATCAGGAGCTGCAATGCCTCTGCGCGACTAGGGGGGGCGGGGCGGGGGGGGCTGGGGGTGCTGGGGGGGGCTGAGGGGGCTGGGCTGGAAGCTGAACGGACGGGGGGGTGTGGGGGGCGGGCTGGGGCCGGGCCGGGGTCTGGCCTCTTCGACCAAGTTTAGTACTGAGAGGCGTACCCGGGTGCGACATTTCGATCACAGAAACCTCTTTTCTGTTGTGCTTTTCTTGTGCTCGAAACGATCCGATTGTGTTTTTTGTTTTGTGCTTTTCTTGTGCTCCAAAAACCAAACGTGTTTGTATGTTTGTGTTTTTTTTGTGCTTTTCTTGTGCTCGAAACGACCCGGCTGTTGTGCTTTTCTTGTGCTCGACGCAGTCCGATTGTGTTTTTTTTTGTGCTTCTTTTGTGCTCCAAAAACCAAACGTGTTTGTATGTTTGTGTTTTTGTTCTTGTGCTTTTCTTGTGCTCGAAACGACCCGGCTGTTGTGCTTTTCTTGTGCTCGAAACGGTCCGATTGTGCTTTTTTTTTGTGCTTTTCTTGTGCTCCAAAAACCAAACGTGTTTGTATGTTTGTGCTTTTTTTTGTGCTTTTCTTGTGCTCGAAACGCTCCGGCTGTTGTGCTTTTCTTGTGCTCGAAACGCTCCGATTGTGCTTTTTTTTGTGCTTTTCTTGTGCTCCAAAAACCAAACGTGTTTGTATGTTTGTGCTTTTTTTTTGTGCTTTTCTTGTGCTCGAAACGCTCCGGCTGTTGTGCTTTTCTTGTGCTCTGTCTGTACTCTTTCTGCAATCTAGGCAGGCCTCCGGGCTCGTTTCCGCAAACGTGTTTGCATGTTTGTGCTTTTTTTTTGTGCTTTTCTTGTGCTCGAAACGCTCCGATTGTGTTTTTTTTTTGTGCTTTTCTTGTGCTCCGAAAACCAAACGTGTTTGTATGTTTGTGCTTTTTTTTTGTGCTTTTCTTGTGCTCGAAACGCTCCGGCTGTTGTGCTTTTCTTGTGCTCGAAACGCTCCGATTGTGCTTTTTTTTTTGTGCTTTTCTTGTGCTCCAAAAACCAAACGTGTTTGTATGTTTGTGCTTTTTTTTTGTGCTTTTCTTGTGCTCGAAACGCTCCGGCTGTTGTGCTTTTCTTGTGCTCGAAACGATCCGATTGTGTTTTTTTTGTGCTTTTCTTGTGCTCCAAAAACCAAACGTGTTTGTATGTTTGTGCTTTTTTTTTGTGCTTTTCTTGTGCTCGAAACGCTCCGGCTGTTGTGCTTTTCTTGTGCTCGAAACGATCCGATTGTGCTTTTTTTTTGTGCTTTTCTTGTGCTCCAAAAACCAAACGTGTTTGTATGTTTGTGCTTTTTTTTTTGTGCTCCATGATTTCAAAACACATTGGCGCGCGGCAGTTCTGGTGCAAAATTGTCTCTGTCTGTTGTGCTTTTCTTGTGCTCGACGCGGTCCGATTGTGCTTTTTTTTTGTGCTTTTCTGGTGCTAGTTTTGCTCTGTCTCTCTGGCGGCCGGGCCAGTCCAGTCCCCGCGTCCAGGCCGTCTGAAAGAAGGTCTCCGGGCCCAGGTTGCGATGGTAACGAAACCGTGGTTCCAAACCTCTTCGCTGGTAAGTTGCAGATAGCTCCTCCCAACCTCTTCGCCGGTCCGACCCCATCTCACAGCCCTAATCGCCAAACTATGCCAAACATATTTGGATTCAAAACACTGCCTGGCCCTGGAAAACCGAATGAGATCAGATTTCCTTGTGCTACTTTTGGCCTGTCTGTTTGATAATAAACCTATTTTTGAACTATTAGTGGGCCGGGGCCCCATCTAACTTAAACCCCTAAACCACCAAAATTTCTCCTAAACCCCCAAAAACCCAAACCCCCTAAACCCACCAAAAAAATCCCCAAACCCCAAAAAATCTCAAAGAGCTCAGGTCGTCCTCGTGGCGGGCAAGTATTTGCGAGCGGCCTTTCAGGACTTCCTTTTGGGGGGTTCTTTAAAGGGTTACATAGGGGTTTAGAGGTTTAGGGTTTAGGTGTTTAGGGTTTAAGTGTGTTCAGGGGGGTTAGGTATATACGGTTTAGGGTTTTTTTAGGTTTAGGGGTTTAAGGGTTCTTTAATCAAAGAGCTACGATTTTTTTTTGTTGCGTGGGTTTAGGGGTTCAGGGGTTTGGGGTTGAGGGTTTTAGGGTGTAGGGGTTTAGGGTTTAAGGTTTAGGGTAGGGGTTTAGGGGTTTAAGGTTCATGTGTGTTGAGGGGTTTAGGGTTTAAGTTTGTTTGGGAGTTTAGGGTTCAGGGGTTTAGGGAATTAGGGTTTAGGGGGGTTTAGGGTTTATAAGGCTCCGATGGATGGGATGAATGTAGGTGGGGTAATCCCAGAATGAGAGTCCTCATAAAGGAACCTTAATCCTGCCTAGCTTCATCCCGCCCAATGAGGCCTCCAACTGAAAGGGTTCAGTACAGTACAGGGTTCTTAGTTCTTAACGAGTTCTTCAGGGGTTGTTTGGGATGCGGGGTTGAGGGTTTCGGCAGGTGTTCTTCAAATGGGTTCTCAAATGGGATTGATAGAGGGCTCCAGACGGGTTCTACAAAGCGCTCTTGAAGGGCTTTACCCATAGGCCCCATAGTGTAGTTCCCTTTTGGGGTTACCTTATAGGATTCTACATATGAACCCCAAAAAGGAACTACTTTGGGGCCCTATGGTAAGAGGCTTCTGTTCTTAGGGTTCCTTAGATGTTTCTGGTTTCTCAGGGATGTCGGTGAGATTGGGGCGGTGAAGGTGTCTCCAGGTTCAGAGGTCAGGGTTTAGGGTCGCATTAGTATTATTATTATTATTATTATTATTATTATTATTATTATTTAATATTAATATTATTATTATTATTGTGAATATCGTTACTATCAAGTTTATACTTGTAACGTGCAAAGACTCCCAACGACCTGGATGTTTTCCTCGAAGATTGTTTGGTGTGTTGCTGGAAAGGGTTCAGAAACGTACACATGAATGACATCTTGCCCGTGCTTGGGCAAGAAATGACCAATAGAGGCACGCGTTTGGGTTTGGATTTGCGTGATCCTAAACTCTGTAAACCTGAAGCATTCATGAACCATGACCCCAACTCTAAACCCTACACGCAAAACCCTAGACCCTAAATCCTGTGGCCTAGACCTTAAACCCTTATTGCGAACATTGGGCCAGGGAGCTTCAAAGCAAGCTATCTACGATGAAATTCCGGATGCGCACGTCTTCCTCGACATCATTGAGGCTCATCCGAACACTGAACACCTTAATTGGTGTTGCTTCGAGAAGAGTGGTTTATTTGTTATGAGATGTTTGCTACGAGATCCGAAATAAAAGTCTAAGAGCTTTATTTTGTATTTCTTCTGAATGCATTTTATCAGCTTTTGTCGGGCCTTACATCAGGGTTACCGGTTTTATACATGAAGCCCCTCGACCCGAAAGCCCCAAGGAGCATTCTATAATTAGCAGAGCGGACATTTCGAGGCTTTGTTACACCATCTTGCAACCCAGAGGGTATAGACATATGGGCTATCATTATGAAAAGTGGCCGCAACAGCCATAACGGGGATGGTCTTCAGGGCACTTTACGGGGCTTTACTCCATGCTGGTAGTATGCCCGAAGCCCTTCAGCCCCTGTACGTATACACGGTTGGTAAGGGTCTCCGAAACCAAGATGCCAATTCCTCAAATAGGCAGAAGACTTGAGGGTAAAGCGTTGTGCGAGGACTCTCTTAGTGCCCTTGACTGCGGCCGATTTCGGATTGAGGGTTAAGTTTCGTGTTTTGGATTGAGGCTTAGGGTTCGGGGTCTTGTTTACAAACTTATTGGGTGTTTGGTCTTTGCAGTGCATGGTAGTCGGTGGTCTACGGTTGGATCTCTGGTTCAGGGTGGATCGGGTTGAAGCCTTGGGATGGTTAGGGTTGCGGGTTGAGGGGTTTAGGGTGTCGAGTGAGTGGAGGCCTATCATTGCAGATTGCGGGACCTTGGACTTAGCCTTCGGGTTCTGGACTTAGGTGCTTCGGATCTAGGTTGAATCGGTTCCCTTCTGTTCCGTCTATTCCGCTGGATGGGAAACGGTTCTTGTAGGTTGTACCTGGTCTGGCTGGGTTCTGATGTTGCACGTTCTGAATTTGGACTGCTGGTGGATGAACGAGTTCGCTTCTGACGGGCTTATCGGAGTTGTTCTGCATGCTGTCAGAAGTTGGGGCTGGCAGGAAACCGTAACAATGACACGACTAGTCCCACCCTCCGGGTGGCCTCTTTGCTGTACAGCTGAAAATGCATGAAGTCCACGACCCAGGGAGTTTCCCAAAAATGAGGGGTACCTTATTTTGGGGTCCTTATAATAAGGATCCTACAGTTTAGGGGTACTATATTAGGGTCCGCCAGTTTCGGAAACCCCATTAGAGCACGGATCCTGATCTATCAAGAGTCTAAGAGACATACATGACCTTTCGGGGCTGGGTTTTAGCCTCGACTTCTACAGTCTAAAGCTTCGTGGAGGCGATCAAGATGGCGAGGGAACACAACGACTTGCGGATAGAGTTCGAGCTCTACTATTGCTTGATGCAGGCCGGCACTATTACTATGCCCGGACTTCAGCTAGGTTCCCCAGTGGTACCAGTTTACCCGGTTCTTTTGGGGTTCCCTTATCAAGAATGAATGCCAGGAAAAAGTGTACCCTTAACCCTTAACCTTAACCTTAAACCCTAGGTTCACGGGTAGTTATAAATGGGCTTATAAGTCCCTTCATATGGGTTATGAGTATAGTTACCCGACTTATAACCCTACTTTTAACTACGCAAAACCGTAATCCCTAAACCCCATAGAACCCTTGAGGAGCCCTTACAACTCTACTTATTACCAGAACCCTGAAAGGAACCCTTATAACCCTACTTATAACCCCACTTATATCTACCCACGAGCCTGCAAGTAGTAAGCCCCAACGGTCCCCTGGATCGCTCCCAGACCCACGGAGAGAAGTTGCGTTCTCTACTATAGGGGCCTTGATACCCTAAAGCCTATAGATCCCTTAAAGGAACCCTAGGTCCTATGTATTCCTCCATTAAGGGGTATTGGGCTCTCTGGGTACGAGAAGCTCGAGACGCTGAAGCTACTATAGGGGCTTGAATAATTATCTGTTCCTGTTAAAGGGGTCTATAAGGATTTCGATAAGGGCTAATACAAGGATATACTATAGGGTCGTTGATACTTACTTATACTAGTCTGGGAGTTCCTTGTTATAAGTTATAAGCATTGCATAATATACCCCAAAACCCTACTCGAAATACTAAGGCCCCTATATTACTGACCTCGAGTGGTTCTTGACATGGTAAGGGTCACGAGCCTTGCAATGCGAAGCGTGATATGTACCCTTAAAGGATCCCTGTAAAGGTACCCCTAATTTTCGGAAACTCCCGTATCCGCATCTGTTGCACGCTGACATCGAACCTGATCCCGACTCCCTCATGCACTGCAAGCCTGACCCTCTCAACCCTAAACCATAAACCCTAAACAAAACCTTCGCATAGTCCCCATACCCTATAAACACCATAAATTGGGTACGGCCCCCACTCAGTAATAGTTGATTAATATTCATAATATAGAGATAGTAGGACCTTAATAATAGCCCTATTATGGACTCTTACTGTATGGGGGCCGTACCTAAACCCTAAACCCTAAACCATCGCCCCTCCTCATCTGACCTCAGCAAAAACCATAAACTCTAAACCATAACCGCTCAGCATACCAGGACCCTCCCAAGTACCCTTCAAAGGGCTCTAGCATTTCTCATTCAGAGGCAAGTAGGGACTACTATAAAGGTTACTTGGGGGTTCTAGGTAATCCCTAAACATATGGGAGTTTCCGAAAATCGGGGACCCTAATAAAGTACCCTAAAAAGTAGGATCCTGATTGTAGGGACCCCCAAAATCAGGTACCCCTCATTCTCGGAAGCCCTATAAGCCCTAAACCCTTGAAAAAGCCCTTCTAGATCCCTTTAAGGAACCCTTATAGATCCCTGTCCCTTTCAGGAACCCTTATAAAGAACCCTTTAAGGCACCCTTATAGACCCCTTGAAGGAACCCTTTAAGGAACCCTTCTAGCTTACACGCCTTCAACCCAAAGTCAGATCGTAGCTCAAAGGGGAAAAGGAGGGACCCTTAAGGTGCTACGGTGAGAATTTTAAAACATGTGGGGGGCGGGCAACCCAAGATCCAAACAGAGGTAGTATGAGACACCTGTTTTAATCCGTATGTTTTAGCTCCGGGTGTTTACTTCCAGCCCTCCAGCCTTCCAGCCTGCCAACCCTCCAGCCTTCCAGCCCTCCAGCCTGCCAGCCTTCCAGCCCTCCAGCCTTCCAGCCCTCCAGCCTTCCAACCCTCCAGCCTTCCAGCCGTCCAGCTCTCCAGCCTTCCAGCCCTCCAGCCGTCCAGCCTTCCAGCCCTCCAGCCTACCAGCCTTCCAGCCCTCCAGCCTTCCAGCCTTCCAGCCTTCCAGCCTTCCAGTCCTCCAGCCTTCCCAGCCTCCAGCCTTCCAGCCTTCCAACCTTCCAGCCTTCCAGCCTTCCAGCCTTCCAGCCTTCCAGCCTTCCTTCAGCCTTCCAGCCTTCCAGCCCTCCAGCCTTCCAGCCTTCCAGCCTTCCTTCAGCCTTCCAGCCTTCCAGCCTTCCAGCCTTCAGCCTTCCAGCCTTCCAGCCTTCCAGCCTTGCAGAGCCTTCCAGCCTTCCAGCCTTCCAGCCTTCCAACCTTCCAGCCTTCCAGCCTTCCAGCCCTCCAGCCTTCCAGCCTTCCAGCCTTCAGCCTTCCAGCCTTCCAGCCTTGCAGAGCCTTCCAGCCTTCCAGCCTTCCAGCCTTCCAGCCTTCCAACCTTCCAGCCTTCCAGCCTTCCAGCCTTCCAGCCTTCAGCCTTCCAGCCTTCCAGCCTTCCAGCCCTCCAGCCTTCCAGCCTTCCAGCCGTCCAGCCCTCCAGCCTTCCAGCCTTCCAGCCTTCCAACGGCTGGAAGGCTGGAAGGCTGAAGGGCTGGGAAGAGGGCTGGAGAGGCGAAGGTTGGAGGACGGAGTCTGCGGGCTGGAGTCTCGTGTTGTTGTCTTTCCGTGTGTTTTAAAATTGGGCGGCCCAGAGACAATGCCCACGGAAGTAGTATGACACACCTGTTTAACTTGTTTAGATGTCCGGGTATTTAAAAATCATCGCCGTATATAATGGGTATATCATAGCTATATTAAGGGTATATACCTAGGGGTCCTGAGTAGGGGTCCCTCCTTTTACCCTTGGAGTAGCTTTTTGACCCTTGGGCTGGTGCAGGAGAGGGCCTCACGGTCTCGACTTAGGGTCTCTTGAAGGGATCTATACTTAGGGGTACATAGAAATAATTTTTAGTTGTTGGTTATTATGATCCCTAAGACACAGCTAAAATTACAATTTTTGCTAGGGTTCTAAGTTCAGTATAGTATAAGGCAGTTTCCGAAAATTAGGGGTACCTTTACAGGGATCCTTTAAAGGTTACCGAAAGGGATCTATAAGGGTTCTATAAAGGGTTTAGGGTTTATAGAGTTTCCCAGAATGAGGGGTACCTGAATTTGGGGGCCTTATAATAAGGATCCTACTAGTTAGGGTACTATACCCGGGTCCCCGATTTTCGGAAACTCCCAATAAGGGTTACTATAGGGGTTTAGGATAAAGGGGCAGAACATGGGTAGTTCCCTAAATTAGGCCCCGTTGTTAGGTTCGAAAAAATAGTACGACGCCCTGAATAAAAGGAGCCTGAAAGGAAATCTAATTTACAGGACTGATTATATCCTGAACCTTGAAGTGTAGGGGCAAGGATTCAAGGTTCACTTTAACCCAAGGTAGCCGACCTATGATGGGTACTTAGGTCCCTAAAAATGTAGATTTTTTAGTTTCCTTGTTATGATCGCTTTATATGAACTCTTTATATAAGATAGATTTGTTGGTGTGGGGGCCCAGGTAGGGCTCGATATCTCTGGGTGTAGACAGCACGTACCGCTTACATCACAGAAAACCCTACCTAGTGGTTGTGGCTCGTTTCTTTTTGCGGCTGCTCTCGTCTGTGATTGGCAGTGAACCTCATCATTCCGCGGTGCGGTCGCAGCCCGTGCTGGCACTGGCGGTTCAGAAGAGCTCGCCACGAGACAATGAAGAAGTGCCGCTTTGGCACTGGATATCCGTGGTCATCCACCACGCCAGTAATTATCGGTTTAGGGATATAGGGGCCCGATGTTTTGTCTTCCAGGTGTCCTTATTCTAGTTGGACTAGGCTATGCTAGAAAAGCCCCCTCGATGTTTTCGGCCCTGAACCATTACCGATGCATGTAGTCTACACCGTCAAGCATTCTGAAGCTGCTCAAGTTCTAGATTCTATATAAGCATGCAACCCAAGCGCCACGCGGCAAAAAATGTTAGAGGGGCTTAAATAATCACCAATGTATTTTGGGGGTTCCTTATTGTAATTATAGTATAATGGGCCCCAAAACCCTACTCTAATTACTAAGACCTCATATTAAGCCAAAAGCCTTGCAATTGTCCTTTAGAAGGGGCCCCACCCTGTAATAGTGACTATAAGGGTTATATTAGGGCCCTATTAAATTCCTATTATACCCTTATTGGCTGTAAACTCAACTTTTCAACTTTTGGGCTTCTTATAAGGCAGTCGATTCTGAAAGCTTCAACTTTTATTCCTGTGGGTTTTGGGCCAGTGAGTACCTGGCACAGGTGCTGAGATCATAAGGAACCCTTATAATTATAGTATAATCATAATCGGCCCCAAAACCCTATTCTACTCATTAAGGCCCCTCTGTTAAGCCCAACGGCCTGCAATTGTCCTACGGTTGATGATATAAATCCTGCATTACCTATAGTAAGGAATATACCATAATTCCCCTAGTTTAGGGTCCTTAGGGTCATGCAGGATTTATATCGTCAACCGTACCTGGCACAGGTGCTGAGATCGACTCACATTCTGCTTCGCACCGGAGGTGTCTGGCGGGTGCAGTTTGGATTCTGTATTGCGTCTACTTGGAGGTTCATGGGTAGGTATAAGGGTTCCTTTAAGGGTCCCTTTAAATGGACAAGTAGGGTTTCGGATTTTATGGGGTTGTGGGCGTTTAGGGCTTCTGGCTTTTAGGGCTTCGGTCGGGATTTATGGTTCTAGGTATATCGGGGTTCTCAGCACCTTCTCCTTTTAGAGTCGACCAACTCCTTGCCGTCATCCGAAGTTACGCTGAACATAGCTCCTCGGAGCCTCAACAGAGCAGGAAGAGATAACAAAGAGAGCTGCTACGGCTGATGATATAAATCCTGCACTACCGATAATGAGGAATATATGGGAATTATGGTATATTCCTTATTATGGGTCATGCAGGATTTATATCATCAACAGTAGCACTGGCATCGGAACCACCCAGTTTACAATGTCAAACTAAAGACCTCAGCGGCTTCTTCACTGGCATCTTTCCCGTGCAGTTCCGGCAAGCCCGATGGGTGAGGGCGACAGGAAGCGATCGCCCATGCTCATGAAGCTTGGGAACATCACGCGCGACTTTTATCGCGAGCAGAATTGAATTTACCGTGGACCTCGAAAAGCATCAGCAGGCCCTTCGTGTCTTTCGAGGAAAGCACCGCAGTCGAGCCAGACGACCATTTAGGGTTTAGGGTTTTAGGGTTTAGGGTTTTAGGATTTAGGGCTATGGGTGGAGGATATCTCCACAACATTTGTTCATGCGCTGGCCTTCCAGCACTCTCACTTTGCAGGCTGAGCTACGATTAAGGTCCTAATATATCGATATTATGAGTACTTTTCAACTATTGCTGACTGGGGGCCGTACCCAGGCTTTATGGCAGGGTTGAGGCTTCCATACTTGAAGGCCCATGGGACTTAGTAAGTCAGGTTATAAGTAGGATATAATTGGGATATAACCCCACTTAGGGGACTTATAACCCCAATTATAACCTAGTTACTAAGTCCCATGATCCTCTAAGTAGACCTTAAACCCTAAACCCCCTAGATCCCTTTAAGGAACCCTATAGATCCCTTTAAGGAACCCTATAGATCCCTTTAAGGAACCCTATAGATCCCTTTAAGGAACCCTATAGATCCCTTTAAGGGCTTTTTGGATTCAGGGCTCCAGTCACAGTAGTTAGAGCTTCTTTCCCGTATGGGAGTTCGAGAGTTCTCTGAGGCTTTGGGGGGGTTCAGGGCTAAAAGCTCGGAGTTCGGTTTAGGGTTTAGGGTTTAGGGTTTAGGATGATAGGGTTTAGGGTTATAGGGTTTAGGGATGGGAGTTTCCGAAAGTTGGGGGGGTACCGTATTTTGGGGTCCTTCTGACAAGGATCCTACTTTTCACGGTACTAAATTAGAGTCCCCGATTTTCGGAAACTCCCAGATCCTAAATCCGACACCCAGCGAAACCCAAACTCGGACGAAGCCAAAGACATGCAGGCGAACCACTTCTGACCCCTGCAATGCAAGAAACCTTGAACCGAAATCCCTCAAAGGTGAAACCCTTAACACGCTAAACAACCGAAATCCTTAACAGCCCTAAGACCCACAGAATCTCTAAACAACCTAGCCCCTAAACCCGCCAAAGACCTACCTTCACCACGCGAGGTCACCAGCCTCGGGTATATGGAATTGGTCGAGCAAAGCAGGAGCACATCAAGGCGGGGCCTAAGTCAGGGCTTAACAGGTTGCATAGAAGCCCAGGCAATTGCCTATACTATTCCTCAGGATTTCGTCTTATAGTTGTACTATGCAGGGGCCCAAAACCGCATTATTCTGATTATTTGGGCCCCTACAGTAGTTTTCAGGTGTTGCGCTTGACGGTTTGGTGTTTATAATTACAGAGTTCCTTCAGCGATGTTTTTTTTTAAATGTGGCTCAGGGTTGGGTGTTTACTGGGTTTAGGGTTCAGGGTATTTGATTCTTCTGATCAAGATTGTATAGCGGTCGGTCGAAGGGTTTCGGAGTTCCTTGGCGTTTTTTCATGGTGGTGCGCGTTCACGCTTCAGGGGTTTGGGGTTGGGCTAGGAGAGTGCATCCAACAGGCATGTTTTTGTTCAAAATTACAGGAGCAACGCTTCAAATAGTCCTAAGCATTCTGGAGGATCGGAGCTTATACCTTAAACCCTAATTCTTGAAATTCTAGCTGTTCTCAGTCGGAAAAGGGCCCGCAAAGAAAATGTTACGGTTTAATCCCTGAGGTCAGCACTGAACCCGAAGACCTGGAAGAACAACCTGAAGCCTATAGTCTCATCAAACCCTATCAAACCCAGATTATAGAATTGAAAAACCAAAACCCTGGGCCCTAAACCCTAAACCCTAAACCCAAAGCCCTACTCTGCAAAGCTTCAGCCCCAAACCTTACTCTCTAAGCTCTGAACCCCGAAAACCTCCTGAGCCAGGGCGATGTTGACGAAGAGGTGGTACGCCTTTAAGCGATGGTCGGGAGGACGCTCGCCGACGTGGGCCTTTGCAACATCCGAAAGCTGAATAGGATCCTTAAAGGGTTTCCGCCCTCCGAGTACAACAGGCTTTGGGGTCCCTCTTTTATGAGCGTAGTTGTCAAACTTATGGCGCCTTTTTGGGTACCCTAAATACTAGTTGCCGTATTATCATAGGGACCCAAAAGGGGACACTAATTTTGACAACCACCCATGAAGAGCACTAGTGGGTTTGGGCTTACTCTTTAAGTTTTCGGACTCCTGAGGTTTTTCATTGCGCTCATGGTCTTGACAGTCTAGTTGCCGGGGCTTCTCCCTGGGTCCTTGTAGTAACGAGACCGAGCCTCCCCCCACCCGCACACACAGACAAAAGCCAAAAACACAAACACACACACACACACACACACACACACACATCTACTTTCAGGGAAACCGTTACCCCCTAAACCCTAAACCCTAAACCCCTAAACCCTAAACCGTTACGGTACCCGGTTTCAGCCAAAGTGTGTAATCGATTGCTACGTACCTTAGCTTTCTCAAACTTCCATGGCGAAGTCTCAGAACCTCCCCTGGATAACTCGCAAGACCACAGCAGATTCCGGACGTGATTGGCTACTAGGCTACCCATAGGCCCCAAAGTAGTTCCTTTTGGGGATTACCTCATAGGGTTCTATATATGAACCTCAAAAAGGAAGGACTTTGGGGCCTATGGGTAGTGCATCGCTTGACATGGTTGGTCGTTGAGCCTGTCCACAAGAAAACGCTGACCCACGCACACATCCGGAGGGCTTGCTTGAAGGCTCATGGGACTTAGTAAGTAAGGTTATAAGTAGGATATAATTAGGATAACCCCACTTAGGGGACTTATAACCCCAATTATAACCTAGTTACTAAGTCCCATGATCCTCCAAGTGGTGAAGATGGAACCCGAAGCCCTCAACCATAAGCTAACCCCGCCGTGTAGCACAGACCCTGAACCTAAAGTATCATCTCGAGACTCCCCGCGTTTAAGGCTCAGCATTTCTGACCCTTACCCTCAACCCTCAACCCCTTCTAAACCCTAAACCAAACCGTGAACACAGATGGTAGAGTTTCAGCGATTCGAACCGGTCCTCCAATTTAGCCCCCATACAGACATCCACAAACCCTGGAGTCTTTTCAGAGCTTGATTTATTAAGCTAAGTTGCCACTATACGGAAATGAATTGCTTACCCTCACCATATATATATATATGTATATATAGATATATATAGATATATATAGAGATATAGATATTGATATAGATATAGATGTAGATAGGTAAATTCCGCGGTATCTGAGATTGGGCCAGCTTCTGTAGCAACGCCCCCCAATGAAGCTCCAACCCCCGAGCCCGAGTCCCCTAAGACCCCTCAAGAAATCCCAGACCGGCCCTATCCCTAAGGGTCCATGTACTCATATAGCACATACATTGGCCCTAATGTAGTCCCTATGCAGGTACTTTGGGGCTCATGTATCTCTATCTGGGTACATGGACTCATAAAATCCTAAACCCTACACCTTTATGGTACCCTTATAGAACCCTTATAGGGACCCTTAAAGGGACCCTATATGGGTACATGGACCCTTAGGGTTACAAACACTCATCCCTAAGGCTTCATCCCAAAAACCCTAAACCCTGCGATGAGACGCACTCCCAGCCTGCAAATCCCAGACCGGCCCTATGTCAATGCACCACCCGGCTGGTCGGTGTCCGGCGGTACGAGTGACTTGTTCCATCACCATCGAAAGGTTAGGGTTGAATAGGGTTGAAAGCGAACTTCGAGCCATATTATCTGTGAGTCCTTTTATTCAAACGTGTACGAATCGAACTCGGCCCCGCACCCTACACAGACTTCCCAACTACCCTCTAGTAGACCCCCAAGTAACCACTATCGAGGGCCATGAGGCCTCTAAGTGAGGTTGAAGCTGCACCTCTCCACCCGAAACCCTTAGCTTAAAGCCCTGCTCCCGATAACCTCAACTCCTTGGGACTGGGGGTTCTTCGAAGGGGAAAAGGAGGGACCCCTTAATGGGGACCCCTACCCTATAATGGGCTATATAATGGGTGTATAATGTCTATATTATGGGTATACACCTAGGGGTCCCTAAACCCTAAACCCTAAGTCCTTATTCGGGGTCCTTCCTTTTACCCTTTGAGTTCTGGGTTTTGACTTTAGGGTCGACGGGTTTGGATCTGGTTTAGGGGGTTATAGGGTTTAGGGTTTGGAGGTTCAGGGCGCCGGCGCCGGGTTTTCAGTTTCAACGTTTAGGGCTTAGGTTTCTGGATTTTAGGTATAGCTCCTTCCTGTCAGGCCACCAGTCCTGCCGTAGTTTGGCATCTAGGTGTTTTGCCTGCTGATTGCCGCGCAGAGTTGAAGCGAAGAGAACCAGGTTAACACCATGGGCGTTTGAGCGAAATCTAGCCGTACAACCACGTGGTTAGTTCTCTAAATTAGGGTCCCTTTAAGTATTTTCAAAAAGGGACCCTAGGTTAGAGAATTACCTATGTATGTACTGAACTCTTTGTCGTGCGGCCATAGACAACTGCCACCGTAGAAGAGATGGTAGCTGTGCCTGCATCTGAGGCACTGCACATTGAATGCCTCAAGGGGGCCCCATTACCCGAAGGCTCTCATGACACCTCTCGACCTGAAACGCCACACAACAGCCCGTAAATGAGGTGAAAATTGACCTGCACCGCTATGAGCCGATCGGCTGGTCTCGATTTTCCTTGTGAGATGCCCTAGCAGGATCTTGGGCGGAATGGATTCACGGTTTGGGTGCTTGGGAGATACTTCGTGGAGTATGACATTCGATACCTTCCATACGTTGTGTATAAACATGTACACATGTATGATCTTAGATGTATGCAGGTATGCATAAAGACGTTGTTGTTTTTGATTCTGTGGCAGCCGTAAGAAAACAGAGGTGATGATCCGAAGGCTCAACAACTAAACCCTAACCTGCATATGGATGGTTGTCAAAATTACTGTCCCCCTTTGAGTCCCTAATATAATACGGCACCTAATATTTAGGGTACCAAAAACGGGACCTTAATTTTGACAACTACCCATATGTGGCTTGGGGTGCAGGGCTTCAGGATTCGCTGTTGTTAAGGATTTGATAGTGTAGGGTTTGAGGCTTGGCGGTGTAGGATGTAGGCGAAGTGGCACGTTAAAGGCTTATGCATATATCATACAGTCTAACAGTGGTTAAGACTGAGGATGTAGAGTGGTCGTTTGAGTTTTTGAGGTTTATGTCCATGCCTTCATGATTGACCTGCAGGAACCCATTACCGTGGAGTTTCAGTGTAGCCCTTGTTCTTCAGGAGACTGTCGGTATGTCACCAAACAAGCTAGATACTGGCAAGTTAAGGCAGGGTCCTTCAGTTTCTGACACCAGGCTTCGGGCGTTTGGTTAAGTATTTGCATGCAGTATACGGGCTAGCTCTTAGAGTTTAAGATTCAAGTTAGGGCTTACCCTGCTTGTGGTTGGAGCGTTCGGGGACTACGGTTTCGTGCTTACTCCGAATCCTGCACACTAAATTCCAAGAGGCCTTACTGAACTTTTAAGTAGAGTTGTATATGGTTTAGAGTTTGGATTCCAGGAATGCGATTCAGGATAGAAGGTTTAAGCCTGTACAGTCCGCAGGCATGTCTGTTCCACACCTCACACCAAGAAAAGGCTTAAAGGCTTTAATCGGCCGTCATGTCGGTTGGGAGTAAGGGCATGACGAATATGGGGGCCTTAATAATTACCCATACTTCTTTGGGAGTTCCTTACTATAACTATAGTATATTGGGCCCCAAAGCCTTCTTCTAATGATTAAGGCCCTTATACTAAACCCTAAACCCTACAGTAGAAGCCAGAAAGTTGGAATATCATTATCGTAACCCCTTTAAGGTAAATTATAGGGGATCCTACCACTAATCCATATTCCAACTTTCTGGTGTTCCCTTTCAACCCATACGCAGACTCCTCTTCGGTGGAACAGCCATGCGTCCGAGCGAGTCGAATCTTGCTGCAGCCTTGCCATCACAACGGGTGGCCGGAAGAAATACTATAAAGGCCGAAACAATTAACAGTCCTATTTTGGTGCTTCCTTATTATACTTATAGTGTGTGTGTATATATATATAGTATACCTAGCCCCCCAACAGTATAGGTAAAGTGGGTAAAGTAAAGGCCCGAAGCCTATCAAGGCTATTATTCTACATACGCTTGGGGTGTAGGTAGTGCTATTCAGGGCTTTGGTACAACATAACTCAGACAATACACAACTCTAGTAACTTCAGCGTGCCTTGATGGAAGCAGGTGGGTTCCAAGGTTTTCAGGGCTCTATAGAAGCCAGAAAAACTCTGGAAGGTTTCAGGTCAAGGACTTTGAAAGGAATCTAGAAGTGTGCAAGGGCTTCCGTAAGGGTTCCAGAAGGGTTCTGAGGGCTTTTTCGATTTGGGCGGTTTGGGTCGTTGTGTTTATAAACTTACAACTCTACACCCTTAGAAAACTTACAACTCTACACCCTTAGACCCTGAAACCTCTAGACCCTAGCTCCTAAACCCCTAACCCTAGACCCCTAAACCCTGAACTTCAAAACCCTAGGGGATTTAAGGTTCAGGAGAGCTTGAAGATAAGTGTGTGAGCCGAGGAGGTCATGGTAACGACACCACAAAGACCCGACTGGTTAACATGATGAGGAAGCCACCATTGTGCCACTAAGGCTTTCCAGCGTTTGCTAATGGTTGGCAGGCCGCACCATCTAATCACCAGTTTCTGTTAGCAAACTCGAGTTGCCATCTGTTTAGAGGGTCACTCCAAATCATGATTCAAAGAACGGCCTCATGGTTCAGTGTTTGGGTCTACGTGGATGTGAGGACAGGGCTTGCAGCGATTGAAGCTCCTCGTGTGGCCTCGACACTTTTTTAGATGGTTTTGTTAGCAATCCGTAAAACGCTACTGTCAACACTGAGACGTGAGCCCGAAACCCTAAAGACTAGGATGTCCTTAAGGGGGGGGTGGTCCAAGGGGGGTAGGTAACCCAGTAATCCCCATTATTCCCCAATACTCCCTAAGCTTCCCTAAGGTTCCCCAAAGCTCCCTAGTACCCTCCCCCCTTGAACCAAGGCTTCAGACTCATTGTGAACGACTTGTGGATTAATTGCGTGGACAGGTTTATGATCGTGAACGCGACCTTCTGAAAGACGTCGGCGAAGGCCGGTCTTTCTATGATCTCTGCCAGCTGGTATTGGACCATGTCACGAGGCGACTTCGTCTACGAAGTTTACGAGAAGGTTGGCTAGAAATATAATTGAATAAAAGTATAAATGCACTAGAGAAGTTTTACTTGTGCGAGGTTGAAGCCTGGCCAACAACATCATGCGACCCCTTCCGCATCGCCACCGAGCTGGTCATTGAGCACCGCTTGAGGCCGGAAACTTGCATTTGTGTTTTGCCTTTTCCCGCGAGTTCGATCGGCAGGGTGATGAAGTGGTATGCCCAGTGGCTGGAGCTGGACGATGTGCAAGGGCCTTACTATTCGACTGTTAGGGTGTTCATGCCTCTTCGGTGAGGCGCCAGCTGACGAAGCATGGGGCCGATGGATACATCCTGCAATGGATGCGGAAGCCCGCGCTGAAGAAGCGTCCGATGCTTAGAAAGTCACTGCCAAAACCGGCGATTCGAAGACTTGAACCATCAGGACGGCGGATGGAGGCGTGAGCGGATGCGAAGGCTCATCTTCCATACAAAAAGCGACCAAATACAAAATCACAATACACATATACAAACATATACATTCCTCTGGTTTTATAGGTATGTAGACATATATATATATATATATATATACAAATACAAAGAAAGAGTGAGATAGAGAGATTTCGTTTCGAATCAATGTTTTATGTTGCGTACGTTGGTGCTCGTTACACACATGTATACACGCTTCTGCTTATGCAGCCGCTGTACGATGTTGAATGTACAATTTTATTCTCATCCTTAACCTTTTTTCGGAAATTGAAGATCTCAGGATTGAATGCATTTCACGTATATATATATATATATTTTTATATATTTCCGCACATCGGTAACGTCTATGTGCGTTTTGCTCTAGTCCGCAAGAAACAGAGTTGGTTTGGCTTGCAATTTGTTGAAATCTGGCCAAATCCAAAACGCACATCGGTGACTTCTATGTGCGTTTTGCTCCTGTCCGCAAGAAACAAGAGTTGGTCTGGCTTGCGATTTGTTGAAATGTGGCCAAATCCAAAACGCACATCGGTAACGTCTATGTGCGTTTTGCTCTAGTCAGCAAAAAACAGAGTTGGTTTGGCTTGCGATTTGTTGAAATCTGGCCAATCCAAAACGCACATCGGTGACTTCTATGTGCGTTTTGCTCCTGTCCGCAAGAAACAAGAGTTGGTCTGGCTTGCGATTTGTTGAAATGTGGCCAAATCCAAAACGCACATGGATAACATCTATGTGCGTTTTGCTCTTGTCCGCAAGAAACAGAGTTGGTTTGGCTTGCGATTTGTTGAAATCTGGCCAAGTCCAAAACGCACATCGGTGACTTCTATGTGCGTTTTGCTCCTGTCCGCAAGAAACAAGAGTTGGTCTGGCTTGCGATTTGTTGAAATGTGGCCAAATCCAAAACGCACATCGGGAACGTCTATGTGCGTTTTGCTCTTGTCCGCAAGAAACAGAGTTGGTTTGGCTTGCGATTTGTTGAAATCTGGCCAAGTCCAAAACGCACATCGGTGACTTCTATGTGCGTTTTGCTCCTGTCCGCAAGAAACAAGAGTTGGTCTGGCTTGCGATTTGTTGAAATGTGGCCAAATCCAACACGCACATCGGGAACGTCTATGTGCGTTTTGCTCTTGTCCGCAAGAAACAGAGTTGGTTTGGCTTGCGATTTGTTGAAATCAGGCCCTAAGGGCCTAGATTACATCGGGAGGACAAAAGTTTTGACCTATTGGAGATGTCTTATCTTAAGACATCTTGCGGAGTAGCGGAGTACCGAAAAGTGCGATTTACGTGGCCTGGCCAGCGGAGTATTTTATACCCCGTTTTAAAATTATACTACTTTAATGTTTCGGAGGAGTAGCCGGTTGGTCCTGCTTGTGAGGATTCTATGGGGGAATGGATGCCTGTATTCGAGGAAACAAGGAGTAGGTCAAACTTTCGTCCCACCGCAGCGTCAATTTTGGGTGGCAGAGTCCAGCCCAAGCAACCCCAGGGTGAAAGTGTTCGGCTTGGCTTTCACCAAGACTGCAAAGGAGGGGACTCTTGCCTCGGAAATGGCGGCTGCCTTCTGAATCGTTTCTTAGACGGGGATGTCTGTCTAGGGGACCTGAAGGAGGTCATTAGGTCACACAGCAACAAGTGTGGCGAGGCTTGCTGAACAGAAAGGTCCCGGTGAGGCATCGGGAGGATAAAAAATTTGACCTATTGGAGCTGTCTTATCTTAAGACATCTTGCGGAGTAGCGGAGTACCGAAAAGTGCGATTTACGTGGCCTGGCCAGCGGAGTATTTTATACCCCGTTTTAAAATTATACTACTTTAATGTTTCGGAGGAGTAGCCGGTTGGCCCTGCTTGTGAGGATTCTATGGGGGAATGGGGGCCTGTATTCGAGGAAACAAGGAGTAGGTCAAACTTTCGTCCCACCGCAGTAATGGCTGGGTCCGGCCCAACCTGCTCCCCCTCCTCGGTTAGACTATGGCTGTCCTCGGTAGATCCTGCTCCCCCTCCTTGGTTAGACTATGGCAGTTCTTGGTAGATCAAGACATACATTTCAAGGCTCGGAGCAAGAGCTCAAGTGAAGTGAAATGTTGATGAGCTGAAACGGTGTAGGTGAATTTGAATGCCTTTACAAACCTCCCATTTCGGCCCGAGAATGGGGGTTTGTCCAAGCCTGATTTTTAGCATTTTACAAACCCCCCAATTCGGCTCGAGAATGGAGGTTTGTCCAAGCCTGATTTTTTGCGGTTTCTAACCCCAGGCGGTGAAGTGAAATGTTGATGAGATGAAACGGTGTAAGTGAATTTGAAGGCCTTAGCTTTAAGCAAGGTTTGAGTTACTTGAAGACTAAGCCCCAAGCGGGATGTAAGTAAGTGGAGGCCTGAGCCCCAAGCGGGGTTGATGAGAATTGAAGGCTTGAGACCCAAGCAAGTTTAAGTCGTGTCCCCAAACGTCGGCGCTGGAAAGTTGGTCACAGCCACGGGCTTGCAACAGTAACCTAATCGTGTCCCCAAACCTTGTCGTCGGAAAGTTGCTCACGGCCACAGGCTTGCGATGGTAAGGTAATCGTGTCCCCAAACCTCGTCGCCGGAACCGATGTGCGTTTCGAATTCGGCCAGAGCTGTAAACCAAATCGTTGTTTCTTCGATAACAAAGCAACTCCGCGGGGATTACTTTCTGCTGTTGTTGCTGCCTTTCTTGTATATATGTGGACGAGATGTTCGCTTGGCATCCGCGTGAGAAGTTGTGCTCCTGCAGTGTATTTGGTCCGGTCACAAGCCGCGGTCTTGCAGAGATTCACCACTGCTAGGACTTACGGAATTCGTCGGCTCGTGTCTGAAGAAATCCATTGTTCTGTGACATTGACACAAACCATTTTTTGTAAAAGGCCTTTTAGCTTCGAGCGAGATTTGAGTGAATTGAGGGCGATTTCTTGCGTGGTTCAAGTGAGTTGAAACAAGGCCTTATTTGTTGGGTTATGATGCAACGCAAGTTCAGGTGAATTGACCTAGCCCCAAGCGGTATTTAAGTAAATCCAAGGCCTCAGTGCCAAGTGCGGGTATGAGTGAAGTCAAAACTCGAGACGACACAGGTTGGCAGATTAGTTGAATCAGTGTGATGCACGGTCGACCTGAGAGCATACTTTTTGCGGCTCAAGAGTGCAGTCGGACATCTCTAGGGTCACAATCTCCGCCGCACGCGTCTTGCTTCGTGCTGCACTCGACACCGTCCTGTTCCGGCAAGCAGCAATACACGGGGTGCGCAAAGGTCCGAGGATGTCGGCCTTCGCCAACAGACCCGCAGCCAATCACGGCCTCGAACCTACAGCTCCAACACAGCTCTGCGCACAACGTGACAATCGAATGTTACCGAGGTCCTCTGGCATACCACGTGCGAACCCAAGAGCCGTTCGACCTCAAGAGCAGTCCCGACAATAACGAGGTCGGATTTGCACAGATGCTGGACATCGAGCGCGAGGCGGGAGTTAGCTAGGGGTTAAACGGCATGTCCGACCCGAAGAAATGACTACATGCGCGTGCACATGAATGTACACAGGTGTATACAGAATGTAGAAAAATACATACACATATACATATAATGTTGATATATATATATATATGCACATATGCACACATTTGCGAACATCCGCGCTGTACCGTGCTTAAAATGTTGTTTAGCCAGTGTTAGACTCGACCGCGCACAGCCAATTGTATCGTATCGATTGTGAGGCGAAGCTCCGGCACGGACCTTTCGAAACGTTACCCTTGTCCACAGCAGGTGTACCTTTTTAAATCTAGCTTCACATGAGTCGGACGACAGCACACGGTGTTGTCACGACGGCGAAGAATATACAGTTTATGCTGCTTCCTGGCATTACAAATGTTGCGAGGAGGTGAAGCAACTTTGGCTAGGGGCCATTACTACAACGTCCCGGCCTCGGCGGCCCGGGTACAATAGCAAGAGTGTGAATGACCGCTTAGGATGATGCAATCGGCCACGGACGCCGGCTTTCCGAACGAGTCCCACTTCGTGCCGGGCACTCATTAGCTCTATCGCTGTTTCGGTGGCTTATCCAAAAAAGGAAACGGGTTCGAACTAAGTTGTAAGCGCATCACGGGCTTGGTCATCGGCTCTGTGGGCCTTGTTTTAAGTGGCTCACCTAAGCAGGTGTGCGAAGGTTGTAGGCGCATTTGGGTTCAGTCCCGGGATATCTTCAGCGACTTAGCAAAACAAGCGTTGGAACGATAATTATGCGCATTCAGATTTGTCAGTTCCGTCGGTATCCTCGGTGGTGTGTCTCAAGTAGGCCAAGAAATGCCGCGGTGTGACGAAACCAAATGCATTTCTTCTCGACTAGGCTCTTCAACACGACGGACGACATCGAGAACTGGCCCGGCACCACTTGGTCCAGATCCTGAGCACTGCTGAATACAGCCCGAGGCTGGCACGAACGAGCTACTCCTTCTTTTACTGCGACGCGGACTTCGAAGAAAGCACGCAAAGACCTCGAACCTGCGCGAGACTCTTAACTTTGCTGCGCCAGCTGAGGCACCTGGCTCGAATGATGAGGTCGTGGCTGTTCGGAGATTGCAGGCCGAAGCGTATTTTCATATGGTCTGCTTCGTCCTTGTGCACGTGCACGCATGTGTGTGTGTAAGCACAATGCGCTCTTAAAACGATGCAGTAATCCTTCGCTCGAGTACGTTCTGACGGAGCCAGCGCTGGAGCCTCAGGTGTTTTCTCAATCGTGATCGCATCAGGGCGCGTCATATGGAGCATTACTCAGTTGCAAAAAGACGAGCAGCGATTACATCCTGTCACGATGAACAAGACTGTCGAAAGCTCCAGGACAAGCGCTCGCCCTCTGCGACCTTTGAAACCTGCGGCACCCCCCCTTAAGGATCCTATAAAAAGACCTTTAAACCTTAAACTCAAAGCCCTGAGAAGTCCATAAACCCGAAAAAACGACTGCCCCAGTGCAGAGGCTAGAGGAGCACAGCACGACGAACGGAAGTAGCCGTCGAGACGTCGTAGCCTCGTCATACAAGCAGTCCGGCAACCGGAAGCTTGACAAAACAAGTGCAGTGCAGGGTTTTGGTCTCAGGGTCCAGGGTTTAGGGCTGCTTCGCATTACGGCCTGGAGCTGTTTCTGAACTTCAAGACGAGAATCATGTTGGTGACCTTAGATTTGAACCCTTTGAGCCCCGAAGCCACATAACCCGTAATCTAGGTTCCTCAGTGGTGCCCTGTTGCCCTTTGTATTTTTTGTCTCCGTTACCGAGGCTGAATACCAAAGAAAAAGGTTACATTTGTGAAGGGGGCAGTGGGGAACCCAGTCATTCATAAGGCCTTTAGTCGCAACACTCTTCAACTCGTAGACCTTGTGGCCCTTAAGCCCCAAACCCTCAAGCTACTACCCTAAAACCCTCAACCCAAATACCACCCCCCCTACCTTTTGCTTGGAGCCCTAAAGCCCCAAAGGACTAAAAGCCTTGTGCCGGCTCAGAAGAAGACAGAACTGAAAAGGCCAGAAACCTCCAGTCTTGGGCGTAGGGTTTAGGGTTTAGAGTTTATGTTTTTTTCGGGGTTAGGGCTTAGGGCTATAGCAACCCATTTCTTGGAGCCTCTTCCTTTGCATGTCTGAAATCTTCAATCGGAGCCCGTTTTTGGTAAAAGAGCCCTTTTCATTGGAGACTTGTTTGTAGATTCGCTAAACCCCAATTCCTAAACCCTATACAACCTTTAAAGGGAACCCTAAACCCTTGCAACTCATAACTACCTTAAACCCTAAACCCTGTAGAATACTTAAAGGAACCCTAAACCCTTACAACTTGCAAAAACCCATGAACCTTCAAGTTACTTATAAAAACCCTAGACCTCAATCCCCAAAGCCTAGACAAAACTATATATAGAAGCCATAATAAGGAACCCGAAAAAGGTAGGTCTTTCCGGCTACAGGTATAGAACCCTTCAAGTAACCCTACCTACAACGACCCGTGAACCTCCAAGTTTGGTCCTCTAAAGCGTACTATATGGTTCTACCGTAGGATCCCCTTTAAAGGAGACTTTCGGGCTCTATAGTACGGTTGATGATGTAAATCCTGCATTACCTTAATGACCCTAAACTATGGGAAATATGGTATGTTCCTTTTGATGTGTAATGCAAAATTTATATAATCAGCCGTAGGATCCCCTTTAAAGGAGACTTTCGGGCTCTATAATAGGATCGCATTTAAAGGACCCAGGAGGATCCAAAAAGTAGATCCTTTAATGGGGGTTCCTATAAAGTACCTTTAGTAGTATAGGGCCCCAAATTAGGGGATCTACTTTCTAGATCGGGGGGTCTAGGTTTAAAGGACCCAGGAACCTCCAAAGAGGAATCTTGGGCTCTATAGTAGGATCCCCTTTAAAGGACCCATGGCTCTATAGGAGGATCCCCCTTTAAAGGACCCAGGAACCTCCGAGGAGGAATCCTGAGCTGCCGAATTGTCTCGAGCCCCAGGCGCAGGGACTGAACATTTCGCCCGGGAAGGGCCGGCACAAGTCACTTGGCGCATTTAGGTCAGAGCCGTTGGGGGTTTAGGGTTTGGGGGGGTTTAGGGTTTAGGGTTTAGGGATGTAGGGTTTAGAATTGAGTCACTTGCCCCAAGGGTCCAAGCAAGTACCTAAATACTAGGGTTTCAAAGTCCGAAACCATTCAGAGTATGGATTTTGGGACCTAAAACCCTAGTCTTTGGGTACTCGGACCCTCTGGGTTGGCGTATTTAGGCCAGAGCCCGGGGTTTTTGGGGTTTGGGGGTTCGAGGCAGGGGTTCAGGGTTTGGAACATGGGGTATATAGGTCAGATTAGGACATACCTTAGCCTACCAAAACCTACTTTTTGTCGGGACACCCTTATATGGAGTTTATAGGGACCCTACAAAAAAGTAGGGTTTGGTAGGTTAAGGTGTTCAGAGCAGGGGTTTAGGGTGTGGGGCTTGTTGCTTGCAGTTTGCTGGTTTAGGGTGTCGGCCGCAGCGTGTAGTATAGGAGGATGGGGCTTTGGGGGTAGGCATTGAGCGTTCTTGGTGCCATTCGTTGGTTGTTGGTGGTGTCCCTTTGGTTCTTTTCTTATGAACTTAGGTTCAGGGCGAGGTTCGAGGTCTTAGGATCTTTTTTTGGTTTAGTCTTTTCCATCACTGCGGTCGGTGGTTCCGGGTTCAGGACTTTATAGTATAGTGTCGGCTGTTGAATTCCGAATCATCTTATCCCGGCGGGGTTCACTATACCATACCAGCACTTTTCCCTTGTTGTCCCGATTCTGCGATATGCCTGAAAGCCCCTCTTCTTATTCATAAGGTCCGTGTTTTACAGGGCGCGAGGCTGTCATGTTTTGTCCAGGTTTCCCATTATGCCAGATCCAGTTGGAACATCATTATCCTCAGCCCGTAACATAGACTTAAAGTGAAGTCCAGCGCTAATCATCCTCAACCCACCTTCCCACTTTATGGCCTCTACTTAGATTCTACTTCTACTCTATGAACCTTAGTGAGGGGTGGGTTCATGAACCACGGGCCCGTATGAACCTAAGCAGAAAGCGATGGCATGACTTCAGGGCACCCTTATTGAAGCCTTAGGGATTCCTTGACGTTTCAAGGTTTAAGGATGCGGGTTTCAGTAGCTCAGTTTCAGCTTGCATTACACCAACCTCGTTGGTCGCACACGATTGTAAGAAACCATAAGAACCCTGCTAGCTAACGGTGACTCCCTGCTCCTACTGGTACCAACTCTACGAGCCGTGCTGCAGAGACCCAGCCTAAAGCAAATCCTGGCCCTAATACCCTAAGGCTCTCAGGACTCATATATTAAGGCATTTGGGCCCAAAGACCATACTATATAAGGCATTAAAGGGCCATTTTGAGCCTTAGGGATAAGCTCCAAGTTCTGACTGCACCAGAACCCCAAACCCTCTGCTTTGAAACACGAAGACCCTTAAGCAATCAGGAGTGTAATGAGATCCCTGCTCGATTCTAGGCAAGTATGAGCCTTAAGTTTGAGCGATCAGGATTGAAAGGGGACTCTCTGCTCGATTCTTGGCACGTATGAGGCGGCCCTTTGGCTGCTGCTTACGACCCTTGATACAAGTCAACGTAGATTCCATAATTGAGGGCTTTTTCAGTGCTTCCTTGAAATGACGAACCTGAGCCTGGCCTAACACAGTGAGGCTGACGATCCTGCGAGAGCGGGGGTACTTCTTACCGGCCTGGCACTCAGACGTCTATCCACGATGCGATACTACAAGCGCTCCTTTTGAGGGTTCTATACTCCCAGGCCCCCTTTATTGATTCTATACTACAGTAATTATCGAGTTCCTTGTTCGATTGTCCGGTGGTTCTACAAATTGTTCGGTGATTCTACGAGCATTCCTTCATGGGTTTGAGGATAAGGTCTGGGGGTACAGCTTCTCCGGCAGTACCCTTGCTCTTATCTGTTCGCCGCACAGAAACTGAATACTTGGAAGAACACCCTAAACCCTAAACCCGTGATTACGGAGATACTTTGCAACCTGGCAGAAGCCGTGGTCAGACTCAGGACGTGCCGAAAAATGTTTAGGTTTGGGCGTGGGCAATTTCGGCTATGACCCTCTATCAAAACGGCCCACGCCTTGACTGAAGTCCTCACTTGTCCGACCTCCGTGCTGAAGATGCAGGTTCAAGCTTACTTACAGGGTCATGGGACCTAGTAGGTACGGCTCTTACGAGCCTGGTAACCATACTGCCACCGTAACCAAGCAAACCTTAAACCTTAAACCCCTAACCTTAAGTCCAGGGTGTTTGTTTCTTTGAGGGACGATCCGATTGAGCTTGGGGAAGTGACCAGCCATAGCTTGACCGGCAGATGATTTTCGAGTGGAGTGCCAAGCGCAAATGGAAGTGCAAACTGGAACGACGAAGTCGCCACAACCCGAAAACTCAACCCCTCAACCATAGACGCTCAACCGTCAGCCGGACGTAGATGAATGCTTCATCACATCGCTCGCAGCGCTCCACACGAACGGCGATCTGCTGCAGGAATTCCAGCAATTAAATTAAACACCCAGGTGGATCCCAAATCCTAAACCCTAGACAGCTGAACCCTAAACACCGAAACCCTGAACCCCTAAACATCTACATCCCTAAGCCCCTAAACCTAAACCTTTATCAAGTCTGATCTCAGGTGGATCCCCTCAACTCCTGGCTGGATCGCGTCAGCAACGATCCACAACCTGCCCGGCGCTCGGAACTTTGTGAAGGGGCCCACGATCTCGCTCTTCGTCGCTGAGTATCTTGGGCTTAGGGGAAAAAGGGCTTCAGGGGCTTGGGGTTTAGGGTTTAGCCTTTTGGGGGGTTCGTGTTTAGGGGTTTCGGGTTTAGAGTTTCAGGAGGGGACCATATGCCCTTGTTTGAGGGAAGTGGTTTCAGGGACCCCAAAGTTGCGACCCATGTACCCTTCGGAAGACTCGCAAGGGAATGGGGTTCAGGGTTTTAGTTTTAGGCTTGAGGGTTTATGTAGAGTTTAGGGTTAGATCGATAAGTTCTGATTCTTGCTCTGATGTGAATCACATGATTGAGCAGATGTGCCCTCCAGGCCCAGAAAATCGCAGTACCCTTCCGCTTCAAACCAGGAACTGCCATGGTCTGAGTTCATAAGGCCATGTCGAGCTCATATGCAAATAGTAGGATCCTCATTATAAGGACCCCAAAATAAGGTACCCCCCAATTGTCGGAAACCCCCAATATGCTTCAATCCTGTATTACTGCTCTCTGAACATCGAGATTGTTTCACAGCAGGGTTCCCTACAATCGAGTATGACGTTGACAACACATGAGCACCCAACCTCTAGTCAGGAGTTTAGGGAGACTCACATGTCGTTCTATGACGTCCTGGGACTTCAACAAAATGCTTCGTTGGAAGATATCCGCTTGGCCTTCAAGCAGAGGGCACTTGAGGTCCATCCGGATAAAGGCGGCACCAAGGAGGCTTTCCATCGTGTGTATCAGGCCTTCGAGACCCTGGTGGCGAGGCAGCGGAGGGAACACCATGATGCATGGCTGGCGTCTTTGAAGGAACCAGCGAGCCGGAACAGGGAGCCTTCCTTCGCGGAGAAGAGGCCGAAGGGCCAAGCGCGGAAGCAGAAGAAGGACGCTGCGAAGACTCGGGCAAGCACGCCGCAAATGCCTAGACCTCGCCCCTCCAGTCGGTCTCGGCTTTCGAAGATTCACCGTCTTCTTGGCCGCCTGTCTCGTGAGACGCGCCGGCAGGTGATCTGCCAGCATTTCAGCCAGAAACAGCGGCTTCTCTTGGAAAAGTGGATGTCTTTGATGCCTGGGCCCGCCGCAGATGAGACCAGAGACCGTGAAAGTCCTGTGGACCCCTCTGCAACTTTGCCTCAAGAAGCGATCTTGAACAACGAGTCAAGGCCCAGCGAAGAGCGATCAGTGGTACGCCTTGCCTTACCTGACCTCCCGGCTAGAAGCCACATCAAGCCGAAAGCCCGTGGCAGAAGCAAGGTGCGGGGCTTGGGTGCAGAGAAATATCCGAGTGGTGTGACTGTGTACATGGCTTGTATAGGAATTGACGGCGTTGTTGTAAGTTCCCGGAAGTGTGACTTGCCGACTGCCTTGGACTACCTGGTTATTCTCACCACGATGAAGGAGCGCGTCCAGCTTGGAGATAACCTTGTGTCCCGCATGGAGCAGGCGCTTTGCCTGGCTGCTGAGGAGCAAGGGAAAGAGTTGCAGGAGCTGCAGCTAGGCTTCAGCCTCCACATGCGCCATGCTTACTGGATCGGCCGGCATACCTTGTGCACGCCTCGGTGCCACTCTTTCAAAGTGCTGGCTGACCATCGACAGCTCCTCGCCCCCTTCTTCCAGCGCAAGAGCGACTGGGTGCACTTTGACCCCCAGGCTTTGCGGAACCAGTGGCTACAGTTCCAGACGCTGTACCTGGACATCTGCAGTTCACTTGGCATGCAGCTCACAAAGGTGCGGCAGCGTCTGCAGCGAATGTACAGGCTCAACTCGAACTACCGGGAAGCCTTCCGCCGGCATTTGGAGCGGAAAGCTATGGCCAGGGAGGATCCGCGCCGTTGGAGAAAGAAGCAGCCCAAGGTCACTTCCCGGCAGAGACGGGCCCACATCATAGAGGAGCGGCGCGTCAAGGTGCTGTCGCGACTGCTGCGGGAGTGGCAGTGTGTCATTGACAAGGACGACGCTCGCTGCAGGCTTAGATCACAACAGCATCATCGGCGGAAGCGCAAGAACGCCGAAGACAGGCAAGTCAAGAAACTGCAGGCTTCGGGATCTCTAAGGGGGTGGAGTTTCAAGCACATGGATCATGTTTTGCTTTGAACACAAGCCGGCGAACTTGTCTCTAGAAGTATATGCATCCAGAATGTGCACGGCACGCTCTCGTCCGCAAGAGCTGACTCAGTCGATTTCTGAAGTCAATGTTTTCAGATCCAGGGGCTTGGCTCGAAACCATGTCTATGTGACTCACAAGTTCCGAAGAAGCAGTACTGCTCGGGGATATGTACCCCGGTAACAGCACTTTCGGGATGTTTAGCCTCTCACAGCCAAGGTATGGGGCTTCGTGAGATGCTTGACGGAACAAGCCGTACAAACAACGAGCCGAACTAGGGCCACGGCTTCGAACAATCCTCAACCTGCATGACAAGCCGTACACCTCATTGTGACCTTGTTCATGCCATATCATATCAAAGCACTGTAATACCATTATGGCAACCATAACTTCTGATGTCGATGCTGAATGCTGCATGCGCCGAGGTCTGGGTAGTTCTGAGCTATCATGCTTCAAAGGGGAGAAGGAGGGACCCTTAATGGGGACCCCTGCCCCAGAATGGGCATATAATGGCTATATTATGGGTCTATACCTAGGGGTCCTTATTAAGGGTCCCTCCTTTTACCCTTGGAATGTTGCCTTTGTCATACTTTCAGATGCTTCCGAATCTCGTTCTCGCTCTTCGGTTCAGGTGCCCCCTTTTTCCTTCTGTGCACCGCAAGACTGTCGGGTTTGAAGGATCTTGGGCTTGCCATTGAAATATATGGACGGTTGTCAAAAGTATGGTCCCTTTTTGGGTCCCTAATATAATACGGCACCTATTATTGAGGATACTCAAGAAGGGACCACAATTTTGACAACTACCCATCTACGCCTTGAGTACTTCGACTTGGGTTTGAGAGTAGTTTGTATTTTGGATTGCTGTATTTCAGACTGTATGGTTATGCAAACCTTTGTCCTCTTCGCCTTGCATGGCCGGTGGAGTCCTGGAAAGCCAAGCTACTGTTGATGATATAAGTCCTGCACAACTTTAAGGACCCTAAACCATGGGAATTATGGTCTATTCCTTATTATGGGTAATGCAGGATTTATATCATCAACCGTATCATTGGAATCTGGCTTTTGACGGCTCGCTGCGAGTTCGACTTCCAAGGCTTCTCAAAGCTCTCCTGCACCCGAAGCCCTCAACCCTAAACCCTAAACCCCTAAACCCTAAACCCCTAACCCCTAAACCCTAAACCCTAAACCCTAAACCCCTAAACCCTAAACCCCTAAACCCTAAACCCTAAACCCTAAACCCTAAACCCCTAACCCCTAAACCCTAAACCCTAAACCCTAAACCCCTAAACCCTAAACCCCTAAACCCTAAACCCTGGCCTGAAGCCCTACCAGCCCTGGGCCTGAAGCCTTAAAACTACGGCTTTCTGTTTTACCACAGTAGCCCTGAAACGCGCGATCTTGACTACTATTTGCTTAAGAACCCCCCCCCCAAAAAAATAAAAATAATAATCCCTATATTACCCCCCATAAGGAATATATTTTCTATTTTTTGGGGGTTCTTAAGCAAATAGTAGTTAAGATCATCGGTTGAAACTTTCGTGCAGACATTTCGCCATAAGGACTCCCCTTCGAAGGTGGAAAGGATCTTCGACCCACTAGAGCCAATACAGTTGGGGATTCATCGTGCACTGTTGAGTCGAATATAAGGGCCTAAATAATTAACAATACCATTTTGGGGGTTCCTTATTATGTTTGTAGTAAAATGGGCCCCAAAACCCTATTCTAATTGTTAAGGCCCTTTCATCCCTAAATCCCCTATAGTAACCCTTCAAAGGAACCCTTTCCTAATCATTGAGTCCCCCCGGGCCCCAATATTAGGTTTCGTACCAGCAATCATGGCCACTGCGCTGGTGGTACTACAGCTTGACACGCGTTTCCCGCGCGTGCCCGGGGATATCGCCTGCCCAGAGACCTATTTGCTGCCCATGCACACCGAGATCATTCCCAAAGCTCAAGTGGCCAAGGTTGCGACAAGGTCTAGCTTCAGAAGCCTTTCTCAATTCCCTAATTCGTAATTAGTAGAGAGAAGAGTCTTTTTGTCAGAGATTTGTCCTCACTTTAGGCTCTTGAGCCGCATCCCAGGTGAACGCTGATCCAGAAGCCCTTGATATCTCCGGATTCGTATCTGCTCTTGCAGCTGCCGAGGCAAAGGTCATCAGCACGTCATGTGGCTTCCTTGCTTATTTTCAACAGGTGCTGGCTGCAAAGACGGAGAAGACCTTCATCAGCTCATCCTTGGTCGCTTTGCCTGGTTTACGCTCGCGTTTTCGTGACGACGAGATCATGATACTCACTTTCGATGCCCACATACTTGGGTCGCCTGCTTACAGCACTGCCCTCGATGGGTTTGAAGGTCCGGTAGTCGGGTTGGACAAGTCCATGCACCTCTACGAGGTGATCTCCCAAGATTTGGCCCACCTCGACTTCGAACGTGCAGAGGTTGAAATGGAGCGATTGGTAGCCACTGCTTTAGACCGCTTTCCTGGTACTAAAGCAATTTTGCTCGAATGTACCAACCTTCCGCCGTACAAACATGTAATCAGACGGCACTTTGCAGGTGAGATCCATGACTGTCTGACCACCCTGGAGGGTGTACACTCTGGACTGGTGAAGGAACGATTTCTCGCCTGATTGGCCGCCAACCTCCCAACTAGCTTCCTTCAGGATCGGTGCGGGCCTAGCTTCCTGCTAGCTCTGCACTGCGAAATCGGGATGATGAGCCTGGACCTGCCGATGCTTTCGGTCGTGCAGGCATCCACTGTTTTGCTACTGCTTTTGTCGTTGGACAGATTGGACAGGTGCGCCGGGATGCATGTCCGGAGAACCGCAAGTGAAATAGATGCTTCCCAAACCATCGACTATACTGTAGACCCTCCATGCCCGCACCCTCAACCAAACATGAAGGGTTAGCAAGGAATCTCCAAATGGTAGACTTTGTCGGGCACAGGTTCCGATCATTGTAAGCCTTTCATGGAAGCCGCTTCTGCGTTATCTTGTCAACTCCAAACACCTGTCTTTTTACCCTGTGTCCTAAACCTCTTGCTGCCCAAGGGGGTCCATATACACTACCAGTATGGAATTAGCTCCCCAAAACCATACTGAGGATTGTCTTTTGGGACCTACTTCCCTAGTAGTCGTACGGTTGATGATATAAATCCTGCATTACCTTAAGGACCCTAAACTATGGGAATTATGGTATATTCCTTGTTATGACTCACGCAGGATTTATATCATCAACAGTACATATGGAACCTCTGGGTAAACCCTACAAAGCTAGACCCGCAAACCCAGAAGCCCGAAGGTCTACAGTAACCAGTTGAGGGGTTGAGGTCTTCAATGTTTAGGGGGCTTGTACGGCTTATACAGAAAACCCCTATTAGGAATTATGGTTTAGGAATAGGGCTTAGGAATTAGGAATTAGGGTTTAGGAATTAGGGTTTAGGGTACAGTAAGCCCCATGAAGCTGGAAACCGGATTAAGGCCAAATAGTGCTGGGATTCCCTATACATTACAGTGCTCTTAAGGATTGAGGCTGTTGGGTTTCCAACTTTTGGGAATCTGCCGCAAAGTCGTGAACCCTAAACGCCTCAAATCCGATGTTCAGAGCCATTCATCTGTACTCATAGGGCCCATAGTAGTTCCTTTTCTTAGTAGCTGAGTGGATAGTATTACCCACTATGAAACTAAAAGTGCAGACTTTTGGGGGGCTTATGAACTTGGCAACTAAGTTTTGGGACTACCTTATAGGATTCTACATGTGAACCCCAAAAAGGATCTACTGTGGGGCCGATGGGTGACGCAATTCCTGCACTGCTCCTGGCTCAAATCACTGCCGAGAGAATGAAATAGCGATGGCCTTTGCCGGGCCTCTGACGCCAAAACTTCGCGAATGAGACTGCGACCTAGCCGCATGTGGGGGTAAGACTCAAATAATCGGGAACCCAAACCCTTAGCCTGCAAACCAAAACTAAAATTGCTAACCTCTGAACCCAAATTAAACCCTTAACTTTAAGAAAAAAAACTTGAAACCTTAACGGAACCCTCAAACATAAGCACCTAAGGTCTGTGTTCCGGGCGATTTGAGTGCATGGGCTGTATCGGGACGCTGTAGGGCTTTTCAGATCTCGGAGCTTCGCATGCAGGGTCTTCGGCTTCAGGCATTGAGAGTTTAGGGTTTAGGAAATTTAGAATTCGGTGGATTAGGGTTTATTTAGGGAGTTTAGCATTCAAATAGTGGTTTAGGGTTTAGGAGTTTAGGATTTAGCTGTTTAGGGTTTAGGGTTTTCGTCTTCCGGCAGGAGCCATGAATCCTGCCAGTGCGCTGGCCGATCGCAGTCTGGATTTCGGCATTTCAATCGTTTTCTGCGCGTTTCAAAAAGGTTGCTTTGCAGGTCCTATGGCAGACACCTATGGACCCTTATAGGAACCCTTATCGAGACCTGCAAAATCATGTATTAAAGCAATAAACCAAAACCTCAACACTCCAAACCCTGACATAGGGGATGTGAGTTGTGCCGTGAGACTGCAGGACTTAGTATCAGATTTCGCCTTTGATACTCTCGCATGAAAGCCTAAGCAAAATCGTCAAAAAAGCACGATCAAACCCAAAACCCCTAAACCCAAAAGTCATGAAATAAGGAGCCCTTCAAACAGCTCCGTGAATAGTCGGCACAACAACCACCCTTTGTTGGCTGAAGTCCGAATCCCTGAACCCTGCAACCCTCAAGCCCTAACCTTTCAATTAAATCCAAAGCTTCAATCTTAAGCTTCAATATGCAATACCTAAACCCCAAAGCGCCCACAGCCTAATCCGCCGATACCTCCGTGCTCGATTAGGCCCGACAAAGTCGTGCTCAACGCGCCTGGGCGGATGTCTAAATCGACCTTTGTCTTGGCTCTCTTTCAGAATTGGTCTTTTCGATTTGAGTACTATAGGGACTTAAATAGTAGATCTTAGATAAATAATTGCCATTACTATTTTGGGTGGTCCCTTATTACAACTATGGTTTTATATACCCCTAAACCGTATTCTAATTATCAAGGCTGGGTATTTAGGCTTCTAGAACTATAAGGGCACTATATAGGCTATTTATGGGGAACTACACGGGTTCGAGGGCTTCTTTGGATAAGAGTGCATGGGGGGTCGTACAACTTCGAACGAATACCAAGATTCATTTTGGGTACGGCCCCCACTCAGGAATAGTTGAATAGTATTCATAATATGGATATAGTAGGACCTTAATTAATAGTAGCCCTATTATAGACTCTTACTGGATGGGGGCCGTATCAAGATTCATTCGTCATCCCTTCGGCCCGTCGACTTTCCTTCAACCCCATGACGTCCGGTTATCTATACCTCTATACCTATAGTCTCCTTAGGACTTAGCTTTATTTTTGGACATGTAAAACCCAAGAGAATATTGAAAGCAGTATCCTAAACCCTCTTATGGCTTAGATACAACGGTGCACTGAACAGCCAGGAGAGCTTCCAGGGCTGAAGGTCTACGGTCTTTCAGCGTCATCACCGACCTGCAGCCCTACCCCTAAACCCTAAACCCCTAAGGCCCTAAACCCCTAAAAGCCTCTATAAACCTCTAAACCCCTAAACCCCTAAACCTCTAACCTCTACACCCTAAGGCCCTAAACACCCAAACCCCTAAACCCTACCTTTCCCTTACACTCCAAGCACGTCCCAAGCGTAAAATCCTAACTTGTGGTTGTGGCTTCTGCCTGCATGAAACTCTTGAGTTCTTCCTAGGGTAACGACAGGTTAAGGGTAAAGGGGAAGCATGCCCAATATTGCAAGGTCGTTTCCTTTGGTACCACAAAGTCCCGAATCCACTGGGCATGCATGTACGTATGTACGTAGGTAGGTATGTATGTAGGTATGTCTGTATGTATGTATACGAAGATTAACCCGCCACGAAGGTAGCTGAGCTCCTGGGCTAAGTGAGGAGGGATTTCAGTTTGGTTGCTGGGTTGTTGTTCAGGAAGGAAACCATATTATCCAAAACGGAGCCCTGCCCCTGCCTATAGGCTCATACCCTGCCCCTTGTTTAAGGTACTTACTTTTCTGTGTAAGAGATCCTC
This sequence comes from Symbiodinium sp. CCMP2592, assembly GCA_905221615.1. NCBI lineage: Eukaryota > Dinophyceae > Suessiales > Symbiodiniaceae > Symbiodinium > Symbiodinium sp. CCMP2592. Next base: position 1,820,006 of record CAJNDT010003779.1, read on the forward strand.
ACAGTCACATTAGGTACTCTGAAAGAAACGATAGGGTATGACCCTCGGTGATATGCTAGCTTAAAGTAAGCTGTTTGACGATGAGGTTCCAGTGCATGTGTTTCACAAGCTGGAGAATGAAAGCCATGGGTGCTCGGGTAAATGTCCTACGGTTGATGCTATAAATCCTGCATTACCCATAATAAGGAATATACCACAATTCCCATAGTTTAGGGTCATTCAGGCATAAGGTAATGCAGGATGTATATTTATCACCAACCGTATCAGCATCCTAAGCCCAAAAAGCCCACAGGTCCGAATCCCAAGCCAAAAGCCTCAGTAAAGCCCTAATTCCTAAACCAACACAGGCTCCGTCGAATCGGGGTTTCGGACGCAAGAGCAGCCGGAAAAGAGCCCATTAAAATAAAGCCTAACCCCTAAACCCGAACCTTAACCCCAAGTAACCTACCTTTTAAGGATTTATATAAAGAAAATGATATCAGGGAACCCTAAAAAGGTAGGTTCCTTGGGGTCCAGGAAGAGGTTACGCCCTGATGTCCTGAACCCTGGTAGGTCTACACTGCCAATGGGGACCAGCCGCCTGGCTTCCAGTTAAGTGCATCCCGAAAAATTTCCAACGGTTTATGGAGCACAAGGTAGGTTTAGGGTTTAGGGGAGCATTGAAATCGTTGCTCATTGATTTTGTAGCATGGTTCGACGGGATCTTCGCAGAGGTACATTGGAGTGGCGGGGGCCTGGAGATTACGCATTTCTTGCGCCCAGACAGAGGAAATAGTCATCATGAAAACCCCTTCAAAGAGACCGCTAAATTCAGGGACTTCTAGAGGCACCCGAGATACCCTACTTGCCCTACTTAAGCCCTAAGCACAAGCCGAGGCTGTGCCATATCTTGGCGGACCTCGCATGGACAGCAGACATGCTGAAGGCCTTGGATCATGAGCGATCCCCCAAACCCTAATGGGGTAAATTAGGGTCCTTTTAGATGCTCCTCGAAAGGATCTATAAAGCTTTCCACAAGGGTGTAATTATATGGGTAGTTCTCAGGGCAGGGGTGCCGTATTATTTTCGGTACCTAAAAAGGGCCCTATTTTAGAGAACTACCCACTAGCCTGGAAGCTTGCACAGTGGGGCTTCAGCACGTTTGAATCGATACAGTTGATGATATAAATCCTGCATTACCCATAATACGGAGTATACCGAAATTCCCCTAGTCTAGGGTCATTAAGGCATAAGGAATTGCAGGATTTATATCAATCATCAACCGTAGGTTTTGGGCTGTAGCTTGTCTGGCATGAGCTTTTGAGCCTTCAAGACCTCTGGAGCAGCCCTCAGACCATGTGATGTGAGGGCTTCTCAAGATATGGGAGTTTCATAAAATTAGGGGTACCTTATTTAGGGGTCCTTATAATAGGGATCCTACAATTTAGGGTTCGGAAACTCCCATATCTCAAGATTAGGGGCTGCGTTTCGGGTGTATATACATAAAGTCATAGGTTATCTTAGTTCATTTTCGGAGCTCTTAAGCAACCTTTTGCACGCTCCTGGGCACCTCAAATCGCGAAGTGCCAAGTAGACAGAGCAACTAGACGGACTGCTGTGCGTTTGTCTCTATATAGGGCGTAATTTCCTTCACAAGGCAGCACCATTTACAACAATCATAGAGGCTTACCTTCGGAGCTCTCAGTTTGCAACGATTTCGGCTACCACTAGCCCCACCATGCACCCCCAACACCCGCCCAACACCATCAACGCCTATCCGAACCCTGAACCCGCCAAACCTGAAACACCAGAGCAACTAACCTTAAATGCAAGCCTCCCAACCCTAAGCCCCAAGCCCTAAACCCCAAACCCTAAACCCCTAAACCCTAAATCCCTCAACCCCTAAACCCTAAACCCCTAAACGCTAAGCCCCTAAACCCTAAGCCCCAAGCCCATGCAAAAGGAAGCTGTCGCATCCCATGCTGGCGAAGGGCCCCTTGGCCGGGCGTGGGAGGGCCACAGGTTGTTTCCAGAAGGAATTATGATTATTCAGGTGCCCAAAAAGCACATAAGCATAAGCATTTTTGGTGGATATCCCTACCTTGTTGGGTTCATTTCAAGGGGGTTTATATGGGCTATCCCTATCCTAAGTTTGCTTATCCATGTATTCAGGCCCATGCATTGGGGCTTCGGGTTTTGGGTTTGGGCAATCAGGTTGTTTCCAGAAGGTTTGTTACAGAAGGCTAACTATTACCGGCATTATTCCTCAGGCTTGCCTAGTACGGCGGTGGTGCAATGTAGACCCAAGCCATGCTCCCTTGTACAATGGCTGAGGTTTCAGGAATTTTGTGTTTTGCAATCTCCTAAACCCTACAAGCCTAGAGGGTTAGGGTAGTAAGTGTGATTTCTTTATTTGTTGCCTTTAAGGAAAGGCTTTGGGTTTGGGGGTATCCAAGCAAAGACCCTATTCACCAAAAAGCCCTAGGGTTTAGGGTTCTAGGGTATAAGGTTTAGCACCATTCCCCAAAAAGCCCTGTGTAGGGTTTAGGGTTTTAGGGTGTAGGGTTTAGCACGAGTCCCCAAAAAGCCCTAGGGCTTCGGGTTCTAGGGTATAGGGTTTAGCACCCAAGGAAGTGCCTCTGTGACCTCCTGGTCGGGGGCCGCTACTTCGACGACGCCGGAGCAACGCTTGCCACACTGGGCCGCTGGGATTCGGTTTAGGGCTGGCATAGGGTTTACCTGGACCCAAGTAACCTACCTTTTTAGGGCTCCTTGCTTTTGTAGGTCCTTAAAAAGGTAGGTTATGCGGGGTTAAGGTAGGGCTTGGGGGTTTACGGTACAGGGTGTATTAAGGTTACGGGTTTATGGTAACGAATCTGAAGAGTTAGTAATGGTATGTTCCTTGAGAGCCCCTATATCTTGCGAATGCTGCAAACTTACATCAAAACCTGGTGAAGCTGTTCTGGCCCCGACATGAGACCCTCAACCCAAAGCCTTGTGGATTTGGGCATTTTAGCACTTTACTTAGAGTTTCAGGGGTAGTTATAAGTGGGATTATAAGCTCCCCCTGATATGGGTTATCAGTATAGCTACCCTACTTATAAGCCCCACTTATAACAACCCCAAACCCCAATCCCTAAACTCCATAGAACCCTTAAAGGAGCCCTTATGACCCTACTTATAAGCGCCTCTTATGACTACCCATGAGCCTCCAACTACGGGTCTCGGACTTTCAGGTTTCTGTTGGTAAGTCAAAGGAGAATCGGAGGGACCCTTAATGGGGACCCCTACCCTATAATGGGGTTTAGGGTTTAGGGGTTTAGGGTTTAGGGTTTAGGGTTTAGGGGTTTAGGGGTTTAGGGTTTAGGGTTTAGGGTTTAGGGGTTTAGGGGTTTAGGGTTTAGGGTTTAGGGGTTTAGGGTAGGGAACCTTAATGGGGACCCCTACCCTAGAATGGACTATATGATGGCAATATTGAGGGTATATACCTAGGGGTCCTTGTTAAAGGTCCCTCCTTTTACCCTTGGAGTGAGGGCTCTCGGGTACCTTTTGAGCTCAAGGCTTTGGGAGGGTTAGGGTTTAGGGAGTAGGGTTTATGTAGGGTTTAGGGAGTAGAGTTTAGGGTTTAGGGCTCCTGGTTTATGTAGGGCTTAAGGAGTAGGGTTTAGGGTTTAGGGCTCGACCTACCTTTCAAGGAACTCAGAAACCATAATAAGGAACCCTAAAAAGGTAGGTCTTTTCGGCTACAGGTAGGCTAGGAGGCCCAGTAGTACCCTTATTACCTTTTTGTAGTCCTAGGTTCCTTATAAAGTTAACCAATACCAAAAAGAGAGGCCTTTTTATTCTTAGGTTACTGGGTATCCTAGTAGGGTTTAGACATCCTCAGACGGGGCTTCAGTTGCGGGCATACCTGCGGAAGAACCTCTTTTGCAGAAACTGATAGAACTCAACTCTAGCCCCGGGAACCCCAAAAGTCTAGAAGCCCTAGGCCCGAAACCCTAGGCCCTAGACCCTAAACCCAGCAAAACGGTGGAAAAACACTTAAACCCTAAACCCAAAATCCGAAACCCTAAACCCTAACCCCTAACCCCTAAACCCTAAACCCCTAACCCCTAAATAAACCCTAAACCCTAAACCCTAAACCCCTAAACCCTAAACCCTACACTCGGAAAGTTGAACCCCGAGTCCGAGGTTTGGAGCCGAACACCGGCATGACGCCCGTGGAGGCTGTCGTACAGAAGCGCCTTGGTCCAAGCTTAGGTCTATAGGGGTTCTAGGGGTTCTAGGGGTTTAGGGTAGGGGCTAGTTGATCCGAGCTTAGTTCTAGGGGTTTTCGGGGTGCTGGGTTTGGGGTTCTAGGGGTTCCAGGGGTTTAGGGATCAGGGTATTTCTAGGGGTTCTAGGGGTTCTAGGGGTTTAGGGTAGGGGCTAGTTGATCCAAGCTTAGTTCCACGGTTGATGATATAAATCCTGCATCATCCATAAGGGTACCTTTTTAGGCGTTCCTTTAAGGGATCTGTAGGGGTTTGCGGTTTAGGGTTGATGATATAAATCCTGCATCATCCATAATAAGGAATATACCATAATTCCCAAAGATTAGAGTCATTAACATCAACCGTAGGGGTTCTAGGTGTGTTGGGTTTTGGGTTTAGGGTCTAGGGTTTAGGGTAGGGGTTAGTCTGTCTGGTGCTTAGTAGGGAATGGGGGAATGGATTTCCACAGTAGGCCTGATACAGTTCCTAATAGCAGTCTCTATAATCCATGCCCCCGCTCCCTACTAAGAACCACTTGATCCAAGCTTCGGTTTGGAGTCTTTAGGGTTAGTATGATACAGGGTTTGGGGCTTGCAGGATTAGGGTTTAGATGCTTTGGGGCTTAAGGGTCAGATAAACCTTCCAGGACACTCCAGCGAGGAATCTGAACTACCGGCGCCGGGTGCGGATTCGTGACCCCGTGTGCCAAACTCTACAACAGAAACGCCTAATTTTGTGCTTCGGGTTTAGACCCTCCTATGTCAGATCACCACTGATTCCTACACAGATGTCCCTGCCCTGAACCCACCAAACAAAGGCGCAGCATCCCTAAGAGGCCATGTACCCAAATAGTATATACTTTGGGCCCAATGTACCCACGTAGGGAGTACTTTAAGGCCAATGTATATACTATTTAGGTACATGGACTCTTGATTCCTAAACCCTACACCCTTATGGTACCCTTATAGAAATCTTATAGGGACCCTTAAAGGGCCCCTATTTAGGTATATGGACCCTTAGGCCGTGCTTCGAGCAGCTTTTGGGGAGAGGGTCTCATTCGGAGCTCGGACCGCGTCGGGACTAGTGACTGATAGTTGGGAGTTGGGAGTTTCCGAAAATTAGGGGTACCTTATCTGGGGGTCCTTATAATAAGGATCCCACTATTTCGGGTGCTATATTAGGGTCCCCTATTTTCGGAAACTCCCAGTTAGGTTCAGGTCATACGAACCGCAGCAGAAAGTTGACGGATTGGGTGTGATTTACATAGAGGGCAGAAGATTTTCAACAGCACGATGCCGAAAGTGAGACCCCAAGCAGGGGCCCATGAAGCCCGATATGCGTAGACTGACCTCTAAACCTTAACTACCAGCAGCCCACTCAATCACAGAGCCACCTACACCGATCTGTGATGCCCTGACGGCCCGCAGCACCCCACCCCCCACCATATATGCAAGCAAAAAGAGAACTTTAACACCGTGAGAGATCCAGGCTAGTCGAGCCTGGCACTTACGAATGTGCTCCTCGAATGCATGATGTCGTCTAAACGGGTCTACCGGAGCAGATAGCCATGGGCAAGATGCTGTCAAAAGGTTGTTTGTTGTTTTCGTACCCTGTTTTAACAGGGACTATATCTTGGGATCCTGTTGCTGAGTATTTCGATTCCTACAGTACGTCCGTGTTCTGTTGGCTTCTTCCTTTCCGTCAAGACTAGGCAGCAGTCTAGGTTGGCCGGCTGCACGACATTGACTCAGGGCTCAGGGACTACATTCGGTGGACCCTGCGGAGAGAATTTCGAAGCAGCCATGCTTAGCTGACCTTTGACGTAGGTAGTGTCGATCCTAAACCCTAAGCCCTTAAGGGGGATTGGTGGGGTGGTTGTGTGGCTAATTAGTGTCCGGCTCGGGCTACTTAGACTTTGGGCGCAGGCAAGCAAGTAACCCCGAACTTGAACCTGGACGTCAAGCTCAGATTCACCTGTAACGCAAAGATCATGGTCTGAGGGTGCCTTGATCTGGTTTTGGGTTTAGGGTTTTAGGGTTTAGGGATTTAGGTTTTAGGGTTTAGGGCATCTTGTGTATTTTGTAGGGCTTAAGCTCCCACTCCCAGGAAGGCAACCCTTGAAAACACTCAAGCCGAGGCCCGAGACCCTCAGCCCCACAGCGGCCTCCAAATCTTCAGCCCCTTACAAGACACTTACAGTAGAAGCCAGAAAGTTGGAACATGGCTTTAGGAGGATTAGTGCTAGGATCCCCTATACTTTTACCTTAAGGGCATGAGGACAATGATGTTCCAACTTTCTGGCTTCTACTGTATACTCCAAGGGTAAAAGGAGGGACCCTTCATAACGACCCCTAAGTATATACCCTTAGTAGAGTCATATTATATACCCGTTATATAGCCCCATAGGGTAGGGGTCCCCATTAAGGGTCCCTCCTTTTCCTTTTTGATATGATGAATAAAGCTAGAAAACCCTAAACCCTAAACCCTAAACCCTAAACCCTAAACCCTGAAACCCTAAACCCCTAAACCCTAAACCCTAAACCCTAAAACCCTAAAACCCTAAACCCCTAAACCCCTAAACCCTAAAACCCTAAACCCCTAAACCCTAAACCCCTAAACCCCTAAACCCTAAACCCTAAACCCTAAACCAATCCTTTTGACATTCCATCCCAGAGAAAGCCTCAAGTCCTGATGCCTAGGAGTGGGTGGAAAAGTTCATGGAGCCGGTCACCTACTCTTGCAAGCTTCCCGGCCGAACCCAGAGACTCCAATATCCCTTAATTACGAAATATTCCTTAAATTATAGTAGGATCCCTAATGTGATTTAAGGAATATTCTTTAATTAAGGGATATTGGAGTCTCTGGGAATATAGGGGTCGGAGTTGCTGACTGTCCCCTGACACTTACCATGTAGTGAATCTGCTCCGGCACCCCACTCCAATAGGTAAGAAGGTCCCTACATTGGGTTGTTCCGGGTGTAGAAAACCCAAAAACAGTAAGCTCCGCTGCGCAGCAGATGGAAACGTCAGGCAATTCAAACCTGAGAGAGTTAGCAGTTTAGGGTTTAGGGTCTCGGCGTCTGTTCTTGGCTTCAGGTGTTCTGTGTTTGGATGGTTCAGGATTCATAGGGTTTCGGTTTATTGGTTTGTCGCAAAGTTTCGAGCAGCATCCGTAGCCCCATTCATTAAGTTGGAATTTGAGTGAGGTCACCCTTTGAGAAACCTTAACTTATGTAGGACCCCTCAAGAAAGCATTTAATGAGCCCCATTCTAAAGATGGCGGCCCCTACGTTGTACCTGGTTGGGGATTCTACGCAGCACGCGACTCTAACCCAACAGAGCTCACTGCCCTGGGGCCTGTGTTTTTGCAGTGCTTGCAACTTTTTGGCACGAACATCGCTTTGAGAATTGAAGCTTCCGAGACCCTTACCCTAAGGGTCCATGTACCCGAATAGTATATAGTTTGGGCCCAATGTACCCATATAGTGAGTACTTTAAGGCCAATGTATTCTGTATTTAGGTACATGGACCCTTAGGGTTAGGGTTTATTAGGCTTTCGAGATGAGGGTTTCGAGGTGTAGGGCTTTGGAATCCTGGGGTTTCGGGTTGAAGGTTTCAGGTAGCCAGGCTACCCCCGTGACGTGGCGAGGAGCCTCAGAAGTTTGGTTTGGGAGTGTGGGGTTAGGGATGATTAGGGTTTACGAACTAGTGTTTAGGTATTAGGATTTAGGGGTTGAGGGTTTAGGGTTTAGGGTCTAAGGGTTTATAGTTATGGTGCTTATAGGGATCGGGGTGTGTGGTCAAGAGCTTAGGGTTTGGCATCTATGATCCTACAACACCACGGCACACGCGTTATAGGCAGGAATTAAGTACTTGGAGGTTCATGGGTAGTTAGTAGGGTCCCTATACTAGGATGCCCAGTAGTACCCTCATTCCCTTTTTGTAGGCCTAGGTTCCTTATAAAGTTACCCTATACGAAAAGGGAGCCCTTTTATTCCTAGATTACTGGGCATCCTAGTATACTTGTACATCTACCCCATGTTAGTTGGCTTTTGGTCCCTAGTTGCCCTAAGGGTCCAAGTACAACATGTTCGTATACTCTCCGAAATATTAACGTACAGACTTATCTATCCTAAACCCGAGTACCCAGTTGTTGTGTGCTTTGGACCCGTAGGGTACCTGCAATCATCGTGCTGATGATACAAGTACTGGTACCAATACTATAATACGATTAACTTATTAGGTACGGCACCCACTCAGAAATAGTTGCATAATATTCATAATATAGATATAGTAGGACCTTAATAGTAGCCCTATTATAGACTCTTACTGTATGGGGGCCGTACCTAACGATTAACTATCCACCCAATTATTGGGTCCTTTGGACCCTTAGGGTTGCAGCCAGGTTGACGATTTCCGCGGACTTCACGTTCATCCTCGAGCAGAGAGCCTCGTTCGATGAAGAGGTGTCTCGGAGCTAATGTAGGAACTAGGGGTTCTCTTATAGGGGTCTATCAGGGTTACCATAAGGGATCCATAAGGGAACTATAACAATGTAGGAAGCTAAGAGACCTTGGGCCTTTATTAGGTTTCCTTATATGAATCCTACTATTTGGGGGTTATAGCCCCAGGGATTCTTAATCATCAGAAACCAGAACCCTCTGGCTTAGGGCTTGGGGTTTAGGGTTTATGTGGCAGTTTAGGATTTAGTGGCAAGGATTTCGGGATCACATGTTATGGATTTGGGGAGTGGAGTTTGGATCTTTTAAGATTCCTACAACTTCGCGGTCTTGGTGAGTGGAGTTGGATCTTTTAAGATTCCTACAGCTTCGCGGTCATGGACCCTACAAGCAGGATGACTCCAGCAAGTGATGCTTTGGATTGGGGTCTGAGGCTCATAAATCAGATACCTTGGGCCGTAATCCCAAACCCACAAAACCAGACCCACCACCCTGAGCAGCGTAAAAAGTTCGTACCGCATGTGATGACCTTGCATCCTAGGGTAATGTTCCAAAATGTGTGTAATTTCTTTCTACAACTATACCAGTCCTGTGTAATGTACCCAAAAGTCGCATTCTCAATGTTCACACTGCTATACTCGAGCAAAATAAGACATAAGACATGACCTGGGGTCCTGATGGTCGTATCATTCCTTTCGACTCCCCAACGAAACTATCTGTAGTATAAACTTCTCAAAACTTCGTCTACTAGTTCAAATCATCAGCAAGGAACCCTATGAAACCAAAGCAACCCCACTAAAACCGGATCTCATGCAAGCAGAGAGACTCCTCAACTCCAAGCCTAAACTGCCAAGATCCGTAAAAATCCGACGGTTTAGGTTTCTTCTCCGAAAGCTCACCCAAAGTGAGACCTGTGCACGGTTTACGGAATTTTGGCTTGCATCGTTGAGGGGCTTACGGGTTTAAGGTAAAACCCCAGGCAGCGAAATCCCATGAGGAACCCAGAAGGAACCCTTAATGAGGGACCCCCAAAGGGACATAAGCATAAGCATTTTATAGGGATATCCCGACCTTATTGGGCTTCAGAATGAGGGGGTTTATATGGGATATCCCTATCCTAATTTTGGGGGCCCTACTTAAGGAACCCTCAAAACCTGAATCAAACCTCTTTCCCGAGGCTCAACATTTTGAAACCATGTCTGCATGAAAGACTTTGAAGAGTCAAATTTCTGTTCAAGGGAAGTTGAACTGGTCATTGCGCCTGCAAGCCGGAAAACCCTAAATTCTGTATTTGGACGTTTGACTGGCTAGAAGTGGTAGCTTGTCTTTAGCCTCAGTATCGAAATATTTCGTCAATATATATATATATATATATATATATACGCGAAGTTCTAGCCGTTTGGCTTCAAGTCCTACTCAAATTCTAAAGCCTCTGCTGAACATCGTCAGGATAGTTAAGGCTAACGGCTAAAATCGCTAAAATTAGAGAACCCTAACATTAGCTTCCTTTGCCCATCCAGGCCGCTATCTCGGAGCCTGGCAAGGTGAAGTATGGGCCTCCTGTCAACAGCCTTGTATGAAGGGCGTGTGGGTGTCTTGAAAGGTTTTCTGCACGGTGTTTGACGGTTTTGCGCGGGTTTGAGGTTTCGCATTCACTTGTAAGTGTGCAGTTTCCTAGTAGTCCAGTAGGCAACCTTTAGCCTTTTTCGTGCAGTACAGTCCCTATATAACCCCTATATAGCCAAAATGGTTAAGCTTGAATTCCACATGATTCCCGACAAGTAGGGTTTAAAGGATTAGAAGTTTCAAGATACGTGATTTGAGGTCTTGGTGGTAATCCTGGTCGTTGCAGGAGCAACCCCCAATACCCAACCTTTAATTTGTTTGGCTTCTTGTAGTTTAGTAGAAATCGGAAAATTTTACTTGTTGTTTCTGTTGCTTCTTGGGGTAGTAAGTTCCTGAAGCGGGGCGCACCATGAGTTATCATTCACACAGACTTCGGCACTTAGGAATCCCTAACACAAGCTCACAGAAGACCATTTAAAAATCCCGTGCGCCTGCTTATATCCCCGAAGCTAAACAACTAAGCCGCACATCCCAAACCCCTAAACCCGAAGCCCTGAAGCCCTACGGCAAGAAGAAAAACAAAAACACCTTGCAAGGAACAAGTTTGTGTTCAGCGCTGTGGATCCGGTGCATGCCATTCGATGTGACGAGGACAGACAGGTTGGGGCTTAACACTTACTTTAGGGCCTAAATAATTACGAATACCATTTTGGTGATTCCTTCGTAAAATTATGGTATGATGGGCCCCAAAACCCTATTCTATTTATTAAGGCCCCTATCTCCTTAAGTCCCTTTTAGTATAGTACCCTCATAGAACCCTTCAGAATTTACTAAGGCCCCTCCCTATCTTAGGGTTTGAGAGTTTAGGGGTTTAGGATTTATGGGTGTCCCTGGGGCTTCGGGTCTGAAGGTTTGGGGGTGTAGGGTTTCGGCGACACCTGTGAGTTTCCGAAAATGGGGGACCCTTTAAGGGTTTCTTCGAGGGATCTATAAGCATTCTATAAAGGGTTTAGGGTTTAGGGAGTTTCCGAAATAGGAAGCCCAAATAAAGCACCCTAAATAGTAGGATCCTAAATGCTCCAGAATAAGGTACCCCTAATTTTCGGAAACCCCGACCTCGGTGCAACAGGATCTTCAACAGACCCTAGAACTCTTCCTTCAGATGAGACGGATTGGAGATCAATGCAGTACCTATACGCTCATACCCTAGCCATGTTTTAAGGTACCTACTTTTCTATATAGGAGGTCCTAACCATAAAACTAGGTAACGTAAGAAAGGGGTAGGTACTAGGGTTGATGATATAAATCCTGCATTACCCATAATAAAGAATATACCATTATTCCCATAGTTTAGAATCCTTAAAGTAATGCAGGATTTGTATCATCAACAGTAGGGCTAGGGTGCCAAGCCCTGAACCTCAAAAAAAAACGTGAAACCCCAAACTAGAGTTCAGAGTTTCTTGAAACCCCAAAGGGTTGATGATATAATTCCTGCATTACCTTAATGACCCTAAACTATGGGAATGATGGCAATATTCCTTATTATGGGTAATGCAGGATTTATATCATCAACCGAAACCACCCCAGATTGCGACAATCCAGACGCTTCTGCTGATTGGTGAACACAGAGACCCGAATAATGAGAAATGGTACCCACCTTTTCCAAGTTCCTGACATAGCCGTAGTCTCGCTTTTGCCCTTAAGCCCCGACAGAAGGCGAACCCCTACCTTAAGCCGGAATAACCTACCTCTTTAAGGACTTATATAAGGAAATCATACTAAGGAACCCTAAAAAAGTAAAGAAGCCCTCTGAAAACCACGAAGCTGTCAGAGCCACCAGCAACAAGCATCAACCCAGCAGTTTTCGAGGGCTGCTTTTCTTGGGTGTAGTGTTTGGAGGTTTACGGGGTGCGTTAACCCAGATACCCTACCTTTCTGAGGGCTTTTGCAAAGAAATCACAACAAGGAGTCCCCAAAAATGTAGGTGTTTCAGGGTTTGGTCGGTAGAGGTTTAGGATGGTTTACCCTAAGGCCCCAAGGTAGTTCCTTTTTGGGGTTCATATTTAGAATCCTATTAGGTAACCCCAAAAAGGAACTACTTTGGGGCCTTTGGGTAGGGCCTAGCCAGTCTGGAGCTTTAGTGTTCAGGAGGTGCAGCTCCTGGTTTGGGGTTTGGAGACTTCTGAACCCCAACGCTAAACCTAAACCTGCCCCTAAACCCTAAACCCTAATAAACCCTAAACCCTAAACCCTAATAAACCCTAAACCCTAAACCCTAATAAACCCTAAACCCTAAACCGTTTAGTTAGGCGCTCAGGGTTCAGGGGAAGTCTAGTGCGACAGTACTGCACTGTAGCATCACACCTTCACTGGCCTAGCGGGTCGATATTTCAGCTCGGTGCCCCAAGGCAATTAGTAAGAATGTTCTTGCGGGTCCCAACTCCATAGTGACAGACATATGTATATATATATATAAGTATATTTTATAATATATATATATATATATATATATATATATATATATACTCACATGCTACATTGTACATATATGTATGTGTGTGTATATATATATATATATGTACATATGTGTATACATATTATATTATATTGTATATTTGCATACATATATATATATATACACACACATACATGGACCTCTGGGTCACCTTGACTAGTTCTGACCGTGGTATGTACCATGTCCTCTGTTGAGGGATTCCCAATCCCGTACCACAGCCCATTGGACTCTGATAGAAGAAGACTTTGAGTAGGCTTTCTGTCTGGGTATTTACTATAGTAACTTGAGCAGGAGTCTGGGCACTTTTTAAGATTTTTTTGTGCGAGCTGCTGGGGGGTTCTATAGTAGAAATATACCTGGACTACAGTTGCAGATGTACATATTTCTCTTTCAGGAGGCGCGCCTGTATTTGAGCACTGGCTGCTGCCGCACCGCTGACGACGAGCTGCTGTTCGTTCGCGCCCTGTCTAAGGTAAGCTCAAACTCTAAATCGCACCTAGTCATCAGGAATATAGCTTAACCTTTGGAATGAACGCGGTGGTGTTGTCAGGTGAGGATTCTCATGATCCAAGGTACCCAGCAGAAGCAACCCGTATTATGTGTCGGACACGGATCAAAAACTGGGGCTGAACCGATATTTACATGCCGTACAAGGTATTGCATTTTCCAGGAAGCCGACCCAAACGAAACATGTCACAAACAAAAATGCAGAAGTCAACGCATGTTGGCCTTAGCATACACTTGGTATCGTGAACCCTTCTTGGAGGTTCGTGGGTAGCAAGATGTAGGGGTATAAGTAGGGTAACTATACTTATAACCCATATCAGGAGACTTATAAGCCCACTTCTAACTACCCATGCACCTCCAAGTTCTCGGTTGAAAATGTAGTTACCCAAACCCTAAACCCTAAACCCTGAACGGTATGAGAACCAGGAAAAGTCGAGCCGCAGACGAATGCGGAAGAAGAAGAAGAAGAAGCAGACGCTGGCGAGTTCGCCGAGGACCCTTGGGGCCTTCTCTTATCATAGGAAGCCAAAAGGGGTTTCAGACTATGGGGTTTTAGTAGGGATTAGGGTTCCCATAATGGGGTTCATATTAAGGAATCCCTACCCCAAGAATCTTAAACCCCCCTTTTGGCCGCCCATTCTCCTATAATTATCATAAGGAGCCCCCAAAATAGTATTTATGGTTTCATCGTGTGCATTTTTGTTTCATGGTCAAGTAGTCTTGCATGCGCAGACCCGCAAAAGTATTTGCACTTTGTTGGCTAGCCTGTTTTCGCATCAGGGGGTGCGAAACACGACAAGGATTGTGGAAAGCATGCTCTAGAATTCAGAACCGAGATGCAGCCTCAACTTTCTGGCAGCGTGGCGGTTCTCTAAACTGTCAAATTTGAAGAGCCAGTGCCCATCAGCAAGCACCCAATTAGATGCATGACCAAACGATTGCACGAACTAACGACGTCGTGAGTAGGACGGATGAGATGAGATGAAACGACGTGAAAAGACGCGAAATCAGCTGAAGAACTGAGAGTGTGCGCGTTGGAGTGAGCCGAGATGGTCAGATGCATGAGTGGACTGACCGACTGCATGAACGAATAATGTGATTATGCATGTCCTTCCAAGAGCCGTGCATTTGCATTGCAATCCTAGACCCCAACCCTGAACCCTACCTAGACCCCCAACTACCCTTTGTTGTAGCCCCAAATTACCTCTTAATGAGAAATGTCAGAGCCTTTTAAAGGGCACTTGGGGGGTCTTGGTAATCCCAAAGGACTTGAACCCCTGAAGCTTCACACCTTCCACCCTGGAAGACTCAGTCAAGTTTGGAGCCCCACCATCCCCACCGGAAGTCCGGCATCCTGCGTTTTCTATGTGGGTAGTTGACAAAATTATGGTTCCCTTTTTGGGTCTACTTACTAAGTCCCATGATCCTGTAAGTAACAGCGCAGTAAACTATTACCGGGCCCTAACAGCAACCCGCCCAAACCCCTAGCGAAGCCCCCTATCCAAGACCCCAAATCCTTCTAGTACCCTAAACCCTAAACCCTAAACCCTAGACAAGAACTTCAACATCCCCCAGCGCAACCCGTAACTACTGGGTCTAGTAATGGAGTCTGGGAGTTTCCGAAAAGAGGCGGACTCTAATATGGTACCCTAAATAGTATCCTTCATATACGGACCCCAAATTAAGGTAATTAACCCCAATTTTCGGAAACTGCCGTCTGATGAAACCTGATGGACATACACCCTCTCAGGATTCTTTCAAGCATAGCGGTTCGCAGTTCACAGAATAACAAGAAGATAGCCCAAAATCTTCACCTAATAGTAGAGTAGATAGCCTTTAACCTTTATTGGGTAGTATAGTCCCAATATAACCCCAAAATAACCCAACAGGTTAACCTTTAGTTCCCCATGATACCCGACAAGTTGGTTTGTCTCCTTATTCAAGACGGGCCCCAAACCAGAGTATCAGCCAAACGCCATGCAGGGGGTACGGTTTAGGGTCAGGGCTTGGCGCAGGGCTTAGTCCCCAGCGGCCAAAGTGCCTATATAGTAGAATGAAGGCTTTCTTCTATTAAGAATTACTATAATGATTTGGGGAAGTATTCCCCATAACACTACCTAGGACGCTTTGGGAACCTAGATTCTTGAATTTCTGAACCCTACGCCCCGGACTCTAAGCACAAAGTGCCTCAAACCCTGCGAACTCTCCACCTTGAAAAGGCCCTTATGAAATTGGGCTCCCCTCAAGAAATCACCTTCTTTTTGCTTTGTGTTAAAATTCAAACCCCAAGGGTTCTTAAACTCCGGCTATACCCTAAACCCTAAACCCTAAACCGGGTGTTTGCAATAAACTCGCGAGGACAAGGCTCATGGTGAGGAGGAGGTGACGCACTTGGGCTCTTGTTATGGAACGTTGTTTACAAATTGTCGGTTTCCTTTAAGGGTCTTTAGGGCCAAGGAACCTATAGATTGACCTCAAAGTAGTCTCGGCACATGAGCCCTTAGGATTTATGTTCCGTTTCTGGGTAACTGTATGTTCTGAATCTAAGTTCCTCCTGCACACTACACCCTAAACCCTAAACCCTTACCAAAATAGGGCACCAAGAACCCAGAACCCCAAACCCGCAAATACATAACAAAAAGCCCAGGAACTGGGAGAGCTACCTCGACTCCAGGCGGACCTAAGACCTAAGATGCCCCAGGACCAACTGAGAAGGACCTGGGATGGGGTTGCGTTCTTCGGATTTTCGGATCTAGAGGTTCAGCGCTATTATATGTACAAGTTACGGTTTAATTTGCAGGGCTAAGGGCTTAGGACTAGATCCCTAAACCCTACGGGATGGCCTTGGGGGATATTCACATGGGCAGTCGGGGTCCATGCAGCTATGACGATAATGATTTGTTTAGGGGGCGAGAGACTAAACAATGGATCCATAATGTGGAAACTCCAAGTGGCTCACCTTGAACTACATCCTAACCTCTCAGTACTTAGCATGCCGTGAAACATGATACCGCCAAACTCGTGAATTCCGCACATCAATAACAGTCCTAGAAACCTTGTTTAGGCTGTCTTGGTTAGGCTCAAGGGTTAACCTTAGGATTCTCTGCCTGGGATTGACGGGTTCAGTTTTTGCCCGTCTTTTCGTAGGAGAAGCATGACTGCCACAAGAAGAAGACAACACTGGCTGGACCCTTGGCTACGTGGTGCAGGATCGACACGACTGGCTCTCCTCCTAGCGACCATCCCCACAGCAGATCCGACCGTGCTCTGAAAAGAGCCCATGAAGTCGTCACGTGCTGACACTTCCGGAAGTATGAAGAAGCTCAAGTATCCGTCAAATTAGTTTAGGTTTTAAGGTCTAGGTTTATAGGCTTCATTCGTTACTTGTGGAACGTGACAACGTGATCCTCCCCGTGCAGCTGTCACCCCAAGACTTGCCTGCAGGGCGATTTGGGTTGAGGGCCGCCCGCAGAGTCCGGAGCATGCCTTCAACCATGTTGGACACCAATGTGCAGGCATCAGCATAGAGTTTAACGCATCCTACTCTTTGATGGTCGTAAACTTGTGGCGACTCTTGTGGTGAACGCGTGCCGCTTGGAATCTTTATGTTGTTCGGTGTGTTCGGGGAATCTGCATGGTGTTCGGCTCTGAGTGCATTGCGCGACGCGGGTCAAAGGCCTCGCATGGTGTCACCTGCAGACCGTCTGAAGCACGGTTGCACTTGCCGCAGCGCGCGATCGTGATGTCCTCCGAGCATACAGCGCAGCATCAATATTGAACAGAGCCCTAAGATTCAATCCTGTGCACTGAAGAACAGCCAGGCTGTTCAGTGGAACACTTTTTTTACTTTCAGGTTTCTGGGTTCCTATTATTACAAAATAAGAAGCCTAAAAAAGTATATACTCTTTCCCAGCGGGTTACTGAACAGCCTAGGCCTAGTCAGGCAGGTGAAGCTCAATGCCACCCTGAACTCTGAACGAAGGAAGCCCCCAGCACCGAAGTAGACAAACATTGCGTATACACATACATATATATACACATCTAGATATATAGGTGTACATAGACATAGGTATATATAGATACAGATACAGAGACAGATGCAGATCAGATAGAGTTATTTAGTTGTTTGCTTATTTATTGATGTACGTGTCTTTTTCTTTATTGAGTAGGCTTGTTTGTGTCAACGTACACACGCGCGTACACACATACAAGCGTACTTAAGTGTACGCACGTATATACACACGTGTACATTTATATTTATATATATATACACATGTCATACATACCGAAACATACATAGTTTTTCACTGTTCGGAACGTGAATGACTGTCTTGGCTTCCCTCAGTCCGGCTGGAAGGATGCCATGAAGAAGGTCTGCTGCAGTGCTTCGGGGAGTTTGGGTTTAGGGTTCGGGCTTTGAGGGTCTAGTCTAGTGGCTTAGGGTTTGGGTTCAGGGTTCGGGCTTAGGGGTTGCAGTGTGAGTTCAAGTTGGGCTACTTAGGGTTGGGGTCAAAACGGTGTATGGATTCCGGGTTTCAGGTTAGGCTAGCGAGACTGGTTGAATCTGTGATTGCGGACCCCACTGCATTGAGAGGTTGTGGGCCTTATGGTTTGTGTGCAACACAGCATATTACGCAAGGAGTTTCGGAATCAGGGGACTTGGCATCCTGTCTATGTGGCCCTGAAAGAAATCCGGAAAAGCGTGGAGCCGCTTAGATCCTGAAACATACTTCGTTCTGCTAGTAGGACCCCAACCCGTAACCATAGGGTAGCCAAAGATAGGTCAAACAAGAACCGAACCCATCACCGTCCTAACTCTCCATAGGCCCTTTTTGGGATTGCCTTATAGGATTCTATATGAGAACCCCAAAAAGGAACTACTTTGAGGCCTTAGGGTAAAGCTTTCGGCTTGCTGTTTTGATTGGCTCAAGCTGAGGCTCAGACCTGCGCCCCTCTGGGTTGTTACGTTTTCTGGTTGAGGGTTTAATGGCTTCGGGTTTTGGGCCTGGTACTGGGGCTTATAGGCTTTGGGGTTTAGGGTTTAGAAGACTGTGGCTCGAACATAAAATCTTTACGTACTAAGGACCCTAAATCTCAAATCCTGTGTAATTTCGGGCACATTGGCGAATCTTAGGGCACTTTGCTTTCCTTTGGTTAGTAGGGAATGGAAGAATGGTAGTAATGGTAGTTGTAATTGTACCCCATTCCTCCATTCCCTACTAACCAAAGGTAAGTTTGGCGAATTACGGAGTCCTGGGCTCTGTGGGTCGGTACTTGGAGGTTCGTGGGTAATTATAAGGTAGGGTTATAAGTAGGGTAACTATACTTATTACCTATATTCGGGGACTTGTAACACCACTTATAACTACCCACTCAAACCTGGTTTCGGATTTGGGGTCTGTGGTATTTCGGTGGTTTTGGAGCCGTTTTGTCCGGGTGTCTCCCGGCTTTTGGGTCCAGGCCTCTAGGGTTTCAGGTTTAGGGTTTCCGGGTTTGGGGTTTAGGGTTTGGGGTTTTGGGGTCAGGGTTTAGGGGTTTGGGGTTTGTACATTTCCGATTGGGGGGGGATGAGGATTGTGGTTTTTTTTATGTAGGGATCTCGTTGAGCGATATTTGTCTGAGAATCCGTCTAGTTTTACGGTCTCATAGGCTTGTACTTCGTTCCAGGTGCTGCTTTCCGCAGGAGTCTACTGCGAGAAGTATCTCGAAGACTCTAGGAGCAGTTCCTCAAACGTAGCAAGCCTCTTGATTCGAGGCTCTTGGCGAAGTTCCACGTTTCGACGGCTTCTGACGAGCGAAAAGCACGAATGCAAGGGATGGACCTTCGATGTGTTGTCTTTCGGGTTTCAGAGCGACCTGGACATTGAACTGTTGGTTAGGATCCTGGATTCAGAAAGTACAGTGGTTACTCATATAGCATATATGGATACTTGAGGGTCAAAGTACATGCTATATGGGCACTTGGACCCAGAGGGGGGAAAGGAACGACATACCCTCAAACACAAACCCGCAGCTCCTAAACCCTAAGCACAGAAAAGAGCATAAGAAGAACTGCATGCGGGACTAGGTCCGGTATGTTTTGCCCTAAGCCCTAAACCCTAAATCACCGTCAGAAGGCCTAGGTTTGGGTTTGCGACCCCTGCATCCGAAGGCCTGGGGAGAGCCAGAAAAAGGTGTAATCCTAGGTCGCAGTAAGACCCCTTAAAAGGGACCCTTCTTAACCCTACTTCTGGCTCTCTTAAAAGGGACCTTATGGAGGTCCCCCTAATCCAAACTCCCATTTAAGGAGGGGCCTTAATAGTTACCTATCCTACTTGGGGTTTCTAATTATTCCTGAAAAGGGAAGTTTTTTTGGGCCACGGGTAGGGTTTAGGATGGGTGTGAAGAGCATATCACACCATAGCCATTCACAGACCAAAACGGGACCTTACTGCGCGCGGGTCAATCCATCCATCGTCTGCCTCTGAGCAATTCCCGGGTTCAGGGTTTTGGGGTTAAGGGTTTAGGGGTTAGGGTTTAGGGTTTAGGGGTTTAGGGTTTAGGGATTTTGGGCTTTGGGTTTTGGGTTTAGGGTTTAGGGGTTTAGGGGTTTAGGGGTTAGGGTTTATGTAGGGTTTAGGGTTTAGAGTTTAGGGGTTTTGGGTTTAGGGTTTAGGGTGCGCAAACTCTGTCTCGTGCTTTAGCAACGGTCTTCGAACGAAGTGTTCCCAGAGACTCCAATATCCCTAAATTAAGGAATATTGCTGAAATTATAATAGTATCCCTAATTTTGTTTAAGGACTATTCCTTAATTAAGGGACATTGGAGTCTCTGGGTTGTAAGACAGGGCCCGGAAGCCTCTGCAGCCATGACATTCTCCAACACCCTACGCCCCTGTAGTTTGTAATTTCAATCCCCCGGGAGATGAGGGTACTAGTTACCAAGAATCTCTTACCCTCAGCAGTAGCACTTCATGCATGCTGGCTCAAGGGGGTTTGTTATGAAGGCTACAAGCGACAGCCGCCTCAACCCTAAGCTCTAGGCCCTTACTGAACCTAAACCCTGAATGCTCGTCCCTTACTGTGCAATGTAATGTCCAACCAATAGGACAAAGGCGGTAGGAATGCAGGGTCCGTTTTTCTGAAGCTTCCGTCAAGTGGCGCATCGGTCGAGGTCGCGCATTTCGATAGCCGGGAAGATTAGACATAGGAAGCTCCTGTTTAGGGTTTAGGGAGGGTGCTGGGCTTAAGTAGGGATTTAGTTAACGACTTACGTTGGAAAGCCAAAGCCATCAAATCCTTGAGCCCACCTCTCTCCTCAGCACGTCTCGCACACAAACTTACCTTCGTTATGCAACATGGCACATGTGCGGCGGTGGTATCTGCTGGCGCTGCTAGCGCTTTGGGACTTCGCTGGCCTCTGTCGTGATGGAGTGAGCCACATGGCAGACTGTGTGTTGTGATAACGCAACCCCTGCACAACACGCCGAAACCTTGAGCCCGTAAACCCGACCGACATAACCTAGACTCTAGACCCTAAAAAAATATTGGCGCTTACTTTTTGGGGCTTCTTAGTTAGGCATTGGCGCCTTAGGCTTTTTTGGAGGTAGGGGTCCGGGCTTTAGGATTTGGAGTACGCTGAACCCCAAGTCGCAAAACCCTGAAGCTGTGAGTCCGACGTTTCTGCCTCCAAAAGGTTCATATAATATGGCCTCAACCTGAAGGGGTTCCCGGTCCAACACAGCGGTCGGTATGTATGTATATATGTATACATAGATATATATACACATGTGTATAGTAAATTTTATGTATTTATTCAGTATTATTTCTCTATTAACCTATAGCTCATTTACTCATTTGTTTTTCGGTTCAGAGAAAGAGAGAGAGAGAGAGAGAGAGAGAGAGAGAGAGAGAGAGAGAGAGCGCGAGCACCCCAGTTACTTTTGTAATCCTGAACTGAAATACACCCCCAAAATCCCAGTTTCTACCCACTCACTCATTCACTCAGGCTATCTCCGACTATATGTTTCTCCATCCTCGCGCTGGTGTGGCTATCTTCTGCGTTCAATATCTATGTATAGGTAGTGGAATCACACTGATTGTCTAAAGTGCCCAAGTTTTCCACAGCTTGTCGAAGCAGGATATAGGAATAGGATGTGTCCCCTGATCTGCCGAACTCAACGCAGTCAATCGGAGGAGCAACCTTGATAGCAACCCTACTTAGAGGATCATGGGACTTAGTAAGTAGTTATTATTGGGGTTATAAGTCCCCTAAGTGGGGTACTAGCAACCTTCCTAGAATCCTCATGGAACCTTACTCTTCGCATGGTCAGGGTTTAATTTATGGTTTTAGGGTTTAGGGTTCATGGTTTAGGGTTACGGTTTTAGGGTTTAGGATTCAGGGTTCATGGTTGAGGGTTACGGTTTTAGCGTTTAGGGTTTAGGTCCCGGTCAAACAACCGTAAACCTACAACCTAGCTGCAGGCTTCGCTGTGCCTGCACCGACTCTTTCTTGCAGCCGACAGTACCCTGTCTTCTGTTGGGCGGGGTTCGGCTTTCGGATTTCAGGGTTTAGGGTTTCAGGGGTTTCGGGTGTTAGGTTTTGTTGGTTTGGTTCTAGGGCTGCAGGAGTACAAAGCTTAGGTCAGCCGACTGGCCTCAGCTTGCTTTCGAGTTTATCGCTTGGGTATAGGCTTGAGGTTGCAAACCCATATAGACCCTGAGCCGTAAGTTCTGAAAGCTTTAACCCCAAACCCTACAATCCCTAAACCGCTCTACCTTAAAGGCATAGAACCCCTAAAGTATCACGCCCAAAAACACCTGAGTTTCTTTGTGATGCTAAAGCCCCGTTTGGCAAGGAACCCGTGGGCACTTGGAGTTGTTCGAATATCTAAGGTTCTTGGGTTTTCAGCATTGCCTTAGGAACTTGGAGTTCTCAGGCAAGGTGGCAAGATACCCCAAATGAAGACTGTGTTGTCTTTTGGGATCTTTCTTAATTTCCCTTGCTCTTTTGTAGAGAGCCATATTAGTAAATAGTTTTCGAAGCGCTTAAAGGACAATTCAGAAGAGCGCTTTCAAACCACAGCCCTGAAGGCTCAGAGCCATTAATAAATTAAAGGTACCTTATAAGACCTTATCTAGGTTCCCCAGTAGTACCCTTTTGCCTTTGTTTGTTCAACACCAAACAGAAAAGGATACCCTTCTTACGGGGCTAATTACTCGGGAATCTTCGCCCCCCAAAACGGCAAACCTCGCTCGCGGGCTCCTTGTCCATACATCCCATCAGGAGATTCCAAGTCGCAACGGAGGAGGAGTAGTAGCAGTAGTAGTAGTAGTAGCAGTAGTAGTAGTAGTAGCAGTAGTAGTAGTAGTAGTAGCAGTAGCAGTAGCAGTAGCAGTAGCAGTAGTAGTAGTAGTAGTAGTAGCAGTAGTAGTAGTAGTAGTAGTAGTAGTAGTAATAGTAGTAGTAGTAGTAGTAGTAGTAGTAGTAGTAGTAGTAGTAGTAGTAGTAGTAGTAGTAGTAGTAGTAAGTAGCAGTCGTCGAGGTCGTGGTAGTCGTGGTAGTCGTAGTAATCGCAGTAATCGTAGTAATGGTAGTGGTAGTGGTAGTCGTCGTAGTAGTAGGAGGAGGATGAGGCGGAGGAGGACGATCTAATGTGGCTATCATGCAAGGACACCACTGCGCGAGGCAATCGTAGTATGAGGCTAGTAAGCCAAACATCCCAAAAGCCCGGGACCTTAAGCCGGGCTGTAGCGTCCCGAAACACACCTGAGTCAAGTAGATACCTTGAAGTTTAAAGCCCTAAGGTCCGGAGTCTCTGAACCCGAACACCCTAAATCCCTTAACCCCTACAGAACCCTAGATCCTATAAACCTATACCGCCGTATAGCTCTAACTTGTAAAGCTCCCCGTTTGCCCACCACGAGGCTCACAGGGCGACCACTCCTGCAGCGAACCACGCGCCGCCTAGACGAGGTGTCGGGTTCCGATTGCAGCAGTTAGGTTTTAGACCTTAACCCTAAGCCCTAAACTTAGGCGTTCAAAACAAAGCCTAGGAGCCCGGGCAAATCTGGAGTCGAGGTTTGTCCATCAGGTTCAGGTAAAGGTTTTAGGCAGTAGTGTTGAGGTTCTATAAAGGTTTCGTACAAGCACCACCACTAGTACATTCATGAAGCAAAAATCGTTTTGGAAGCGCACAATTCTATGTGCCATGACCAGAGGCTTTCCGAAAAAATCATTAGCGTCTTTGATGGTTTCTGAATACGAAGCCCATCATTTAGTGTCCCCTGAGGGTGTCGGTACTGTCGGTGCACGAGGTGGCAAGTATAAAGTCCTTTTGGCTCCCTTTGCATACAGCCTGGCATCTTGGGCTGATGCGAAAGTTCTTGAAACCTCAAGCCAGGCCCTAAACTCCAAAACCCTAATAAAACCGCAAACCCTGAAATACTAAGCCCTAACTCCTGCAGCCTCTAAACGCTGCAGCCTGAAACCTCAGCCCCAAACCTTTCCCCGTGCATTGCAATGCCCGTTGTCTAAATCGCAACTCCGAAGCTCCAAATACTAAAAGCCACCTTCAGGGGTTTAGGGGTTGAGGGTTAGGGGTTTAGGGGTTTAGGGTTCAGAGTTTAGGGGTTCACGGGTTTGGGGTTTGGGGTTTAGCGTTTAGCGGTTCAGGGGGTTTGGGGTTCAAGGGTGTAAGTTTAGGGTTTAAGAGAACTCGCAACACTAGCCAGGGCAAGTGCTCAAGCACTTGGTAGTAGAGTTGATAGCCTTTGGCCTTTTGGGGTATCATAATCCCTACATCATCGCCAAGGTTAACCTTCAGCGCCTTTAGTATCGAAAGGATTTTGAGTAGGTGCTCTGTTCAACAAGGTAGCAACAGGTAGACCTGTGCAACTGAGACATTTTTTGAGGCCCAGGGGTCTGCGATGCAGATTTGGAGCGAACACTTGTGTACTTAAGCTACGTACCAAACCCTACTTTTCTTGACAGTTTCTCATTATACATTTCAATATGTAGCATTTATAGGGGCTCTACAAGACAGCAGGTTTTGGCAGCTCAAGGTAAACCCTCAACCCTGTTTCTCAAACCCAAACAAAACTTGAATCCTACACCTTACAATCTAGACCCTGAACCCAATGTCATGGTCCTAAACCTAAACCTCTAGACTAAACTGACGCAGAGTCAGACTGCCAGGGGGGCGTCTTCTCCAATGTCAAGCCGGTTGTGTCGGAGACGCTGAAACAACCAGGGCTCTGGCAGAAGCCTCAGACGAAGCTTAGGGCTTCAGGGGCTTAGGAGTCCGGTTGGGAGCTTTCGTGTTCACGGCTTAGGACGTTGAAGCTTTAGTAGGGTTTCGGAATCAGGCTTTTCTAGTCTCAAAGGGGAAAAGGAGGGACCCTTAATGGTGACCCCTACCCTATAATGGGCTATATAATGGCTATATTATGGGTATATACCTAGGGGTCCTTATTTGGGATCCCTCCTGTTACCCTTTGAAAGTCTATCTTCCTCTTGAGAGTTTGGGCTTGGATCATTTATGGGACTTCTTCTTCGGGATCGAGAGGCCTGGTTTGCTTTAGAAGTTGCTAGCGGCTAGTGACTTTCGAGAGGTATCGGAGACCAGGCCTTACTTGGGGATTTGTGTTTGGGGTTTAGGGTTCAGGGTTTCATGACCAGTTTAGCAAAATCGACAGGCCGGCGCTTGGGGCTACAGGCAGGCTGCTATGGTCAGCGACGACGTTCCAGAAAGTTCAGCTCTTTGAGACTAGTCACGGGCTATACTGATACTTCCGAACCGAAAACCTCGCGATATCTCAGGATACACGCACCACGAAAGGATGAGTAGGTCTCATGAAGCCCTAATATGAACTGCCAGCCCGGAACTTCAAATCCCGCACCTGAAACCGATGCCAAGCGATAAGTTTTCCAAGCACAACAGAAGCCCAAGAGTAACGAATGCCACCGATGGCAACCACAATCCCCATATAAATGCTTCTTGGCACGTCGTTATTTCGAAGAGGCCGCGTAAACAAGGGCTCTTTTGTTCAGAAGTTCTCCCAAAGGTACAGTCGTAGTTACCCTCCGACCACCAACGCGCTTGATATCCTTACACCCTAACCCCCAAACCCTAAGCCCTGCAAACCCCTAATTAGTCAATAACCCCCTAACACCCCAAACCTTAAACCCTACACGCCCCTAGTCAAGCTCCGAACCGAAGCAGTCCAGGCCAAAAAAAACCAGGCACTAGACTAAACTTTGTGCTCCGAGCTCCCTGGGCTCAAAACGACGGGTGGTTGTTTAAAGGCTTGACGGGTTCAGGAAGCAGGATGACTTGAGCTTTTGTTTTTCTGAATGCTACGGTTGATGATATAAATCCTGCATCACCAAAAATCAGTTTATACCAAAATTCCCATAGTTTGGGGTTTTTAGGGAATGCAGGCTGTATATGGGTGGTTGTCAAAATTATGGTCCCTTTTTGGGGCCCCATGTTAATAAAGGGCACTTATTATTTCGGGTACCCATAAAAGGGACCTTAAGTTTGACAACTACCCATACCAATATCCCTCAGTTAAGGAATATAGTAATTATACCTTAAGTCATATTAGGGATCCTACTCTAGTTTATTTAAGCCACTTGTAGGGAAAATGCAGGATTTATATCATCAAACGAAGGAGGGCGAAGCCTCAGAGCCTTTGCAAGGGACCCGCGAACCCGACCTCATGACCCCAGACCTGCAACGCGAAATGCCGAGACCCCCCAGACCCTAAAGGGTTTCTTTAGGGACCTTTTTGGGGGCTCCTTACATAAAAGGATCTATAAGGGTTTCTAGAAGGGTATTCTTAATTATAAGGTTAGTTCTCTAAATCAGGGTCCCTTCTACGGTCCTTTTTACAAGGTTGCCGCCTTCTTTAGGGCTCCTAAGAAGGGATCCTAATTTGGACCCTGAAACCCCTACTAAACCCTAAACCCCTAAACCCTAAACACCTAAACCCCTGAACCCTAAACCCCTAAACCCCTAAACCCCAAACCCCTAAACCCCTAAACCCTAAACCCCTTTTTTGGAGAACGAGGTTGGCGACTGTCGCAGTGATCATCTCTGGCCTGTCTGGAGGTCGGAAGCCCTTGTTTTGGAGCCTCCAGGGCTCTCTTTGGTTTGTAGGGTTCAAAGGGCTTATTAGGGTTTATAGGGTTTGTACCTATAGTCTCCATTGTAGTTCCTTTTTGGGGTTACCTCATAGGATCCCAACTATATATTTGGTTAAACCCAAAAATGGAACTACAATGGAGACTATAGGTAGGGTTTCTAGGGCTTATAGGGGTTGCAGCGTTTGTGTGGTTTGTAGGGCCTGTAGGGTTTATATCTTTTATAAAACCTTATAGGGTTTATAGGGTTTGTAGGGTGTAGAGGCTTTATAGGGTTCAGGGCCTTGATTACCCCCAAACCCTAAACCCTAAGATCTAAGCCGAAAGAAGTTTGGTACCAATATCCCTTCTCAAACAGTGTCAATACTCTTTCAGTTGGCCTGGGATGTTCCCATGTACCTTGGCACTGACGGCATCTCTGCACAATGACTTTTAGGCCCAAGTAGACGACCCTGAACCCGAAACCGGACATCGTGTAGGCAGATGGTGCGATTGATAGGCTTTTACCGAAGTGACCTGGTTGCATAGTTGCTTTTAACCCAAGCAGACACGTGTCCGGGTTAAACGCACTGCACCCCAAAATCCGCGAATAAAACTATCCGAGAAAGGGCTCCCTATAACGTACTACAGCCTTACTTCACGTGAATATTATGTTACGTGGAAGTCCATGAGAAGGGCTGAACTCCCAACACGACTTAGGGACCCCAAACGGACATAAGCAAAAGCAAGTTATAGGGATGTCCCTACCTTAGGGGGGTTTATATGGGATATCGCTATCCTGATTTTTGCTTGCGTGCTTGTTTGGGGCCCTCAACCCTTAAAGGAACTCTTAAAAGAACCCTTAAAGGACCCCTTAAAAAGAACCCTTAAAGGCCCTGAAAGGGACCCTTAAAGGACACCTTTAAAAGAATCCCTCAAAGGAACCCCTAAAGGAACCCCTAAAGGAACCCTTAAAGGAACCAACCCCTAAAGGAACCCCTAACCTTAAAGGAGACCTACCCGCGGCCGTCGGTGTCGCGCTCTGTGCAGCGATCGGCGCCTGGCTGCTGGGATTGAACTGAAGGGAGCTTCGACCTCGAAGCCCCGGGGGTTCCTTTAAAGGGATCTATAAGGGTTCCTTTAAAGGGATCTATAAGGGATCTTAAGGCTTAAGGGTTCCTTTAAAGGGATCTATAAGGGATCTTAAGGCTTAAGGGTTCCTTCACAGGGATCTATAAGGGATCCTTTAAAGGGATCTATAAGGGTTCCTTTAAAGGGATCTTAAGGGTTCCTTTAAAGGGATCTATAAGGGATCCTTTAAAGGGATCTATAAGGGATCCCTTAAGGGTGTCTACAAGGGATTTGTACGGTTTAGGGAAGCCCTTGCTTTGGAGGTTCATCGGTAGTTAAAAGGGGGTTTCAGTCTCCAAATATGGGCGATATATATATATATATATATATATATATATATGTATCTTCAATCAGGATTTAGAGTTTAGGGGTTTAGGGTTTGGGGGTTTTGGGGATTCGGGTTTGGGGTTTAGGGTTTCTTGAACCCCATAAACCCATACTTGGAGGTTCATGGGTAGTTAAAAGTGGAGCGATAAGTCCCTCAGGGTTAAGATTTACCTACACTACTCAGAACCCCTGGGTTTAGGGTTTAGGGTTTAGGGTTTAGCCCTGTTATAACTACCCATGAACCTCGAAGTAGACCCACAAGTGGAAACGATATTCTAGACCCCGAACCCCGATTTTCAAAGCCGAAACCCACAGAATCCTGATCCCTGAAAACAGAACTTGGGTTATTGTTAAGGAGCTCAGTTAAAGTTACCGTAGTCAAGAAACCCGGTGATTGACGTTAGATCCCTGTTCTGGTAGCTTAAACCAAGTTCCTTTAAAAGCACCCAGGAACTTAAACCCTAAACACAAACCCCAGCCTCTAAACTGGACTCTAATACTAGACCCTAAAACCCCTAAACCCAACAAGGCCCAATCCTTAAACACCCCTAAACCCAAAACCCTAACTAGCCCTATACGCCCTAAACCCCATAAACCCCTGGTAACATAAACGAAGTTCCCGGAGAGCCCAATACCCTTAATTGAGGAATAGAGCTTAAATCATAATACGAAGCCCCCAATGATTTAAGGTATATTCCTTAATTCAGGGGTACTGGGCTCTCTGGGTACTCTTGTCCTCGGATCGACTGCGCCTGAGGCTTTAGAGTTCGGTGGTTAGCAGTTCAGGGTTCAGGCTCTTTAAGAGTTTAATGAAGATTTGGGTTTTATGGTTCCTGTAAGTTCCTCAACCCTAAACCCTAAACCTTGTAGATCCCTTAAAGGAACCCTAGGTCCTAGGTATTCCTTAATTCAGGGCTATTGGGCTCTCTGGGTTCCTTTCCTAGAACCGCACTTAGAGGATCATGGGACTTAGTAAGTCGGTTATAATTGGGGTTATAAGTCCCCTAAGTGGGGTTATCCTACTTATAACCTACTTATGACCTTATACTTACTAAGTCCCATGAGCCTTCAAGCAAGGTTCGGCAAGCGCACGCCCCTGGGCCGGGCTCTCACTGGCCCCGTCTCGGCCATGGCGCTGGGAGCATCTTGGATTTATTATGCAATCTAGAAGCAAGGGGGTATGTATATATGCGTATGTGTGTAAACATATATACATATATATATATATATACACATACATACATACATACATACATATAGATACATATATATATATATATAAATATGTACACACATATCTGTATATACATGTATACATATATGTCTGCACATCTATATATATATATATATATATACATATGCATGTATGTATGTATATATAAATATAAACAGATACCACTAGCGGTATTTTATATGGACCCTCGAAGGAAGCCTGAATATTAAGTCGTCGTAGTATTCCGTAAAATTCCTTGTTTATACTATGCTACATAGCAACCCACATTCCAACTCTGAAGGCCCAACCGATTGATTCGATTAGGTTGTGAAGGATCAGCTGGCAATTTTTAGCAACCCCAGTTTAGGGTTAAGGGGTCTAGGGTTTAGGGTTTTTAGCAACTCCAAGCCCTTGAGGCCTTGAACACCCATACTCTCAAATATTGCTGCCTGGTGCAATCGGTCCCGACGGATTCTCGGCGTTAGCAGGTTATTTGCTGGGACACCCCGTGCCTTCGGGAACAGATGAGCCTTAAAAGCAAAGAGGCCCTATGCCTGATACTATGAGTCTGGTACGGTATATGAACCTTTAACCCTTTGAGGGTTCATTTCGTCCCTAAGGTCTGTGAAATGAGAGGTGCTGGGCCTTCTTGCCCTTTAGCTTCGTTTGCAAGCCCTCCGGCCTAAACCATTTGGTATACACCGTCAGCCTACAGTGAGCCCGAAACTCTCAAGCCAGTGGAACTCAGCTTCATTTTGAGAGGTACTAGTTGCGAGCCAGCATGCAGTGCCTGGGGCCGTCCTGCGACGTCTCCAGCTCCTCAGATTTCCCGGTATAGTTGATCGGGCGTGTTCGTGCTCTAATGCCTTTGGCTTTTATGGTTGTTTTGGTTCAGTGATTCATAGTGCTTTGCAAGGTTGACAGGTTTAGGGTCCAGAGCTTTGGGCCAGGAGGTAAGATTTCAATCCTTACATGTGCCTGGTGAGCTTTGCGTTGCTTTTGTCCCAGGGAGCTTCAGGAGACTTGCATGATGCAGTGATATCTCCCTCCCTGGGCGTCCAAGTGTCATATAAAATATATAATAGATACATATATATATAGATAGATAGATAGATAGATAGATAGATAGATAGATAGATATATGTGTATGTACATATGTTCAAAGATACATATATGTATATATATATATATATACATAACCATGTATAATGTGCATATATATATATATATACATATGCATATAGATATACACTAAGCCCCAAAGGGCCATTGAACCTTTTCCTTCATCCTCAACGTTCCCAAAAGCCCATAGCATCTGTTGGACCTAGCCAGGCCTGGTAGGCCTTTATGAGGGTTCGATACGAAGGTTAGGGTTTTAGGACTCTGCAAGAGTAGGGTTTGAACAAAAGGGTTCCGCAAGGGTTCGGTACAGGTGCTACGAAGGTTAGGGTTTAGGGCTCTGTAAGAGTAGGGTTTAGGGTTAAGGGTTCCGTAAGCCCTAAACCGTTTCGGCATCTATAAGAGCATTACACGGATTCTAAGTTCTAAGCAGGTTGAAGGTTGAGAGCAAAACGAAAGCGAACACCAGAGCCTGCGGGCTAACTCGGGCCCCAAACCCTTAACCGCCTCCCCTTAAGCCTCACACTGAGCCCTTCAATCTGCTCTTGGAACCCTCCCCTAAGGGTCCATGTACCCAAATAGTATATACTTTGGGCCCAATTAATGCACCCATATAGGGAGTACTTTAAGGCCAATGTATATACGATTTAGGTACATGGACCCTTAGGGCTTATGAAGTCCGATAGACATCGTTGGGCCTCTTCTCAGACTTAGGTTCACAGCAGTGACAATGGCGACCCCATTGCTGCCGCCCGGACATGTTCGGGGTGTGGAGCTTGGGCTTAGGACTTAAAGCATTCCGAAACAGTGTGGTACAATCTATGTCGTTCGTAAACAGCACTAACGGGCCCCAAAACCCTGTTCTAAGCATTAAGGCCGCTATGGGAGTTTCCGAAAATAGGGGACCCGAATATAGTACCCTAAATAGTAGGATCCTTATTATAATGGACCCAAAATAAGGTACCCTAATTTTCGGAAACTCTCCTATAGTATTATATCCTTAAGTCCCTTATAGTACCCTTGTAGAACCCTTTCAAAGGAACCCTTTTCAGGAACCCTAGTCATTCTAAGTATTAAGGCCCTCATAGTACGCTGATGCTTGAGTTCAGAACATACTGATGTCCAGCCCCACACTGGCAGGCTGCAGACAATCCAACCTGTATATGGGTAGGGCTCCTTTAACGGGATCCTTTCAGGGTTCCTTGGTTTAGGGTTTAGGGTCCGTTTTGGGGTCCCTATTATAGCACGGCACCTAATATCTAGGGCAGCCAGAAAAGGGACCCTAATTTTGACAACCACCCATATCCAAACCCGGAACATGCACCCGCATATCTACCCGCAACTATCGAGCCCAAACCAAGAACCGTACCCGAGGCCCTTTTAGCCCTACCCTAAACCGTACCCTAAACCCTAAATTCTAATTCTTGCAACAGTTCGGAGTCCAGATCTCTGATGGAGCCTCCGACAAAACCCCTCCTTGAATATGCGCGGGTGTACTCAGAAAGCGAATGGGAGAACCTGAAGAACTTTTTGGCCTTATATATTTGCTCTATCTTAGAAAGTTTGAACTTTTGGGAGCCGGTTGTTGAATAAGAGAGTTGAGGGTTTAGTTTTCAATGTTTAATCCTTCTGGGGCTTGGGAATGGATTGGCCATATCTCAGTGTTCACCGCTTCGTAGCTTGAGATTGGGCTGCTATCTTCGAGTCCAAACCTTCAACTCCTGACGAACCTAAGAGAAGGTCACCCAAACCCGTCTCGAGAGACATGGGCGTAGTCTTCTTCATTCATTCCTACAGCATCATCATTTTTCTTCAGCAGCATCGGCAACATCATCAGCATCATCATCATCGTCATCATCGACAGAATCATCATCATCACCATCACAATCATCATGCATGTATGACGTTGTCTTGCTGGTCGTTGCTTTGCTTTTGGGGCTCAGGGTTTGGTCAGAAATGCGAGGTTACTCTCTTGCAACATCAAGGAGGCGCCACTGCCTATGCTTTCCTATAAGGGGTCCTTGCAGGGATCCTAGAAGGGGCATTATAAGGGATCTAGAAGGGTACTGTAAGGGGTTTTGGGTTTAGGGAAGGGTTTAGGCCTTCCACATGAGAGCGTACCGTGTACCTGACGTCTCGTAGGCAACTTAAACCTAAACCCTCAGCCGATGAGCCTTTAGCTCTAAACAAAGCATCTGCCTGGGTGCAAGGATTGTTCACGGAGTTCCATGAAAATCTTCCCTGATTTGGGCTTCAAGGTTTGTTAACAATACCATGTTTGTTGTGGTTCTAAGGGGGGGTAGGGGTTTGGAGGCGAGGTTTCCACAGGGGTTCAGCTTTCAACGTGCGGTCTGCATCTTGGTGTTGTGCCGAAGTGGGGCGCGTACGTTGTCAAAATTATGGTCTCTTTTTTGGGTCCCGGTTTTAATCCGGCACCTATTATGTAGGGTACCCAGAAAGGCACCTTAATTTGGACAACTACCCATACCAATATCCCTTAATTAAGGAATATAGTGTACCTTAAATCATATTAACAATCCTACTCTAATGGTATCCAGAAAGGGACCTCAATTTTTGCAACTGCCCATTCATACACTGCGGCTTGCGACAGCCTTGAGTCGAACTTCGCAAAACCCGATTCCCGAAGCTCCAGAGCGTTACCATAAGGGCCCTAATAATTACCTAAACTATTTTGGTGGGTTCCTTTCAAAGGGGTCTATAAGGATTACGATAAGGGCTATTATAAGGATATAGTATAGGGGCCTTGATAAATACCTATACTAGTTCCTCATTCTATTATAGTATCATGGCCCAACCCTATTCTAATTTATTAAGGCCCCTATGTTAGCCAAAAACGTTTTTCGCTGCCACGTAAGGCCCGCATTGTAGACTGTATAGCTCCTCGGTTCGCAGGTCATGGGGCAAAGCACCCGTCGCCTTCTGATGGCATTTGCGGCTCGGTGAGACTGAGCTTAGGAATTATCTTGTTCATTTTATAAAGCCCAAGAGAAGTTTAGCATTATTATGGTTAGCATTGCTCTAAAGTCCTTATGAATAGTTTTGTTCATTCACAGCCCAAGTTAATATTGGCATTATTGTGGTTAGTATGGTTCTAGGGGGTATAGTACATGGGTTCACCCCAGAACGCTTTCTGCAGCATGGTCTTTTCGTTTAAATGACATGAGGGCTCAGACAGACCCTTCGGGCTAGGGGCAGGATCGGTAGAGTATTACTTGATTACATCATACTCCAAAGCCCTATATATGTTGATTGCCAAAGCCCTTATATTCACAACCTAAAACCCTACTACAAATCCTACAAATGCTCGTAGAACCCCTTTATTAAAGGAACCTTGCCCGAGACCCTGAACCCTAGACCCCAAACCCTGAACCACGCTTAGGAACCCCGAACCCTACACCCCAAACCTCAAACCCTTTAAAGGAACCCTGAACCCTAGAAAACCTAAAGCTCCCGTGCCAGCTCGTGGGCGCCGCCTCCACGATCTTCGCCTCGGGCCTCGCTGCGGCGCTGTTTCGGGGACCCTTGGCTACTGCCTGTGGAGGCCCGTCAGGGCTTTTTGTTTGGCAGTTTAGGGTTTTGGTTTAGGGTGTTTGGGATTTGCTTGTCAGGGTTCAGGTGCTATTTAGGGCTTAGTAATTTAGGATCTAGGGTTTAGGATTTATAGGGGTGCGGGGGGGGGGGGCTTGTAGATGTAGGATTTTCCGCTACTGCCTGTGGAGGCCCGTCAGGGTGTATTTACCACTGGTTAGTAGGGAATGGAAGAATGGTAGTAATAGTAGTTATACTTGTACCCCATTCCTCCATTCCCTACTAACCCAAGGTAAGTTTAGCGTTTAGTAGTTTGGGGTTTTTGGTTCAGGGTGTTCAGGGGTCTCAGAAACGTAGGGTTTTCGGTGTAGGGATTTGATGGTTTTGGGGTTTAGCAATTTTTTGGGTTTCGGTTGCGGCATCTGCTTGTCGGGGTTCAGGTGCTATTTAGGGCTTAGTAGTTTGGGCTCTGGGGTTTAGGATTTATAGGGGCCGGGGGGCTTGTAGATTTAAAATTTCCGGCAGCTGCCTGTTGAGGCCCGTCAGGGTTTATGGTTAGCATTTTAGGGGTTTGGGTGTAGGCTTTAGGGTTTCAGGTGAGATTTAGGATTTAGGCTCTGATTCGAGGACCTCTGGCTACTGCCTGTGGAGGCCTCTCTATTTAGGGCTTAGTAATTTACGGAGTTCAAGGCCGAGGATATAGGTTTCCAAGTTCGGGTGGGTACCTGGCTTCTTCGTGATACAGGTTTATAGCATCCCCAAAGCCTGATCCCGAAACATATCTGGGCGGTTGCCAAAATTAGGGTCCCTGCTTGGGTACCCTAAATAGTAGGTGCTGTGTTATAATAAGGACCGATAAAGGGACCCTAGTATTGACAACCACCCATATCTATCATTACTGACCATGGGGCCTAACCGTGAACCGTATGCCATAAGTATCCTAACCATGAGCCCTGCACCCCAAGCCCTAGCTATCTAAGCCGTGGGGTGGGTTCAAGGGTTCAGGGTTAAGGGGTAGGTATGTTTGGTGACTGAGACATATATATATATATATATATATATACATATACACACGTCATATATGTATACATACAGCTACATGTTCCCTGCGAGGTCAGGGTTTAGAGGTTTCACAGTGCATGCTTTCAACCAGCATCTTCAGGTGGTGATCGGGCTGCATGATGGATATCTAACGGTGCCGGGCAAAGGATTGCACTGGCAAATATCGGCAGCCACAACCGTGTTTCGAACTGCCGTGTGGAGACCTTGGACGCGACAGATGCACCTGTGCTTCCGCCGAGGACTTTCTTTGAGGGCTCACAGCATGGCCCGCTGCTCCTCCAGACCGGTACCGGTACACACATCAAGCGCTCAAGAAGGTTTTTCAGAGCCAGCGGTATTCCGAACGAACGTGGACATGATGAAGTTGCATTGGCATTCAGAGTCCAACCAGCCCCTGCATGCAACAGATCAGATTAACAGACTCTGTCGGGGTTGATGGTCAGCGCGAAGACAAATGCACATCTAACCTGCAACAACACGAGTGCTCCTTTTTCTGCCCATAGTACATTATATCTCAAACCTCGATTCTACTATTTAGGCCCCCAGGTTACCCAATTGTACTAGAAAAGGCCTCCTAAAGCTTAAGCAACGCTAAGAGCTCCCAGAATGGAGCCTTAATTATGAAAACAAGGTTTTGCTAAAACCACCACCTCAAACCCTGAACCTAAGCCCTGAACCCTACGGTTTAGGGTTTAGGATTTAGGGTTTAGGGTTTAGGGTTTGAGGGTTTAGGGTTTAGGGGTTTAGGGTTTAAGGGTTTAGGATTTAGGGTTTAGGGTTTAAGGGTTTAGGGTTTAAGGGTTAAGGGTTTAGGGTTTAGGGTTTAGGGCCTACAAGCCCTATCAATCCGAAACTCTTCCGGGCAGGTTGGGAGCAGGCGTCGCAGCCTCAGATTTGAGCATCTCCTTGAGTTGACCCCATGCAATTGAGACCCAGCCTCATATTGGGGCCTCAAGAATTACTTCTACTATTTTGGGGTGTTCCTTATTATAATTATAGTATCATGGGCCCCAAGACCCTATTCTAATTATTGAGGCCCCTATATTACCCTTGCAAACGTGTTTTTTTGTGGTTCCTTCTCATGGCTTCTCTGTCTTTCCACAGCCTCCTTCACCCACTCCCCGGCGTATCATGTCAAGAAATCTCCAGGCAGCTCCAAACCCTCAGCCCCAAAACCCAAAACTCTAAACCTTAAACCGTAAATTGGAGTGAACTCAAAACCTTTAGACCATCAAGCCCTGAACCCAAACATCGTGCTCCTGGAGATAAGGGCGACTGCCATAGCGGCGCTGGCGGCAAAGAACATCGGACACTCGAAGTAATTTAAAGTTCAGATTGGAGGGTTCCTGGATTATAGAAAAGTCTAACACACCCGAAACCCTGTTCAAATTACTGATTCCCTATACTAGGGCTGAGGGTTCCAGCATTCATAGTTCAGGGTCTAGCGTTTGGACTCAAAGCCCTTCGGCAAAAATCGTAAAGCCTACAACGAACATAGTCTAGGAGACCCAGTAGTACCCTTATTCCCTTTTTGTAGTCATAGGTTCCTTTATACAGGTACCCAATACCAAAAAGGAAGCCCTTTTTCTTCCTAGGTTACTGACTGGGCATCCTAGTAGTCTAAAGTTTAACGTGTGGTTCTGGATCTTGGACAGGCCTTGGGCTCGGAGCACTTGTTTTGGGACGGACGTTGCAGGGTGGCAGGTAGGGCATGCAGCTGAGCCCTATGCCGTAAAAACCAGCCCAAGCCCAAGAATATACCTGAAATTATTAGGGGCTTCATATTATGATTTAAGTTTGATTTAAGGTATATTCCTTAATTAAGGGGTATTGGGCTCTCTGGGTAACTCCACCTCCACAGAAGCAGTATAGAACCCTCATGATACGTGTAGGACCCTGTTAAGGGCCACTTGAAGCTTCAGTGTTTCGTTTCGTCTCCTCACTCCCCCACCAAAGTTGGAGGTACCTGTCCCCTAATTAAGTACCAACAAGGTAGGCTCCGTAGGATGTAGGGCTTGATGTCCGGGGTTTAGTTTCGGGTTTCCCTCTTCGGTTTGAGCTCCGAAGCCACTGCCATTATTAGGCAGTGGCATGAACTTCGTGGTCGTTGCCCAGGCGTAACTTGGTCGCAGATCAGCCTTTCGCGTTGGGGCACGGAAAGTTCGTAAGCATGGTGTGGGAGTAGAGTCTTGTGCAGAGGGCTGCTTGGCATGATCTCCGGCATACAGCTTAAACGCTTAAACTTGAGGAATCCCACACTCCAAGCCCCGAATCCGAAACGCTGGACCCTCCCTCAACTCTTCAGCGTTTGAGGTTCACGCTTACTTGGGGCCCTTGTTTCGGACTGTAACGGTTGAAGCCTCTGGGGGTTTCGGCTTTAGGATTTAGGGTTTAGGGTGTGTCTGGCGAGGTCGCGCGCTCGGGTGTGAAGCACCCCGGGCCGCGCGCTCGCGTTGCTTGTAAACCCACCCCGGCCACCCAAACTATACTCTATTAGGGTTTAGGGTTTTTTGGATATGATTTTGCGCGTCGCTTTGGAAATGGCCTCCAGAAAAGCAGCAGGCATGACTAAATCGACATTCGGCGGCTTTGGACCGCGAGGCGCAGGAGCTCCGCTGCGACCCGGCCGCCATCCGGGTGCATCGTGGCGCCATCCAAGGGTGGTTGCAGACGCGCCTCGCCCGGCACACCCGGGAACGACGAGCGCTGCAGGAGGCGCAAGATGAGAGATAGAGGCCGTGGAGATGGAACCATGCATCCATGCAGTGTCTGTAGGAAACGCCAAGCGCGAGGAAGGCCGCGAGGAAGGAGAAAGCGGCCAGGGCCAAGGCGAAAGCCAAGGCCAAAGCCGAAGCAAAAGCGGCGCGCGAAGCAGCGCGGAAGGCAGAGGCATGGCTCGAGGCGAGGATGGTTGAAGTCTCGCTCAGAGGGTAGCGTACCGATATCGGCGGGCAGGCCCGCAAAGCGGCCAAGCGCACGGAGAACCTCCGGCGCAAACGCCTGAGAGCCGAGCTGAAAGCCGGCGCTGGTAACGGCGACGCAGAGGTCCGGCCGCGGTGACAGGCATTTCGACTTAAAGCATTTGAGCCAGGCCAAAAGAAAGCTGGAGGCCATCAGAGAAAAACAAAGAGTGCAGAAGCGCACCTGGCGCGCCAAGAAGCGGGCCGCAGCAGCAGCTGCACTGCGACTACAGGAGGCTCGGCTGTATAAGGCGGCGAAAAGGAAGTCGGGCAAACCCGTGCGCAGGACCTGGCGGCTCTGAAGCAACAACTGGCGAAGTTGTGGGATCGGGAGCCAGACGAGCAGGCAGGTGAGACCGGGCCGAAGCTTCAGCCGTGTGTTATTTTGTCCAGGAGGTGCAAGTGCACTACGCGGCACACTACGAGACTCGGCGACAAGAGTCCGCAAAGAACAAAAATTTTGTGAAAGACGCAGTCTGAGGCGTGGACAAAGAACGCGTCGAACTCAGAGAGAAAGAAGCCGTGGGAAAACCCGCGTTATGCAGGCTGGACCTCGCGATATGTGGCAGAGCCAGAAACAAGCATTCCGCGAGGCGGAGGCGAACAACGCCACGACCGCGGAGGAGCGTAGTCAGAGGGAAGATAGACTCGACTGAAGCTCGAAAGATTGCAAGGAGACCACGGCCATCCCCGCCGCGTCCGTAAAAGCGAAGCCTTGGGTGTGTCCCCGAGTGGGTAGGTGTGCCTACGCCCGCACCTGGACGTGCAGGAGGCAGTCGGGCCCTAGAAGTTGCAGCGAGGACTTGTTTTGTAACCATAGGAAGAGGCCACCAACGGTAACAGCACCACAGACGAGGCGCGGAGGCTCGCATGACAGCGACCGAAGTGTAGAAGGGTCCTGTAAGGAGGTGGCGGAGTTCTGGCGTATGCTGGAGGTCCGGAGCAGTTGTTGGAACCAGGAAGGCTTCGAAAATCGAGCAGCCCGCAGGAGCAAGACGACGAGGTAAATGCCGAGGACAGAACGCATAAACTTCACAGTGGGTGCTGCCCCGTCCCGGAGGAGACAGGCAAAAACATGCCAGAGGCAAGGCTGTACCTGTAGGCACGGAGAGCAATATGTGAGCACAAGCACCAGGGCGAGTCGCTGTGCGCCACGACGGATGCGGAGGACCAAACCCAAAGGCAAAGCGCAGACATGAATCCAGCCCTGTGAGGAGGCGGAACAACTGGCGCGAGCCAAAGCCGCGTCATTGGCGTGCGACGACGACCCGAACGGGCGACCGCCAGAGCCTCAGCTCGGCAGCAAAAGCACAACGACGCGCGCTGTCGGCAAGGACTGGCGGCTCGTCGAGCTCCGGCACCCGAAGGCGCGCTTTCGTGACAGTTGAGGGCAAAAGCCGCTACATGAACAGGTCCTAAACGGCCATGACGAGCGCCTACCATGAACTGCTCTGGCACGGGCACCGAGGGGTGAGGTCAGAAAAGAGTGCTAGGTGAGGGCAGAGGGGAGAAGCCACTGCATGAACAGGTCCTAAACGGCCACAACGTGGGAGTGGAGCTCCCGCAACATGAACTGCCTCTGGCACAGAAATGTGAGGTCAGAAAAAAGTGCGAGGTGAGGAACAGCTGCGGAGTCTTCCATGAAGACGGGGCAGACAGGGCTGCCCCCTCGTCCGCAGTCAAGCCTCTTAAGCCCTGTGCGTTCGCATCTGGAGACGAATTTGAACAAGTTGAGGGTAATTACAGCGGGGCAGGGCATGCAGGCAGGGCAGGGCAGGGTAGGAGGGCAGGGCAGGGCAGGGACAGGGCAGCGCAGGGGAGGGGGGCAGGGCAGGGCAGGGCAGGTCAGGCAGGCCGGAGGGCAGGGGGGAGCAGGCAGGACAGCTTCAGGATTCTGGGTGCGGTCGCCCAGCAAATGGTGCAGCAGATACGCTAAGGTGGTCTGGGTACGGCTAGCAAGGCCAATAGTCGATGACCTGTCCAGGACAGGCCGTCAGGCTTTACCCTCACCTTCCCGTCTCTCTTTTCGAATGTGCTCGGGCTGTAAGCCCTCACAAGGTTTAAGGTTTAGGGTGTTCCTTCCTGTCCCGCAATGACCCCTGTTGGACTGTCCTCCAACCCCTACCTGTAGCCCCAAAGACCTACCTTTGTAGGGATCTGTATCTGGAAACCATAGTAAAGAACCTCAAAAAGGTGGGTCTTTACACCCGACACGCCTAAATCCCCAAAGTCTTGAAGCATATACCCCTTCTAACAGCTCTAAACCCCCCTACCTTTGTAGACCCTTGTCAGCAACCCTAAACCCTAAACCCTAAGTCCTAACCCTCAAACCCTAAACTTGAGCCCTTATCCCACCATTTTGTCAACCACCTCGAATAGGAACCCGTTAGGCGAGGGAGTCTCTTGGGAGCGCAAGGCCCTTTTTTTTTCAAGCCTTAACGTAGCGGCCTTAAGAATTGGAATAGGGTTCCGTCAAAGGGTTTTATAAGCTTACTATAAGGGATTGAGGGATGTAGGGTTCTTAATAATTAGAATAGGGTTTGGGGCCCATTATACTAGAATTAGATTAAGGAACCCCCCAAAATAGTACTGGTAATTATTTGGGCCCCTATATTAGCCAATCTTAAAAGCAAAGCGAAGCCACAACAACAATAGAAGTGTTCAGTGTTTTGTGTTCAGGGGACGAAACCGGAAAACACAAGCAACCTCCAACACCTAAACCGTTCAATATGCCAGCGCTAGACCCTCAACCTCTGAAAATGCTCAGATCAGCCCCTAAATGTTCAAAGCCTCTCAACCCCATACCTCCAACCACAGCAATCAGCAAAGTCAAGAGATTTTCGAACACAGCATTAATTTTTTTACTTTCAAAACAGCAAGCGCTACCCGAAATGATTCAAACGCAAACACTGAGCCCTGAAGCAGCAAAGCTGAAACCATTAAACCCAAAATCTCAAAGGACAAGGTCTGAGCCCTCACCCTTCCAGAACCAAACGAACACCGAACCGCGAACCCCAAACCTGCAGACCCCTAAACCCTAGAGAACCCCCTTGTACATCCTGTATAGATCCCAAAAAGAACCCGGACCCTCTTTAAAGGCCCAAAAACCTAAGGCTTTGCATGAAGCCGCTGATCATGGCGGCCTCTTTGGCCGTAGACAGCGCCCTAGGCGTCGCGCCTTGACAACGATGAACCCGGGGCTGAGGCGTTTTGGGTTTGGGATGTAGGGAGTTTAATAAAAATAACAATAATAATAACAATAGTAATACTAATATTAACAAAAAAATACTAATGATAATAATAATAATCTTTAAGAATAATGGGATTTGGGATTTAGGGTTTAAGGGCTTTGGATTTCGGTTTTGGGTTTTGGGGTCTGGGGCTGATGCTGTGGGGGTTTCGGGGTTTTAGGCTTACGGCCTGGTCCAGGGATCACCGTTTGAGGCTTTCGGGTACAGATTCTGTGGGGTTTGGGGTCTTGTTTCGGGTTTTACTCCCGGGGTTTCTTCCAGGGCTCCAGCGGGGCCTATTCTAATAATATAATGCCCTAAACCCTAAAGCCATACCCTAGACCCGAAACCTTAAGCACGTTTTGAGGGCCACTATGTTGCACCCAGAGAGCCCAAGATCCCTTAATTAAGGAATATGGCTTAAATCATAATATGAAGCCCCTAATAATTTAAGGTATTCCCGAAACCCTAAACCCTATAGATCCCTTAAAGGATCCCCTTAAAGGAACCCTAGGTATTCCATGGGGTATTGGGCTCTCTGGGCGCCCGGCCTGCTGCGGCGGAACCCGAAGCCTCATGCCTGCGCCTCCTCAAGCAATTTGGGAAACTTATTAAAATTTGAGCGGCAAAACGAGGGGGCAGTGGATGTCGTATACACCATGCTAGGGGGGCCTCTCAACCCCAACCTTTGCGTGGAGGGAACCTGAGGTAACCCCCAAGACGCCTGGGCCTGTGGCCTCGGCGGATTTCCTTATATTTCCCATATGGTTCCTATAGAGGTACCTATTCATAAATACTTTTCAGAGCCCCAAAACTACAACCCAGTAGAACTTGTCAGCAGTGCTCCGGTGAGAAGAAGGACGGATCCCTACCCCCGCTTGATCCATATATGCGCCGAAGCCATAGACGAGGGTTTTTTAAAGCCCTGTTCTGCTTAAGCTTAAACCAGATGTACGCCGAAGCCATATTCCAAATGTGGAGGGCTGCTGCGTTTTTTGTTTCTGCTCCTGCAAGGTCTACTTTCCGCTTGCGGCTAGCCTCACTCCGAGCAATGCCTCTCGGCTGTGCAAATAAGGTAGCCGATTTAGTATTATAGAAGTCTGAATGACGAACATACTACTTCTTAGGGTTCGCCAAACCCCCACGCTAAACCCTAATACACGGACTTACCTATACTGTGATCTACGAAAGCCAAGCATGTAGGTCTGCCCGCCCCCCTTAGGGTGCTCGCAGTGCGGGACGGAGGTCGAAAAGACATCGAGAGGACGTTTTGAAGTCCTTGCGGTTTAGGATTAAGATGGGCTTACCCGGAGAGCTCAATACCCCTTATTTAAGGAATATACGTTAAATTATTAGGGGTTTCATATCATGATTTAAGCCATATTCCTTAATTAAGGGATCTTGGGCTCTTTGGGTAGGGTTTTGGGCGACAAAGGTGCGACGACACAGGAAGGGTTTGGGCGGTCATTGGCTCCTGCAGCGCCATGAGCATGCAAGATCCTGACTTGTGGGAGGTTCCGAAAATAGGGGATCGTGAT
Source organism: Symbiodinium sp. CCMP2592 (assembly GCA_905221615.1). Classification (NCBI taxonomy): domain Eukaryota; class Dinophyceae; order Suessiales; family Symbiodiniaceae; genus Symbiodinium; species Symbiodinium sp. CCMP2592. The sequence continues at coordinate 1,862,518 of CAJNDT010003779.1, forward strand.
ATAGTACCCTAAACTGTAGGATCCTTATTCTAAGCCAAAATAAGGTATCCTTAATTTTCGGAAAGCCTTGTGGATCGCGAGCCTAGAAAGCTTTGGGTGGCCCAGGGAAGGTGTGCCTTCAAACCCTAAAACTGTCCGAGGCCTTTTCCGGCGTCATTCGACTGCGCAAAGACGCAGTGACTGGCTTGGTTTTCACCTAGTATATACTTAGGCCTTAAAGTACCTATATAGGGACCCCTTTACGGCCGGAGTATCTACTATAAAGGTACATGGAGCCTTTGGGTCCGGGTGAGGCCCAGGGAACGTCACCCCTTCGGGAACAAGGCTTCGGTGGCAAGCCTCAGGCGAGTTCCCGGGATGGCATATGGGAGTTTCCCAAAATAGGGGGGTACCTTATTTTGGGGTCCTTATAATAAGGATCCGACTATTTAGGGTACCATATTAGGGTCCCCTATTTTCGGAAACTCCCATATCGACCGCAAAGACCGTCGATATGCCGGCATCGCAACAAGAAAGCTGCCGAGCCACTACTCTCCGGCTGGCTTTATGCCAACAAGTACAAGGAGAGTGTGCTGTTCAAATGCCAGCAAGCGATGTCTTGCAGAATACCATCCCAGCGCGGGGAGACGATCTTAGCAGACAGTGCTCGGAGCTTAAAGATCAGTGTTGAGGTTCAGCAGCTTGACTACGGTCTAGCGTTCAGGGGCATGGGTCTGCCCTCGACTAGAGTACCAGAACATGAACCCCAGATGTCGCAACCCTAGGGTTTAGGGCTTAGGGCTTTATGGTTTTTGAGGCTTAGGGCTTTAAGGTTTTGGGGTTCAGTCCTTTAGGGTTACATAGCTATCCGGACGGGATCCAAGTTGGAGTACCCTCAAACGCGACCCGAAATAACCCACAGAATGCCTGGTCTTCTGATGGGGGATCTTTCGGAGACCCTTTAGGGTTCACCCATAGGCCCCAAAGTAGTTCCTTTTTGGGATTACCTATATAATAAGATTCTAAGTATGAACCCCAAAAAGGAACTACTTTGGGGCTTTAGGGTTTAGGGATGTTTAGGGTTCAGGGTGGCTTAAACCCTACTTGGAGGTTCATGGGTAGGTGTAAGCGGAGGGGGGGTTATAAGTCCCCGAATATGGTTTATAAGTATAGTTACCCTACTTGTAGCCCTACTTGTAACTACCCATGAACCTCCAAGTATAACAAAATAAACAAACAATTCTGCCAGTTTAGGGTAAATCTGAAATCTCAAAGATGAGTTAGACCTTAAATACGACAAGATGACATCACCAGCCAGCTCCGAATCAAGCGACTATTCTCCTGGCATTATAGCGTAGGATGTTCCAGATACTCTGACTTTTTGTTCCTTCAAGTTTGAGCAGTATCCATAGTGACATAGTCGCTTAACTATCACTGCTTGATATGATAGCTGCATAGAACCTTCTGCAAGGTTGTTGTGACCTGCGCCGGCTGTTGCTCTAGCTGAGGGTTTAGGTGTTGCTTCTTACGGCTTAAGAAGAAGGTTGATCTTGCAGTCCTGGGCCTTTGGTCGGCTTGCGTTGTGCCTACTAACCTGCTACCCAGAACCACTAACCTCGCCCTTGAAACCCTGGCCGTGAAGGCTGAACTGGAAACCCGGAACAATGACAAAGCTCCAAGAACCTAAGCCCTAAACCCGAAACCCCTAAACCCTAAACCCCTAAACCATAAACCCTAAACCTGCACCTTGAGCATCAACTTCTGGAATCCCAGTCCATACGAATGGGCCCCCGAACCTCCCCAGACCAAGCACCCTAAACTCTAAGCTCTAAGAAGTATAAACCCTTGGTCCAAACTCCATCCCTCTTCATTCCTATTCGTGCCTGGCATCCCAAGCTGAGATTCAGAGAAAACCAAGAAATACACTACGTCTGGTTTCAATACTGTGATCTTGTTAAGGCGGATAATTTAAGATGCCACAGCTTTAACACAGTTCCTTATCAAGAGTTCGGAGGAGGATCCGAGGGTTTAGGGTCCAGGTTTTTCTTGAAAGGGGATAGGGTTAGGCTTCGGAGGATCGAACCTTTAAGAGTTTCCAGGTTACCTTAAAGAGTTTCTCGAGGTTGGGGGTTAGATTATAGGATCCTTAAGGGGGGGTGGTTCAAGGGGGGAGGGTACTAGGGAGCTTTGGGGAACCTTAGGGAAGCTTAGGGAGTATTGGGGAAGAATGGGGATTACTAGGTTACCTACCCCCCTTGGACCACCCCCCCTTAAGGACATCCTAATTAGACTGAAGTGGAGGCAACTGGCTTTCTATCTCACCCTTACACCATCGCCCGTTTTGAGCAGCGTAATGCCGCCCCCAAACCTGAAAGCAGCCTAAAGCCGAAAGTGAAAACCCCCGAACCCTAGGGTTTAGGGGTTCAGGGTTTAGGAGTTTAGGGTTTAGGGTTTAGTTTAGAGGTTTTGGTTAGTGGTTTTTTGGTGAGAATACAGGAACTGAACTGCTCATTATGCACTTGATGCCGGAGCCCGAATGATACACAGAGCCTTATGACAGCAAACCAAAGGAAGACCTCGAAGAGTTTGGTGTTTTCAGCGGTGACGACACAACGACAAAGTGCCCTAGCTGCAGAGCTACTTTTTGTTGACTGCTAGACGGTTGCTGCGGCTGTTCTTGTAACCTAAACCCTAAACCCGTTTTGGACTTGGGGTCAAGGTTTTGGGCTTCAAGTCGGCTCAAGGTTAGAAGCCCAAGGGTATAAATTTACATTTATGGGTTAAGAGCTGAAGACTATGAATTAAGCGTTTAGGGCCTTTTTGTTCATGGTTGACCCAAATACTGTAACAAAACCCTCGTCTCGCTCTTCAGGTTCAGGCTTCAGGATTTAGCATTTGAGTGTTTCCACAAATGACGTAATTCTGGTGAGGGTATATCGGGCTCCTTTTGAATGTTCGTGACCGCAACTGTGGGGTCTTACTATGGGGGATCACTATACTAGATCATTTACCTCGGAGAGAAGTAAGAAGTAAGAGCCACAAAGGCGAGTCCGCATAACGGCTTATGAGTTTCAGATCGAGTGAGAGATTCCTTTGGGTCTTTGCTGCATCACACTGTGAAGTCACATAGCCTCTTATATAGTTCCGACCAGGTAATACAGGGACCCTTACAGCAGGCCGCTTCAGCTTACCAGTCTTCTGTCTTTCTATTACCACCTTAGGACCCTGTTGTTGGCACGCTCTCCCCATTGAGTAGTACGGGGTCTGACTAGTCCACTTCCAAATTTTCGCCACTGAGAGGCCTGATTAGCACACCGTGTAAAGCAGAATAGGGCATACCTTGAGCCCTGACGTTCAAAAAGGAAAACACCTAAACCGCTACGTTCGAGCAGAAATTGATCAACACCCTATGCATCCAGAGCCCTGCATAAACCCTGACTTTCTCCAGTTTCCAGCATTCTGCAGTAAACCCCATAAAGTTGGAAACCTGATTAAGGTCAAACAGTGCTGGGATTCCTTCTACATTACTCTGAAGGATTAAGGCTATCGGGTTTCCAACTTTTGGGCTTCGACTGTAAGTCCCTCAAGCAGATGAAGCTCTGCCGAAAAACCTGACGACGAAGTACCCAAAACCGTAACTCCTAAACCCAAAGCCGTAAGCCCTAAACGCAAAAGGCTTAAGCCCTGAACCCTAAAAGCTACACTCCTTCACAGCTAGACAGCACTTACTGAACACTTGATAGAAGCCTCTAATGATAGGGTTCAGAACTTAAGGGTTTAGGGTTTAGGGACTCTAATGATCCCAGACGAAGCCCCACCTGAAAGCTTTTCCGAGGGCGCACTCCCTGGCAGACTACGCCATCACGCGCCTTGGGCATTGATACTTGCTGTTTTTGCAACCCGCACGAAGGTCTTCGAGCGGGTTCCATGCGGAGTTTCTATATGGGCTTCAATAAGACAGGGTCTCGACAGGCTTTACAAGGGTTTTGCAAGAGTTTATGTGGGGGTGGGGGGGCGATGTGAAAAATTATCCAAGCCGGCATATTCTTGCAGGCCACGGAGACAACCGGAGCTACATGAAGAGGGCTGATTACAAACAAGGCTTGACGGGCGGAAATGGGCTAATATGTCAAGCCGGTAACATCCTAAAGAATTCAAATAGACATCGACGAAAGCTGTGCTGAACTCTTCAAAAACGGTATAGCATTTCCGAGGCTCTCCGTCGCTTTGGTGGTGGCCGTGATCTCGGAGATCATCTGCCCTGAAGGCGGCTGGCTTCTTCTCCCAGGTGTTATAGGGTTTAGGGCTTTAGGGTTTTACCTCCTTATGGAGGTTATGAGTAAGGCTTTGTCGGATTATATGAGGGTTTTATAGTGGGTTTTGGATTTTGGGGTTGCTAAGTGGACGAGTGCTCTGGGTCCCTGCGATTTGGTCCGGGGCAGAGTCTGGCTATCAGATGAGTCATTGTCCATGATGTGGAGTCTTGCCCATAAACGGAAGTGTGTAATTACGTGACATGGTACAAGTTTAGCTGCCGGCTCAAGGGTTTAAGGGTTCCTTCGTGGTTTTGATCGAAAGGTCTTTACTGTTGAGGCTCCAGACAGGCCTAAAGCACTAATTACGCTCATGTTTGCCTGTAGTTCCTTTTATACAATAATTATACCGTGATACCCCGAAGTTATGTATGCATTATGCCCTGTAAACCCGAGAATCGCTCTACGGTTAGCCTATATTAGATACTGCATACAAAACGATCCGGCAGCTGCAAAAAGAGGAATTCCTTTGTGTGGTTTAGGGTTTAGCGTGCAGTAGTTGCAGCCCGGTTCAAGGGCTTAGTTGGCTGCAAAGTGCCTGTAGGATCCGTTCTCGAATCCATACAGAACCGTCATCACCTCAAACCTCTACCCGAAATCCCATAAATCCTAAACCTCAAACTCTAAACCCCCTCAGCCCCAAACCCGCTGAACCCTAACCTTTAAAGCTCAAAGCCTCAAGCCCCTACCCGGCATCTCCTCAACACTATAGAAGCTCCTACAGAACCCTCGTCGCCCTAATCAATCCCTAAACCCACGAAACCCACATGGAACCTAGTGCCCTTGTCGCCCAGGTTATGCATGCATCCTTTCCAGCGCTGTCGCCGTGGCGCTGGCAGCCATCCCAGGGGCTCAGGCTCAATCCTTTTGTTTGTTTTGGTTTGGGGGATACGGATTTAGGGCGGTTTAGTTATCCCTAAACTCAAAAACCTAAACCCTAAACCCTAAACCCCTAAACCCTAAACCCTAAACCCCTAAACCCTAAACCCTAAACCCCTAAATAGGGTGTAGGGTTCAGGGCGGTTTGGGGCTCAGTTTAGTTCAGCTTTTGGTTTCAAAAGCAGGCCCTTGGGCTCATGACTGTTTGAACCGGGCTGATTAACAGGGAACCTGTTTAGGGTTTAGGGTTTAGGGATGAACAGGATTCCATCGGAGAGAAGGTTTAGTTGGCTTTAGTAGGCAGGAGACGCGTTCAACTGGTTCTGTTGGTGTTTGGGTTGAATGGTTGATGGTTGAGGGTTTGGTGCTTTAGAGACGTGTTTCAACGCTTGTCAGGTCAAGTGTCAGCCCCACCCCGAAAGCCCAAACTCCTACAGTAATATAAACATTGGATTGTGCTTTCGCTGTTCGGTGAGATTCCTCTGCCTTTACCTGCTTATACAGTCACGTTGGACGCCGAGCCAGTTCAAGCAAGTATTATTATGCTGCTCTTTGCAATTGAAAGCTCTGTCCAACTGCCAGCAGCCTGAAACGGAATGTTTCTACACACCGCTGGTTGTCGAAAGAAAGGTGACTCCACACATCGGTTCCACTCATAGACCCCGACAGTTGTGATTCAAAAGGGATACTATAAAGTTCCTTTAACGGGTACTATAGGGACTACCGTAACGTTTCTATAAGGGTTACCTATAGTCTCCACTGTATCCTAGGATACGGAATCTGAGTCTTGAGACGCCCTCGGAGGAGCGGTTTGCTTCTGGCGAAGCCCTCGGATGGCCCCTGCCGACGTCTCGGACTCTTATCATGGCCTATCATGCTCATCGTGGGTAGCACGCATTGCCGTCGTATGATTTCTGTTGCTTCATGGCTGGGTAGCTGTTCTTCTCGCTGTTATGGTAAGCCATGTCATAAGCTTTTGGTGGCTACCCTAATCTTACAGTATTATCGTCATTTCGGCGAACGTTCGACGACTTCTGTATGAACATATACATATACCCATATAATACAGAGAGAGAATTTTGAAATAGAGAGAGAGAGGGAGAGAGAGAGAGAGACAGAGAGAGATGAGATACTCACGGATATGGAGTCCTGGGGTGTAGCATACAAACGAGCCTGCCTGCAGATAGGTTTTTCGAGTGCTTCGAAGAGTTGGGCTTTAACGGCTTGTGGCTTCATTAGCATAGCTTTCCCAGTCATGGCCAGAAAGTCCAATAATTACTCGGTGCCCCTCAAGTACACTTCTTAAATTTGAGAGGGATCCGGAATAGAAGTGCAATAGATATACTGCTTTCTGAAGAGCTCAGGAGGGTCTCTTTCGGATGAGGAGGCTTTATATGGACCCTCTTGGTTTGCAGGCACCACGAAACGTGACTGAGTGCAGTGTCCCTGTGCCATCAGTCATTGTGAATGATGTGAGGTTTGGGAATGCGACTGCTTGAGCGTACATGAAGTTAGGCCTAGTGGAATAATCTCCCAATGAGACGGCAGGGCCTCAGCAGAGAATGTGGGGTATGGTCTGCAGCAGGAGCTTTGGACTTGAGGTCAAACTCACAACTCCGTTTCCTACGAAAACGATGCCTTTTCCAATCGGCAATGGCCACCCACAGATAGAGACACATGAAGGGAGACAAAGGGAGACAGGGAGCCCAGGAACCCGGCAACCGGCAACCCGGCAATTCCTTACCATCCGCAAACCCGGCAGGATCAATCCCACAGAGCCGGAATAACCGATCATTAGGGAAACCCTAAACCCTGAATCCTCAACCCTGAACCCTGAACCCTACAGATTGTTTGGGGGTGTTATTCACTTCTTGCCTTCTGAGAGTTAGGGCAACCCGCTGCAGACGTCAGGAGGTGTCCGCTGATCTCGAGACGCTGCAGAACCTAAACCCTAAACCGAAACCCTTGCTCTTGCAAGGGCGAAATATGTTGCTCAGCCATTCAGTTGACAGCGGTTTTGGATGCTTGGACCGCAGCCGACGCTGCAAGAATGTCCAAGCGGTGCACTGAGCACCTGGAATACAACACCATCTGTGCTTTATCTGCCGACTCACACAGCGGTGACTGCTGCAGTTGTGTATTTCGTGTGAGCCCAAAGCGACAAGCATCATAAGCCGAACTTGAGCCCCAAGCCTGAATTTATTGGAACCCCCCTCGAAAAAAAAACATCAACGAACCCTGAAGACCAAGCCTTTGACATTTTCCGCATCTCACTTGAAGCTTCACACTGTGTGCGAACATGGAGGGTGTACTCTTTTGGGGTGTGCGTGCATTATTTGGCCGGGGTACCTTCCTTTCTCGTTATCTACTTGTGAAGTTGCGTAAAGCTGCACTGACGCTCGAAGAAGTTCTGCGTGCTGAGGCTGTACATCTACTTCGCTTCCGCCGGTGCCTTCTCAGAATTTTGATATCAACAATAACCATCTTCAGCACCATCATCATAGTCAGTTCAAGCCAGATGTAGCCCGCGCACTCTCCGCAGGATTCCGTAAGGTGCCGAAACTCTTCTGACTCCAGGCTAAACAACTGGCAACCGAAAAGCTTCGAGTTCTATAAGGGTTACTAATATGGGTCCTTCACGGACTACGTACCAGGGTAAATTGCGGATTGCTATAACCAAGACCTCCTCAAACCTCAAGCCCTGAGCCTTACCGTGACCCAAACGTTATCAAGGACTCATAAGGCCGCTACGACCCATACCTCAGGGGGAATCCTAAAATCTGTTGAACATGCTCCCTCAACCCTGAACGGGTATCTTCAGCTTGAAATGCTTGTTGTTGTTTGAATTCAAGTGACGTCCAAGCCTTTGCAGGACGACCCGCAAGAGGCCTGAAACCGACACTTCTTTCCGAATGTCAGAGCTCCGGACCTTAAGCTCCACAAGCCTATATGGGTTGTTGTCAAAATGATGTTCCTTTTTTGGGTCCTTAATATACTACGGCACCTAGTATTTAAGGTACCCAAAGGGGACCCTAATTTTGGAAACTACACAGATAACCCTGTATCGAACAACTCTGAAGCCTCGCCTAGCGGCTTCCATCAAGCCAGCCACTCACTGTTTCGGCCAAGCAATTCAACTTTCAGCCTTATATATTAGCTCTCTCTTAGAAAGTTTGAACTTTTTGGGGCGCGGTTGTTGAAGAAGAGAGAGGCATGACTCCAAAACCTACACCCTTAAGCCTCAGCTTTTGCCTAAACTTGTACCGTTCCTGAACCTTCTCCAGGCATCGAAGTTGGTCTTACAGGAGTAGGTCAAGGGCATGGGGTCGTGGATCTTTGATTTCAGTTTTAGTTGAGGGGGCTGAACCCCAAACCCCAAGTCCTACGGGAATTCAGAACCCGGTTCCTTGGGTGGTGGCGTGGCTCACCCCTAACCCTCCAGCCCCCAAACCCTAAACTTAAACCCTATAAACCCCAAACCGACTTCTTCAGCTCCCAAATCTCGAAACTTGTACTCTAAACCGACAAATTTTCTAAGCACTCTGGAACCTCTCAAAGCTTTGAGCCTGCTGAGGCTTTACGGTGGGGGCGGTGGAATTCCTGACGCTCATCAAGTTCAGTCCTCTAATTGATTTCGGCAGCTTGCCTCGAAACTTACCTTTGGTTAGTAGGGAAGAATGGTAGTAATACGGTTGATGATATAGATCCTGCAGTACCCATAATAAGGACTATACCATAATTCCCATAGTTTAGGGCCGTTAAGGAAATGCAGGGTTTATATCATCAACCGTAGTAGTTATAATTGTTCCCCATTCCTCCATTCCCCATTAACCAAAGGTAAGGAAAGCAAGCATCCGAACCCGGAGCCTCCAGCAATGACACTCAGATGAAGGATTTAGAAAAGACACTCAGATGTAGGGCTAAGAGTTTGGGGTTAGAGTCTGGGGTTTCAGTAGGGTTAGGACGAGGAGTTAGGACCGATTAGGATCTATGTTGAATTAGGCTTTAGGGGTTTTAGGGTTAAGGCTGTTGGACAGCCTGGGCAAGGCAAGACTCCAAACTCGATCATCCAACAACTACTTCATTGTTTTAGAGTTTTGGGTTTATAGGGTCTAGGGCTAGTCGTTTAGACAGGGACTTTAAGGCAAAAGTACCTACTATATGAGTCCATGGAGCTTTTGGGCTAGTTTTATTCTCTTGAGCGGTGGTTCAGGGTAGCAGAAACAATATCAGGGGAATCTTCTAGGAGCGGGGACCCACCCGGCTTCCACGACCATACAGCAATCCAAGGATAGGCAGCGTTGGTTGCAAGCCCTAGACCCGCAACCCTAAACCTCTAAACCCTAAACCCTCCTCTCCTCCAGATCCCTTAGAGAGTTTAAGGAGCCCTTTAAGGAACACTGGAAGGAGATCACTACATCCTCAACTCTCAATCCTAAACCTTAAACTCTATACCTCTACAGATCCGTTATAGATCCCTTTAGGGAACCCTTTAGCCCAAAGGGTCCTATGTACTGTTATGGGGGATACTTGCCCAAATCATAATCGTACTTCCTGATATAGAAACCCGACATTCTACCATATAGGTACTTTGGACCCTTGGGCTAGGGAACCCTACACTGCTAGGTATCGCCCTCTACGGCTTGCACCTTTGTGTGCTGCTCGCAGCGGGGCGCTTCTTGGGTCTCTCCCGACCGGAGCTGCTGGTGACCGGCCTAAAATTTCAAAAAGGGTTTAGGGTTTTGGGATTTAGGGTTTTGGGGTTTAGGGTTTCGGGGATGAGGGTTTGGGATGTTCGGGGTTTATAGGGGTCTGAATGATAAAAATTTGCTAGAATAGGGTTCCTATTCTAATACAAGATGTAAGCCAGAGGCTTGGAACATAATTGTCCTCATGCCCTTCAGGTCAAGTACAGATATTCCCAGCACTGATCGTCCTTAACCGACTTATTGCGCGCATGGACCATATGCATACACAGGCGCCATAGTCCGATAGGACTTCCAAGGTTCGAAGGTGTATGTGCACATGAGATATCTATATCTATATGTGTTTACACATATATATATATATATACGTGTGTGTACATATATATATATATACACATACAAAACGAGCTATAACACAGATGTGCGAGCTTTACAGGTGTATGTATTCATATTCATATACAGATACACATACATATACACACACACATAGACGCAGACATAGACATATACATATACATGCATGCAGACATACATGCACCAAAGCATTCGTGCACACGTGTGTAGACATGCATGAATACATACATACATAAATACATACATGCATACATAAATACCTCCATACGTCCATACATACATACATACATACATACATACATACATCCGTACTTCCGTACGTCCATTTATCCATCCATCCATCCATACATACATCCGTACATCCACGCAGGCACGCATGTATACGCGCATACACACATACATGCATGCACGCATATACGTATGTATACTTTTGCACATGCATACATGCGTACATGCATACATACAAGCAGAAGCATATAAGCCAGACAGCGCCAAGCCAAGGATCCTATAGACCTTGTCTAGCGCAGGATCCTGTTTGGAAGACTATCGCGTCTGACAGACAACCCTAGACTGCAGAAGACTTTGGGTAAGAGAATGTTTTATGTCCCATGCCGTCACATATGCATTTGCATGGGAGGACCTTAACTCAGACACCTTACACTTGCTTGAAGGTGGCAAGCAGTGCCAACATCGGCGGCCCTGCAACGGCCAGCCGCTCTTCTGCGTCCAGTACCCTTCAAGTATGCAAAGCTTACGTACTACATCCCCGGGCACCGGCCACGTCTGCAAGTCCTGCAGCTCTCGGCATTAATCGCAGCCACACGGAGCAGTTCAACCCGACTTCAGTCATGCAGCAATTTTTTTGGTGTTAAGAACATACATATCCGCAGACTGCTGGCAAAATTAGCTAGAGCAGTAGGAACAGTAGGAATTCTATGGGGCCTTTAGGGTTTGTGGGGCTCCAATACCTACCCCTTAATTAAGGAATATAGCTAACATCGCAATATCAAGCCACGAATGATTTAAGGTATATTCCTTAATTAAGGGGTATTGGGCTCTCTGGGATTGGCTTTATGTCAACAGCCGTTTCTGGGCTTCGGGGCGCTTGGGTCTTTTTTAATCTGCGGATTCGGATACAAAACCCCAAACCCTAATTCCTAAAGCCCTAAACCCTAAACCCTAGTTCCAACACCCTAATTCCTAAACCCCTAAACCCTAGTTCCTAAACCCTAATTCCTAAACCCCTAAACCCTAAAGCCTAGTTCCTAAACCCCTGAAGAGTCCTTCGTAGAAGAGTCGTTGTAGAACTGAAGCTCTGATCTTAGGCTCGAGGAGGAGGCTCTTGTTTCAA